>ML685839.1:7958735-7978598 GCA_007922175.1 Pelusios castaneus
CCCCAAACCCAACACTATTTTAAAAAGGACATTCAGAATTCAGGCTGGCAAAATGCCTGAGATGTGAGACCCTAAAAACATTACAAATTTCAAGACTAACTTATTCCTCCCAAACCATTTTATATCTAACCAGTGACCAAAAACTCTAGAACACCACACTCAGAGGTACAGTGGCTAGTCAGACACAGTCATCAGAAAAGGGTCCACTTTATTACGCACCTTTTAGCCAAGTAGCTTTCTGACTTCAGAGGGCATCCCCCCCACTTTTACTGGGCTTGCATGTAGCCCTTATAAATCAATCCACACCCTCATTTATTAATGGGACCACTTTCTCTTGTATTTTTCTTTTCACAATACGTTTTATTCCCTATATCATCATTATAGTATTCTTTCTGCTCTTTTTGTCTCTTCATCCTCCTTCAAGCACTGACTCTCTATACCATATACTAATTTCATTTCTAAGGCATCAGTCCTTTAAACATTTGTGCACATCCATAACTTTCCTCATGTGAGTAATGTGTCAGTGTTTGCCAAACCAGGACATAATTTTCTATTACCAGCATAAGATTTTGATTTAATCTTCAGGTGTCTGTGTAGTCCCTTGAGAAGCCCTTTTGCTCCTTTAGAGGAACTGAATTTTGTTTTTTCCTTAATGATTATGTATTTTAGGATTCTCCCATCTTATTTCACACTTGTGGATTTTTAATATTCCCTTCTATTACATTTGATCCTTGCATTGCTTCAGTGTGCATCAGATTTTGATGAATTCGTGCAGCTAGTGGTGAGTGATACCAAACTTCCCCATTATTCTCATCATATCAATTCACTATTAATAAATAGATTTAGGATTAGTAGGTAGATTTGGGTCTAGTAAATCTCCTTGTTATCCTTCTACTTTCCAGGTTCTATGTAAACTCTTTGACACATGTCTGTCTGTATTTGTTACAGACGGGTGGTGGTGTAGTCTCTCAGGACTGTGTGGTTTCCTGTTGTCTTACTGACTTTTTCCGTGTGTGTAACTCTGCTTAAAGACTTACTGGTCCTGATTCTCATTTAAACTTAGACCCTGCTTCCAGGGCTCTGGCAGCACAAAGGGCCCTTATTTACACTCTGGGTAAGGCCCATTTGGCTCCTGGATTGGCACAGAAGTCCCTTAGTGTAAATGTGAATCCGCTCATCTGCAGATGCTTGTGCACATCATCACACACAGAACACAAAGAAATTACTAAAAAGTGTTTAGAAATGTCATGAATATAAATCAAATGTCAGAATGGAAGGCTAGCTGGACTGTGGGACTAGCAGGAGGATCTGGGAGGAGGTGTTTGAGCATAATAAAGCTGTGTGCAACAGGGGCCTATGTTACATGTAGCATGGTATCATTCAGCATAGGAATTGCAGTGAATTGACCTCCCCCTCCTCTATGTGCTGTTCCCCAGTGTTTTGAATCTTAACACCTATTTTGATTTGCTGTTACAGCCTGACCTGATGCTATGTCATACACTCCCCTGCATTTAATTTCCTCCCACTCTGTAACTTTCCTATCTTCAAAGCGTCTGACGAAGTGGGATTTTCTCCCACGAAAGCTCATGCAATTAATAAATCTGTTAGTCTTTAAAAGTGCCACAAGACTCTGTTGTCTTTCTACAATAGACTAACATGGCTACCCCTTTGGAATGGTCCACCTAGTGCACTATGTTGTTTCTGTCAGGGGCCAGCACTGGATGTTTGACAGAAAGGTATACGAACCCTGCAGTGAGCATCCCCCAGTACACCACATCCGGATTGTTCAAGTTTAATCTCTTCCAAACTCACACTTAATTAGCCTAACTGTGGTTATAGTTTTCAGGGAGAGCCTCCTCTACCTAGGAATGGTGTGTCAGCGTAGCACTGTAGTGAATCCCCTGAAAGGTGAGATGTTTTATACCCGAGAAAGATCCGGTGCCATCATTTCTACCACTTCCAAATGGAATGAGCTGTGTCCCTGACTCCACTGCGGTGTTGAGGTGGAATCGCTGGGTTCCTAGCGCCAGTGTGGTTTAGGCCAGCAGAGCTAGCTAGCCCTGGCAGAACAAGACGCTGCTCCCAAAACCGTACAACTCCAGCAGGGGGCCAGGATGTGTCCACACGGGTGTGGACCAAGGGCTGGTTCAATGATGAGAGAGGGGGGCAGAGCGTTGCGGGGCACAGCCTTTGCCTCCTGGACAGTGAGTGGGGGGACAGCCCCACCGTGGCACTAGCTGACTGAAGAAGTGGGGCTGGGGCCTTGGGCTTCACCACTGCCCCCCGCCGTGTGGACGCCCTTAATCCGGATCAACTGGGGTTCGCTTCACTTTGAGCACCCGGAGCCGCCGTGGGAACGGGCCCGCTGCAGCGTGGTCACACCGGCGTGACTCCGCTTTCATCGCCCGCACTTCAGCGCGGCTGAGGCGGGGCCGGCCCGCCCAGGCGGCGAGTTTCCTTTCCCGGCTGGAGCGGCCATGGCGCGGCAGGAGCCGGAGGGCAGCGGGTGCGAGCTGTGCCCGGACGGGCGCGGCGCGGCGGAGTGGAGCTGCCTCACCTGCCTGGCCTCCTACTGCGGGGCCCACGTGCGGCCGCACGGGGGGGAACCTGGCGGGGCGCCGGCCTTCCGCGGGCACCGGCTGGCGCGGGCCGGGGAGGCGGCGGCGGAGCTGCGGGCGCTGCGGGAGCGGGGCCGCCGGTGCCCCGAGCACCGGGAGCGGCCCCTGGAGCTGTTCTGCGCCGACTGCGCGCTCTGCGTGTGCGCCCTGTGCCCGGCGCTGGGCTCCCACCGGGGCCACCGCGTCAGCCTCCTTGCGCAGGCCGCGCAGGGCACCAAGGTAATAACGGGGAGAGGGGGTGTAGGGCCCCTGGCTGGTGGCCGCCTCTCTCTGGGGGAGCAGGACCGGGCCCTCTATGGAGCTGGACCAAGCATAGGTTCCTGTCTAGTGCTGGATCCCTTATGGACTAGCTAGATGCCTGACCATGTCTGGTGGCTGCTTAGCCCTGTATTGTTGGTTCCTGGGACCAGCTATGTGGAAGATCTCATCGTTTTTCCAGGCCCCGGTCATTGTGCAGGGAGGGCAGAGAGCAAGGTTGTTATAGATCTTGTGAGTCTGTAGTGCTCACTGGTGGGAGAGAAAAGCCAAGGTCTCCCCTCCAGGCCCCACCCTTAAAGCCCACCTTGCTCCTGTGTAATGACCAGAGAAGGTTCCCTTTGGTGATCTGCCTGCAGGCTGCATTTGAGAAGCAAGATCAATCTCTTAATGAGGTTGCTTAAGAGTTCTGCTTCTGTAACCCTGTAATAAGTTGAGCAGATGTCCTGAGTTTATAGGGACAATCCTGATATTCACGGCTTTTTCTTATATAGGTGCTTATTTCCCCCACCCTCTGTCCTGATTTTTCACACTTGTTATCTGGTCATCCTAGACTGTAAAAAGTTCACATTATCACAAGGGGGCCTTACAGGTATGTTCTTATCATGATGCTTATTCACCCAATGGTAGGGGCATCTATGGAGGTAATTCATGTAAGAGAAAGAAAGGAATCCAGCTCATGATAATTATATCTCCTTCTTGCCTGAAATACCCTTTAAGCAGAAGACGCTCTTCTTCCCCCAATAACGGGGACAGTTTTCTTTCCAGCTTCCAGAATAACCACTCTTGAGTTGGAAAGTTTCAAAGCAGAATTTTTCAGAAATATTAGAGCAAGTGAAAATGATGGCGGAAGGAATAGCTAAAGAGTTTTAAACTATAAACCCAGTTCTCTCAACTTAAAATACTAAGGTATTGTTTCTCCACCGCTTTGCATATTGTAATAATTTATGCCTAAGCAAAATGAATGCAAAGTGGGATCAAATGCTATAACTACTCTGAGATGCTAGAACTGGATGTGTACTTTGTACTAGGATAAATGATTCATGCAAGACACCTGGCTGTGGAGAACCAATCCTCTGGATTAGTTTTTCAGCATTTCTGAATATCCGGCTGCTTATCTCGATGCTGAAAAAGAAACTCTTTTGAAAATCTGGCTCCTGATTTGTCAGTGCTGAGCTCTTTGGAACTTCATGCCTCTGCTGACATCTGCTGGTGTTTTGTTGATGGCAATTTCAAGACCCAACAGCCATAGAGATCTGATTTTCACCTAACAATTGCTAACAAAGGCTTGTTCTTGGCGTGAATGATTTTGATCCATAGCCCTCAGGACAGTTTACACTCAATCTGGACAATGTTGGAAGGACAATGTATTAGAAACAGTTCTAAATTGCTTTTTGACTGTGGATTCAGTGGAAGAGAAAGAGGAACTCTTCAGAACATGAGGACATGTGAGCTGGGACACTGGCACACAGGCCTGGTCTGTGGCGCTTTAACCCCTTAAGATCTATCCAAGCTGTCTTTTCTGAAAGCTTAGTCGAATACACACAGACTAAACTAAACTGACCTAACCAAAATTCTGTGTTGCTGTGTGAGAGGGTTCCTGGCATTTGTATGGTAGACTGTTTTAGCCGTGCTCCTGAAAGCAGTGCAGTTACTTTGTTTATTCTGTGTTATAAGTGAAGGCCTCACAAGCAGATGTGTGCTGGGACTCAGATTGGAGCATTGCAAAGATGTTCTCAAGGCAGTAATGTGTACTCACTGCTGATCTGTGCTGCAGCATGTGTGAGTGCACACTCATGTATGGAACAGGGGCAGTGGCATGCATGCTGGAAATTCTCAGGTTCCCCTCTCTGAGATTCCACTAGATTATTCCTTGGGAGTAGTTTCCCCTGCAGAGCCATGAGGGGTGGGTGGGGAGGCGCAGCACACTCGAGACCCCTGGATCCCCAAGCATTGCACACTCCCAGACTGCTTCCATACTGCCAGGGACTCTCACTGCCCCAAGAAGCCCCTCCTCCTCCAGTGTGGGGGGGAAAGTTCTGCAATGTGACCAGAGGGCCAGCTCTAGCAAACTGCAGACATTCCAGGGG
Source organism: Pelusios castaneus (assembly GCA_007922175.1). Lineage (NCBI taxonomy): Eukaryota > Metazoa > Chordata > Testudines > Pelomedusidae > Pelusios > Pelusios castaneus. The sequence continues at coordinate 7,963,699 of ML685839.1, forward strand.
TCTGATGGGGAGGATTTGTGCTGGGGAGGGCTGGTTGCTGTCCCCACAGAACACCCTTGAAGAGGTTCCCAGGAGGCAAGTGGGAACATGTTCTAAAGGCACATTGTCCCTGATCAGAGGTCTAATGGGACTTCTTCCCATTTGAGGCCAAGAGTTTCAAGCCTGGGTGCCTAAAGGTAGGCCACTAAATCCATATTGAAAGAAGTCATTTGACTTTCAATAGAGTTAAGCCAGGCTGCTTAGTTACCTAAATATAGACAAAGGGACCTAACTTTAGGTTTCCAGCCTTGAAAATCTTAGCGAGAGGATGCAACAGAGGTACCCATGTTGGGCCAAGAAAAACACTCAAGACTAGCATCTCTCTGTTTTTCTGCATGTAACACTGTAATTTCTGAATACTGTATCCAATCACTTCCAAAATAGCAGTGAATACTCTGGCCTCAGTGGGCGGAGCCCTATTGATTTGGATGAAAATGGGAACAGGGAAAACAGAAAACCACAGAGCCCCCAACATCTGGCATACCCCTCATCTTTGAACAATAAACTTAGACAAAAGAACTAAATGATGGATTAGGAGGGTGGTGAAGCATTGGAATGGGTTACCTAGGGAGGTGGTAGAATCTCCATCTTTGGAGATTTTTAAGGCCCGGTTAGACAAAACCCTGGCTGGGGTGATTTAGGGGGAGTGGTCCTGCTTTTAGCAGGGGGTTGGACTAGATGACCTCATGAGGTCCCTTCCATCCCTATGGTTCTATGATTCTATGGCAGCCATTCATACTTTTGTTTTGTCCTATCCCTGAGCGCTTCCATTATAAAGCTCCCATTTCAGGGGGTGCTTTCTGTGCTTGCATATCACACCTATTTGATAGTGGGTTCTTCATTCTAGCAGAGAAAGCTCTAACATGATCTTACAGCTGGAAGTTGAAGCTAGACAAATTCAGACTGGAAATAAGGTGTGAATTTTTAACAGTGAATTAATTAACCGTTGGAACAATTTAGCAAGGGTCGCGGTGGATTCGCCATTAACTGGCAATCTTTAAATCAAGATTGGATATTTTTCTAAAATATCTGCTCTAGGAAGTATAAGGGGCAGATTATTAAAGATTTTTAGACGTTGCTGTATTCAGTGTTGCAATACCTAACTGATTTAGGAGCCTATTCCTTTTTGAAAATGATATCTAGGCTCCTAAATCACCTAGGTGTTCATTGCTGAGCACAGCAATGCCCAAATAATTTTTTAAAAAATCTGGGCTTTGAAGCCCACTGACTTCCAGAGTGAGCTGGCTTCCTCAGGCAATCTCCACCTTAATGTCTCAGACCTTACTCATGGGAAGCAGTATTTTTCTCTGCAAGTAGCCTCACTGAAATCACCAGAGCTACTCACAGAGTTAGATGCTACCCGCTGCAAGGATATCCAGATGTGATGTTAGTGAATTCGTAAATATAGATCAGCCAGTAAACAAAGACATTTTTAAAATATTGAACCATGTTAGGAAAGAAAAAAAAATCAATATCTACCCCTTTAAAGTTATTCAGCCTCCCGATGTCTTCAAATCAGAGAATCAGAAGGTTAGAAGGGACCACAAGGGTCACTTGGTCTCACTGCCAAGATGCAGGATCTGATGTATCAACCATGCAGGACAGATAGCAAGAGGCTATCCAGCCTCTTTTTTGAAAATCTTCAGTAAAGGAGCTTGCACAACTTCTCAAGGCAGTTTGCTCCATTAGTTGTCTGTTCTTATAGTTAGGAGCTTTTTCCTGAGATTTAATCTAAATCTGCTATGCTGTAGTTTGAACCTGTTGCCTCTGTTCCTGCCTTCTGTGGCAAAAGAGAACAATTTTTCTCCATCTTTTTATGGCAACCTGTCAAGCATTTGAAGACTGCTCTCATATCCTCCTTTAATCTGCTCTTTTCAGAACTGAACACTGCCCAGTTGTTTTAGCCTTTGCTCCTCTGGCATCTGTCCCATCCCTTTGATCATCTGTGTCATTCCCAGTGGAGCCTTTCCAGTTTCTCTCCATCCTCTTTAAACAGCCATGACCATCTTATTTACAGCTGTCTGTCAAAAACAACCCTATTGAGGAATAGGGCCAGTATGTAAAGGAAAATCTGTCAGAAATAATTTGCTTAATCTTTAAATGAAATTCTGTTATAGTAGAGCCTCTATGCTACATCCAAGAGCAGAAAACATCTATTGCACCAGAAAAAGGTCACATACATTCATTGGATATTGAAACTGGGCACCGTAAAAGTTCCCTGGGTGATTTCCCAAATAAAAATGCTCAGCTGGGATTCGTCCTTTGCTAAACACAGGTGCAGGTGGTGGTGTTGTCTAAACAACAATAGAGATTTCAGGGAGAAACACTGGCTTTTCCAGTAGGTTTCCCTATGTGTTGCAGAAGTGATATCAGCTTGTACATGTCTTTGAACTGTGCAAGAGGTAGCACAGATGGGCTGGTTAAATGCTCAAATATGTGTTCTACAGGTATCAGTATTGACCTTCTTGTGTAAACACATGATGTGGGCTGTTTCTGACTGTTCTGCTGCTGTAGAAAGAAAATGGACATTTGCAATGTTTGTAGCCATTGTTACGACCAAATATGATTTTGTGTTTTATTTTACATACTGAACAGGAACTCATGACAACATGCTTGAAGGACCTAGAACTGAAAAAGAAACAGGAAGTTGGCAATATAAGACATGTAGAAGAAGCTGTTAATGACCTTAAGGTAAAGTGGAAACTTGCTTATTAACCAGAGAGTAGCTTCTGGATGCCATCCATGCTGCAGCTTAAGGCAGCTATTCAAACCACAAGTGGGGTTTTCTAGAACAAAAATAAACTTGCTGTGAAGTTTTGTTGTAAATGTTGTCATTAACTTTTTGGGGCCCACTATTCTGTTACCTGTCAAAGGCTTGTCTATATGGGAAAGTTGTATGGGTGTAAGGCAGGTTGTGATTTAAATTGTTGTAGGTATGTTAGTATTACCACTCATGTGGACGCCCATAGAAGAATGCCTATTTGTGGTTTAATTTGTCATTTGAGGAGGAGCTTAAGCTAAACTGAAAAAAGCCAGTCTTACAGAATAAGAGTGCCCACATGGGGAGTTATGCCGAGATCACTCCGTTGGTATAACCAATAAAAGTTACCCACACAGACATGCCCAAAGTCAAAGAGTGGTTACAGTAAAATGGGCACAGAGTGCATGTCTACGCTACCCAATCTTGGCTGGTATAGCTATATGGCAGAGCCTCATATTGTAGATGCAGCATAAGCCAGGAGAAGTATTTCTTCTGATAATATAGCTATGCCACCTCCCTGAGCGACATTACCCAAGCCAACAAATTCACTCTTCTGTCAGGAGAGTTGCTTACCCCAGAGGGTTTGCTGGCATAGCTATGTTGGCTTGGGTGTATGTATTATTTTTTCACACTTCTACTGAACATAGCTGTGCTGGCAAAACTGGATATAGTATAGGATAAGCCATAGATCCATATTGTCTGTTATTAGGGAGAATTAGCCAATCACTGCCTGCCTTTCCGAGTGACATCATAGATTCAGCTGTGCAGGAAAACAGTGTATTTCCTCCATGCACCAGGGTGGGGGCGCGCTCCCCTGAAAGAGAAATTCTGCCCCTGGTTTCAAGTCTGCAGTCAGCCACTTGGTGGTGGGAGCAGGACATGCATATCTGGGTGAGAGGTACTGAAATAATTATTTACACATAGCAAATGATGAACTGCGTCAGCTGGTGTAAATTGGTATTGTGCTGTTGAAGTTAATGGAGCTACATTGCTTTGCATCATATGAGCACCTGAGCCCGATTTAAAAACAGGAAAACTATTACTGTTCTGTGTAGAGAATTAGCCGTCTTCTCAGTCCCGTACAAAACCTACAGATAGAATAATCCCAGGAGTTTAAGCTCTACTCTGAAAGTATTTCCATAGTGAATCCAGCACATAGCCATGGTTTGGACATGGACTCCTGTTGTCCCTCACATTAAGACACCCTCTTTCCAATGGTTCTACTTCCCTAACTTGTTTGATAATAGGATATAAAATACTCCCTTTCAGGCATACCCTCATATCCAGATCCCACGTATGCCAGACCTCTAGAGTCTATCTGATGTCACTACAAACATCGCTTGCTAACAGGTAGATTCTGATGCCATTTCTCACAGTATCTGTGTGAGTGGCCCTACTAAAATTAAGGTGACATCAATGAGTAGGGGCATCAGAATCTGTCCCTGAGCTTTTCCACCCAGGATAATTTAGCAGGAAAACCCCAAACCACTGGGGTTGTCTGGACTATGACTGAACCAGTTTTTTAAAGAAGTACAGATCAGTAAAATGCTGTGGCAGTGTAAGTTTTTAAAGTCTGATGGGAAACATCTGAGACACTAATGCTCTGAATGCATCTGCCATTCATTTTTTATCTATAGGCACATGCCTCGGCTAGTAAAGGCTGTCTGGCAGGGAAGTTCACCGAACTCCGGTTGCTACTTGATGAAGAGGAAAGATTGACAAAAAAATTCATAGATGAAAAGACTCAGCGGGCCCTCAGGGAGTATGAACAGCAGACGGAGTCATGTCAAGAACGAATTAAAATCATAGAGAGCTTCTCAGATCGAGTCAGGCAGATACAGCAACGAAGTGATCCCATTCACTTACTAAAGGTAGCATCGTACTCTGTGCCTCTGACGTTTAATGGTGAATCACTTTGGAGGTTTATTGTGTTTGCTTCTCTAGATACATATGTGCCTTAACTTCTTCTTTCCTCTCTATTTTTGCCTCCCTGTGTTGCTGAATAGTCTAGCACCCGCCCTTCCAATTAATAACCCACATAGTCATAGTTCTGCCGTTAGACTGGGTTTAGATCACCTAGCGTTTTATCATTAAGTAACATAGAGGGGCTAAATTACACCATTTTTGCTATATCCCTGTACCCTATTATCAGGTCAACACCTCCAGCCTGGGCAGTGCATGCACAGCTGAACATGTGAGGAAAGAGATACCGGTCTAAGAAACCCATGACAGCTAAGTGTTGTCTGTCATTCTCTTCACTTACACCAAAAAGTTCCCAAGCTCCGCAGGTGATGAGCATCATTTTCTAGAAGGCAGATCCTACAGTATCATCTACCAGTAGATGCTGCCCATTTCTCTCTGTGATATTCGTCACACAATGGCATAGAAATCAGAAAAATTACGACACAAATGCAGGAGGACATGTGATCCTTCAATTTCAGTCTCTTGGGGAGGCCCGTGTAAGGTTATTACAGCTTCAGTATACTCCTTAGCCTGACTCAACAGGCTCAAGAATTCAGTCTGTTCTTCCAAGCACAGATAAAATGAGGCCATTGGCTCCACCGTCCTCGCATCAAAGGATAATACCGTGTGTCGTCAGCAACAACTGTCCAAGTGTGAAGATACTTGTGTTTTCATTTTTAACTGCCTTGACTTTCCTGTTGTTCGCTCCTCCCAAAGTCTCATGACCCATTTTTTATGGGAGGGATGCAACCTGGCGTATGGATGTTGCAGGGGTAGAAAATTCAGGAGCCTGCCTGAACCCTGACAAGGCTATCGCCAAGCCGAATACCCTTCATAACTCAATGTTTCCCCAAGAATTTTTCTATTTCAGTAGTACCCTGCTCTGTGCCACCAGGGAAACCCCTTACACTGGGACACAGGCTGGCTATATCAGCGCCTAGCTATTGCTATTGCACCAAGAAGCCCAAACATGGGAAGAATCAAAGGGCTTGATTATTATGGACAGTAGGTTTTGCTGATTGATTTATTCCTGCATGCTGGAGAGAGGGCAGATTTGTGGCTCCACCTCAGCTTTTGAGCATGCACAGGGATTTGGAGAGGGAAGAAATACCTTTTGCTAACTCTAGAATTTGGTTTTCTGTCCACAGGACTACACAGCATCAGAAAAAGACATACAGGAGCAGAGGACTCTGGCGGAACAGTGGCACCCAGTGCCTATGTCGTTTGAGCATATTATGAACCATTTCAGGAGTTTTGCAAGAGCTATTCAGTCCATTGTGCAGAAACCATTAGAAGCTCGTCTTAAAGAAGGTGCCTTTGACAGTGTTACGTTTTTAACCCTTTCTGTTCTGCAGCCATATGCTGTCTGCTTGTTCTTTGTTCACCGCTGGCACTCAGTAGTGCTTGCAGGCAGAAAGGCACCATATTGCAGCAGTGTAATGGAGAGTAAATGCAGGTAGACTTTCACCCACTTTTCATGTGGCAAGTAAGGTAGTTAGTTTAGGTTAGTTTACCCACTTCATCGTTTACCTCTACACCACTGCCCTGGAATCAGTAAAATCTGAACAAACATTACTGTTGCTCATTTTATATGACACATGCCTATTACTGGCAGTTCTGCAAAACCTCATTGGACTTGACTTTTCTTGGTGCTCAGGGTGGCTTAGATTCAGGTTCCACTCCCCAAAAGTCACCAGGGTAAATGGATCTAGCTCTGACCTCTGTCTAGCTATAAACTACTGAAAATGGGGACTTGACACAGGGTGCTGGGAACTCTCAAGTCCCAGTGTCTTCAATGAGAAGAAAAGGTGCTGAGTGACTTAGTCCTTTGGAATGAGAGGGCTGGCTCGCAGAACGTAGAGCTGGGAAAGGCCAATGAAAACATCTCGTCTTTCAGCAACAATGGAGCTTCCACTGTCTCCTTCGGGCCTGTTCCAATCTTGTCGTCAGGGAGTTGGTCTTGATAGTCAGCCTAAATTTTCCTGTTATCTTTTGTCCCATTGCTCTTGCAGGCGCCTATTTCCTGTCTGTCCATGGGGCTGGCATCCTTCACATATTTGTAGCCTAGAGTCTTCCCTTTAATCGTCTCACAGGGTCTATCTACCCTGAAATCAAAGGTGAGACTGCAGCACGTGTAGGCAATACAATCTAGCTAGCTCGAAAAGCAGTGGTCCTGGAGACATGGCAGCATGAGCTAGGCACTTAAATACATATACAGGGTCCTGAATGGGCGGTGTCACTGCTGCTGTTGTGTGAGCTAGTTAGATCCAAGCTAGCGCCAGCATTTCTGCACATGCCACAGTCACATCTCTGATTGTGGGGCAGACATCTCCTCCTCCAAGCTAGCCATATGTAGCTTTGCTTTGTAAGTTGTTAGGAGCAATGTAAAACCCAGTAAAATGTTCCCTTAGTTCCGATTACTCCCAGAATTCCTTTGCATCTCATTGTCATCTACTGGTGAGCATGTATGCAGGTCTCCCCCTGTGCCAAGCCATAGAGAATATCAGTTGTTACAGGCGCCAGCCACACAGCCTGAGCTCTTTAGCTCAAGCTTGTAACAACCCGTGTTTTTAGCTGTGGAGGTCCCTAGTTCAATCCCACACATAGACACTCCATTTCATCTGCATGTTGTCTCCTATATTACTTAGGAATGCCTTGGGGGCATTTGCAGCTGTGTTAGGGAAGGCCGTTAAAACCCGCGATGAGCACCCTACCTGATATCATAGAGCAGTGGTTTTCAAACCTTTTTCCTCAGGACCCAGTTGGAAAAAATCATTTATGCCTGCGACCCAATAATTACATCTTTGAGCAATGCGTTCCAGTCTTTTGGCTTCAGCGGCGGGGGGGGTGCCGTGATCCAGTGCCTGAGGGTCTGTGATCTGATACTGGGTCCTGACCCTAAGTTTGAAAACCACTGTTTTAGAGTACCCTGAGAAATGTCTCTCCTACAGCCTTACTAGCCTGGAACAGTTACTCCTACTCATTTCTCCTTTATTTCTTCACCACTCCTTTCTCTCTGATGGAGGTGTAGAGCCTTCTGACACTGTAAGTACTTCAGCTATTCTAGTGATAAATACATGCCCCTTGCTGCCTTTGCTTCTTAGATGTAATGTCCGTCTGTCTGCATTGCCATGCCTGCTGGGAGACTCATCCTGCAGAGCTCCACTTGCTGGAGCTTAGTAACGTTCCTCATTCCTGGTTTCCATGTTCCAAATGGATGGATATATACTAGGGTGCTGAGAGACCTCTTCCTCCTTCATTTTAAACCAACTCTGTCTTCTGCCTTGCTGTTTGTTAGAAGTGCCTCGTTAATGGAAAGAGCGCCCACTCTCCCCCCCTTTCCTCATTATTTGTGGTGCTATTCATTAGGAGTCTTGCAATAAAGCCTGTGAGCCCCAGTCATGGACAAGAATCCCATTGTGCAAAGTGTGGTACAAATACAGATCAAAAAGACAGTTCCTCCCCAAAGAGCATCAGGTCTAAGTTATATAACCTATCTTGTTTAAAGTCCCTCTAATAAGGGCTGCCAAATCTGAACCTATAAGGCCAGGTTCCCGTAGCTGCTGTATCTCATTTGAAATGAGTCATTTCTAATTCACTGTTGCTAGCCCAGGGCTGTAATACAAGGTTGTGCTCTGTCATATCTTCAAATAGCAGATATTCTCCCCAGAGTATTTAATACATCCCTAACTGTAACTCTTTTCTGAGTTAGTGTCTTTTGCTATACATGATTTATATTGATTTTAAAGGGCTGGGTACCCCTACTGGAATATAGGGCCATGAAAAAAAAAACAAACCTTGCCCCAGCCATTTGGAAACCCCAACTATTCATAGGCTATGAGGCCACAAGGAACCATTGGATTTCTAATCTGACCTCTTGTATATCACAGGCCACCCAGTCACCCGAGTTGACCCCTGTTATGAAAGATGCATCAGGCGACATTGAGTCAAATAAGGCATCCTGGAAGTTTATTGGCAGTGTCATGAAGGGAATGAGTAATGTACTGTGTAGCTGCCTTTGCATTAGTCATTAACTGTCTGGCCACATTCTGTTTCACGATCATCTGTGTATGGAGAGTATGCACTTGGAAATGGGTTTTTGGTTTTTTTTCCCCTTTTGAGTCTTAAAAACCAGAGATTCTGTCCTCTAGCATGATTATTGGAGAGTGTTGCATGCCAGGCTCTTTGATGAATCTCTGTATTTATTGTGTGTTCTGCACTTCAGTGCTAGCAAAGGGGCTGAGGGGCGGAAGTAGAATTTGGTATAAAATAAAATCCCCTCCCACTGGTAAAGATAATTTCTAGTTATTGTCAGCCATTCACCTTAGAAAAGGGAAATATGAAATACTGCTTTGCCCAGGTTGCAGTTAGAATAAAGCATTTTTCCATGCAATCTCCCCTTATAAGAAGCAGACAGATTCTTCCTGAGAAGACATTTTCTAAACAGCCTCTTTTTGTTTGTGCCTTAGACATTTTCAGCAGCCTTAATCCCACTTCAAAGAAGGAGCCTGGTACGTTGCTGAAAACAACCTCTACAGTTGATCGATCCCTTTTTTTAAAACGTAAGTAACGTTTAACCAAACTTTCTTGTGTTCCCAGCGATAATCCAGGTCAAGAGTTTCAGAAGTGCCTAGAGTTTGGATGCCTCAGATTTTGGGGACCCAACTTGAGAAAATTTTAAAGGGGGCTGAGTGTCAAAAGGTGGATGCTCAGTACTTTCTGAGAATCAGACCCCTTTTTGGTGCCTTAAGTCAGAAAAGAAAAATTGCGGTCACTTTTGAAAATCTTGATCCAGAATTTCTATTTACACTTACAAGCATATGAATTGGCTAGTGTATCTAATATGGTTTCTTGAAATATGTATCCTCTATGTGTCCTCATGATATTAGCCTTTCTTAGGGCTTGTCTACACATGAAAATTAATCTGGAATGGGGTAGGGTGTGAATTATAAATAATACAGAATGGATTAAACTAATTCAGATTAAGGCCCTTTCATTCTGGAATAAAAGAAGCCCCCATGGACTTTATCAGGAATTAACTCCCCACATAGACAAGACCTTGCAGAATGACTTAGGTCCACCATGTAGTCTATTTGGTGTTGATCTTTCCCAGAATGGGTAGAAAAGCTATGCAGTAAATTTTATCTAATTTATTATCAGTGTTGTGGGAAAGTTCAGTGTCTTACATTTTGTTCAGAAGATGGTGGGTTTTGTGACTCCTTTAATATCAAGGTCAAGAGCCAACCACTGGGGAAATAGCTTTCCACTGCTCTTCCAGAGCTTCCCCTGGTTGTTAATAATTCCATTGTTCTCAACGATAGAAGGTCAGAGTTGCAGAGCAGCCTGGACACAAGCCATTGTGGGCCATAAATCTGAGAAGCAGAACCTTGAATCCACATTGGGAGGTCAGAGCAGTGTCAGGAATGTGGATGTGATGTGCTCGCGCTGTCTGTGTTTCTTAGCCACTGGGCCACCGTATAATGAATCCGCGGAGCAGTCTTGGGAATGGTGCCTTTTGCATTGCTCTAGATTAGCCTATAAACCACTGGTCCCCACCCGTAGATTGCAATGTACTTCTGAAGGGCAGTTGCCATTGAAACCTATGAGCGTTAACCATAACATGGTGGCTTTCCCTGGCTAACGTGGCATCCAAGAGGTACTGCCTGGCCTCCCGCCAGTCCGAGATGGAAGATGGGTTTCCAGCAGCAGTGTCAAAGCCTCTCTACTGAGCATTTAATATTAAGGATAAGCAGAGTTAGGTGTTATCGAGCTATGACTTGGACCCGTGATTTGGGTGATTGGCATTTTGCATCATTCTATTTCAATGTGTTTGCATAGTCAGGAAGACAAACACTGCATTGATTTACATTTGGGAAGTTGCTTTTGTAATCATAAGAGTTAGAAATACAATTCCTTGTCTGTGCAAAGCTGACAGTGATGGGTAAGCCTGCTGACGTGTTAGGGACCTTTTTCCTTGCGCCACAAGCTGGTGGATTTGTAAAGTCCTAGTTATAAATAACACTGTAGATTATTAAAATTCTTTGTTTTAGTAATAATCTGCTTTACCTTTCATCAATAATGCACAAATAAGCAAACAGCATTTCTTCCTCTGGAGAATGAAAACAGGTAAGCACATTTTGTTTCTTTAGTTATTTTTACAACTTTACAAACTTAACTGGGTCCAGACTTCTCAATTGCTCTTTCTTTTGCGGGCCATCATGTCTTTTAGTTCCAGGGTTACCTGCATTCCATACAAATTTGGTATACCAGAAATTACTGACTCCAGCAATGCAGGCTCATTAAGAAGAAGATGGAGAGAGAGTTATTTACAAACAACGAAGAATTCCACTGCTTGTTACGTTTCCTGCAGGAGCAATTGTTTTGGCTCCCTCATCTGAAGTCTTTGCCATAAAGTGCATTCCACATTTGGGCCTTCATATGTAGTGGGTCTGTATGACTTAATGAAGCCAATGCAATAGCTTTTTGTTATCAATCAGTGTGTCACCCCTAGGTGGTAGAGCCTACAAAGAGGAATTGCCATAGATATTGAAAAATATGCCTTTTTAGTTATTTAAGCAGTTTTTACATGGTAATGATTTAAGATCAGAAGCATAACAATAATGGATACAGGTCAGCTTCTTTCTCTGTTTAGAGAGCCATTCTGCAACAATGAACACATACTGCAGGCAGATGCTGTTCTGTCTCTGTGTTTGAAGTAAAAACAGGGGTAGAGAGCTGATAGGTTTGCTCCAAGCACTTTTCAGCTGTCGGTTCTTCTGTACTGAAGCCAAAATATTTTGCGGGAACGTTTCTCAGGTCCAGGGCAGCATGGGGGAGGAGGGAGAGACCAGAATAGCCAGCTTGTTAGGGTACCTGTGTTTTGGCAGATGTGGGGTCAGGTTGTCAGTTGCTGCTTGGGCGCATGTGTGTTTTCTGTGTGCTGCTGTAGCTCTGTGCAGGTAGCTGACACAGCAGACCTCGTCAGAACTGCCCAAGAAGATGGCAGACTCACTTCAGTAGTGAAGACAACAGAGTCCTGTGGCACTTTTAAAGACTAACAGATTTATTTGTCGCATGAGCTTTCGTGGGAGAAAATTCCACTTGGTCAGACACTTTGAAGATTGGAAAGTTACAGAGTGGGAGGAAATTAAATGCAGGGGAGTGTATGACATAGGATCAGGTCAGGCTGTAACAGCAAATCAAAATAGATGTTAGGATTCAAAACACTGGGGAACAGCACATAGAGGAGGGGGAGGTCAAATCACTTGTTGTAATGCGAGAAAAATCCATCGTCCCTGTTTAACCCCAAGACAACTGAGTCAAATTTGCATATAAGTTCGAGTTCTGCAGTCTCTCTTTGAAGCACTCGAACTTATATGCAAATTTGACTCAGTTGTCTTGGGGTTAAACAGGGACTATGGATTTTTCTCGCATTACAAGTGATTTGACCTCCCCCTCCTCTATGTGCTGTTCTCCAGTGTTTTGAATCCTAACACCTATTTTGATTTGCTGTTACAGCCTGACCTGATGCTATGTCATACACTCCCCTGCATTTAATTTCCTCCCACTCTGTAACTTTCCTATCTTCAAAGCGTCTGACGAAGTGGGGTTTTCTCCCACGAAAGCTCATGCGATAAATAAATCTGTTAGTCTTTAAAAGTGCCACAGGACTCTGTTGTCTTTCTACAATAGACTAACACGGCTACCGCTTTGGAGTTTGACTTCAGTAGTGAAGGCACTCGGACAGGTTTACTGTCAATGGATCATGGTGGTAGCACCCGGTGGACTATGTGGGGATACTCAGTGAGCGGCAGAACTCTTTTCCACTCTCAGCCAGACAAAAACACCCCCTGTGTGACCTCTGCTTTATACATTGATAAAAGCGAGTTAAATATTGCCCCTCTGACATGGTTAGTTACCACCATTTACCTTGTACCAGTTGGCTCCATCTAATCATCTCTATCCATTACTCTGACCCCTTAAGAGGGGTCACTGTGTCTTTGTACTATTTGGAGGGAGTGTGTTTAAACCATAACCTTATATCAGAGTATTCTGGAACTATCCTTCTGGAACGTGTTTACATGAATACTTAGTGCCTAGGCAGGCTTATGTTTTTCCAACACTGCCCTGTTCTTCCAAGGTCATGTATCAACGAGTGAACCTGCAAGAAGGCATCAGCTTTGTAATAGGGCCTGACTTTAGTTCAGGCCTTAGGTCTCAGACCAAGGCCCTTGTACCAGGCCTAATGTCTCAGGCGCTCTCTTTCTACTACACTGGTCTCTGCTTTGCTTGATTAGGAGCAAGTACTTGAACCTGGGTCTCACAGATGAGTGCCCGAACCACCAGGCTTGATTGTGTTCAGCCCTGTGTGGTACCTAATGAAAGACACAACCCTCCGCCCCAAGGTGTTCACAGTCTAAATAGGAAACGGTTCAAACACACACGTGTTTAAAGATCAAACACAAAACAATCCACATGGTTAATTCTAAGCGCTTGTGTCATCGGCTGTCACTCGAGGCTTTGGGAATAATGTTGTTTGCTCTGAAAGGGTGCAAGTTGTCATTTTGCTTTTTAAAGTCCTGCACTTAGGATGGAAAAATCCCATGCACTGCTACAGGCTGGGGACCGATCAGCTAAGTAGCAGCGCTGTAGAAAAGGACCTGGGGGTTATGGTGGACAGGAAGCTGGATATGAGCCAACAGTGTGCTCTTGTTGCCAAAAAGGCCAATGGCATATTGGGCTGCATCAGTAGGAGTATTGCCAGCAGATCGAGGGATGTGATTATTCCCCTCTATTCGGCACTGGTGAGGCCGCATCTGGAATACTGTGTCCAGTTTTGGGCTCTCCACTACAGAAAGGATGTGGACTAATTAGAAAGAGTCCAGCGGAGGGGCAACGAAAATGATTAGGGGGTTGGGGCACATGACTTATGAGGAGAGACTGAAGGAACTAGGCTTATTTAGTTTGCAGAAAAGAAGACTGAGGGGGGATTTGGTAGCAACCTTCATCTACTTGAAGGGGTGCTCCAAAGAGGAGGGAGCTAGGCTGTTCTCAGTGGTAACAGAGGACAGAACAAGGAGCAATGGTTTCAAGTTGCAGCTGGGGGGGGGGGGGTGAGGTTGGATATTAGGAAAAACGTTCTCACTAGAAGGGTGGTGAAGCACTGGAATGGGTTACCTAGGGAGGTGGTGGAATCTCCATCTTTGGAAACATTTATGGTCCGGTTAGACAAACCCTGGCTGGGATGATGCAGTGAGAGTGGTCCTGCTTTTAGCAGGGAGTTGGACTAGATGACCTCGTGAAGTCCCTTCCAACCCCAACCCCCATTAATTAGAGTAGGAAAAATGTCAAAGCATCTTAGAGGAGGTGGCTCATCCAAACCTAAACTTGACCACCTTTCCTTGTCTAGACAAAGTCTGACTTTTTCACAGTGTAAAATGACTTTCACTTTCAAAAAAACCAGACACACATTCACTGTGAACACATCCTATGTGCAAGGAAGTGATAAACCAGCTCTCTAGTCATTTGCACCTGTGCTGAGTGACTGCAAATTTGAAGTAAAATACTGCCAAAGCAGAATGGCAGCAAATGACAACCACTTTGGACTCAGTTTGCACTGATGTAAATGCCTACACAAGGTCATTGGAAGAATCAGGCCCATAATGTGTAGGTGTATATCTGTGCATTTTACACACCTATAAAAACAAAATTGTGTGTAATATTATATATATATATTCTGCCATTGTTCTTAATTACTAAGACCACCTACATAAAAACAAAACCTCTTGCTGCTTATTCCTCACCTAGCCCTATTGTATTTATTTTCTCCTTCCACAAAATTAGAAAAATTATATTTGCCCACTTTTGTAGATAGCTTTGAGATCATCAGCTGGCATAAATTCACCCCCATGTTCTGGCCCTCACTCATTAAAAGTACTGTGTAATTACTAAATATCACTATTCCAAAGGGGTAGCCGTGTTAGTCTATTGTAGAAAGACAACAGAGTCCTGTGGCACTTTTAAAGACTAACAGATTTATTTATCGCATGAGCTTTTGTGGGAGAAAATCCTGACGAAGTGGGATCTTCTCCCATAATAAATAAATCTGTTAGTCTTTAAAAGTGCCACAGGACTCTGT
>ML685839.1:7993436-8033099 GCA_007922175.1 Pelusios castaneus
AGATAGTGTTGAGACTGATGACTGCTTGGAGATCCTTGGGTGGAGAGGAACTAATCAGAGCATTCTCATTGCTATCCACAGAATGAGCAGCAAGAGCACTAACTTCACCATGCAGATTTGCCAATGTGCCATGAACTAAAGGCACCCCCTCGAAGCATGTTTTAGCTTCCAGCTGAGCTGGTGATTTTCGTTTGCAGTGTTGCGGTAGCCATGTTGGTAAAAGAGACAAGGTGGGTGAGGTAACATCTTGTATTGGATCAACTGCTAGTCACGAGAGATGAGCTTTAAACTTCCACAGAGCTCTTCATCGGATCTGGGAAAGGCACCCAGTGTGCCACAGCTATATACAAGTTGAAACAGCTTTTTTAGAATATGTCGTTAACATATCGTAAGACAACACACAAGGGAAAGTGGCCAGCTAACACTTCGGCAGTCATAAAACCAAGGAGTGTTAGTGGGTTACAGACTGTTGTAATAAGTCATAAATCCAGTGTCTTTATTAAATCCATGATTTTTTGTGTCTAGCAGAGTTATGAATTTAAGCTCTTACACATGGTTTTGGAAGGTATTATGCAGATTTCCTTTAAGGATGAGGCCTGAGAGATAAGATAAGGAGCGATCATGTTATCAAAAGTGTTCACCCAGTGGTTAGAGGGTGTTTTTGACTTATTTTTCTGAGAGTTCATTCTTGACCATAGTGATTGTCTGGTTTCACCCACTTAGTTGTTACTGTGGCATTTAATGCAGCACTGGATGAGATATTCCATGTGTCATGATGTGTATGTTTAGAACCCAAGGATTTCAAACGGTGTGCTGTGGGGGGTGGAGGAGGGTAATGATCATCAGAGCAATAGAGAGATGTCTACAGGTTTTGTATCTGTTATTAGCGGGAGGGCCTGGTGCCACAGATATCAATTCATTTCACTCATCAAATGCTAGACTTTCAGCCTAGACTGGATTTGAATCAGTGACCTCATGGCTGAAAAGTACCGTCAACCCTCTGAACCACAGTTCAACTCCTCTCTTAGGGCTCTGTTTTCTGGAGGCCCAGATGTACGCTGCCATGTGGATAATTTTGTTTATACAGTGCTTTTATTCTAAAGATAATGGATTTCCCCCCATTTTTTAAAATAAAAAAAGTCAGAATAGAAATGTTGCAACTCACAAAACGATTGAGGGGTTTTGTAAGTGTATATTTAAGAATTGTTAATTCAGGAATTAAGAGATTAGCAAGAGAATAAATATTCATATTATGGGAAAAATTACTTCAAAAACGTTAAGTGGCATCTGGAAAAAATGTTATCACTCTAAAGAGGAAGCCAGAAAACTACTTCTATAAGTGCATCTAATAAGATAAATATAAAGCTGCACCAGAACCCATGTAAAATCAGCAGCTTTCTGAAATGTTAATTTACAGTCCTCTAAAACCTATGTGCTGCAAATAAAATAATTCAGATCTTATGAGAGATCATGCAATAACTGCCATTACAATTGTAACTGGCCTTTTTAAAAGAGACACACTTAAGAAGAGGAGTCACCTAGAGGAACTAAAAATAAAGCCACTGACCAGCAGGGCTGTTGCAAAACTCCTCCGTATATCCCCTGTTTTGGGACGACATTAGAATAGTTACACAACTTTGTCACTGATGGAAAAGACAGCAAATTTTACAAATCGTTCCTCCTAACTATGTCATTTACTTAGTGATAAAGGCCCATGTCCTCAAATGTATTTAGGCACCTAACTTGCATTGAAGTTAATGGGAGTTAGGTGCCTAAATATCTTTGACAATCTAAGTCTAAGATTTCTGCCAGAGAGAGGAAAAACGTAACACTGAAAAGCAACTGAGATCTATTCTAATTTGCCTCTCTTCTATGATGCTAAATCAAATGCTTTTGTTTATTCTTCTGTAGCTCCTCAAAATTATTTCAACTAAATGAACAAGTTAGATTTGTAGCCCGCTACTGCCATTGCAAGGGGCTTGGTAAGATATCACACAACAGGGATATGGCCCCAGCCCTACAGTAGCTGTTTGCTAACTGTGGTCTTCTTTTCTACAAACGTGCCCTAAGAAGTCTATGGCTTGTGTTACACAGGTCAAACCAGATGATCAGACTGTTCCCTTCTGGCCTTGGAAGCTACGAACCATTTCTTAGGAAAATTTGGCAAGTTATCTTTGAGAGATTCAAGGAACCGGAAATAACCTTGAATGATGCCGATGGCACACATGGAATGGTTCCCTTGGACTGTTTTGTCTCCACTACAAATTAGAACAGTAAATAAAGGGGTCACATACTTCCTTTATATTTACTTCACATTAATCAAAATCTTTCTCATACTATTATAAAAACCTGTATATATCTTCTACAGCACAAATTCCATTTGGCTATGTTCCGTTTCAATTAACAATTGAAAAATAATTATTTCATTACATGAAATATTTGCAGCCAAAATACATTAGTCATGAGAGCTACATGCAGCTTCTAGACAACAAACACATTATGCGTTTGTGCCTTTTTTGAAGTCAATATTGTTAATTAAAATAGGAGGCTAAAATTGGTGCTAAAGGGCTTGGGAATCAAAGCCTTGTTAAGAAATGCACAACAGGTGAGGATTAAAGAAAGAAGTCTTTTTTATTTTATACAGAGAGACAGACACCCTTTGATGGCAGTAGGAATTACATGTTTCATGAAAAAATGTGTTTATATAAAAGGGGACTTGAAGGCAGAACGGGTGAAAGACTGTCAGACAGGATCAGAGTGTTTCAGGAGGAAGGATTTGGATGAAAAGACTCCTTGCACAAGTGTGGGAGAAGACAACAAAAGGAATAGCTTTGTGGATTGGTTGGGTCAAGCAAAGGGGGGGACGATGGGAAGCACATAGAAAAAACTGCAGAGAACTAGCAGGGACTCAGATCAGAAAGGCCTTGCCAGGAGAGGAATTTGATGTAGAGGGCATGGGAAAGGATGAAGAATCCTGAAAGGAGGAGCGGACCACAGATGGAGCAACATGCAATTTGGGAGAGCTGCCAAACTCTGTTGTGACCAGGTTTAAACTGATAAAGATCTGATTATTCAGGGTTCAGGCTATGGCACTTTCTTTAATTTGTGCCATTGTGTGTAGGCGTTACAGTGTGAGACAATGGGTCTGGGCATCTGGCAGGAAACCTATGCAACTGTAACTAACACTCAACGGGATTGGTTAAAATCCAAGTTGTATGTGGCTCTAGTTTCCATGTGTTCCCTCGTTTACAGTAAAAGACACCCTTGATATTAGTTTTACACATGAACACAACAATACGACTGCATTAATACAAGAATTATATTTTGCTTTCTGTATCATGACAGTTGTTGTACCTCATCCATGCCAGAGGCTGTGAAGTAGATGCCTATCTCCTTTGCATACTTCTGCAGCTCCCGATACTGGTCATGACTGAACTCCAGGTGGCGCTTGTGCTCTCCATAAGTCTTTCCCCAGGAGTGTTTGGAGGTATAGGGCCTCTCCAGAGCTTTCTTGTTAAATTTGTACTCCAACTCACTCTTTTGGAACTTGGCACAGTCTGCTCCGCACTCCTGCAAGACACAGCATCAACATCTTAGTATCTCCAAAAGACACGTGCCACCAAATCTACAGCTTGCAAGTACTGATGAAAAGAAATAAACAGAACCAAAGGCTTGGTCTACACTGCCAGAAAAATTGGGCAGCAGTTGACAGGAGATATGCAAAGTACTTTAGCTTGGATATTTCCCATTGACTTCCTAACTTCTATGTAGTACCCCACTATGCTGCGTTGTGCCCCAATACGCTGTGCAGAAAGGAAATGCCTTTCCGACAACACAGTATTAATCCTTTTGCAGGGTGGGTTAGCAATGTCAACTTCTGGATCAATTGAGCAGTTTTCCACTGCCGCTCAATTGATTCTGCAGAATCAATACAGGAATGCCAAAATTGCCACCATCAATTCAGACATACCCAAAGTAACTGTCTGGCTAATATTCTCTAGTTTTGAGATTTATTTTCACATATAGCAGGGTCTTCCTATCTTCCATAACTAACTGTGTGAAGGTGTTTGTAAAAATAATTTAGGATAGCACGCAGCAAAGACAAACACTTTTGAAAAGACAGCACATATACCGGTACATGGCAGCTAATCACATCAATTATTTCCTTGCTCAATATCAGCTTTCATATGGAAAACACTGATCCACTGGTCATACTCTCAGCCTGGTAAATGTGTGAGTACATGATGGTGAGCAAAAATGTATTAGCCTTGTGTTTCACTATGCAAAAATGTATGCCTGGGAGAGCAGCAAGTATGAGAGAAATAATAGTGAAATTGCATTTTTCCTATAGCTAAGTTATTCTTCCTTTAGATATATATATTTAAAGTAATCAATGCTCTGACACACTTTTCCTGCAATGTGAGTTACGTATTTAAGCATTATATCCCAGACTTTAAAAAGAGCACAGGGATAATGCAAACTGTCAAACTACTAATGTTACTTTGTAATTTTAACAACGTTTCTAACTACATCAAGGTCCAATGATTCTGGAAGGAAAACTAAAAACATCCAGAGCTTTATTAATTTGCATTTGCTCAACCTGACCATTAATTTAAATGTGGACTCCACAACCAATACTCAGTATTTACATAAGGTCAAGTGTGCAAATCAATTCTGCCCAGATTTCTTCCCCCAAATTCAATCTGTCAATCTCTAATACCTGCTTTAATGGGTACTGAAGTTAAGGATTCTAAGACTGATTGTAGCTCAACCTTTAAAGAAAAAAATATAAACTCCAGGGGTTCATCTACACTGAAGCCTTAGGTCGACTTAAGGAACGTTAAGTTGACGTACAGACTCCTGCGTCCACACTGGGCTTTTATTAAATCGACTTAAGCCAGTGTAGACGGGAAAGAGCCCTTAAGTGGACCTAACTGGCCTCCAGGCCCCCTCACAGAGTTCCTGGCCATTCCTCCATAGATCTAGCACCCTGCCAGTGTGGACGAAGGGCTGTGGACTCTCTAAGTCGACTTAACAGAGCCCCCAGTGTAGACATACCCCAGGAGGGAATGCTGGGAAACCACAGGGATAATCTCACTAACAAGCACTATATGGCAGTTTCAGCTAAAATAAGACAGGTCAAAGTCAGTGTCAAGAGGACAGCAATCCTTCATGCACTAATATACAGCATAGATAGCAATGTCCTTTTTCAGCTTCTTGTAAGATTTTTTTTTTTTTTTTTTTTTTTTACAATCTCTTGTTTTATTAACTAAAGTCTGACATTTGTTCAGACCAGGATCAATTTTTTTTACATTGGAAAAATAGTTCAGAGGTTTTCAGTTACAAAGAGACTGGGGGAAAAACAAAACAAAACGAACAGGTACTTTTCACTTTTAAAATGCATTTAAAAAATAAATAAAAGCACCTGTCACCTAAGTGAAAGAAACACAAGATTTGGCAGGAATAGCATCCAAGGTGTCAAACATACCTTTCATGTATATGGTGAAAATCAACTCTGATTTACCAGAGGGTGAAGGTTTAAATAAACTCCATTTTCACACCTGCATGCGGACTTTTTCTATACAGTAACTCTGCCACCATCCAACAGGTGCCAGGCACTTATTCAGTCATGGGGTGAACAAAGTAGGATTCTCCAGAAACGGTATGTGATCATCATACAGTCTTGAAGTATTCACTGTGCCACTTCCTGATTTTGATGTCCCTTCATTTATCATGTACCACAGCTTTAGATACAGCTGCTTCTACAATGTGACACGTCACCAGCTGGGAGAGGACTAGCTGTTACCTGCTGTCATACCTCTAATCTTATTAAGCACCTAAGCCACCTCGGAGCTCTACTGTACTGCCCCTGCACAGGTAGGGCCCCTGATCCAGTGGGAGGATGAGCGGGAGGGCAATGATGCTGTTGCAAGGTGGGGAGAGAAGAGAGGCCTATGCATACATCACTGCTCAGGAGGTGTGCAGAGTCTCGTTCATAAAGCCCTGAAATAGCAACTGGGACACCCCATCCCTTTGCAGAGCTGCTGCGATCGCCCCTGCCCCTAAAACCTGCTTCCCTTCGCCACGGACCCTGCACCCCTTACCCGAGCCCCCTGCACCCGCACTCTTCAGACCCCTCCCCCTCCAGACTCCACACCCCCTCCCCCAAGCGCTTTTGCTTCCCCCATTCTTGGTCCCCTCCAGACCCCACGCGCCCTTTCTCCGCCACGCCCCCGCCCAAACTCCGGGCCCCGCTTACCTTGACCATGCGGATCATCTGCTTGGCAATGGCGAGGTCCCCCTGGTGGTTCTGGCCGATCTCGGCGATGATGAAGCAGGGCTGGTCCCCCCCGATCCGCCGGCCCGGGCATAGCTCGAACTCCAGCGGCATCGCGGGGCGCGGGCGGGCGAGCGCGAGCCCCCAAAACAACGGCCGCAAACCGCCACTATGAGTGACTGACTGCCCCGCCCTACCCTGCTCTGTCCCAGCCAAAACGCGCCGGCCCCGGCCCTCCGGATGGAACGGAGCGAATACGTCACCCTCAGCCTCAGCCAATCGTCGCGAAGGAACGCTGGCGCCCGCAGCCCAGGCAATCCTAGCGCCTCCAGCGCGAGCCGTGAAGAGCGGGGTGGGGCTAAGGGCGGCCCTGGCTGTCATTCACAGCCAGCTGTGGGGAGCCCCGCCCGCCGACTCCTGAGGCAACACCCGCACTGGCCTAGCCCGCCTGAGGGCGTATGCAAATATATGCAAATACACACAAAGATCCCAAGGCGACAAAGGACAGCCAGTGTCGGGGCTTAGTTGCTGGAGCCCTGGCATTGCCCTCAGCCTTTCCCATATGCCCGGGCTGAACCTTTCCCCAATAGGTCTCACCCTACCACCTGCCCGTGGCTGGGATGCTAAGAAATACATCCCATACCAAATGGTGCTGGCCATCAAAGCGTTGGCACATTCAGCCCCAGCAGCAAGGAGTGCCATTCCTACCCCACAAGGGAAGGGCAAGCAGAGCACCCTGATACCCTTTGAATGCACTGGGGCTTGGACATGCATGAGGGTGATTTAAGTGGCCTAAGGATACATACAGTAAATGCAGTCCTCTCTGAGAGTGCCACGGAGACACCTGCATTTCTGAGAATGTATTTAAGCTTGAATTTTAAACCCAAGATGATCACACACAAATAGAGGCTATGAGGCTTCCCCTTAGGTGAGAACCAACATAGGTGAGAAACATCCTATCCTTTTCAAAAAAGCTCATGATTTTTGAGATCTGACTCATACTTTTCAAAGGCTTGGAGTTGGAAGTACTGGCACCCATGAGTCATGATGGTAGACAGCTACCTTCCATGCAGTGGAACCCACTGCATACAATTACTGACCACCCTTCTCTTGGAAGACTGTTATTGTCTTTAACGAGGTAGTTAATTTACACCCCTCAGTGACAAGTAAATGAGAACATCTGGCTGCTGAGTCACAGACCACAGTTGCTGCCTGGCACAACCTACTGGTGAAGTGTAGCAGGGAGTGATGAACCAGTGCAGGCAAGTGATATCTTGACTAAATGAACAAAAAAGCTGACTATAAAGAGGTAAAAAATTCAGTAAGTTTCTGCATGCGGCTGACAAGAGTTGTTCCCCAGGGACAGCAGCTGAGCTGGCTGGTGTACACTGTTAAAACTACTGGTTGGTTGCGTAAGTCCACTAGTCTAGCAATTAGCATCACAGAAGGCTGGAGAAGTACCAGGCTTTCCGGATGAATTAGGCCCCTACTTTCTATAGAAAGCAACCAGGAAAATAACATTAAAGGTTTCTGATATCTTACTAAGCAAAGGATATCTGATATCTAAGGAAAGAGTTTATACTGAAAAAGGGCCAAATATACATCACTGACGTAAGGACCAATCCAAAAAACTGCTGATATAACTGAAAAGACTGCCACTGATTTCCCTGAAATCAGATCAAGCTCCGGATGGAAATAGGAGCAAACCACAAAGTTTCTATTGAAAGCTTTAACTTGGCATTCATAGTGAGTTTGATACTGGCAATAGCGATATTTCACTGGGACCAGGTTAGAAAATGTTTTGCTTTCTAAATGGTGTTCATGGGTAAACTTGCATTGCCACCTTCATGTGTTGCTCAGAGTCTCTGGATGTAGGGACTGATGCTGCAAAAAGTTGAGCATCGTCAACGTCCATTAAAATCAGCTAGAAATGAGGAGATAAAAGCATGTATTCTTCAAGGATGGTAATTTGTCACCTTTCACACAAATTATAAATTATGCAAGACATGCTGCCCATAGTTAAGGTTGCCTGACACTTCTTATAAGATCGTGTTTTTTAGTTGTTTATAATTTTGTTAAACTTTATCTGGTCATGTTGAAATTTCCCATGTTGGGTGTCTGTCTCAGGCTTAGTTATTTTGGAAAATAACAGTAAAAACAATTCAACCATTTCTTAGAACTAGGTTAGGGGAAAACATTCTTTTGCAATGTTAAAAATTCATACAGCAGTTTAACTGAGAAACTGTAGCACATACATGCTTTCAAACAGGGACTTGAAAATTGGCTGGAGGGCTGCCTTCACGTCAAGGATGTGCTCTTTGCTTTACCTGTGAAAAAACTGCTCAGATCTGGCCAGGTTTTGAGTCTATGAATAACTTCAGTTTGCACATGCTCAGCAGAGAATTTTTAGTCTGACAGCTAGTCTCCAAAGAGTCCATCTGCACTGACTGTGCTCAAGCCTCTATGCCGACCAAATGGTACATGCCCAAAGTGGCTGAGCATGCTGATTCCTGCGGCTGTTGTGGCAGAGGACTTTTCCTGCAATTCCTCTTTAGCTGGGTGTCACAGTGGCGCTGGGCACTAGGCCAGTTTTAGTGCAGATGAAAAATGGTGCCATCTCTCCTGACTCTACCGTTACACTAGAACAGGTATGCCCATGACAATGGACATGGCACAGCGAATGGCAGGACTTTCCTCACTTGGCAGGAGAAAGTTGCTCCCTTTGACACTCTCTTTTATACACTAATAGAAACACGGTATATATTATCCCTCTGACATGGTCAGATATTGCCCTTGTCCTTTAAGTCAAAGTCCAAAGGGGGAAGCTGTGTTAGTCTATTGTAGAAAGACAACAGAGTCCTGTGGCACTTTTAAAGACTAACAGATTTATTTATCGCATGAGCTTTCGTGGGAGAAAATCCCACTTCGTCATGCGATAAATAAATCTGTTAGTCTTTAAAAGTGCCACGGGACTCTGTTGTCTAGTCCTTTAAAACATCTTTCTCGTCACACTGTCATCCCGACCTTATCTAAAAGAGGGCTCGGCATGTTCTTGTTAGCTTTAAGGAGTGCACTTGCACCATGCATGGTGTTGGAGTGTTCTGGTAGCACCTTTCTGGATTGTGCGTGCATCAGTGCTTTGTGCCTAATGCTTCTTTAGGAAAAAGATGCGTTTTTTGCAGTCCCAGCTTTGTTCTTGCTAAAGTCTGTGAACTTGCTGGTAAGTTCACAGCCTGACTTCTGCTAACTTTGCTTTATAACAGCAGGATTACTTCAGCTCAGGCTTCAGGCCTTGTACTTGGCCTGTTATATTAGGCCTCATGTCTCAGGCTCTCACTTTCTACCACAGCAGACACCAAATCATCCACAAGGGGTGGGGCTTTGGCCTTTTGGATGATAAGGGGACAGGGTTGAAAACATTTTCTGCCCTGGGCAACAAGATACCTAGGCCCCTGCATGGAGCTGAGGGAGACTATGTGTGTAGGGGACTGGGGCAAATCAAGGTACAATAAGAGCAGGGAGACTGAACTTGGGATGCGGAATCAATTGCAGGATGAAGGGAAACTGGGTCTGGATCAAGGACAGGCTAGAGGGCTGAATGCATCAAGCTTGTGGGGATCAGTGTTAGAAGGGTCCGTAATCACTAGAGCCAACACCTAACGCAAACTGAATGAGAACCCAGGATCCCAGAGTCTCACCATTCCTCTGCACGCTGAAACTGGCTATGAAACCCACTGGCAAAATGTATGCCTCATTTCCCTCTAGTACCTGGCCCTCATGGAGGATGACGGCTACTAGTATCAATTACTCCGTCAGCTCAAGTGGCAGAGGTCTGTGCAGTGGATCCTGCTGATGAACCGTCTTGAGTGTCAACATGCGCCACATGATGGAATCTCTGTTTTTCCAGATTGCTTTTTTTTAAAATCTAGGGGAAAATATTGCCCCCTTATGCGTATGCATTATGATACAGTCTAATTACATGCTTGCATCTTGTGTTTCCATAGGATCCCAGCCTCATTCAGTGCACAGGGAGCTGGGAAGACAGGAAAATCTCTCGTGTTAGCACAAATTGCAACATACATTGAAAGACAGAATGTTTTCAGGTAAAACCCCTTTTTTATACAAACTTCAGGATACTTTTAATAGATCCATAGATTCCAAGGCCAGACGGGACAATTGTGATCATCTAGTCTAGCCTCCAGTATAATACAGGCCATGGAACTTCCCCCAAAATAATTCTAGAGCAGGTTTTCCACTTGAACATCCAATCTTGATTTTAAAATACCCCACACCCCTTGGTAAATTGTTCCAATGGTTAATTACTCTCACTATTTAAAATGTACCAATTATTTTTTATTTTGTTTTCCTCCTTGTTCCAGTAGATGGTGATATGTTAATTTAGAAAGGAAGCAGGTTCCCAAAGGAACTGAATTTGACATTCCATCAGCTCCTTGTAGCAAACCCCAAACACAGCTGAGTACGTGTTGTGAAAGCAGCATTGATGTATTTCTTGTTCTGGCCAAGTCCCGCAGAGTCAAGCCAGCACCAGGTTGGTGCCCTGGTGGTCTGGCTTGATGAGGCTGGGTTTATTTTTGTGGGGCAGGTGGTTCCCCCCTCAGCCCAGGATCTCTGGGTTGCAGCTCCTTAGTCCCTTTACTCACCTGGCCCTGGCTACTGCCTGTGTTGTGCAGCAAGAGCAGGCTGTTGAGGGCAGCAGAGAGCAGCAGGCAGCAGGAGCCCCAATCTGGCTCAAAGCTGAGCTGCCAATTTTCTGACACACCTCCCGGCTCTTCGCGACACACCTTTGTGTCCCGACACAGTGGTTGAGAACTGGAACTTATTTCTAGTAGGAGTAGGAACTGTCTGTGAATGGAGGGGCAAGAACTGAAGGCACATCATATTGGTGCCACATTCCATAACATTCCTCCATAACTTTTCTCAGTGTGGGCCAGGCTCACATTTAGTCGTGGGTTTTGTGACACATACCTCTGCACAGGATCAGACACAATTTGAACTTGGTTCACTAAATTCTTGTCAATGCACAGGAGTCTTTGTCTCACACACATTACTATGGACACACCTGTATTGTATAATGATGTCTTATAAGAGTGTACCAAAGGGAAGGGGAATATTGCCATACGGCATCTTTTTACCAATATAAATCTAGCCACACTAGCAGATGCACGAGTGTAATTATATCATTGGAGAAATCACACCCTAATCAAAATAGCTAAACTGGTTCCAAAGACTGTGGGTAGACAAGGCCTAAGAGATACTTTATGTTTTATAAACTGTGAATACCCTTGCCATAATGGAACACTGTGCCTCAGCTCCCTATCTGAAGATAATAATAACTTTGTAACATTTTTGAATCACCAAGATTTATCGATGATGGAATCTGGAAAACATTATGGATACTAAGATTTATTTTATTTGTTTTCATAAGCTATGTAGAACAAATTATTATTACCATGAGCCTTCTGTATTAGATGTATTGAGTGTTTGATTTAAGAGTTTTGTTATTAGGCTAAAAGCCTACTCGTTATAATCTCTTGATACTGTGAATAATCAGTCACAAGACAAGAAAAATTAAAAGCTAATTTTAGCACTATCTCTAATACTTAACAATATAGACTAAATAAAAAAACTGCACATGCACCTATTATAGAAGAAAACATTTTCTGGATCTAATTGTTTAGTGATTTGGGCATGCTATTCTATGCCCTTGTGTTTGCTGATAAGACCAGTAGTTAGACATCAAAGCTACCATTAATTGTGCCTGCAAAAAAGTGTGGGAACAAAAGAAGACATCATTATTTGTGGGTGCAGAACTTCCACTTCAAAAAGAGAGGCTGAGTTGACATCTGTTTGAAAATCTGGCCCTCTACTATACAGGAGGAATGGTTACACTTTATAGTAAGGTCGCATTTATAACTAACTCATGGAGAGCTAGTAAAAGATTAATAGATCTTAGAAGCATGTTACAGATGTGAGTAGTATGTAATATAAATGGTTATAAGCACATAATATGAAGATGGTTATAAGCAACCAACCTACTGATCTGTTCAATTCTATAACAATAGATTAACCATTTATTAAAACATCTATTAATCACTTAATTCTATAGAAACAATTTATAAATGTAAACTTAATACCAAGTGTGCTTGGAACTATGAAAATAATTACAATGAGGGGCTCAACACAAATTGATTGATTAACAGAGCAACTAATTAAAGCACCTTAATTAAACTCCATTGTGATATCTGGAGTGGTTTCTTAAGGAAATTGTCTGAAACCGTTAGTCTCTTGTGCACGGTCTGTCATATTATAACTGCCCTCTGGTCCTCAGTACTGCTAATCTATATGTATTGAACTTCATAGTCTTAATACACTATGAAAGCCTTCTCCATCATGTCTTACAGATGTGCTGCTATCAGCCTTCAGGGATGTTGACTTGACTGTGTGGCATCTTAGCAATCAATTCCATCTGTTTGGCACTCCACCACAAGAAGGGTTTGGCAGGCTGGGCATACAGTCTGTATGAAATTCTTTAAGCAACAGCCTAAGACTTAATGGAAAATGAGACATTCTATGGCAGGGGCCGGCAACCCAAAAGATAAGAAGAGCCATTTAAAAAAATTCCTTCAATAACCCAGTGTTTTGAGAGGCGCAATGTGTGTAGCCTCCTGGTGGAGGGTGGGAGGAGCTTGGCTAGGGCACCTGATGCAGGGACCCTGGTAGCAGGGAGAGCCTGGAGCCTGGCGTGGGCTGCCTGCAGGGTCCTCCAGTGGAAAAGGGGGGGTCAGGGCCCAGAGCTGCAAGGGGGCAGCTAAAGAGCCGCATGTGGCTCCCGAGCCGCATATTGCAGACCCCTGTTCTATGGCAACAGGGAGTCATATAGGTACTGTACCTTAGATTATCTGAGTGCCTCACATCCTGTAACATAGTTATCCTTACAAACCACTTGTGCTAGGCAGTTGCTATGTTACAGATAGGTAACTGGGGCACAGACAGACTATGGCTATCTCTACACTTACAAAGTTAAGTCAATTTAACAAACTGACTACACTTTAAGTCGATTTAATAAAGTCGACTTAGTGTTAATCCCCATCTACACTGGCCTTAAGTCAACTTAAGGAGTCGACTTAAAGCTTAAGTCGACCTGAAATGAGGTGTTAAGTCGACCTAAGCCTTCCTTTAGTTGACTTAAGGAAATGCTTAAGTTGACTTATGAAAAGCCCAGTGTGGACGCGGCTTTGTTTAGGTCGACTTAAGCATCCTTAAGTCAACCTAACTTGCCAGTGTAGACACACCTTATGTGATTTGCTCAAAGTCACATAAAGGAGCCTGTGAGAGGCATGAACTTGAACCCATTTCTCCTGAGCCCTAGGATAGCAACCTAGCCACTGACCCTTCCTTCCTCCCATTATAAATTCTAGGTGGGGCACCTATTGTTTAGATTATCTGCCATTTCCCATTAAAAGACCCAGTTTTCAGTTACTTATAACCTTGCCAACCTTCAACTATTTGGACAGAAATTTTTCATTCTGTATGTCTGTCTCAAGCTGAAATTTTTGGAAAAACTTTAGCCCAAACAGCTCAGTTATTGCTGAGATTGAGGCTAGGGGAAAAATATCATTTTTTGACGTTGTTAAAAGTGTTCGTTGACCTTTCCTTTGAAATGGTCTTATGCAACCATGTTTTGGGGCAGGAAATTGAAATTTGCCTTTGTGTCAGGGAGGTACTTTTTGCTACTACCGTGAAAATCTGCTGAAGTGTAGTTAAGTTATAAGCCTTTGAAACACCACAGTTTGCACATGCTCTTTACAGACTTAGAACCAAAATCATCCAAAATTCCATCTGCACTCAGCATGCTCCAGCTGGTGGTTGAGCAGGACTTCCCTGCAACTTCTTAGAATGTTGCCAGGCCATGCTGGGAAGGGGTCCAGGCATTGAAACTAAGAAAGGGGAGCTTTTCTCACATATTTGCTTAGTGACCTCCAAAACAGCATGAAGGAGGAAGCTGCTTGATTTGAATGCAGAAGGGACAAGAGAGGAGTCTGGATGCTGGCCAGGAGCAGAGAGAAACTAGGATTAGGTGTGAGGGAGACTTGAACTCTCTTACGAGAAGACTGGGACTGGAAGTGAGGCAGGAAATTGGAATGGACTGGGAAACAGTGGGCAGCAGTGAGGCAGATCAGGTAAGCTGCATGGGGTGGGAGACTGGGATTGGCTGAGCAGTTTGGACATATGCATTATGATATAGTCTCAATTACATGATAACATACTATTTTATTCATGTGGGATATATTTTTCATGCTGTGGCTAGACAATTTTGCATCCTGTTTCCCTGTTCCACCTTTACATCTAATCACGCCAAGAAGCTTCTTTGCTGCCGAAGCTGTCTGCCTCTTGTGCCGATCTGAATGATTGGGCTTTCGTCTGTTGATTGTCCTGACTGGTGGTGTCACTGTGAAACCAGCACAGTCTGATTTCAAAGATGTAGGACTTCTATAATTCTGTAATTCATTCTTAGCTTTAAGGCTAGCCTATGTCAAATAGGAGTCCTGGGCAGATTAACTGAGCTGTCACGCACCTCAAGGATGATCTGCCATGAAACCTTTTTGCATGTTCCATTATAGGTTTCTTAATCTGAATCACTACCTGAAGGAAAATATGTTTTCCTCTGCATTTTCCCCTTGTCGCACAAACTAGCATGCCCTGTTTATTGCGTGTTCAGTTGCTGATCTGTGTTCTACGTTCCTCTGTGTAGCAAATAATGTCACCTGATCTGATTTGGACAGTAGGAGATAAATCAATACATGTTTTTGTGCAGAGACACATGGCCATCCAAAAAGTTAGAGCAAAGATTTGGGGCCCAATCCTGCAGCCTTCTCATGGGGGTTTATCTATCCTATGCTGGCATGACAACTGAGATTAATGCAGGAACCGCTGGCCAGTGCTGATGTGCCTCACAGCAGCTCAGATTATAAAAGAGCTGGGAAGCTACCAGAGGAGCACGCAGGCTAGAGAAACAAGGTTCTGCCAGAAAGTGGTAAGTACCTGCTGCACAGTGACAAAGACTCAGATTAAAGATGACCGGAGCCACAGGCTGCAGAAGCCTACAGAACCAAAGGAGTAGGAAGCAGCTCAGGGACAGCAGGAGAATCATGGAGGACTGATTCTGCCTGCCTGGGTTAGGGGCCTTGAGCTGGAGAGTCCAGTGGAATGGGTGGGCCTGGGTTCCCCTACCAACCCTTTAACAGCAATTTAAGAGGAAAAGGGGTTCCAGGTCCCTCCAGGGCATGTGTCAGATAAACCCCACCAAAAAGAAGGGAAGACCACACACCCCAATGGGACAGGAATTAATGTCTTTGCCTCTGGAACAGGACTACTGAGACTCAAGCAAGAAGGGTGGACTCACCCCCCCCCCTCCCGCCGCCCCAATCTGAGCAGACTGCACAATGCCCTATCTGACCAAAGGGTGGTGCTGAAACACTTGGGGGTCAAGCTCACAAACTCTTATTCGGGGGATTATTCCTTATTGATCTGAGGCCAAGGAAACCACTTTTGTGAATGAGGGTTGCAGGATGAGGTCTTAGTTTGGTAAAGAAAGGTTAAATATAAGACTTGTCATGCACTTTAATCAATTGGAAGGAAGTATGCAAAGGGCCAGAAGAAACTATCAGGAGGAGAAAAGAAGGAATGGAGATCAGAGTATCAATTGGATGTCTTGCCTTTCCTCTATAGCTACAATATTGTTATCTGGCTTGTTTCTGATGTCAGAATCCCACAGGGAAGGCAACAATTGGGGAAAAGAGAAGATGAGGACTATGATGATTGGTTGATTTATTTCTGACATTGCAGTCTCCCGAGATGATGAGGTTTTCATAGTGTGGCAGGAGAGGCGGTGACATGAAGTTGGGAGACGAGGCAAGAATCAAGAGAGAACAGCACTGCTGATTTGTCTGTCCTGAGAAGTGTTAGCACACAAGCAAACATATGTATAGAACAAATAATATTAAAAGAGATCACCAAAAACCTTCAGTTACTTGAAGGACTGAGACATCAAAACTATAGGCATTTTATTATGGAAGAAGAGCAAACTTAATATACAGAAAGAAAGTGGTGGGTTTAGGTCAAAGACAGAGAAATGGGAAGAGAGAATGAGCAAGAGAGCGAAAGAGAGATCACGTGTGAAAGGAACCAGATCATGGAAAAGGCAAGCAGAGTGGGATTTTGTCTGTCTGCTAAATTCACCAATTTCTGGATCTCTTTTTTTATTTTTTTTAAAAAGCCACCATTTTGTAGAGACAGCAATGACTCATGTGTGAGCTTCTCCAGCAGGTTTGAAGCCTGTGTCCCATGACAATGACTCTGGTTCACCTTACTCATTTAACTAAACTCATTGACTCCAAATGCAAATGCCCAAAATTAGGGCCCAGTCCTGCAACTACTTACTGTGAGGCACAGTGCTTACTATCAAGTGTAATCTTGCTGCAGTTAGTAGAACTATGCCAGAATAGCAAGCATTCTGGACCACGGTAACATCAGAAACTCTGAAAAACTTTCAAGAATCACACTGCTACTCATCATGACCAGTGAAATCCATAAAAAATTAGCTAAATCAAAATTTTAACACCTGCTTCAGTGAAGGATATCTGTCTGTAGCATCTAATAGTCCAGCCCACCATTTCTCAACCGTTGTGTCATAGAATCATAGAATAACAGGGGTGGAAGGGACCTCACGAGTTCATCTAGTCCAACCCCCTGCTAAAAGCAGGACCACTCCCACTAAATCACCCCAGCCAGGGTTTTGTCTAACCGGGCCTTAAAAATCTCCAAAGATGGAGATTCTACCACCTCCCTAGGTAGCCCATTCCAATGCTTCCCATCCTCCTAGTGAGAAAGTTTTTCCTAATATCCAACCTTGACCTCCCCAGCTGTAATTTGAGACCATTGCTCCTTGTTCTGTCCTCTGTTACCCTCGAGAACAGCCTCGCTCCCTCCTCCTTGGAGCACCCCTTCAAGTAGTGACACTTTCACCAAAGCCCTTGGGAGGGAGGCACTTTGCTGATGCTACTCTGCAGACTGGCAGCAAGGGCCAGTGGCAAAAAAGCACTGCCTTCTCCCACTCCCTGAGTGTTTTTGATCAAAGTGATGCCACCAAAAGCACTTGTGGGAGCACTTTTTTGCTGCTAACCCTTTAAAAGTTGCAGCCATTGTGCAGAGCAGTGGCAGCTTTTAAAGGGCCAGCAGCCCGTTGCTGTAGGTCTCTGGTGGTGGCGGCGGGGATCTTTCAGCCTAAGGCTGCTAGCCTGCGACACACTCACCACTGTGCCATGACACCGTTTTGTGTTGCGACACAGTGGTTGAGAACCACTCTGACATATTAGATCACCACCTCCAGTACCTAAGTAAAAATCATACAATAATTAGCAATGATGAAATTCTAGCAAAATTTACCTTTGCCAGTATCCAAGACCCTTCACAATCAGGTATCAGAGCAGGCCACAGCAGAGAAATGGCTTTGGTAGCACTTCGGGTCTCCTCGTGGTTGCGGATATAGCTGCAACCTCTATGCTTGTGCTTCTTGATCTATTCACAGGCTTCTGCTGCGAGATCTTACTGACCTGTCGTCATCACCTGACTGAATCTGGATTCAGTTACTTCTCTCCAACAAATCAGTGAGTAGTGATAGGCAAAAGCTCCTTGAGTCCAGGCGCTTATACGGGGATTAATCCTGCTCTCTCCTTTTCAACAACCCTAGGAAAAATCATTAGTCATCAAGGACTCCAGTGCTGTCAATGTGCTGATGTAATCAACAAGCTTTACAGCTTATTCTCAACAGAAATGACCAGTGCTGGTGTCACAAAGCCTGTGTGAGATAAGCGCACAAATGAGACAGAGACATCATAGTGGCTACAAGAGACAAACACATGACTGACGCTTAGTCCAGGTGAAACAGAAGTGATAGCTGATAGGAAGAGGTAAACGATATGAGGATCTTAAAAAGAACATGACCCCGCCCTCCATCAAAGGCATCCATCAAGATTACCCAAGCAGCATGCAGCATTGGAGCACTGCAAGACTCATCCCTGCTTTGGGAACCAGGTAACAACAATACCAGGCAGGCCGCCTTCCACTGCTGCACATCGAGATGACTTAATTCTTTGATCAGACAAAGATCTCATAACCAAGACCCATGATTGTCACCTCCAGATCAGGGAGACTGTTACTCCGTTGACTTTGGCTGATAGATCACAGCCAAGCCAACCCATTAACTTGCAGCAGCCTGGGACCATCTTGTGAGGAACACACCACACCAGACTTCCACACTCCCCTTCTGGGAATGGACCCAGGTCAATATCCAGTCCTAAACCTCAAAGCCTTTAATGATCTGGGACCAGATTACCTCAGGGACTGCCTCCTCATTCATAGCTTCCCAGACAATAGAGCTCCTTTGGGCCATGGATGCACTTAGACCAGCAGTTCTCAATCTAAGGGTTGGGACCTCATTTGACTCACTGGGCCCAGGGTTGAAGCCAAAGCCTGAGCCCCGCTGTCCTGAGTTGAAGCCGAAACCCAAGTGCTCCTGCCAGGGGGGGTGGGGCTTGGACCACAGCCCTCCTCACCCACCTGGGGTCAGATAGTAATTTTTGTTGTTAGAAAGGGGTCATGGTGCAGTGAAGTTTGAGAACTACTGGCCTAACCTAAGACTACTGGTAGCTGAAGGCAGGGTGTATTGGGTGCTGAACCCTACACAGTGAGATAATCTACCAGAGAAGACTAGAACGCATTCCAGACTCAGCACCTTGAAAGCTAGGTACAAAATACATGTTCCTGCCAAAGCTCAGCTAGTCATAGTGACGGGCAATAATCGTGTTATATAAATACGTTATATATAGCTCTTCCTCAGGTGGGTGAGAGGAGATCCCAGTCTGATTTGTTTTGTGCCTTTCTTATTTTATTGTCCCCATGCCTGGAGGACACAACAGCAATTAATGATCTGTAACTAGCACAGTTGGCCAGATTGTTAAGACTCTTTTTCTACATGTCACAGGTGTTGAATTGTGACCTGGCCACTATACTTGATGACATCATTCCTCTGTCACCGAGTGGGGCTTTCACAACAACTGACAAGTAGTCTTCCTACAGCTCAAACTATCACCCATTTCTTGACTAACCATACTAAGAACATGAGGATGCAATTCACAGAAAAAAACCACAACAGCATTGTCCTGCAGGCCCTCAACAAGCAGAGAAAGAATAGGGAGTTCTGTGATGTTGTACTCAGCGTGGACCAACAGGTCTTCTCTGCCCACCTCAATGTCTTGGCAGCTGTGTCTACCCATGTGAAGAACCTGATCTCAAGCAATGACATGAAGATAGGTGATGAGCTCTTTATTGTCATCGATGCTAACTTCCTGAATGCTGCCTTGGTGGAGCAACTCCTGGACTACTTCTACACTGGTAAGGTGTTGGTGTCTGAGAAGAATGTGGAGGAGTTGCTGAAGGGGGCAAACTTCTTCAATTCAGAGTCTCTACGAGCCCACTGCTCCGACTTTCTCTTCAGGTCCCTCAGGAAGAACAATTGCTTGTACTACCTGTTCCTAGCCAACACTTACGAGCTGAAAGAAGTGGCAAACAGTGCCTACGCTGGTATCCGTGACAACTTCCACTATTGGTCAGGCCCAGAGGGAATTTCAGACCTCCAGCGCTGCCCCCATCAGATCTTTGGCAAGCTGCTCCGGGACGAGAACCTTCACGTGCAGAATGAGGACCAAGCCTTCCTTGCCTTGCTCCAGTGGGTGAAGTACAGAAGAGGAGAAAGAGATAAGTATTTCAAAAAGTTCTTCCCCGCTATTCATTTAACTGGTGTCTCAACAAAGACGCTGCTTGCCGCAAGCCGTGAAGTGCTACTGTTTGAGAGTCACTCTGGCCCCTTGGCCCAGATGGAGACCATTTTGAGTGACAGAAAGCAAGAAAGTCCTCAAAGTCTGCTGCTTTTTCAAAGAAAGGGGGCCTTAATGGACTCTGTGGTGATTTTAGGAGGCCAGAAAGAGCATGGTAGATTCAATGATGGAGTTTTTGCTTACATTATTGAGGAGAACATGTGGCTAAAACTAACAGAGATGCCGTATAAAGCAGCTGCTCTCAGTGCAACTTCCGTAGGGAGGTACATCTATGTCTCTGGAGGAACAACAGAGAAGATATCTGGCTTAAAGACTGCCTGGAGGTATGATATAGATAACAACTCCTGGACTAAACTGCCTGATCTGCCAATAGGTTTGGTCTTTCATACCATGGTGACCTGTGGGGGTGTGGTATACTCTGTAGGAGGCAGCACAGCTCCAAGAAAATATGTCTCTAACATCTACAAGTATGATGAGAGGAAAGAGAAATGGACATTGGCTGGGAAGATGAGCATTCCTATGGATGCAACTGCATTGATCACAAAGGGAGATAAGTCTATTTATATTGTGACAGGGAGATGCCTGGTGAATGGGCGTTTCTCTCGAGTAGGGATGGTGGATTGCTTTGACACTCAGACAGGAGAAGTGGTACAGTACCTCACATTCCCCATTGAATTCAATCACAAACCTCTGTTGTCTTTTCAACAGGACAACATCCTGAGGGTACAGAGCCACAAACAAAGTCTGGACATAAACCTGCAGAAGAAGAAAGCCAACAAGTCCACAGATACTGTGCCTCTCTTGCCAAATAACTATACGTTGGATTTGTCACATGCAGTATGCTCTATTGGTAACAAGAAGGTGTTTGTGTGTGGAGGCATCATTTGTGCAGGTGACAAACGTCCTGAAGATTATTCTGTCAATCAAAATGCCTTCCTGTTAGACCAAAAGACAGGGGAATGGAAAGTTTTATCTGATCCTCCAGAAGCTTTGGACTGCCCAGCTTGCTGTATGGCCAAACTGCCTTGCAAGATTCTCCGAAAAATTGTAATCAGTTAATTTGGAAAAAACAAATACAAATCCTAGCAATAAAGAATGACTGAATCGCGGATATAAACAAATGATATATTATTAATTCACTTTGTTTCTTTCTGTCATAACAGATTTCAGTAAACGGAAATTTCAGTGGATATAATTATGTAGCATGCCCATCAATGGTCCCTCATTCCAAGGGAGAGTCACTTATTTATGTCGCCTCACTTTGAAGATTTTTCACATCAGCAATAGAGAATCATGGACATGAGATTATAGAAAGAGTTCTTACGCTGAAGGAAAGAGTCCCACAGTGTTTTAAATTTCTTGCATGAATATTCTTTCGGTGCCCCTCATTTTGGGTCTTGGTCACACGTTGAGTTCCATATATGGATCTGACTGGGTTAAGAGGATTGCTGTGCAACCAAGGATATCTGCATCTATTTACAAATCAAGGTCCTCCTCTTCTTCCCATGGAAGTCAATAGCTGCTTAGCCATCGCCTTTCATGAAAGTAGGATCAGATTGGGGATTAGGTGATATATTAATAGTTGGATGTGGTATATTTAGTTGATGTTCAACTAAAGTGGTGGCCAGAGAGTGGTAATGAGACATGGAGTGCGTCACTAGCTTGACACAATGTCTGAAGTGACTCAAGAGCCTTGTCTATGCTACAAACCTGCTGATGCCTGCCAGCAAGTGTTGGTTGTACAAAACTATTATCATCATAGTTACTGATTGTGCGATTGAGATTTACCAAGAATATTTGAGGCCCAGATGGACTCAGAAATGATTTTAGAGAGCTAGAAGGAGCATGGTAGTTCGTTAATGAGGTTTTTGCTTACATAAGGAACATAAGACTGTGTCTACAGTAGAGCTGGAAGATATAATTTCCAGCTTGAGGAGACACTCATGCTAGGTTTAATCAAGCTTATAAGCTAAAAATAGAAGTGTAGCAGTCTTGAGTACAATCCCATCTAAAACCCTAGGTATGCAAGGTGGCTAGTCCTTCCTGCCAATTACACTGCTGCGGCTAAACACTTCTGTTTTTAACTGGTATGTCTCCTCAAGCTGGAAATTACTTCTCCAGCTCCTGTGAAGGCCTACCCTAAAAGAGAAGCAAATAAGCAAGACTCATTTACCTTGCAATGGTGTTGAAATTGCTTTTCTCCAACATACAATAGGTATAAAACCTTTTTCATTCCCAGTGCAGAGAGTTCCACTGCAGACACCTATTGGCAGGAATCGGCCCATTTCCTAATAGCGATGGAGTTTTTTTGGTTACTCTCGGCTGGCTGTTCGCTGAATTAAGTGAAATGAGTTGAGGTATCAGGCCTGTGACTGGTAGATAGGTGTTCACATCAGAAATGGTCAGCACAGTTGTTATCAATGTCAGCAGAGACCCCAAGAACTGAATTCTATGGAGAATAAATTACTCCACCCAGATCAAGGCTGAAGCAAGTTAGCAGGCCTGCCTTTTAGCTGGAGGAATTTGGTCTTCACTGTTGTCACTCAGGCCAATAATGTCAATAGAACTACTCAGATGTGTACAGAATAGTGTTATGTAAGTGCTTTGCTGAATGGGACCTCGGTGTTATCTTCTCTAGATTTAATTCACTAACTCATTAAGAAATTATTCCCGTGTCACTGTCAATGTTCAGATTCATTGGTGTTGTTCATTCTTTCTTATTCTGGGGCCCGAGATAAAACAAGTCTATTGAGATGGGAATTTGAGATTCTCCCGTGGAGTTCCTCCATGTTTTAGCACTTTTATTCTTTATAATGCAGCATTTCCCCTGAGGAAGAGATCATTTGGTTGTTTGAAAAAGTGCTTCAGGTATGGCTGCAAACAGGTTACTCGCTCATTTCCTAATAGATATTTATTTCAAGCTGATATTGTTTTGTATAAAGGATTGAAATTGCTTCCTGATATCCGCTTAAACATCCATTCTCCTGTTTTAAGTATATGTCTGATAACTCTCCCCAATGACTGCACCAAAATGGTGATGGGAAAATGAATCATTACATTAGGAAATGCTGTGAAAATCAGTTTTCTTTTTTCATTTCCTTGATTCCCGTATGATTCTTGCTAAGAAACAAATATCCCAAAGAGAATAAATCCAAGGAGAATGACAGTTTTATGACTTTTTTGATATTCTAAGGCCATGATGCCCATCCTAATTACACAGGAGGGCTACATAAACCAAAGAACAACCTTGGGTGGGCCAAACAGTTCTACCTATCTTAATCATATTTAAATTCACCTGAATTGATTTATATTTTAAGTTCCTCATTCCTTGTTCTATTTAAGTGCGTCATTTTGTATGTATTTAGATAGGTTGTTTCTATGTGCAGTGTTGTCTGTTTACATACAAAATGGTGTTATCATGACAACAGAAGGCTAATGAATTGACCATTGTTGTATTGTGTTGAAGCAGGCCTTACGAAATGCTCTGATGACTGTGGGCCATAGATTGTTTCCTTAGAAAAGAGATGCACAATCTGAGCGCTCAGGCTAATGTTACTGTTTCTTTATCCTTGTCTGCTGCCTCCTGCTCTGGCCTTAGGCTGTGAATTCCTCTGGACACAGGCTACCCTTCTTGAATATTTGCATAGCGCATCATGAGCACTACTGTAAATAAATGATCATGATAACATGGGATTGCTCCACTTGTCCAAAATGGAACCAAATCTCACTACTTCTTCATCCAATAAAATCTCTAAAATGCACCCACTTTTTGCTATCCCTTCAGCCAAAGCTCTCAGCCTGGCTCTCATCCTCTGCTGACTTGATTACTATAATCTCTCTCTGCATTCCCAAACACTCACATTG
Organism: Pelusios castaneus; assembly: GCA_007922175.1. Taxonomy (NCBI): domain Eukaryota; kingdom Metazoa; phylum Chordata; order Testudines; family Pelomedusidae; genus Pelusios; species Pelusios castaneus. The sequence goes on from ML685839.1 coordinate 8,017,494, forward strand.
GCCTCTTGCAATCATAGAACAGCCGCTAAAAGTATGTTTCTTTGCCTGTGCTATTGTAGCTTCACTATATGTCATTCCCTCTGTGACTTTTCCACTGGCTTCCCTGCCTCCATCTCATTTTTTTCAAGATTGTTGATGTTGCCTTCAAAAGCCTCAATATACTCTGCTCCTCTTTACTTAGTCTCCCTGGCCTCTATTCCCATCGCTCCTTTGGCGATCACTAATGCCATTTATGTTTATTTCTGTGCTTTACTTCACACCACCTCTTTCTGAGATGGTCTACAAAGCCACTTCCTTCTCTTCATTCAACTACTTCCCGAAAACACACTTTTACTGTAACAACCACCGAAACCTAACCAGTTTATAACAACAAATGACAAAAATAAAGACTACACCAACTACAGCCACTCTGGATCCTAGTACTTAGTACTATCAAAATGTTGCTTAAGGATCTTTACTCATTTGTATGTTATAGTTCTTTTTCTGCCTTCCCGCGGGGTGAGTTCTTTTGAGCAGGAATTGTGCCTTTTATCTTTGGAAAGTGACAAGCGCACTGTAGGCACTCCCAGAAACATAGTGACTGAGAGTTTTAGATACACACTTCTCTGAACTCCATCCTGGTCATCTATATGTAACTCTCAAGATGACAAATCCATCTGAAAAGTTGAATAATATCCAGGTCCACCGGAGCAGGGAGGGAAACTATAGTGGAAAAAAATGGGTATAATGGAATTACGGTAAATGAAATATGGCTGTCCTTGTAATGGAAAAGCTTTCATAGAAATTAAATATGTAAGAGAAGTGCCAGAAAGAGGCAAGGCATTTAGAAATTTGGTCACTCCCCAGCCAGCAATTTAGAATCTTTAGCCAGGTTCATTGGATATTAACCTGATTCTGAATAAGTAATAAGGAATATATGCTGTAGTATGTTTTCCTCATATTCTATCTTTGCTTTAATAAAAAGGTCTTTTTTAAAAAAAAAGAAACTGATATAAACACGGAGTCTAACTTTTTAAATGTATGTATCAAATACTTCTATCTAAATTGGGGAATATATACAAATTAATTATCATAGATTTTAGGAAAAATGAGGATTAGGTGTATGATCTTTTAGTTGACTTTAATGGGCTTTGGATCAAATCCCAGTAACCTATGTTCACTTCATGTTAACTGTCATCAGTTTTTGATGTCTCTACTACTACAACTTTTGTGCAATAAAGTTCTGCTCATGCCAATCATTTTCTAGATAAATGCTAGCTTGAGGGTGTGTGAAGAATTTTAAACAGCTTGCAAGGGTGGTTTTAAAATTCCTACAGAGAGCTGAAAAAATATATTCTATTAAGTGAATCATTTCTGAAACATACAGACTTCTGAAACATTAAGTAAAGACTTCATCAATAGAAAGTCGTTGTGGTGGTGGACACATATTTACAAATCCCACTTTCTCAGAGATACCTGCAGAATATAGTTGTTCTATTACTATTTATATTATTAAGAGTTATTTATTTGACCCTCCTGCACAGTTTACCAGTGCATATATTAAATATAGATGGAGTGCTAAGTATGAACAAAGAAGGGGGCACCACTAGTACAATTACTGGGAGTCCCCAGACAATAAAACCAACTTTCAGCAGTGGAGCTGTGGTGCACCTCCCAAATCACTTATCTTCAGGACAGAAAAAGCAGAAATTGGTTAAGATGATGCAAAAAATATTTCAAGGTGCACCTGACTTCTAGATGTTTCCAGTTACATCCTTCAGCCCTGTGCCATGCCAAATCATTCATCTAGGGCTTTTTCCTCACTCCCTCATAGAGCATGTTTTAAATCCAGGGATTAATTTGACCCATTCTCAAGTAGGTTAGGTAGCAATCATCCTGTGCCCTAGATGGGAAAGCTACTCAAAGACTTGCTAACATTTTATGCAAAACATATATAGCAGCAATTCTGCTTGTTATGTCTTCCCTACTCTTTGTTATTAGAGATATTTACAAGAAATCAGGATCTTAAGAAGTCTTCTTTTCCTGATCTTGATGCCTCACTTGAAATCATGTTGTTTGTGATAATGCAATAATTTCCAAAGAAATACACGGCGATGTACAGCTAGGAGCTCTTTTCTCAGAGGGACAGAACAGCAAAAGAGAAACAGAGAAAGCCTGAATGGGTCTTGTGTCACTTAACACAGAATCATCTACCTGATTAAAGGAAGGCATTGGTAGGCTGAGGAGTCCTACGCAGGTCTCTTGGGTGGAATGAAAGAATAGTGATCAAAAGCCTTAAAAGGGTGGAATTGTGAAGTGAGAACTAACTGCATAGGTAGGGTCAGTTGGGTCTCCAAGAGAAACCTAGAGTACAGCCTCTGAACTTTGTTACCTCCAGTGCTTTGAGTTCTATGGATGAAAAGTACTATATAAGAAATAAGTTATTTTATTATCCCCACAAGATTTTTTAAAATGAATCCTTGATCTGACTTCATGCTGGAGTTTGATTGCAAAATCTCCAGCAAATTTGGCATCTTGCATTGGTGTCTTTGACTTAGCCTCAGAAGGCACCAGAATGTGTAATACTCTTTTATTATACTTTATGGAGCGAACTCATCTGCTTCAGAGGCCACATGTTCACTAGATTGTTTCCTAGTAAAACACCTCTTACGCAGCAGGTAGTGGGGTAAGTCTGCTTTTCCTTTGGCAGTAATGACATTTTGATGGTATGTGATGACATCACAACAAACCAGTTGTCCCATTGAAAGAAACTCACAAAGGAGGCAAAGTATGTTCACTGTTTTGTATTTAGCTGACTTTAGCCATTCCTACAGGAAGTCTGGAACAGCAACTGAGACACAGCTAGGGAACAGGTCCTCTGATGCCTCTGCCTCTAATGCACAATATAACAAACACACACCAAGCATAACACACAAACAAGCAGAGTGCACATGTAAATTTACATATCAAACGCACATTAACACACATGGAATAAGGACAATTGTGACCCCCCCCCCACAAGTAGGACAAATGTACATAAAATGCAGTTATGCAATGCACACAAGTACACACACAGTGCCATGCAGCATAACACACATACGAGCAGAATGCACGCACATATTTACCTGTAGCACACATGCCCACACTATAACACACACAGAACTCAGACAATGAGAGGGCCAGAGGTAGGCCACACGCACGTTAATTATACCATGCACAGCACGATCACATACAAGGGAGTACCAGCCAGCCGCAATCAATCACTGTAGCGCACGCGCGCCCTATGGCCAACCAGCCCCTCCCCCCCCCTCCCGCGAGTACAACGTGTACCCACCCGCTTACGCCTACGAATGGAACGCACCGGAGTGTGCTGATTGGTCCCAACTCCACCCACATCCCTGCCTCACCCGCCTGAGTGCACAGTTGGTGTCACGTGAGGGTTTGTTATTCCCGCCTCCGCCTCTACCTGATTGGCTGCGTCTTTCTCCTGCCCTGTCCGCTTATTGGTGAACGGCGCCCTCAGTGCCCGCCGCGCCCTCTCCATGGTTGGATTTCCGGGGCCGAGAAAGGGAAGTGGCGCTCGGGGACCGGAAGTTGTCCTAGCTCGCGCCCCTTCCTCCCTCCGGGCCGGCCCTCTCTCGCTTGTCGCGCTCTGTGTCCGTTGCTGCCATGGCGGAGTTCGATCTGTTCGGCGCGTCGCCCGCCCAGGTGCCGGCCGGTGATTTCCCCGGTGCGGAGAATGGGGCGCTGAGCGGCGCCGAGGAGGACCCGGCCGCCGCCTTCCTGGCCCAGCAGGAGAGCGAGATCGCGGGCATCGAGAACGACGAGGGTTTCGGTATCCTGGAGAGTGGCGAGATGCCGGCGGCGCTGCAGGGCCACGGCGGGGCCTCGCCGGGTAGGGTCCTGCTCTGAGCCCCGCGGCCGGGGGTGGGCCTAGCTCTGCGCTCGGGCCCTTGGGCGGGGGAGGCGAGGCCGGCCCGCCGTGCTGCTGATTTCCCCCCTCTAGCCTTATGGGGCCGGCCGGGGCCGTGTCGGGAGCGGTGCTGCGTGGGTGGCACTGCCTGGCCCGCCGAGCCGCGGGAGTGTGGAGCTGGCCCACCACAGCAAGTCACGGGCAGCCCACGCACTGCGGAGGGCAGTGGGTCTTGAAGCGTGGCCACCGCCGGCAGCTGTAGAGCTGGCCTGGGGCACTGCTCTGGCTTGGGGGCCTCGGAGTTCTCCTGGGGGAGCGGTTCATACAGTTGGGCCGCTCGGCCCAGAGGGAGCCCTGTTAAATCTTTCTAGCTGCTCCCTGGGCGTCACATAGGCAGTTCAGCCGAACAAACAAGGAGTCTTGTGGCACTTTTAAGGACTAACAAACTTATTTATTGCATGCGCTTTCGTGGGAGAAAATCCCACTTCGTCAGACCCTTGAGGCTGGAGAACGGTAGGATGAATGTAGCTGAATCGCTAATACTTGTTTTGGCAAAGGCCCTCGCTCTCAGAATGAGGGTGGCAGTAGTGTGATATGGTGGGAATGAGGGTGGCAGTAGTGTGATATGGTGGGCTAAATGCTATCTGAATAGTCATCTTGTGTAGAACAGGATTTCTCAGGCAAAAATATTCTACATGCACAAATGCTGTTTTGAAAAATTTCTCTTTAGCTCATCAGTGTTTCACACTGTTTAAGCTCTGTATATCTTCGTATATCCACACTGTTTAAGCTCCATATATCCTTGTATCCATATATCGTTTTTCTTGCAAGTGTTTGAAAAGTCTGTTAGAATTACTAAATCAACGAAATTTTTTTAGCCATTTCAAATTAACTTACTTCCTGGTTTACTAGTCCTAATATTGCTTTAAAGATGCATTGTGGATTATTGATTTAAATATTAAACCTATCTCACACTTCCCTTGTATCTTGCAAACAAATTCTTCAATTTGGCTTAGTAACTACTTCCCTCTGTCTATTTGTGGTGATTGGCTTGAAAGAGCAAGTCCATCAACTAGGCCAATAATGGGAAACCAAAATATTGCTGCTAAAACAGCACAAAGAGCCAGTCTTGTATTTAACACTTCAGAATTAATTTTGTGACTCTTGAGCTTTATTTTGAACTGGTCAGTATTCCTCACATAAAAATAGAGCATAGATATTGAAACACTTCAGCTTAGCTGAAGGATGTATTGAACTGCAGACTCCATATCCCTAAATGAGCAATTGTTTCCAATTTTATAGAAGATAAGGAAGGAAACTTCAGTACAATGAGAAGCTTGGATATTTCCTCTGATACTAGGGTGGCATCTTTCAGGTTTAGATTGTCTCTCTGAGGAGTCAGCTTTCAGCCAGATGTAGGAAAGAGCAGTTCCTGTTGAGAAAGCTTCTGAAAATCTGGCCACTTCATTTAGATGCATAACAGAAGATGATGTTGAGCTTTTCTGAAAAATGTAGATGAGACTGACTGCCCCAGTATATGCTGTACTTAATAGTATTTTCACCAGAGGCTGGGTAATCTCTGAAGGATTTGTGATAGCTTCTTTCAGTATGATGGTATGTTAGCCATTGAGCTAATGTTTAATTTATGGAGCCTTCGGTCATTTTCCCTTAGTAATCTTTGTACTTCATGCTAACTTAAAATAATTGCTGTTGTATAATATATGCTGCTTTTTTTTTTTTCTTCAAGGAAAAGGGTTCTTTGTATTTCTTAAGCTAAAATTTGCTGAAATATTAGTTGTATTGAGTATGTCGGTCTCTTCATGTATGTAGTGTAGTTGTAGCTACGTTGGTCCCAGGATATTAGAGATAGTATCTTTTATTGGATCAGAGAGAAACTTTTGAGCCATACAGAGCTCTTCTTCAGATCTCACCCAGTTTCTCTCTATTTTTCTCCAACACATTTTTATGGGCATCCAAACTCTGAAGTATTTGCTACTTGTTTCCATATTTCAAGTTGAATAACTCTTTAAAAAAAGAATTAAAGCACTTGATGGATTAAAAATCTCAAATATTAAAAAATCTTCTTTCTTTATAGCTTTGAAGTTGAAGATTAGTCGATCTAGTTTGCTTTTTTTCCTTTCTCCAATCAGCACAAGAAGGGTATAGTCCCTCTCTGAGCACTTAAACTGTACAGTGTCTTCAGGATACAGAAGGGACGATTTGCTTGACTGAAAGAGCATGAAACTTCTAGTTGTATAGCTTCCATGGTGCCTACTGCTACATTAAAGGCTACTTCCTAACTAGTCACGGGTGCTGCCCTACTTTGTCAGTGTTCATAATTGAGTATAAAACCTTCTGTGTGGAGTATTTTAACAACTTTTTGCTAGGGATGTTTACATGGGAATAACTTCCTCAGCTCTGATGTTGTTTGACCCTGTATATTTCCTGTCCCAAGTTTATCCTCCTCTGATAGTAGTTACTGCCTGTACAAATGAGTGACTTCACAGAACACAACTACTTCCATGAGGAATAGTAGCAGATGAATTTATAAGGAGTAAGCACCTTGTTTTTTTTTTTTATCATGAAGTCTTTGGTAATTGAATTGATATAGACTTAGATTTTAATGTCTTGAATGAACAGATCTCTTAATGATGTAGAAATGTAACTTTTTCCAAGCCAAAGTGACTTTTTTAAAAAACAAGGAACAATTCTTCTATTTTCACAGAAAAGTGCTTCCTCTGCAGGAAGCTTCTGCATTCTGGCCCCTTAGTCTTTCCTGTCCCTAGTGGAGCAGATCTAAAATAAATTGATCAAAAGTCAGTTGTTGCTGTCTACAATTGCAGTCTGACCACTTCAGTGTTATATCTTATCTAATACAGAGAATCCTGCTAAATCTCTCAAAATTCATTTGCTGGTTATGAAAAACTGTAGTTTTTAAAAATAAGTTTCTTTTTAAATGACAAATTCAAACTTCTGACATCTATGTAGAAATGTTAAAGTTTCACCACTAATAGTGTCTGGAAGAAATGAGTAGAAGATTATAAAATTGGGCTTCATGTTTTAATTGGGAAGATCGGTCATTTAGTGCCACTTGAATTACATTTAATGGCTATTCACTTCCCAAAATCCAGACCAGTTAGTAGAAGGCTGGCTGAGTTTGAACTGCTGTAATTGATTCTGATAGCTCCAAGAACTGGAACCTTGCTACTGATCTGCATCTCTAGGAAGTGAGTTTGCTAGTTATAATTCTTAGTTCCATCTCTGAGTAGTAGATAAAAATTACATAAATGTTGCAACATTTATGTATCAGGACAGCTGTTGAACTCTTACTAGTCAGATATATTTTTTTGACCAGTACACAATAGAAGTATCTAGTCAACTACAAGCAAACTGCTTTTAGCACCCTATTATTTTAATTCCTTAAGCGCAGCAGCAGGGGATTTGTGGATTTACTTTTTTTAACCTTAGTCTTTTGAGCCACCTTATTTAAAAACAATTCCAAATTGGAGTTGTATGCAAGAGATAGTATTGCCAGAATAAAATCTGACTTTATACAGTCATGAAACAAGATTATAGGTACTTCCATTGGAAATAACTAAGTACGGTGTGAGAAACGAAATTATGGAGTAAAAAGTAATTACCGGCTTCAGTTTGGGTGTTTGTGAAAGGGTATACTTTTAAATCAAGAATAGCTCAACAGTGTTCAGCTGGGTGCTTGGGTATGTGAAAGAAATTCCTCTTTAGTGTTATGTTCAATCTTGCTCAGTTAAAAATCAAACAGATGGGAAGGTAGATCATTACAATGTGTCTGAAGACATGGGACAAGTGTAAAGATGGGGCAGTATCAAATTTCTGCCCATCCCAGTATTGCAGCAATTAAGTTAATTACCAGAACTTCAAAATTACCTAATGAATGGGTATCTTGATACTGATATAATAAAACTGTACTTAATTAGCTGTTGTGGTCATGGTTTCAGGGTGTTGTTTGCCCCTCACTGTCTCTTTCCTCAGGCATCCCTTCCCGGTGACTGGCCTGTGCCTGTATTTCTTTGTTTGGAATCCTGCGATTCACACCACTAATTTTGTCCCCAGATCACAACATCCCTATTTTCCAGTTGTTTCTAGTACTGGGCCAACTGAGTGGTGGGCCCTACTTTAGACTTCCTCTCCCAGCTCTAATCACTATAAAATGGAGCAGGACAAAACTGCATCTTCAAAACAAAGTATTTTCCCATAGGAGCATAGCAAACTGAGGAGAAGGGTTGAAACAACAAAAATTGACTGTTTGTCCATTTGAGCATTGGCAGCTGAAAGGCAGTAACTGCCTGGTTCCTGGTTATCTATGGAGCGCTCCAGCTAGAATTGCTCTTTAGTTTTCCATAGAGCAAGCCACAGCACATTATTCAAACTAATCATAAATAGATGTCTCCCAAGATTGCAAAGACCTTTTAGGAGGACAAAAGATGAAAACCTCCTTTTTTGGAGGTACAGTTCAAGTTATGAAAATAAACAGTTGGGATATTGAGCTTTTGTTCTCTAGAAGGTAAAATATGCTGTCATGCTAATATAGTTTTCTTTACTTAAGAAACATCTATGGAAACCATCACCATACTATGATTATATACTAACACGGCCACCCCTTTGGACTATGATATATTAGTGACTCGTAGGACATTCCCAAACCATGAGTTTATGGGAGAATAGTAAATATAACATGATTACTTGCAGAGTTGGGCAATTGCTTATTGGCATTTCCTACTCTGGATGTCAGGGGCATAAGGCTTTGGGCATTCTCTGGCTGCTAATTTTCTCTCCAGTCACTTCAACAGTTCTTACAAGGAGTCTGACTACTCATTACATCTTTAGTGTGAAGTGATTATTCTGAAAGTGTTGCATGTGGTGTGCCTTGAAGTTTTTAGAATACTTAATTTAGACAGTAAGTTATATGATTTATCTTCAGGCTGCAGGGCAGTTTAAGATGTCTTCTCCTGTATGGTAGGCTGTAATTCTGAAAGAGCTTACAGGTACTTAAAGGGCATGTTCCATTATAGCCCTGAAAGGAATTCCAGTCCTATACGTAGTGTAGAGTTTTACAGTTAAACTAATAAATCTCAGAAGGAGAAATAGGATGCCCTAGATAGATGGAGCTTCTTAGATGGCTGTATGGAATAGTCTCTCTCTTCAGGTGAGGTGAACGCTAGCTTTTTTGCAAAGCTCAAGTAAGAAAGCATGCACAACTGCTGGGAAAGGGAGGGATGCTTCTAACTCTGTGGTAGCAGTTATCTGTTTATACTGCTTATTTTCATAAAGTTTAATAACTTTCCTGACTAGTTCTTGCAGAATGTCAATACAGTTAGTGAATTTTCAGAATTCTTAGCTTTAGTAGTGAATTTTAGAACAGTAGAGCTGCTTATTAAGTTTAACTTACCACACTTGTCTAATCCTTCCACAGCTGTTGGTGCATAAATGAGGGAAATGTGGTGAACCTTATCTTGTAGCATGCATGTGGCTGACACAGATTTGGCTGTCCTTTGTGCAAAGGGGGCTGCTGATGTGTAATGCAGCAGGTAGACGAAGCAAACTTTTTATGGTCTCATGTATTTCTAAAACAATTCCTTAAATTCTGCCAGTTACTCTTAAGGGAAAAAAGTGACCACGGTCCCCTAACAGCCAGATCCATTTCAGCTTTCTCAAGGAATTTGTCAGAAAATGAAACACTTGTTCTGCTACTTCTTGTCTAATGTGAAATTGTTAATTTAAACAAAAGTGTCTTCAATTTCCAAATTCCACAAGGTTTATTTTGTTTGTGGGTGCACATAGAGACCACTCTTGCCAGATGGTAGGACAGTCTGCAAACTCTGGTTAGGGGAAATCCTTTTAAAGGTGCCATAGAAGGGGAGGTTCACAACTAAATAAACATCTTTTTATAGAATAAGAGTAAAAAACTAACGTGTTTAAAGGATGGGAAACTTGAAGTTGCCACCTAGTTTCCTCCCTTCTCCCTTTCTGGAGGTGAGCTGCCTCAGTACAGGTTTACTGAACTTGTAAATATTTTGGGATCTATGTAAATTTTGTGAGCACCTGTTAGAAGTCATGTCCATACAGAACCTCCGTATGTCTCATTAGTTCCTGGATGCACTGTAGCATGGTCCCTGCAGGGACTGATTTCCTAAATTGGAAGCCCTGAAAAAGATGAATAGGACAGCATTGTTTCCTTGTCCCTTTTGCAGAAGGACAGTGAGTGGCAGCAGTACCCTTTCTCCCCTGCAGAGACCCAGCTAAGCAGCTTTCGTATGGAGGGCCTTCATCCTCTGACTAGGAGAGCATGCCACAGAAACACTTCCACACACATTGAGGGGCTTCCCTATATAACTAAGGGGAATGCTTGGTATAAGGGATGTATGGCTTTCCTAAAGGATTAAGAGATTGGAGGGATGATTAGAACAGCCACGGTTTAGAAGTGTAAGTTCCCAAGGAATGGAGTTTTCAGTGCTGATCCAACTTGGACTAATGGAACAGAAGTTGGGGGAAAATGCTGAATCTGAGCTATATGTGCAGAGTCTTGGAGTACTGTCTGACACATTGAAAAATGAACTGAAAAACCACACTGGACAGTGCTGTGGAAAACTACCCTCTGTCAGGGATGGGCTAAATTAAGTGCACTGAGCTGGAAGTAATTAGATTAAATGCTGTCAGTAGGACATAATGAAGCTGAGTGGCTCATGTTTGGAGAGTAGATAACATAAAGGTCAGACCAGTTATTGCTAACGTTATGTGGTTTTGGTAACTGAGCAGCTTGTAATATTAAGGAGAAACATGATAAAATTGCTTCTGGACCACTGTCCATGAAGAGATCATTTATCTACCAATTAAGCCTTGCCTTGAGTGTGTGGTGCCCTACCTAGATGAAGAACCCTTTTGGCTCTTTCAAACAGTTCTGCATGAAGACAGCCTTAACTCTCAAATGTACAAATCAGATCTGAGAGCTGCCCCTGAAGGCCAGGCTGGGATATCAAACATCATAGTGACACTTCCTTGCTTTGACTTTGCTCTTCTATATCTTTCTTTACTGTAATCTGTAAGAAAGTATTTTCACACCAGGTCCTCTTTCTCAACCTGCATTTCCTCACCTCTTTAAGCTAGCCCTGTGTTTCCATCTGGCCTCTGATGCTCCCCTTTCTCTTTCTTAGTTTATGCTGCTGACTTCTAAAATTGCAGAAAAAATGAGGGCTCTTACAACTTGCATTCCCCATTGTCTCCCCACCAGAACCTCATAGTGGGAGACTTAAGATGGTTTTCTCCTTCCCTATCTCCAGACTTTCAAAGTGCTTGCTTTTTTAAATTATTTTGGACCTTGCCAGTGTCTTCTGCAGTCAGTATTCACTAACATTTGATTGAGGGGTCACTTGTTTACCTCAAACTGCATTGCATACAAGAGTGTCTGATCTCTGCTCCCTGCAGCTCCTTGCCTCTCTTCAAATGCTGGGTCCCTCTTGCAAGAAAGGGATTAGGTAACGCAAAGGGCCAACACGCGCACAAGGTATTGGTTACTGGAGGCACTTCAGGATGCAGTGCCATTGGCAGCCCTTCTAGCAGCCTGTCTAAATCTGCCCCTGGCTCCAAAACTGTTGTGGCTTTGATGTTCTTGGCTGATGGAAAGAAGGCTCACAGGCAGGTTATATTTGCTTTTCTCCCTAGGAAAAGAGACAGCCTCTCCATTTTTGGGAGGCAAAGGATGCCTATGGCACAACTCAACATTATTTGCACTGGGTACAAGGCTGGCAAGCAAACAGTTATTCTAGATCTGATACTGAATTATGCAAACACTGTGTGAACAAAGTTGCAATAAGAGACTGCTAGGCTTCTAGTACTGTTTCTATTTTAGTGCTTTTGTGTTGGCTGGTGGTGAATATTGGTATGTATGCAGAAGAGGAAATGGTGGTATGCGTAAATGAGATGCAGTCAGCATGCTGACTTTGGATTCTAGCAGACAACTTTGAGAAGCAACGTGTGGAAAATAACTTGCCACCATTTCCACTGCTTCTGTCTTTACTGCTTTCTCATGCTAAAAGCAGCAAAACAAGCTAAAGAAATTGTATTTACAAAGTCTAGGCACAGTTTTAAAATGTGAAGGTGCATTGGGAACACTTCGTTCATGTTTGTCACCACATATGAGATTTTTACTTGAAATTCGACCTAGGTAGTATGTTTCTGCATTGCTGTAAACTATGCATGAAAACTTCAATATATACAATGAAAATGCCCCATAATCTCCAGGTGTTATAGTGACCTGTAAAGTCCCCCCCCATTTCCCCACACATGTAAAACTAAAGGCACTTCTTTGGCAAATTTATATACTATTAAAAATCTGAATTCTTAAACTGCATTTAAAAACACTAAGATTGCAAAGTTGAGCATTCAAAAGTTAAAGTCTAGATTTAAGACTGACTGTGCAACCTGAATTGGCTCCTTAGTCCATCTGTACCTGCATGATCACATCTTCTGCAGGACCTGTGCCTCATTCAGTACATAGGATGGTGTGCTCACTGAATGGTAGCAATTCTGTATTTTTATTATTTTTTTTTTTTTACTGCACACCATCCAAACCATGCACTGAATGCAACCTAATCCTTATGGGTTTTTCTGCTGCACACTCATCAGAGTGTCTGAATTTCATTAATGTATGTAAAGAACTATCTTCTCGCCCCTTAGGTGAGGTTGTGGTATCCTGACTTACTCATGAACTCATGCCCAGTGATTAAAGCCAAAAGAAGTCTAACTTTAGGTGCCCAATTTGAGAAGCTGCTTAGTGTCTTTTTTTTTCATAGTTCCATAAAAGTCAAGCATGTTTTTTAACAAATGTATCTAGATTTTTTTTTAAAAGTACTGGACACCTATGAGGCAGGGACCTAAACTGATGTAATTGTATTTTTTTTTTTAAATAAAAAATAGCCTTGCTCAGTTATGACCCTGGCATGATTTACCACTGTTGCAACTGTCATTAATCATATGTAGTGGCATGTGATACCTTTAAACTTTGTACACAAGCTCAGGTCTACTGTCAGAAATTTATTTTGGCCTTCCAAAACATGGATGGCTTTTTCTCTCATTTTTGTGGAATAAATGCAGTAATGAGTTTTGTGTGCCTTCCAAAAGAGTGTGTTAAAGCAGCATTTCTTTTTCCTTAAATGTAATGATAAACATAACAGAAAGCATGAGACCATGTTTAAGGACTCAGTTACTTAACATAACTTTTTTTCAGTCGTCTTTCTACCTGAGGATTAATGCAAACTTTTAGACTATTACCCATTTCCTCAAAAGTTGTAATACTAAAAGGTCTGTGAACATCATGTGACACTTAAGTTTCACATTTACTTCCATCCGTGAGCCATATGTCTACTTTACACTGAAGCTCACTGGGAGGCTGCGTTTGGTTGAGTCTTCTCAAACTAAACTTGTTTAATAGGCATAATGTTTCTGTGAATTTGACAGAGGATTGTAGGTAATGATTGAATACTGTGGCTTGAAGCTCTGATTTCAAGACAGCTAGGCCTACCGTACTACTGGCTGTTCAGAGTATCTGAAGTCTGTCTTCTCTTGCTGTGACTGAAAACTTGCTAGCAATTGCTACATTTAAAGATCATGAGAGCAGGTATGGTTCCAAGAATCCTATTATAAAGCCATACTGTGTGCTACCCTAATCAGGTAGTGGTGAGCCATAATGTATTGGGTTAACATCAGTCTTGTACTGTCCTCAGAGCAAGACTTCAAAATGTCTTGGTCTTTTCAAGATGCACCAGTTACTCATGAATGTGTAGGCTTACTTGAGTCTAATCAACTCTCCATCTTCCCATATCCTGTCTGGGCTGTTCACATAACTTTCACAGGACTTGCAGTCCCAAACACTAAGGCCGTGTCTAAATAGGAACAGTGCACCATGTTACTTTAAAGGGATTTAAGGGTCATTTTAACAAAACTGATGCAAGTCCCTATACAGGCACTTCAGTTTGAGCGTGCCTTATTTTGGTTCCTCTGTTCCTAATCCATTTAAACTAAACTGAAAATGCACTCAGACTGAAATAAGTGCCCATGCAGGGTCACATCAGGCTAATTAAACCTGTTTATATTGATGCCTTAGGTTAAACTGGTACAATTTTCCACACAGACAATTTTTCATCTTGAGCTGCTTCTAGTTCATGCACATCTGCCTTAAAAGTGGATTTCCAGGTTTGCTGTTAACTGAAGTGCAGGTCAATGGGCTATTAAGTGAAGTACAGACCAGTAGGGCACACTCTTGGATGCTGCACTCAGACACCATGAGTCTGGGTTTTGAATATTTGCAGTTGGTGCTCCTTCCTGTGCAGGGCTTCCTGCCATGCAGATCAGGCTTGCCTTATCTCACAGTCCTTGTCAGGAGTACTGGTGGAGAACGGCCAAGTGACAGTGTTTAGCTGATCTTGTCATATTTATTCGTTGGCTCTTAAGAGCCAAACATGCAGGCGAGCTATGGAGTGCGAGAGATGGGTTGGTGGGCTGCAGCTCTACTCTTCCCTGTGTGCGTGGGGGGAGAGGAGATCAGGGTAATCCTTTCCTTAGCTCAGGAGTGTCAGCCTGCGACTCTTCGGCTCCCCCCTTGCAGCTCCAGGCCTCCCTGTTACCAGGGACCTGCAGGTAGCCCACTCCTGGCTCAGGGCCCCACCACCACCAGGAGGACCCTGTGGGTGGCCTGTGCCAAGCTCCACACTCCCTCCTGTCACTGGGGAACCCTGCTTCTGGGCTCCCCTTCCACTGCCAGGGGACCCTGAAGTAGGCACTCTGGCCCAGTTCTCCCCCCTACCAGGAGGCTACACCCATGTGGCTCTCAAAAGCGTTGGCTGTTAAAGGAAGTCTTTCAAATGGCTCTTATCTTTTGGGTTGCTGACCCCTGCCTTAGCTATTGAAGCTGGCAGCCATTTTGACTAGTTCTAAATGGCATCGTGAACAGACAGCGACTCGGAGGGAGTAGAACAGTGCACTTCGTCACTGGCCAGTTCCTATCACTCCCTTTAGCGTGCCTGCCGTTGAGGAAGTACCAGTGATAAATATCTGTCATGTCCTTTTCTCTGAGAAGTGTTGGACGAGGGTGGGATTAGAAGCTGATTCAAGGCACCCCATGGGCTGGCAATGAATGACGTGGTACGTTGGTCTTGCCTTGGCAGTCTTACCAGCCCACTTCCCTAATAGGCAGTGGGATGGAGGACTTGAACCATTTAGGCTGACTAGTGAGAATGAAATGAATTAGTTACTTGCCTGATACCTGTAGCTTTATTTCCATCTCTATTTCATCATGGCTGCAATGATTGCTGTATATATTTGGAGCATTGATTATCTGTAGGTGAATGATTATGTGTAAATAATATATCCCAGCATGATGTATTAATGTCCCATTGGCATGAATTGGAGATGGTCACGCCTAAATCGTGACCAACCTGTCACTGAGGCACTTTATGGCAAAGTAGTGCCAGAATAGCTGTTCAGTGCATTCTGTAATCTGTATGTGCAACTCTTCACAGAAACTGCCCTAGAAATACCTTCAGACAACTTCCAAAGCATGGTGTCATTACCACACAGTTCAGATGTACTGGCTTTAGCAGAAGAGAAACTTAATTTTCATAAATCTCTCCTTAACATGGCTGTTTCACTCACCTTTTTCCATTTAATAAGCTTTTTATTGC
>ML685839.1:8033109-8064585 GCA_007922175.1 Pelusios castaneus
AGGGCTAACTGCCTGTCAGTATAACTTCATAGGAAAATGTCTCATGGGTGAGTGAAATGGAGAGGAGTGAGTGAGACGGCCAGCCAGAAAAAGAAGGCAGTTGTCTGAAGCTGCTCAGAGGTTTGAAGTGCTTGGTCTCAAATTGGATTATAGATTTTTGGGGTGGGGGAGGTAAGGTTAGAGTAAAAGTATGAGACAATTTTTCACATTGTGTCCTGTACCATATGTTTCTCTATTAGTAGAGCCCTGCCTGGATACAAAATTTGTATTCGCATCTGATCTGCGGTCTCCAAAAACACAATATGGATATCAACTGATTTTTGAAGACTCTCTCATTAGACTGCTGCTTCAAATGCAGGCAGAATCTGATTAGACTACATAAGGAAAAACTTAACTGAATTCACTGTGTATGCCACTGCTGGATGCCAGCTAGTGGGCTATTTGAGGTGCGGCAAGTCAAACTGCTTGTGCGCTCAGACACAAACATAACTTAATGTTTGATGGCTCCTGTTCAGTGAATATCCTATAGCTCTTTCCATCTTGCCGTCCTTCCACACAAGGCTTTCTCTCAGCATATTCTTCTCTACTCCCCCTTTTCCATCCCAATACTTACAGTATTGGACACAGTAGCCCCACATGATGGAAGATGACTGTGCTGGCAGTCATGACGTTGGAAGAATTCAGGCTGTCTTGGTGCTAGTTTCTACTCAAAAGCTGGTGTTGGAAGCCAAATGCTGATCAGCACTTGTTTGGAATCCTATTCTCCTGTGGCTAACGGAGGAAATAACCTCACAGTTATCTGTCGAACAGAAATTCCTTGTATAACTTGTATGTTAAGGATGGCCTGAATCGCTGCACGCACATTCCACCAACACAATTACAAAACTTTTAAGCAACTCTTTACCTGCTACTTAACATCTAAGACCAGCTGTCCGTCTAGGCCAGTGCACTGTCGTCCAACAGCAGCTGCTGCCAGATGCTTGAGAGGGAATGGATAGGACCGGGCTAATTATCAATTGATCCATCTCCTGTCATCCAGTCCCAGCATCTGGCAGTCTGAGTTTTGGGACACTCGGAGCATGGGGTTGTATCCCTCACAAACGTTCGTTAATAGCTATTGATTGGCCTATCCTTCATGAATGACTTAGTGCGGGCCTCAACAAATGTGCTGCACGCACAGGCAACAGCCCCAAAACTGAGGCACCTAAATGGTGTGGCACTTTAGAAGTCCCCCGCTACTGAAAAACCCCCACTGCCACTTTTGATGGTAGTGTGAGACGAAGTTCATGCTGCTTTTTAAAAATTAAAAAAAATAAAAAAAAAGCCACCAGTTGCTGAAGACACTGGTGCCTTTTTGGTGGGGGAGAGGGGTTGTCGGAGGCAGAACCCCTGAACTAAAGCGGAGCAGCGAGGTGCTAGGGTACAATTCCTGGGTGGCATGGAAACCTGGCACCTGGGCTTTGAGCCCTGGCTTAGTTTTACTTTTGGCTTTCACATCATCCCATGGCAATGAGTTCCACAGATTGACTTGCATTGTGTGAAGAAATACTTTCTTTTGTTTGTGGGGTTTTTTAGTGATGCCCCTTAATTTATTGGATGACCTCTGGTTTGTATATTATGCAAAGGGTATAAATAAAACTTCTTCACACCAGTCATCATTTTTTAGATCTCTATTGTATCTCCCGATGCTTGTCTTTTTTCCCCCCCCAAACTGAACAGTCCCAGTCTTCTTGATCTCTCCTCATGTGGAAGCTGTCTCATACCTGTAATTGCTTGTTATCCTTCTCTGTACTTTTTTTTTTTTCTTCCTGATTTTAATCTTTTTGGAGATAAAGCTACCAGAATTTTTACTTCAGTCTTCACAGGGAGGGCCAGCACCCAGGCTACTACACGGGGTAATGTGGAATGGAGAGAAGAGTGGCCCTTGGTGATGGAAAGTCAGGTTAGGGAACACTTAATGAAATTGGATGTGCACAAGTCCATGAGGCCGGATGAACTGCATCCGAGGGTGCTGAGGGAGTTGGGGGAAGTGATTGCAGAGCCGCTGGCCGTTATCTTTGAGAACTTGTGGCGAACGCGGGTGGTCCCGGAGGATTGGAAAAAGGCAAATATAGTACCTATCTTTAAGAAAGGGAAAAAGGAGGATCCGGGGAACTACAGACCGGTCAGCCTCACCTCAATCCCTGGGAAAATCATGGAGCAGGTCCTCAAGGAATCCATCCTGAAACACTTGGAGGAAAATAGAGTGATCAGGAACAGTCAGCAAGGATTCACCAAGGGCAAATCGTGCCTGACCAACCTGATTTCCTTCTATGATGAGATGACTGGATTTGTGGATGTGGGAAGAGCCATTGACGTGGTATACCTTGACTTTAGCAAGGCTTTTGATACGGTTTCCCACAGTATTCTCATTGGCAAGTTAAGGAAGTATGGGTTGGAAGAGTGAACCGTAAGGTGGATCGAAAACTGGTTAGATCAACGGGCTCAGCGGGTAGGAATCAATGGCTCGGTCTGGTTGGCAACCGGTAACGAGTGGAGTGCCCCAGGGGTCGGTCCTGGGGCTGGTTCTATTCAACATCTTCATTAGTGATCTTGATGATGGAATAGACTGTGTGCTTAGTAAGTCCGCGGATGACACCAAGTTGGGGGGAATGGTAGATACTCTGGAGGGCAGGGACAGGATCCAGGGAGACTTGGACAAATTGAAACACTGGGCCGAAAGAAACCTCATGAGGTTCAACAAAGACAAGTGCAAAGTCCTGCACTTAGGACAGAAAAATCCCATGCACTGCTACAGGCTGAGGACTGATCGGCTAAGTAGCAGCGCTGTAGAAAAGGACCTGGGAGTTATGGTGGACGGGAAGATGAATATGAGCCAACAGTGTGCCCTTGTTGCCAAAAAGGCCAATGGCATATTAGGCTGCATCAGTAGGAGTATTGCCAGCAGATCGAGGGATGTGATAATTCCCCTCTATTAGACACTGGTCAGGCCGCATCTGGAATACTGTGTCCAGTTTTGGGCTCCCCACTACAGAAAGAATGTGGACAAATTAGAAAGAGTCCAGCGGAGGGCAACAAAAATGATTAGGGGGTTGGGGCACATGACTTATGAGGAGAGACTGAAGGAATTAGGCTTATTTAGTCTACAGAAGAGAAGACTGAGGGGAGATTTGATAGCAACCTTCAACTACTTGAAGGGTTGCTCCAAAGAGGAGGGAGCTAGGCTGTTCTCGAGGGTAACAGAGGACAGAACAAGGAGCAATGGTTTCAAATTACAGCTGGGGAGGTCGAGGTTGGATATTAGGAAAAACTTTCTCACTAGGAGGGTGGTGAAGCATTGGAATGGGCTACCTAGGGAGGTGGTAGAATCTCCATCTTTGGAGATTTTTAAGGTTCGGTTAGACAAACCCCTGGCTGGGGTGATTTAGTGGGAGTGGTCCTGCTTTTTAGCAGGGGGTTGGACTAGATGACCTCATGCGGTCCCTTCCAACCCTGTTATTCTATGATTCTATGAATTGCATATAGTATTTGTGTGTTTATACTATGGATTTATATAGCAGCATTATGATATTTTCCATCTTATTTATCCCTTTCCTAATGGTTCCTAACATTCCAAAGGGGTAGCCGTGTTAGTCTATTGTAGAAAGACAACAGAGTCGTGTATTAGTCTTTAAAAGTGCCACAAGACTCTGTTGGGTTCCTAACATTATTAGTGTGGTGTTTTGTTTTGTTTTTTTCTTGGACTACTGCTGCATGTTGAGCAGGAGTTTTCTCAGAACTAGCTACAATGACTCCACTTTGTTACCACCCAAGAATCAGTTGAGATCCTATCGTTTCATATGTATTATCTGGAGTACTTTTTGCAATGTGCATTACTTGGCGCATTTATCAACATAGAATTTCTTCTGCCATACTGTTGCCCAGTCACCCGTTTTGTGAGATCCCTTTGGGACTCATTGCTGTCAGATTTGGACTTAAAATTTCTATAATTTTATATTGTGTGCAAATGTTATAATTTAATAAGCCTAAATCTGTAAAGGTTTTAAACTGTGACTTTAATTTTTGCAGCAGAGCTGTCTAAACCTACACATCATTACCTTACAGATGCTGTTGATGGGGTGATGAATGGAGAAATTTACCAGGTAAACTGAAGGGATAATGTCTGTCTTGAACAATCAGTGTTGTTGGCTGGAATTGGAATGCCTCCTTAATGTTGCCAAGTGACTTCTCAAAGCTGTTTCTAGCTTTTTGCAATAGGATTACTCATACCTTAAACTAGCTTTCTTAATCCAAATAGAAATGTTTTCCACTGCCTGCCTTTTTACTACACTTAAATCCCCTGACTCACTAATGAAGCAAACAGGACCTCTAATCCCGTCTCGTAATACTCACTAAGATTCTGTGGCTGCCCAACAATTAGAGTACATGCCATTTTAAAGTGGAAGACAAATTACAGCAACAAGTCATGTTGACATCATATTTTAAGTGGTAACATGCTTTTCTCTGGGAAGACTGCCATGTATTCAGGCCCCATGCTAGGACTTGAGTTGATACCTAGGGCTGGCATGGCATTACTACAGGTGCTATGTTTCAGCTAACAAGTTTAATCAAGATCAGAATTGACTATCTAGGTACAAGCTAAAGATTCTGTGGTGTCCCGTAAAGAGTAGGGGATAAATAAGCATGGCAGAATTTCACTTTTTATATTTTATAACTTACAGATCGTACTGTTTAAACACTTTTATTTTTATAAGTTAAGTTTTCAGTTGTGAGAACTTATAGGGGATAGATGGAGCGATCCAAAAGTTAAAGCTTTATAAACACACACCAAAACATAAAAAGATCCTTAGTTTGATTTTAATGTCTTTGTAGAAAGGCAAACTTCAGTTATCTCTGGAAATATTTTTTTGTGTGTGTGTGTCCAATGAAATCTTTCCCAGCATCTAATTAATAAGAATCCAAACCTCAGGATAACACTTTTCTTGGTCAGTTTCTTTCCCAGTACATGATTGTACCCTAAAATTAAACAGCTCCTTATAATGGAAGACTCGCTTTGTTTCCTGGGCTCACTGCATTATCAGAACCAAAGTCATTGTGTTAATGTGCTTTAAAATAACTTGGGTGAAAGATGTGATCACAGTTCTGAACCAATAGCTAAATAGCCCATTGCTGTCAAGTGTGAAGGGTTCTGCAATGGACACGGCTTTATCAAGTGGTGAAACAGATTTCTAATGTTCTTCGGTCATGGCTATACGATAGCTGCGCTCTCCTGCTAGAACCTGCAGACGAGCTCCAGATATTTCTAAGGCTCTCTTGTAAATAGGGACAGTAGTGCATATGCCTGGCTAAATCACTCCATAAAGAGCATTAAAAAGTCTTTGGGACAGATTTCATAAGAATATTCCACATATTCTTAAACTTAACTGTGACCTAAAACTGTCGTGGTGGTGAATTTCAAATATGTAAGTTGTTGATGCTGTCCCTTCCTGAGACAAAGGGTTATTTGATTATGATCCCATTCCGATGAGTGGTTGGCCTTTGGTCTATGTCCTAAGTGAACAGTGAATTTCTCAGTGTTGCTTGAGCCTCCAAAGCCAATGCAGTGCTGATAACTGGACGCTCTATTGTGATGGGCAGTGGGAAACGTTAAATACTAACGCCTTTCTGTGCAGCTTGGCTGAGATGCAGTGAGATCTCTTGAGTTTGAATTCCAGCACTGTCATTCACTGTAACCTTGGAAGGCATTTTCCCCTTTGTGTGCCGTGGGAACAACACCCTGGTGTGGAGGAGGAATGGTGTTTGTAGTGCTTTGAACATGTTTCTTACTACTTGGCAGGAAAACCAGCCAACAAAACTTTGCTTACTGTTCTTGTTTTTATCTGTTCTGCTCATGCCAAACCCCTTGTCCTTGCTGCTTTGGTTAAACGGCACTGGATTCTTCTCTTGATTACAAAATTACTTCTCCCTAGCTGAAGATTCTAGCTCCTTTCTCCAGTAAAGCACTAATCCTACTGCAAACCTCTCCTTGCTAGTTGCCTTTGTTCATAACTTTATCAGAAGCATCTGTTGCTTACCTGCCCTGTTAGCATTTGAGAAGGATATACTTCGATATTTCTAAGGTACACCTTGTGTTCAGGGGCTTTTAAATACAGTTTATATTGTCTTGCGACTGACTTGCTGTTTGTTTTATCTGGTTAAGGAGAGCAATGGCCCCACAGACTGCTATGCCGCTATTTCACATGTTGATCGACTGCAGTCAGAACCAGAGAGTATCCGTAAATGGAGAGAGGAGCAAAAGGAACGTCTAGAAGCCCTTGGTAAGGAAGAGCGCAAGGTTCTTGTGCATCTCTTTTTGGGGGTGGCTGTTCACATTCTACCTGGATTCCTTCCATACAGGAGTTGAGCTGAAGTCATTTTGAAGTGGTTCCATTATGCCTTTTCCCTGAGGAAAATTTCAGCAGGAAACAAATGTCTTGTGCAAAACCATTAGCTGATAGTATTCCTTCTTTGAAGGGTTCTGTGGTCTGGCGATATCAAGGCAGATGCCAAGCATCTCTCTACACGTCACTTGTCTGATCAGCTTGGTTCACAGTAGTTTAACTTGTTCACCATTTTGGTCAGGCCATGGGGTTCCTGTCTGACGTTTCAGCGAGACACCGTAAGAACCCAGGAATGCATGATGTTGGCTTCCAGCTCGCTGTCATGGTGTCTCTTAAATCTTCAGATGCTAACTCTCGAAAGCAGGAAGCAGAATGGCAAGAGAAGGCGAAAAAGGAGTTGGAGGAATGGTATGCAAGGCAAGACGAACAGCTACAGAAAACAAAAGTCAATAACAGGTAAGGATTTTCTGTAGCTCTTTGGGGTGACTGGAAGGAATCAAAACACTGACTTGCTGGCCGGTGACCGAGTCCTCCTGTTTCCTAGTGTTCTTGGCTGTTGAAAGAGGCTGTATGAAGCAATTACTATAGCCTTAATTTCTGAAATTGGATCTAGAAGTCAGGCTCTCAAGAACACACATCATAGCTGCCAGAGGCTTGACCATTGCTCCCACTACCCCAAGTGGGAAGCGAGCAAGAGAGGCAGACCCATTCCTTTGGGGGAGATGGAAAAGGAACTGAACCACCAGTGGGGCTGGGAAGAGAACTATTTTGTACTGATCGAATGGAGGGCTTTGGGGACCTCCCCACCACGCACCCCTGCTGTTAGTGTTAAAGTTTCATTTGCCTGAGAAACTGTTCACATCTTCCTACTGAGGTAGGAGTAGCAAACGTCTGGGTAGTCTGACAGTGAAGTTAAGAATGTCCTCAGTCTCTCCTTTTAGTTCAGACCCGGAGTTCAGGTACTGTAAACCCTGAGGTCACTGATGTGAACTCTTTGGAATTGGGAGATGGGCACAGAGTATAAGGGGTGTCCATTTCCCCCCTTCCACTGTGGTAATGGTGATTTTGGGAGAGCATTGGCCCAAATGGGTGTGATTGATTGGTCTTTATGGCCCTTGGGATGGCTCTTCTGGAAGACTTCCAGGTGGAAAAGCAACAGATCCCACATAGGTCTCCAGTGTGGTGGATAAAAATCTGACTTTAAATTTTTTTTTTTAAATCCATTAATGTCAATAGCTGTTTTTTCTTTTTTAAAACGAAACCCGTAAAGTTTAGTCAACATCCATTAAAACCACTTAAATATGAAATCGTTGGCCATATTTACTAGGTCTTAAAGAGTAAAACAACTGAGCTCTGCATTAGCAGTTGTCTCTTGCGGGTGCAGAGAAAATACCTTTTCATTTCAGTGTATTTTAGAGACCCTGTGCAATGACTAGTTTGTTGAAAGTTAGGAAACCAGTTGACAGTTGGAAAAAGCAGGAACATTTCTGTGAATAAAAACTATGGGAGGAGGGTGCAATTGACTATTTCTAGTCACTATACCCTTTGAGATGTTGGAGCTAATTAGGTCAGTTCACTAATTACAATTAGTGTTTAATTAAATCAATTTGAAATATGTTTTGACAGACCTTTTGATAAGTAAAACATTTTACTTACAAGCAATTTTAAGTTAGCTTTGTTTAATAAAACTAAAATGCTGTATGTGTATTTTAATGAACTTTGAATTTGTCAGATACTGCTTAACGCCTAATACAAGCAGGGGGAAAAATGTAACCTGGTACATAGAACATTAACAATGCTTTTATAAACAGGCTTTAAGCTGTCAACACTAGAACCTCAGTTACAAGCCAACCTCTACCACACATCTCATTTGGAACTGAAAGTATGCAATCAGGCAGCAGCAGACACACAGAAAAGCAAGTACAGTGGTACAGTTCGGAATACATTTAACAAGTTAAAATAATTGACAAGGCAAGAAAACCCTTTCTGTGCTTTTCATTTAAACTGATGATTAAAAGCAGCACTTTTCTTCCTTAAGTCCATGTTCAGTTGTGAACTTTTGAAAGAACCATAACTTTCAGAGTTACGAGCATTTCCATTACAAACAACCTCCGTTCCCAAAGTATCTATAACTGAGGTTTTACTGTATGTACTTAAATAAAGGTGTATAGGTGCACCATATCCTTATGCCTTGCCTAAGGAAGCATTGAATTTACTGTAAAGGCTATATCTAGTCACAAATCAAAATACTTTAATGGCTACCAACCAGTGCAAATCAGCCTTGATTCTCACTGGGGATCAGTGAGAGCAACAAAAAGATAAAAGGTTTAGAAAGCCCAACCTCTGAGGGAAAGCCAAAAACTGGGCCTCTTTAGTCTTGAGAAAAGATTTGGATGGAGGAAGAATCTGGTACCTCATCAAATATGTTAAGGACTGTTAAGAAGATGATCAGTTGTTCTCCATGTGTGCCGAAGGTAAGTCTCAAAGTAATCCACTTAATCTGACAAGGGGAGAGTGAAGGCAGCTATTTGGAAGAAACCCTTTGAACAGTAAGGCTAGAATTGACTTCCAAGGGAGGCTGTCGAGTCC
Organism: Pelusios castaneus; assembly: GCA_007922175.1. Taxonomy (NCBI): domain Eukaryota; kingdom Metazoa; phylum Chordata; order Testudines; family Pelomedusidae; genus Pelusios; species Pelusios castaneus. Next base: position 8,042,079 of record ML685839.1, read on the forward strand.
CTGTCATTGCAGGCTTTAAGAGCAGATTGGATAAACATCTGTCAGGGATGGTCCAGGTTCACTTAGCTCTGCTTCCTGCAAGGATCCAGCCTACATGACCTTTCAAGGTCCCTTCCAGCCCTACACTTTCATGAGTCCATGAAAATAACTGAAAAATATAAATGAAAACACTAAATTCATTATTTAAATCCAGATTTCCTCCTTCCTGATTTGAATCACAACTTAAACCAGTGATTTTAAACAGCTTTGGTTTTAAATCGATCCACCCAGATGAGACTCTCTGAACTAGTCCAGAGTCTCCAGATGTCTCAGAAGCTTGTTGAGCTATTCCTCCATGAGAGAACTTGATGCAAACCATGTAACTAATTGTTGGTCACTTGCCAGCTCCGAGTCTAACTACAGATTCAGACTGATTTGGTATATGGTTCTCTTGTTTTACCTAACCTATCTTAGCTATGTTCTCTGCTTCTCACCCTTCTCTCTTTTCTCCTGCCTGCTTGCCTTCCTCTTGGACTACTTGCTGCCTAGGGTGGCAGATGAAGCTTTCTACAAACAACCCTTCGCTGATGTGATTGGTTATGTGTATGTTGCCTAGCTATTAATTATCTGTCTGGTCCTCCTCATTACCCTTCAGCTACATTCAGCATTGTATCTTGACTCCGTTAGTGTTTGGAGCCCAGCGTGCACACCATCAGTACTAACTCTTGGTAAAGCATACTGTTACATGACTAAATCTAAAACTCCGGGTTCTAGGCCAGTGGACGCTTGGTCGCAAACAGAGGTAACAAACCTCTCTGGTGTTGGGATTTCTCAACTGGATGCTGCATTTGCCCTGTCTACAGGCAAGGTGTTAATTTGGAAAGGGCTGCTTTTCTGTCTGTGAACTTGCACTTGGGGCTGGAAGGATTGATTTAAGGGAGGTATAAAGCGCTTAGTTTGACTGTCGAGGCGCGGCTGACGTCAGAGAGAATGTCAGATACTCAGCACCTCTGCAAGTCAGGTCAGGTATTTAGCTTTTCGCTCTGGGCACCTGACCCTGAAAGTCAGTCTTAATATGCAGTTGGGGCAGTGGTGAGGAATTCTGGATTGATTGCCCAGCTTCCTCCTCGTATTGTTCCCACGTGGGTAATCTCCCCAGGCGTATGGGGCTGAAAGCCACATTACTTGGCACATATCAAACCAGACAGCCAGGGCGCTGCGTGATCAGGCAAACAAGTGGGCCATGGGGCCTTTTGATCTAGCATCGGTGGGGGATGGGCACTGAGTAAAAGCCCTGGGCTCCAATCCCCAAGGAATGCTGGATGTTTTCACTAATGGGGTTTAAGAATTGCAATGTGTTTGTTTTATACTTTTCTTCCCTTACATTTGTAGACTTGAGTTCAAAGCTGACCCTCACCGATACTAAAACCCCTTTTAAAGGTGCACTAGTCAGAACAGTGGTATGGCTTTGAGTGAATTAAGGTTGAAGTTCCAGAGTGGACTTGATGGCCTAACTGTAGGGGGATGTGAGCCAAGACTGGTGAAATGCTGGATTTACAGGTGGTGGTTGATCTTGTTCTGGACTCTGAAGCGGACACTAAAAGATGGGAAATGAAACCACTTGTTTCCCATCCCAGTCTCCATTAGCCAATGCAAAAGGAAATGTGCCATGTAACGGCTGCAGCCTGAGTGGCAGCATGTTTCCTGAATGTAGACAGCTCTAGTGCATGTCCAGCCAGCTAGCTTATCATCTGCATTAAGCTCATTTTCATTTCTATATCTGACTTAAACTTTCTCTCCTTGTTTCTTTTCTTCTCGTCACCTTTAAGCACAAACATAAACCATCCTTGCTACAGCCTAGAACAGTTAAGTAAAACTCTTCACTGCCCCTTAAGTGTCTCGTCACATGACGTAGCGGTGTCGTAGTGACCCTTGTCTTCAGTGGTGTTTGTCCTCGATCATCCCTGCGCACTGTGCTGCCTCTTCCCTTCCGTAGGACGGGCGCGCTCATCGCTTTCTCTGTACTGCTTGTTGGAGTAGATGGATTTGGTTTGATTTCTGACATGCTTACTACTTTTGCCCTTTGTGGCTACTAGGGACTCCCCATTTGCTCATTCTAGGCTTCGAAGGGTTACATGTGCCTTGGAGCAGGGATGCCAGAAGGTAACATGAATGCTTACGGTTTGCCAGCCTCCACGCTGGAAAGACTTCATTGAGTCCATTCAGGCTGGAAGAAGGGGAAATATTGTTACCCTTTTAGCTGAGCTCAGTGGAACCTTCCCCTCTGCCAAAATATGCCTCATAAAGCTAGAGCGTATACCAACGTGGGAGCTATGACTTAAATTTCTCTGATCCGCACTGCTTCTCTGCACTACTGGGAACCGTCTGCACTGGGTTTTATAGTGGCCTGCAGGCCTTGGAGTATCTGTAAACCAACCAGTGTTGTTCCTCCTAAAACTTACGCTATAGTAGATGGTAATCTTCCAGTTGGCAAATGTCCAGGGGAAACTGAGAAGCGTAAGTGTCAAACAGTTAATTTACCAAGGCATTGTTTGAACCGAAGGCACTCCGATAGTCATGTAAATTACTACTTGTGTATGTGCTGTAGGCCGAGATTAAATAACTTAAACCAAACACCTGTATTCCAACATTTTACACAGCAATTCTCTACACTGCTTGTGCACAGCAGATTATTGCAACTGATTCATCTCCAGAGTCGGGGTAGGGGAACTTAAGTCTTAATGTTCTCAAGCAGCTGTCCGGTCACTCTTTCCTACGGAACTTGTAAAATGACCATATTCTATGGAGGGAAAGGAGTGGCTCCCTGATGTTCGGTTTGGGTATTAACATGTAGTATTGCATTGCTTCTAGGGCAGCTGAAGAAGCCTTTGTGAATGATGTGGAAGAAACTTCCCCAGGCACCGAGTGGGAGCGTGTGGCTCGGCTCTGTGACTTTAATCCCAAGTCTAGTAAGCAGGCGAAAGATGTGTCCCGCATGCGCTCAGTACTTATTTCGCTCAAGCAGGCTCCGTTGGTTCACTGAAGGAAAAGCACAATGGAAACACTACAAATGCAATATCTTAACCTTACTCAGAGAAGCTGTGTTTGCAGTAATTGGATTAATTATGTTTAAATGTGTTTTTTTTGGACCAAACCTCATGAAGTATCTAGAGTTGATCATTGTTTGTGATTGCATGTTCTTCCTCATGTTTCCTTCCTGTGTCCCAAACGGAAGGAGAACCTCCGGAATTGTAGTCTCTCTGTACTCTGGTGCACCAGGATGCCATTTTCAACTGTACTGGTATTAAAGGTCTGTTAAACAGTTAAGTGTGTGTGTGTCTTTTCACACCTGTGTCCATGAGCAAACTTCCAGCCTCGTTATACTGACAGTTGAATAACTTTCCCAGAACATCTAAACATTGGCCACCCCTAATGCTGTGCTTACAGCAAGGTAACACTACGGTGTGGGAAGATGTCTAACATGGTGCTTGCTGGCACTGGCTCCAATCTCAAGCAGTGAAGAGCCTCCCTGCAGCTACGGTTGGTACTGATTTGGGAACAGTGGCCAAGACAGCTGTGATGGAGCTAACTGGCATGACAGATGGACGCTGGCACCAGGGAGCAGCGATAGCTGGGCTCAGACATGTTTGTTTACTTCTCCTTCCTGCCACTTTAGAGGCAGTTGCTTCTCAGTAAGAGAGAGGAATGTGGTGCACCCCTTTCCCTGTGTCCTGTAGGCACAGCTGGCAGTGCTGAGCTGAGAGGAGAAACTTCAGAGGAAATAAGGCCCCAAAGTTCCCAGGGTAGGTGATGCTAGAAACAAATTGCAGGAAGAGCTTCCTGTAGTGTTTCTGCTACTAGTCAGTCCAGTTAACAGCGGTGGGTCAGTGAAAGCTGAAACCTGCCCTTCAAAATTACAGGAATTTCCTTAAAAGATAAATGAAGCTAATTCTGCACCTTTCTGCCAGGGGTGGGGTGTGGAGGAAGGCCTGCAGCAGGCAGTTTCACTAGATGTCCTATGGTAAGTTGTTTAGTCTACCTACTTGACTAGTTTGAGACAGTATTTCCTTGCCTGCTTGGGGGGTGGGGAGGGGGAATAGAAAAAATACATTAAACAGTGAGGTATAGGGGCAGGGGAAGGCAATGGGAGTGCATGGTACAGGGCAATGTGCTGTGTTATCAGTATTGAGGCATCCCACATCAGCTCCATGTGTGTCCCAGGTTGGTGTGAGAAGGGCTGAGCTCTTGCTCTACCTATTTTGTAACTGCATCAGGTCCTCTGCCTCTGGGAGAACAGTTCCTAGGTTTCACTTGCTCCCCCACCAGTGCCCAAATGAAGATGCTAAAACGGGAAGGGTGAAGAACTTGGCATGCAGCTTAAGCACTTCAGGGCTGGATACTGTTGTGGTATCCAGGCCTGTTTCCAGAGTAACAAGTGCCCCTTCTCAAACTGGCTATACGACCTCGCTGCAAAGGGGGACAGGTGCCGACAGCTGCTCTGGCTGCCTGCTGTACAAAAGGGATTGTTAAAGGTAGGTAGTAAGTCTCCCTCCCCATGCTGCTTTTGTTACATTAGGAAACCACCTGAGTGGTGTCTTGCCTGTTTCAGTATGTGATTCACTCTTCTCCCCCACCCTTGGAACTGGGGTGTGAATCTGCTGAGCTTTTTGTAAAGATTAATTTCCCCATGGCACCTCTCCTTCCCCTTGGGAGATCTTTCAACTTTCTCATGCTCACCTCCACCCCTAAAAAATAGGGTGCAGTGTGACTGGACTTTCCCTCCCACTGTGGTTTCACTGAGCAACTTTTTCTGACAATCCAAAATTATCTGCAGGATTAAGTAGACAAGATGCAAATTTTAATAGGGATACAAACCAACCCCCAAACTAGGTGCCTGGTGTGAAACAACAGCCTTCTAGTTCATTTTTAGTAGTGTGGTTGCTAACTTTGCAGGGCAGAATTCTGCTTGCGTTACGTGTCTGGTATATTTTCTCCTCTTGCCTGGGCTTGCCTTCAGGCCCTTTCTTAGGAGTCAAGCATGTGCCTGATTGGATGAGGCCTGAATGGCCTTCTGCCCTGCTGAGAGGAATATCCCACTTGCAGCCTCAGGCTCTTCCAGAGTTCTCCTTTGGTTTTCCACCTTCTGCTTAGTCTCAAAATCAGTCCCAACCAACCTGTGTACTGCCTCTTATCCATGCCTCCTCTCACTTCTCTTCCCTGAACTCCTTCTGTGTTGTCTAATTTACTGGCATCTGAATACAGCCTGATTGGTCCTGAGCTGTGTGTGCCACACCGCACAGCGAGGGAGCACACGGCAGGGTGGAGACGTATGTGATGGTGCAAGCTTACGGGAGTTAGGACAGTAATACCAGTGAGGGGAGAAGTTGCACAGTAGCCACAGATGGACCTCATCCTTCATGCTCTCTCTTGCCAGACTTAGACTAGATATGCACTTGAAAGTCAGGCAGTGATGGTATTTCATGGAGAAAATGTGGTTTTATTTGCGGAAGCAGACCACAATGGCCTTCCAGCTTCTTGTAGCTGAATGAGGATGCATTTTCTTAACAAGTGCAGCAGACCTCCACATAAAGACTGTCATCTGGCTGAAAGCAGGAGCCAGATGGCTGAGCAGTTGAAAATTAGAGCACAACAACTTTGAGGATCTGCTTTCTTCCTTCTGTAGCCATTCCCTAAACCAGTGCTTAAGCTTCCTCATGCACAAGAAAATGATTACTGACAGCTAAATGTAGCATCAGCTCTTCCCACAAGGCCCATGAACTCTTCTCTGGTGGAAGGGAAGAACAGAGGCACTCAACCATCCCTGTTCCATGAAGGAATGGCCCAGCATGGAGCTGCCTGGGGCCAGCAGAAGACATGAGATACAAGAAAGGGACAATGCTCTGTTTCATTATTACACCAATTTTAAAAAAAACCAAAGACAAAGCCTTTATTCTAATGGTGCAAGCCTGCCACAACAGGTTTTTTTTTTAAGTTTATTTGTGTTTCTTTACCTCATTAAATAGTCCCTCCATGTACCTGTTACAAAGCAGGATCCTGCAATCTTACGTTTAAAGCGAGTGAACTAGCCCAACAGCAATAAGGCGCTAACTCGCCGCGAGAGTGAATCCACTCATCTTGACTGAGCAGTACACAAAACTGTTTTCAGCAGATTGCCCTCTAGACACAGTGTGGTTAAAGGATCCTTTTTAACTGCCAGGGCCATGTGTTTACCAGGGTGTGCAAGTTGCTCCTGGCAGAACATAGCGGCTCATTACTAAGTGACTCAGTGACAGCTGGCTGAGTGTGAAGCGGGGCTGCGTGGACAAGCGTTTGGCTTATTTAGTCTGACCAAAAGAAGGCTGAGGGGAGACATGATTGCTTTGTAGAAATATCTCAGAGGGATAAATACCAGGGAAGGAGCAGAATTCTTTAAGTTCAGCCCCATGAGGACACAAGACCTACTGGATATAAACTGGAAGTTTAGACTTGAAATTAGACATGGGTTTCTATCAGCAGAGCGAAGATATGCATATATAAAATGTCTGCACAGGCCCTCCAGCGCAGCTCCTTCTGGGCCACCCCACGTGTGAGCATTATACTCATTCAAATACAACACTACCTTCTCCCTGACTGTAGATCGGGTGTATTAGATCAGCCCTTCGGTGACACGTGCATTACGATCACTTGGGGGTAAACACTGATACCAGCCCGAGCAGCTGCACCTACAACGCAGGCTAACCGGCTTTACCAACCTGCATTGCAGTCCCTGGGCTGGCCAGCCTGTACTCTGCACCCAAGCAGCATGGGACTTCAGCTGTGCAGGGGCTAACAGCTGTGGAGGGGACCAGAGTTTGCCTTGGCCGGCTTCCCTGCCCGTAGACAGCACTGACTGCCTTATGCCAGGCTTCATGCACAGCCAGTCCCGTGTCCATTAAGCAGTAAAAGACAAAGGGAATTGCGTGTGTCATGGTAGCACTAGCTCAGGGCTCTCGCTAGAACTGGATTTACCGCCAGCCCTTTCACTGAGCACATGGGCCTGTATCCAGACAAGCTCCCTGCATTGACTGGCGCAGAGCTGGCACTCTACGGGCGCTCACAAACTGCACTGAAGAGCGCTAAGGCAGCCAGCGTAGCAGTTGCTGCATCCAAACAGCAGGAACACCGCGCTTTGGCTCTGTCCATACGAGACAAGTTACGTCAACTTACCTTAAAGTCGACCGTATGAGGGTGACTTAACAAAAGTCGACGTTAGCGTAGACAGAGCCCCTTTTCAGCCTTATTAAGTCAATTTAACACTTTAAGGGGACTTAATAGGGTTGACTTATGCACGAATCCCCATCCCCACTGGCTTCAGTTGACCTAAAATTAGGTGGTATTAAGTCGCCTTAAGGAAAGCCCAGTGTGGACGCAGAGTAGCTTAAGCCTCCTTAAGTCGCCCCAACTCGTAAGTGTAGAGGCATACGTTGGTAGCGTCACTTCTAACTAGAGGCAGGCACGCACACCCACGTTGCTGGGGCAGATGCTTTTTGACTAGCTCGTCACGCTGGGGGCTATGCTATTTAACAGCTTTAGCACTGAAGAGTCTGTTACACAGTAGGGCAGGTGGATTTTTTTTTTTTTTTCCTGGCTGGAGCCCGAGGAAAAGTGATAAAAATCCTCACCCCATAATTTAATTAATATTAATAACCTTATTAAAGTCGACTTAACAAAAGTCAACAACTTTTCTAGTGTAGACATAGCTTGTGTGACTACTCCCTGCACAAAAGAAAATTAACCTCTCTCCTCCTTGCAGTGCCCTGAAGGCCACCAAGGTCCCAGGGAGCTGGGGGACGCCAAGGGCCCTGTACTGGGGACACCATGGCTCCAGCCACACAGCCCTAGGGACTAGCACCTCGAGAGTCCCAGCTCCCAGGGTTAAGCAGAGATGACCAGAGCCCACCAGTGTGTTTCACAATCTGAACTAGGAGGAAAGGGCCCTGGGCACTTGCTTTAATGTTTCCAGACTCCTACTTATGGTGTTTCTGGCTTTTTCAATGTCTGGAGGAATGGGCTGGAACTCAGGTTTGCATCTCTTCCCCAGAGCCCCTTCCACCCAGCCCCCAGTGGCAGGATGCAGCTATGAATCCAGGAACTCTCTGGTGAACGTTTCAGAACAGACCAAGGAGAGGGCACATTGCTAGATCCCCACAAGGGAGGTTTCCTGAGGAATAAAAATTTCCCATGGGCCTGGGAGATTGTTGAGCAACATCATTCCACTGAGGGCTGTAGCCAGTCCTTGTTGTCTACAATGGAAGAGAGACCAGTGGCCAAAGATGACACTGAGGATGCAGGACTGCTCCTCCAGGACAAGTTAGAGGGGAGAGACTGCATGTTACAGGACACAGCTATGCAGAGAGCTGAAATCTCTCTTCTGTGGGTGAGGAGCTACATCTCATCAGCCAGTCTGTTCTAAGTAGTAACTCAGCACTGGAGTGTCTGCACATCTTCCGGCACTGCAGTAAGCGACGTAACTAATATCTGTCACATGTCCGTTTTCTTCACTTCCAAAGAAGGGTGCTTTGTTCTGGAAGTTTGAGACTAGCATATACATAGTTTTACTGGAATTGGGGGTGCATGTTAAAGAAATGCCTCTGACACTTGGAGGAGAAGGTTTATGATAGTCTGAGGCTATGTCTATCACTGTATCTGATCTGATTAAGGGGCAGTAAATACACGCTCAGTCAGTCCAGCAGTCGACCTAGTAAAACAACCTCCTCAGGTGATATAGTGCTGTGTTGATGGGAACATATTTCCCCTTGGTGCAGCACAATGGATAGAACAGGCGTTACAAAGGCAATGGGAGTTATGCAGCTTGCACAACAACCATTTGCTGCTAAATTTTGCTGGCAGTGCAGATGACCAGGATTTAGTTCTTGGGGAGTTTGTTCTAGCGTCAGGCTGGCCCCTTAGAAAGCTGTGTCTCCTGCTCTGATAAGCTTGACCTTCAGGGTAGAAAGTTTCAGTGTGTCTGAGGAGTAGTTGTCAACCATGGTCTTCACAGCAGAACTTTAGACAATTTTTAGATGCTCTGGGCTCAAGCCATCGAGTATGTTGACGAAAAGACCCAAGACCGTGAATGTGAGGCAGTGTTCGACACCAGGAAGCTGCTTTAGGTCTGAGGAACCTGTGGTATGCAGCCTGTTTCCAAGAAGTCATGCTGCAGTGTTCCGCTGAGCGATGATAGCTTCATGCCCAGGGCTATTGCACCGCTGTAGTTCATCCAGCAGGCAACAAAGAGGCACGGGATGATCCTAGCATGCGAACATGGGACAGACTCATGCAGGGGCACACGGGCAGCCTGGAGAAACTGAAATCCTTCCCCTCCTACACTGAAATTAGTGGGATAGGTCAAATTCAAATAATTCACTGCTGGTCACTGCCAGACGCAATTGCTGAGGAGGCAAAGATGACGTTCTGCTACCTCGTTCCCACACACCCTCAGTTTGTCTGGCCACTTATTGCATCTCATAAGCTTCTGAGGACAGAGACAATCTTACCTTTTTGCACAACCGGGCCCCAATTCATGACTGGGACCCTAGACACCAACAGTAAAAATAAATAACAATAACAAAAGAGTTCTCTGAGAAGAGCTCTGGATGTAACAGTTGTCTTCTGAGAGGTAACCTCTCTATTGTTTCCACCCACTGAGATGATGGCCCCTTGGTTAGGATTTCAGCACATCCACTTGTACGTGAGGGTGAGGAAATTCAAAGCTGAGTCAGACTTAACTATTGGCACACCTCACCCAATATATCCTGTGACAGCACTGGAAAGTGCTTATGGATAGTTTTTCTAGCATCACTTCAACTGAGCTCCTGGGCTTCCAAGCTACAGAGGTGAACAAGAGAATGGAAACACACATTGTTCCTATGAACCTGGCTAAAAACTAGAAAAAAATACAAAAGAGGTATCATTACCGCAAGGAAATATTTACGTATAACTAACTACCCACCACTACTAGTCTGCTTTACTACAGAAGATGAAGCTGATGGTCAGCAGGAAATACTCGGCGCCCAGTATCTTTTCCTAGAACAGTTACACTGTTAGACAGTCCATTTCTGTCATTTTCCCAGGTACCTAGTATATTCTGCGTGTACTGTAATCTAGTACCAGGCTGGCAGCTCCAAGCAGAGCAGGATCCGCCAGATTTGAGACAACCACATCCACCGTCTGAACAGAGAGCAAAGCCTTCCGACCGATCACATCTTTGACAATGTTCACATAATGGCCTGCTAAAACTCCAGAAAGGATCACCAGAGAGGGGTTCATGGTGTGCAGGATATTCACAACGCCAAGGCCAAGAGCTGTCCCAGCTGTGAAAACAAAGGAGACCTTACAGCAAACAGACAGAATCACAGAAGAACCTGAGCCTCAGTGTCAGACCTAGTCTCTCTAAAGACGTTAATTTGTGGTCAGGAGCGCTTTACACTCCATATGGCAGAGGTTTATGATTTTCTGTCCAGAATACTCGAATCACAACAGAACGTATTCCTTTTCTTGAGAGAAAGTGTTAGTGTATATTCTAGGATAGCTAACTGGGACACATAGACTCATAGGGCTGGAAGGGACCTCATGAGGTCATCTAGTCCAACCCCCTGCTAATAGCAGGACCACTCCCACTAAACCATCCCAGCCAGGGTTTTGTCTAACCAGACCTTCAATGTTTCCAAAAATGGTGTTTTCCCCCCCCCCCCCCCCCCCCCGGTAACCCATTTCAGTGCCTCACCACCCTCCTAATGAGAAAGTTTTTCTTAATATCCAACCTCGACTTCCCTAGCTGCAACTTGAAAAGAAGTTATATAGTGATATAAATGTGTGAGGAAACAACACACATTACCATGCTTGGGGAGCAAAAGGAAAAAATACTATTCTACCTTTTCCTGCTGTACACATAAGGAAACTGGTTACATTTAATGGTTTTGTTTTTTTTTTAAGTCCCAGAAAAATTCTGCAGAAAAAAATCATTTATGGCCATGACTCAACAATTACTTCCTACATCAATGCATTACAGTCTTTCGGTGGTGGCAGTGGGGGGTGCCATGACCCAGTATCTGAGAGTCTGTGACCCTCAGTGGTTTGAAAACCACTGGCCTAGCATATATATTTGTTGGTCCATCACTGAAGTGTCCTATAATTTCCCATATCAATATCTGATTTTTTTTTCCAGTGTGAAGCCAGAGCTATTCTGCATGGCCCAAGAAAAGGAAAAGAATGCTCTTTTATTATTCAAATCCCCTGGAGCTTGGAATTCCAAAAGAAATAGCAAAGGGTCCAATGATCACACGATTTGTAATCCATTTAACCAAATCTCTAATACTGTCCCAGCATATAGGTTGATGTAGACTGGACAGGATCACCAGCCCATTCTCTTCACAGTTTCCTAATGGTCATTTCATTGGTTCCGCTGTTATTCATCATTGGCAAGTCTAAATGTAGTTCTATTGAAACCAGCAGAGATGCACTGAGGATTCTACAGCTCTAAGCATCTTTCTCTCATTCTAAGAGGGTTTCCCCCATGCTGGGTCTATATTCTTACCCATTCTGAGAATGTTGTCAGCTTTTGCATTCCCAAGTTTAGCTGCCTGAATGAGATGTGCGGCACTGACTGTCTCTTCCACTTTCAAGGACATTCCTTCCACTAACAACAGATCCTCTGTTTGGAGTGAAAAGAAACCAAGAGGGAAATATCAATAACAAACCTCCAGTTAGACTAATGGTACACCAGGTGTGTGTATCTAGGTTACACATCTGTAAAAAGCAATGGTACTTTTCAAAATAAAGACACTTAGGCCCTGATGCTGCAAACATGCATGTGAGCCACTGAACTCAGCGGGGCTAGTCGTATGCCTAGTTAGTCATGTGGATAAATGGCTGGTGGATCAGAGCCTTAATGATGACAGTTCCATTCTGGCTCCATATTGGTTTGCTTTACAAATAGATCATTCTCAATATAGCCATAAAACATAATTAAGAGCAAACCATCCACATTTTATTCAAGACTGGGGAGCTCTTAATGAGAGATTTGAACTCCACAAGGAAGAAACAAATGATATAGCAAAACAGCCAAATGGCTAGTAACATGGTTAAGTATTTGCAGTAGTAGAAATAATATGCCACTTAAGAATCTAAAATCCAAGATGTACAAAGGTGTGTTGGCCAGAGAAATACAATCTTCCATAGCTAACATGTAACTTTCCCTTTATAAGTATCATAATATATTAATTTAGTGCACTCGCTGTTCAAAGGGTTAATTGCTGTGCGTGAGGGAGGGGAGGAGGTTACCAACCCCGAAACTAGTGAGGAAAAAAAGGTCTATGGAATATTTTAAAGTCAACACAACTTGTATGAATAAAAACTAGGATTTGACTTCAGTGGGAGCAGAATGAGGCCAATGCAGCATTTTCAAAAAATCATACCCTTTCTTAACTGAGTTGTCACACTTACTAAGCCTGTGATTTACTTTCTGAATGCTTGTTGAAAATGGCATGCCTAGCATTTCAGGCTGTGCCACTGGCATTATAGAAGACGGTTCAGTTACATTAAATGAGGGTAAAAAAAAATACACCTACCATCATGTAGTTTCTTAGCTTCTCTCTGCAAGGCTACTCCTGAGGCATATGCTTCTATACATCCATGGCTCCCACACAGGCACTCTGGTCCTTCTAAAGAGACCACAATGTGTCCAAGTTCCGCAGCACAAAAGGAACTTCCGTGGATCAGTTCATGTTGATGAATGATTCCACCTCCAATTCCTATAAGCATATACCAATTTCTGACAGTAAAAGAACAGTTACATCATGCACTTGATTCAGCCTGGCTCTTACACATGCTTACCTAATAGGGAAGGGGTTACATGTCTCTCGCATTGCTGTATTAGGACCAAATAAAGCAGTCGTCCTTATAAAGCCCTTCTCTGCTTAAAGCACTTACTGCAAATAAATGCATGACCCTCCACTGCCACGGCAAGATGAACCTAAATCTATAATGGGTAAAAAAAATCTATAATCTAAATCTATAATTCATTGGTCATTTCATGGGACAATTTGTTCATGAGATTTTTAAATGGCCGAAGTGGGTTATTGCGGGGCACCTGTAGACATTGTGTCTCAGCCTGTGAGTTCACAGTAATCCTAAATTCTTTATGCATGAAAGAAATATTTAAATAACCTTAAGAAGCACACTTCACTTCACTGAAAGGCAAAATCTTATCAAGACTTGTACGTACTAAAGTAAAACAATAAAAGCCAATCACAGCCTTCTGATGTGGCGCATCTAGAATTCTCGTCCTGGAACTAAAATGAAAATTGTGGTTCACATTAAAACCTGTTATTTATTACTAATTAGCATTCTTCCCTCCCTAATTCTGATTGCAGTGGGCAGGCCTGGGTCTTGTAATGCAGCTATGTGGACACTGGATGTGTGAAGTCAGGTTCCTTAACCCAAATTATCTTTTAACATCTATTCAACACTAGTAGAGACATACCGGTACTAGTCATGCATATATACTTCCCATTGAATAGTGCTAGTTGCACATTTCTTAGTATACTAAAGAAGAAGGAGGAAAAGCGAGTCAAAGGGAGGGCAAAGCCTAAAATGCCATATTGTTATGTCTGTGCATCTAACTCAGTTCCAACCTCAACTTCTTTTCTATATCTAGTAATCTTTGCTGTTTATACGACCACAAAACTAAATAAGGCTGTTAAACCCTATGGTCTAGGCCAGGGCTCACCTGTATAAAAGAGAACCCACCAACAGTGAGCAACGTAAGCACTCAATCATCCAACGCCTAACCCCTCCCCTTCCTATTTTCAAAGGCCTGGGGAAAACACATGAGATTTGCCCTGAAACTTCTGGGGCTGTTATAGACTGCTGGGGGTGGGGGAGGGAAGCGAATGCTAAAGCCCTGGGACCCTCACAGAATGCACTTGGTCAGTAGCCCTTTCTCCCTTACACCAGCGGGGCTATTGTTTGATGCCCACGCTGATTTCAGCAGAGGCTTTAGAATATTTTGTTTTTCTGGACCTTCCACCCTGGGGCACTCTAGTCCCGTCCTTCCTACCCAGTTAACTTCTGAGTCCCGGCAGTTGCATTAATAGTTGGGAGGGCAGGTTTGCACCCCATTTAAGCCCCAAATCAAGATTGGGTTTTTTTAAACAAGTCAAGCGAGGATTCTTCAGCTGAGGTGACCCTTGTAAATGGTCTGTATCTTTTTAATCAAACGAGCATATTGAAACACTCCCCTGCAATGAGTCACAATGTGCCACAAAGATGATCTGTCATGCTCAGCTGTTCAGAAGGCTCCAGATCTGACCTACATTTTCTGCAGCTGGAAGGGAGGATGGCCCCCATGAATGCAACTGCTCTGTGACTTAAACAGAGCAGGAACTCAGCGCTTTGATTTCTGTGTTCACACTTACCGGTACCAGTGATTAGAGTTACAAAATTTTCCACTCCTTTTCCATGCCCAAATTTCCTCTCTGCCAGAGCAGCACAGTTGCCATCATTGTCTACCCAAACTGGCAAGTGCAGAGCATCAGATATCGGGGTCCTCAGATCAACAGAACTCCACTCCTGAATGAGTTTTGTGGAATGAAGCACTATTCCTTCTCGGGGATTCACCCGGCCACCTGTAGAGATTCCTGAGAGCCAAAACACACGAGAGAGAAAAATCAAGATGAGGGCTAAATAATTCTGGAACAACAATCTATTCCTCTTTCAGATGAAAGGATTTTTGTTTTTAAACACTAAATGATATATTTCCAAATCAAACAAAACAGTTGTAAGAGCCAACCTTACAATACATTACACCATTTATGACATAAAAAGAGAATTAACAGAATTCTATCATCCTTATCAACATGTGTTCAGCATCCCAGACAACCACCTGAAATTAGCATTAGCAGCTGAAATTTCCATTTCTTATTTTAAATGCCATTGCGTGAGCTGCTTCACCCTTCTGTGCCTCTCCTTAGCCATATATTAAAAAAAACCCTGTATAATACCAATGAGTTGTCCATCTTAAATAACTGTTTAAAACAACAGGAAAATCTGCTGAAATTGTCAAATTGTAAAATAAACGTTTAGGAAGAACAAAAAAGGAACAGCAGAATTTGGATAGTAAAGTATCAAAGTTAGTGTCTGAATGGGACTTGTGCTGGAGAGTAAAGAGTTACCAGCCGAGTTTATATTGAGAAGACAATGGTTATAGCAGATGAAAGCTACTAAAGTCAGAGGGAACACAAATGCAAAGCACCTCTGGCAGCTGGACTGCTTATTTGGGTGCCTAACTAAATATTAGGGTGCCTAGCTTTTGAAACCCAAGTATGGACATTTTGGTTACTGCTTTTCCATGGAGAGCATATGATGGTAGGGCCCGACATAAAGGTATTATCAGCACACGTTTGAACTGGCTACATTCCTCATGAGTGACAAAGACAAGCGTCTATTATTCAGGTCAGCCCTCACGGGTGCAAATATATGTTTATACCAGTAATCACAGGGTTGGTATATACCACGTTTCACAGAACAACTATTTTAGAAGTGCTTGAGAGTTAATTTTTTAAAACATTATTCCTGTTATTTCACATTCCTTACCATTAAATTATACAGACCTTGGATGGACAGGATAAATGTAAATAAGACAGAAACCTCTAAAAATTAGTTACATTTGCATTTTTCCTTCCATAGATTGCAATATCTGGATTTCAGTGTCTGCCATTTTACTGGAAAATTTTTTTTTTTTTAAATCTTCCTAATGGAATAAAGCTCCCACTGCTATGCTGCAAAATACTGGACCACAAACCCATCACTGGTGCACAGTTGAATACTTCCTGATCGCCCTGGTCCTTAAAGTACTGTAACTGAGGGAGAAATTCAACATTTGGATCAAGGGTAAAAGGGAGCATTTCCAAAGTATCCAGCAGGGAGAGACTTGTGCTGGGTGGGGTAGAAAGCTAACAAAAATACTCATCTAAGAATACCCCATTAAAAGAGGCGTGCAGATATGCAAAACAAATTGCTTGAAAACTACAGATTGATCTTTCCAGATTAACTTAACGGTCAGTTAAGACCCGCTCCAGAGATCAACTTACCACTCCCCTCAAGTGGCATAGCGCTGCATCGATGGGAATGCATTTCCCATCAGCCCGCAGTACGGTGAAGACACCGAGGCTATGTCTACACTTGTAAATTTAGGTCGACTTTACCTAAGTCGACTTAACTAAGTCGACTCAGTGTGTCTACACCTAAATTTAAAGTCGACTTTAGGGGGAACTTACAAAATCGACCTAGAGCGTCCACACTGGACGCCTAGGTCGACTTCTAGGGGTTAGGGGGACCTAGGGCAGGTCCACGGGGGTAGTGGGGGCACCCAGGGGGCTCAGCTTTTGCCCCATTGTACCTGGGTACAATGGGGCAAAGGGGGACAGGGACCCTGGCAGGACTTAGGGGCTGGGTGGGCAGGGTTCTGCCCTGCCCTGTGGGGGGGCATGCCAGGCTCCCCTTGTGCCCCCCTCTCCCGGCAGGGAGGGCATTGGTGGATTCCTGGAGTAGCCCTAAGTCGACTTAGGGCTACTGCAGGTCTACACTGGCTTAAGTCGACTTGAAAAAGTCGACTTAAGCCTTAGGTCGAATTAAAATGAGGTTTAATAAAGTCGACTTAATTTTCCTTAAGTTGACTTAAGCAATTTGCTTAAGTCGACTTAAGGAAAGTGTAGTGTAGATGCAGGGTAAATTAAGTCAACTTAATTTACAAGTGTAGACGCAGCCCATGTTTGCCGAAGGGGAGTTAGGAAGTCTACGGGAGTTACACAAGCTACCCCGTGTAGCTTACTTAACTCCTGTCAATTGCTGCCAAATGTCACCGCCAGTGTGGACCTGGCCTCATACTCCCAAAACAGCTAAATGTTATACGCAATCAATTATGCAGCTACAGTATGAAAACAATTTTGCTATTTTTAACAGCAGTAATGTTTAGCACCTGCACTATTTTACGATATCCTATTTTGTAAACCCACACTAAGACTGGCATGTTGAGGGAGGTTTTGTTAGCCAGTTAACTTGGTTACCCTGCAATATGGCTTCAGAGAACAGATTTCCTTGGCACAGAAATTCCATTTTTTAATCAGTGCAGAAGATGAATGGATAAAAGGGCTCAGAGTTAAGTCACTGGTATAAATTCATACACTGTACTGGAGCAAGACAACTATCTGAAAGTAACATTCAGCAGAAAGTCATTTATCATATATTGTGCAAAGATAACTCACTGTGACAGTTAATTTGCGCAAGGACAATAGGGTCTTTGGTAGCTAATAATTTGTAAGTAGTCAGTTAAAAGTTTAATGGGCCTGCCTGATTTTGATCCCCCACCAATGTAAGTCAGCAGTGACACCCAGAAATCCATGCAATTATCTCAGAATCAGGCCCTGCATGTTCTTGACTAGTGCAGGTGACAACTGGAATCAATTGGAAGTAAAATTCAATATTCATTAACTTACCCACTCCCAAAATTCTGCAGTTCAGATTTACAGCTTCTGATGCAGCCTCCATACACATCTTGAGGATCAAGTCTATTCTGTCCTCATATGTTTTAGGATTGAGTTGAGTATATTTCTTCATTATTTCACCCTAAGAGGGAAAAAATACTAAGGGCTGTCCATACATATAAATGCATTATGAAATGAATGACTTCTCTTCTGTTTAAATTACAGACCCATCAACTTTTAAAACAGTTTTGTATTTGCAAAGGGCCACAGATCTACCTCAAACTGAGGGTGGTGTGGGTTGGGAGGTGAGGAAAGAGATAGAAGTCTTGGGCCCTTAGACTGGACTTCTGCAATCAATCCCGACAAGCTGAAATACAACATGCATCTAAGGACAGGTCTACACTGGCTGTGGAATTTGGCAGCAGTCCAAGGGAGATACTCAAGCTACATAAAATAACCTATATCTCTCCCTTCGACTTTCTAGTACCCACTTACCTCCCTGGCTCCACTGCACTGAGTCAAAGGGAAATGTCGTCCCTTCAACTCAGCGCTACTCTTCTTACAGGGATGGAGTTACTAAGCTGAACTCCAGATCAATTAAGCAGGTCTTGACTGACTGCTCAATCAAACCAGAGACAACAAACTTGTATAGATTTGGCCTAAGACAAGGATCCTTGAGGTGGCCAACAGAATATCCCACAGCAGATTACTGCAAACAGCAAACCATACTGTGGCATACTGGAGGTTTCACTTTGTCCCACCATTGAAGGGAAGAAGGGCCAATTCAAATAGCTTCACGATCAGTGGTTTGGATAAAAGTGAAGTGTTTTCAATTTAGTTTTAAATATGATTAACCAAAAGTTTGTGTGGTATCATAAATATTGCTATTTTACTGACAACTGGAGAGTTATGTAGAGAGACATACTTGGAATTCAGATACAGGAATTTGTCTTATTAAGGTTAAAAGAATGTAAATATTTCATAAATATTGTTCTTATACAGCAAGGCTGACCCTGAATATTGGACTTGGAAACTTTTTTTTTTCAGAAATGTAATCTTTGACGTCAGTTGGTATGAGGGATGGAGGAGGGGAGTATTTTCGTAACCTGATAGTCATAAAGCAATGAAAGCATTCGTTGTGTGTGGGTGCAAGGAGAAAACTAATGTTAACAAACTGTTATGAAGATCAAACACTAAGAAGTGAGGAAATTTCACAAGGGAAGGTATGCCCTGGCGATATTTTCTCTATCACTAAGCACATCCCGTGTATTTTATGATAACAGAATATTACAGTAGGGGAAAAGGAATAGACAATGCTGCATATGTACAATGTGGCTGACAACTTTACCAAAGCAAGTTCAGCTTTAGGAATTTCCTGAGTTTTGAGAGCTAGTTCTCACCATCTTAACATTAGATCAATGATAGAGTTTTATTTCCCCTTTAATCTTCATTTGGTTTCCTCCTACAGTTTGGTGTTTGTTTGTTTTTTCAGGAGCAAATTGAAAACAGTAGTTTATAGAGGTAATCTCTTTTTTCTGGCTTTACCAGAAGAGACTGAAAGCGCTTTAAAAGCAGTGGTTCCCAAACCTCCAGAAACCATGCCCCACCCTTCAGGAATATTAAACCAACTGCACCTTCAACTCAAAAACAAGGTGTCACTCAGGCCTGGGATACATTTAGGGTATGTCTGCACTGCAACGCTGCAGCTGTATTGTTATAGCGCTGTAGACACTCACTAGATCGACCTAGCTAGGTCTGCCAGGAGTGTGGGAAAAAGCAAACCCCAAACCAAACCCTCCCTGAGCACCGTAGCTCTGCAGCCTGACCCCATGGTAAATGTGCTATGGTGATGGAAGAATTGACGAAGCTGCCATCACTCAGGGAGGTGATGATCCCACACTGATGGAAAAACTCCTTATCAGCGTAAGCTGCGTTTACTGGGTGATGCTGCCACAGCTACAGGGCCCTAGCATAGACACACCCTTACAGTAGATCAGAGTAGAGTGGAAGCTTTTCATATTATAACATTCTCTCCTTTCTTTGAGGCTCTGAGTGGTGAAATTGTTAACAATGTGACAAACTCCGAAGCACGATTATTGGCGCCTGAGTCATACCCAGTCAAGTGAATAAGCTAGTTAACACCTTGGAGCTCTCATTTCAGGCGTTCTGCAAACATCTCTTCATCAGTTATACCTGGGTCACATTTTCAAGGGTTTCTTCACAATCAGAACAATTAGGTACTTTTTTTTTTTTTTTTAAATGAAGACTAAGTTTCTGGGGAACAACAGAGAGGCCTATTTGTGCTTCCCTGACTAATTCTTCTTGCCAACCCAAGGGGCGTATCACACACTCTGCAGTCAAATTCCAAAGGGGTAGCCGTGTTAGTCTATTGTAGAAAGACAACAGAGTCTTGTGGCACTTTTAAAGACTAACAGATTTATTAATCGCATGAGCTTTCGTGGGAGAAAATCCCACTTCGTCAGATGCTGCAGGACATTACTTAAATGAAGTAGCTGGGTATGAACTGTGCAACTCTAGATTAAAGGAAAATAGTCTCCCTCTCCATGAATTCTTTGGTGATGAAAGCTGATGGGCTGACAGCCCTGGAGACTGAAGTCTTTTATTCACAGAACATCTACAGCACAGGCTGTGACAGTTCATGTTTTCCCCACACTGCCCACATATCTCAGCCTTGTTCTGCACGGAATGCTTCTAGAAGAAAAAGAGGCAGTTCAGTTTGCAAGCTTATGCAGTCCTGGGTTTCTCTGAGAGTTCATGGGAGCCAGTGAGCTTCTAGCCTGATCATAGAGTATGGGATCCTATTCTCATGGAATGATTATCACCTTTTGTTGATCCAACAGCAACAGAAAGTAACAACTTTTGACCTACCTGTTTTGCTCTGGTGACTGAGAAATGAAAAATTCCATATAACTTGACCTGAGTCATATAGTACTTCCTGGGTGAATTATCCTTGGAATCTAATTTCATTCTCTTTTACAGCTATTCTGCATGTCCATTACAAGGGCATAAGGGGGGGACTGTGGGAAAAGAGGAAAATGACACCAGAAGTCTCTCCCTTCTTGTGTGGCATAGATAAGGCACAGTCCTTGAATTCCAGTTCCAGTGTTCAGGGAAGTACAGGGACTGCTCCCTGCCTATTCCCTGTGGGAGCATGGCCCCTCAAAGACAGGAAGAGCAGTGCACCTGGATCTCCCCCTGGGATAATGCTGCATTGCCTTATCCCCAATAACAGGGCTATTCCCATAGGATACGTCTCCTACAGACATGTATAAAACCAAGGTATAGTATTTACCTTCATACTGACTATTGCTACCCGTAGGTTTGTTCCACCTAGATCCACCGCCAAGGCACTCTGAGTTTCTAGGATATGATCAATATCTTGTGAGATGTTCTCTTTCACAGGAGGAAAGCAGAACTTCTTCTGCAGTGGCTCTTTGAGGTCAATAGATTTGAGGAACTTCAGAATTCTTGGGACAGCATTACCATCCCCATATATTTTTGAACTGGAAAATAAAAAGCACCAGTTATAATGCAAGTAAATCTGCAAGTCTGTAAAGCACTCATCAAATAGAAGGCCACAGTGTTCTACAGCATAAAGGTTATAAATAACTATAACGTGTCATCTACCATGACAATAATGCATTTCAAGTCTCTGTGAGTGTGCCAGATGATATGTTAGATGCTTTAATTTGGAGAGTTTGAGTGTTATTCAGCTGCAGTAGCACAAATGTGGAATTGCCATCATTTTTTGCCTGAAGCTCTTCTTTAACAATGTTTCATGAGGTTACAGCATGATGTTTTTGTAAAGAATCCTACTGATACTGAATCCTAGCCATCAGGCCAGTTACAGCAGAGCTTTGCTGCATCAGTTGTAATCTGTAAACACTATACACTGATTCTGAGATTCACAGACTGCTTTCCTTTTTATGTAATAAGCTATCTAAGATGATTTCTTCTTTCTAGAGTGGTGAGCTAACCTTTGACAAGTACGGTAAAGTCTATTCCCCACCCCCATTCTAACTAAAGGACTTTCCTCTGGACCCTTGCAGTGCAGTGGACGGATATACGTACTTACCAAGGATACTGCTTCCCAAATTGGAGCTGTAGAGCTTGTAGTATTTTGTCTTGCGTGTCAGCATCACGAACATGAAGAACATTTTCACCTTGACAATCCAAAATGCAACATGATTACAGTGCATGCCAGCTATTTGATAAAAAATATATCGCGGGGGGAGCATGGAGAACAAAGTTTGAAATAAAGAAGCAATTACTTTTGTGTTCTGGCAAAATGTGTTAGGGCCTCACCCCGACTCAACAGTAATGTGAGTGTGGTGGGATGGACATACCCCGCACTGGTCACAACAGGGTTAAACACACGCTATCTCCCCAGCTGGCCTGGGAATGCCAGGGAATCTCCCAGGAGCTGGAACCCGTTGTGGAAGGGAGAGCTGGTTCTCTATACTGTCCATGCTGCCGCTGCACCCCGCCGCAGGAAAAGCATCATAAAGGGAAAAGATGATGATGACAATGTAGAAGCAAACACACACCTGTTTCTCTTCCGATCTGACGTGTTCCCAGATTGATGACAGGGGTACCAAATGCTCCCACCTCTCGAACACCACAACTGCTGTTACCAATCACACAACCCGCATGTGCCACTAACTGGATGAACTGCTCAAATGGAACATGCTTCACAGCTCGAAAATTGGGGTGATGCTCGATGCCCTTCTTCCTCATCACTCGGACCATCTCTTTGCTCCCTAGGGCAAAAGCCAACAAGAACAAACCGTTAACAGATAAGTTCCAAAGGGGTAGCCACTTTAGTCTAGGTCAGTGAAAGAAACAAAGAGCCCTGTGGTACTTTAAAAGAGTAACACATTTTTTTATTGCATGAGCTTTCGTGGGGGGAAATACCACTTCGGCAGACGCTTTGAAGCGTCTTGAAAGTGTCTGACGAAGTGGGATTTTCTCCCACGAAAGCTCAT
>ML685839.1:8072924-8170572 GCA_007922175.1 Pelusios castaneus
TAATAAACTAGATTATCTCATTCTTCCTTACCCAAATATGGGTCCTCAACCCAGAAATTGTCAGGGTACCTTCAGATCATTGGTTAACGGGTTCATGTGTACAACTGATGTGTTTTCCCTATTAGAATATTCCATATCACCTTTCCCCTTTTCTTGTTTATGAATTTTGTGGGCTTTGTGGTGTTCTATCAAAACGGCAAAAGTCTTGCCTAAAGTTGTTATTCACCTATTGACATATATATTAGGATCTGAAAATGTCCTATCAAAGTAAAACGAGACCCACACAGATATTTTTAACTCTACAGCGACTCCTACTATGTCCTTTTGCAAAGCTCTTGCATACAGACTCATCTAGTAATTTCTTACAATGAGGCCTGTAGGTCTCTTGCATTTCAGCTACTAATATAAAAATTATGCTAACTTACCTACTTATACTAAATATACTCCTATAAAACCAGGATTTCTTAAACTTATAAAGAAAGATACACGTTTGAAATAAGATATGTGCATAAGGTGATATATGCAAACCAAGCATAGATATAGCCAAAGGCTACAATACTCAGTTCTTTCCTACTACCTCTCACATACTCATACAAGTGCGGGTCCCAGTTCCATAAATGTAATGTATATTATAAACTGGTATTACATTTGATCTTCTCTTTAACAGATGTTCAAGCTCCATGAAGAAGACAAAGTCATAAGAATGATCAGATTATTCCTTATATTGGATGAAAACTCATTGAACTTCCCGACGAGGCAAAGAAACACGTACTCCCCTTCTACGGGAGTCGGCAGAACTGGATCTCCACAGTGGGCTTCCACCTGTGCATGATGGTGAGCAAAAGATGACACACATTTTCCTTTCATTGCCCATTGGAGCCATGCTGCAGTGGAGACTGGAGTGAATCGGAATGGGCCAGAGGCTCCAAAGACAGTGTGGTGGTCAGATCGTGGGGCTTTGCAGAGCTTAGGGGCTGAATGTCCTTCTCATTCGATGGAAAAGCCTCCACAGTAAACTCAGCGAGGGAAATCTGAGAGTTTCTAGCCTCATACACAGGTTGTAACAGGCTAGTAGGGTTTACCCAACACACCTCAACTTGGTAGCACGTGTTGAGCCTGCTGGGAAAAGGTTCAGAGTGTTAGTCAAATCCACTGAAGACTCTGGTTACCCCAATCCGGATAGAAGGGAAGCAGGAGTGGTCTCTGGGGAGGAGTAAGAGCTAAAGAGTCCTTAGGCAGGGACCCTTCAGTAAATGTCTGTAGAACAGGTCTGAGGCTATGTACACACAGCAGACTTGTCCTGCAATAAGTTGTTGCGGGACAAGCAAAGCGCTATAAATATAAGGCTTTACCGTGTCCACACAGCATTCCTTGTAGCGAAAAGGAGCGTTCACACACTCCTTTGAATTTTCATTACAAGGCGCAGCACATGGTGGGCACCTGTCCTACCATGCACTACCACAGCCAGCCTTTGGGCTGGCAGCGGGGCTGTTTCCCCTGGCTAGCTGCCCCAGGGGTTCCCCCACAGGGCTAGAGCCTGCTGCCTGGGGTTTCCCTGGGGCTGGAGCCCACCGGGGGTGTTCCCCGGAGCCCAGACGCCGGGCTTGGGGGGGCGGCAGGGGCTGCCGCACTGAAGCGGCGGCCCTGGAGCCCAGCCGCTCGGCTTGGGGCAGCCCCCGCCACCCCCGCAAGCCAGGCGGCTGGGCTCCGGGGCTGCCGGCTTTGGGGCAGCAGCCCCTGCGTCTCCGGAACCAGCAAGCCAGGCGGCTTCAGCCCTGGTCCCGCCTGGCTTGCCAGCTCACTGGGTGGTGGCAGCTGCCGCCCCAGAACCGGCAAGCCGGGCAGCTTCAGCCCCAGTCCCGCGCCCCGGGCTCAGCTACCGCCGCGGCTGAGGCTCAAGCTGCCAGCAGCGGCAGCTGAGCCCCGGCCAAGCCGCCTGCGGCAGTGGTGCTCCAGCCATCAGGGCTCCTGGCGGCTAGAGCCCTGCTGCTACACAGTCTCTCTCAAGCCACTTGGTTTCCGGGCAGCTTGAGGGACTCCCCATGGCAGCAAGGCCCTAGCTGCCAGGAGCGCCAGCACTCAGGGCAGCTAGAGCTCCACTCCTACTTGTCAATTTCACTGCTCTGCTAGAGCAGTGAAATTGACAAGTATGACAGCTCCAGTGTCCCAGAGTGGCCTCCACTGGCACTCTGGGACATTTCTGCAGGCTGACTAACCCGCAATGAGTGTATACACGCACTCTATTGTGGGACAGACAATCCGTGGTAAGCATTACCACAACCATCTGAGTGGTTTACCTGTTGCGCAGCAATAGGGCTGTTGACGTGCAACAGGCAACATTGTAGTGTGTACGCTCACAGCCTTATCGCGCAGTAAAGCTCCTTACCACATGATACGGCTGTAGTGTGTACAAGCTCTGAGAAAAGTGCCTGCTCAGAGTTTGGCAGAGAAGTGTTGACCTAGAGGAGGAGAAAAATAAAGGCATAATGCCAGAAATCATGAAAGGAGAAATCTATCACAAGGTGCTTGAATTTACATCACTACACATGGGTGTACCTGGCTACCTTTGTCTTCCTGAATGCTTTAAATGAGTCATTTGTGATAGGTATGTATGTTTAATTAAATGCTTACTAAGAGCTTGAAAGGTTAAAGGACTGTGGGATCAGGCCCTGAACATTTTAACTCCCTGCCCTTCCATTAGTCTCTTATTGTCAAAAGGTCACTTGTCACTTCCAGTGAGGTAAGATACAGAACAAATATTGCAAAGTAGATCATATTTACATGACATTAGAACAGTGCTCTCTTTTTGTCCTCAGTTTCACTGTGTGCAGATTGCACAATAGATTGCACTCCTCCTAGAAAGTCTCACACTGTTTCCATCTTCTGTTAACTAGTAATCACATAAGAAAGTTATATCTTCCTGCAGGAGTGACTCTATTCTAAGACGGGGGAGACAGGGTCAGCTCTCCCTGGGGCATTGTAGAAATCTTTTCCAGAGCAAACTCCGCTCCTGCTCACTTTGAGTCCTGTGATCACTCAGCTCTGGTAGTTCATGAAGACTCACAGGATAACATCAAGCTAATTAGATCAGAACACTGGTAGACACCAAGTTTTTGCTGGTTTCATCACTAATGAAATTAAGAACAGCAAACCTGCTTCTAGCAAAGCCATATCTTCATCTGAAGTTGTTGCCTTTTAAAGTTCATCTTCATCTGTAGATGAGATTTTCCCAACTTTAGTTTGAGTCCTTACAGTTTCCTAAATGAAGAGTCTAGATTTTAGTTATTGATCAGAGGCTCCTCTGTAAATGTGGTCAAATACTAAGATCACAGTAATGTGACATTACAACAGCCTGAACAACACATTCTCTTCTTGAGTCACATATTTTTATGACACCTTTTGGAAATGAATCGAACAAAAATTATTTTAAAAAGCTGTCATGCAAATCAGTGGAATAATGTGTACTGTAACTTAGAAGTGAACCTGTCAGTTAAAAAGCCACACTTCTGTTCCCAGATATCTGTAGTTACTGCCCTTACACCTTACAGTTAGGATTACTGAATTTGAAAGATTGGAGAAAAATATTTTTCCTGGCTTTTTTATTTTGGGTATGTGATAGCACAAAGTGAATTGGGCCATGTCCACGGTAGATAGCGCACAGTGGCACGGCCCTACTAATGCAGCTGCACCGCTGTAAGATCTCTCAAGTAGCTGCTCTTTGACAATGGAAGAGCTTAATTAAACAACCCCCAGCGAGTGTGATAGTTACGTCAAAGGGAGACACTCTCCTGCCAACACAGCGCTGTCCACTCTGAGCCTTCTGTCTGTGTAACTTATGTCGCTCAGGGTTTTTTTTTTCTCCCCACATCCCTGAGCAATATCAATTATACTGACAAAAATGTTAGTGTAGAGATAGCCTCAGTTTCACTGTTCTGTCATAACAGTTCACTGGTCAGTTTACCCTGCTGTTTGTGTGGGTTGTACACACAGCAATAGGGAAGACATACATCATGGAAACAGAAAACTGATTGTGAAAACACAAAAATAGGCATGGAAAACTTGGTAGCAGGTGCACAACTTGGAAACTTCTTTAACACACTTCTTGAAACTGGCTAGCTTTTAAATTGATACTGTCCTTTTGACAAGTTATGAAAACGAGCAACTCAAAATCTCCTGCAACATATCTCAGTGCTTCATTTCTCTATAACACCGTGTTAAACAAAAAGTGCCATTTTCCCAGAAAGATCCGTAGCAGGACTGTTCAACTTTAGTTAAATCAAGTCAATAGAATACATTTTAAAAATACGCAACAGCTTAGAATGATACGGCCAGGAATGTTACCACTCCCTGACTAATTAAATGAAAGGCAACGGGAGTTAAACTCCGATCTCCCTTTGGCAGCATGGTGCAATATGTTACCATTATGCCACCCTCCCTGCTAGGTTTTTATTATCCTTGTGAAATTCTTTATTGTCTTTAAGATTTAGATTTCTTCTTCCCCAGTTTCAAGTGCGACTGGGAAAGTTTTCTTTGTTCACAAAGTTCAGCCATTCAAAGACAGATATGAAAGGCTGTCCTATTTAAACAAACACGAAATAGAAAATAAAAATGAATTGAGCAACTTTTACAACACAGGCGGTCAATGGTAGACATTATATCATCTACTTGGCAATCAAGTCAGTTATTTATTAAAAGGGCAATGGAAAAAGCTAGAACACACCAGGATACCAAATCCAGGATTTATTTTTAAACCTATTCCTTTATGTTTAAGCAAAACACAACAAGTCAGCCCACTTATCTCATGAAACATTTCTCAAACATTTATCATTTCTGGTTTCCCTGGAAAAAAAACGACACGTATGACACAGGAGGGTGTGGTGGGGAGTGGGTTCTGGTTAGGCAGGGTGCAAGATATTATCGGCCAAGAACCAGTTTCTTCCAGGCATTCTGGGGCTCTAAACTCAACACTTCAAAGCAGTCTGGAGTAAAAGAAGTGATCTAGGTAATCAAGCCCCAGAACAGAAGCATTACATGCCCTCAATGTGAGAAAAAGGGACATTTTCTCTACATTACTACGTCTCCAACAGGACAAATCTATTTTCTCTTTTATACAATTAGAACCTTACCTTTAGCTTCCTCTACATAAACTGCAGTGAAGGTTAAAAAAAAAAAAAAAAGGATTAAATATTGATTGATATATGCGAAAAAAGAAGTGATCGTATCTTCTATGACTAACTCCACCTACACAAACTGCAGTGAAGATTAAAGAGGATTAAATATTAATATAGAAAAAAGTCTACCACTGGCTAATTCCAACCATTTTTAAAAGAAACTGTAGATCATGTTAACTCCTGAATCACTGCATAGACTGGTTTCTAACTCCTCAGCTAACGCAGCATAATACTTAGCCAAAACAAAAGAGCTACCCTCTACTTTTCTCTAATACTCTGTGGGCCAAGTTACACAAGGGGGACAATAGGCCTCATTACATTATAGTAGATAGCCATCTAATGGCTATCCTGCAACAGATTTAACCTCCCGGGCTTTTTTGTTTTGTTTTTACTTTTATGCATTCTCTCTATAAATGTGGTTTTTGGGAATGCTAAAATTGAGTTTACTGCTGGAGCAATATTCCGAAGAAGCCTATAAATAGTGGCCCTACCCAGACTGCATGAGTCAAGAGTGAGTCAAATCATGAGCCGAAGGGGAAAGTTTTCCCCAAATTTTGAGCAAACAAAGGAATTCTAAAATAGATCACTTACAGCTACATGCATTTCCACTATTTCTTAAGCAGCAGTAGCCTATTACCTTCTCAGTTGGACATTAATTCTACCTTCCACAGATGAGTAGTTGAGTTAAGTAATCCTGCTATTCAAAGGGCTCATCATCACTAACAGCAAGGTTTCTCCCATAGCCCTGTCCCCTGCCCCAGAGTCCTCACTCCCTCCTATCTCATGACCTCACTCTTACCCACTCAACCTCTTTACTCTCTCTGGTTCTTTCCTCTCATAATACAAGTATAGTTTGGTCTTCTCACAGGCCCCATGTATCTGTATCAAAATGAACTGAAGGTCTGAAGCTGACTGGAAAGTTTATGGCTAATTCATTATTAAATATTCCCATTTTTAAAATTGGAAGGAAATATAAATATGAATGGACACAGCACAGTATTATTTTATATGCCATGATATTATATTCAATTTAGTTTATGCTGCCCCACATTTTCAATGTGCTGCAGATATTTCTACTGACAATGCATAAACATAGATGTTGTCAAGGGAGAATAAATAAGAAATAGCTGGAACTTTTAGCAACCACAGAATTGAAGGAGGCTGTCTGGGATTTTGATAAACAAATCAACTAGATGTTGGTGCAAAAATGATCAGCAATGAAATATTGTAAACACTAAACGGGCTTCTGATGAAATGCTGCTAAGCTGAGAAGAATGGAGCCGTTTGTAACTCTCAGATACTGTTTCAGGCTATCTGCGTACTTAGGAAGGCAACACTATATGGCTTAACCTTGAAAACATGATCCAAGTGTATCTTTTTACATATGAGGCAAGGAACATCTCATTGAAATAAAAGTTAAGGTTCTGGAGTACAGTGCCATGGTAGGTGCAGATTCCACAGCAAATCCAGCATCCTGGGCATTCACAAGAGCCTGGAATGTTCTCACCCTCAAAAAGGCTGTCCCACTGATTCTAACTACTGCTTTATCTCCTTTCAAACAAGCAATTTTTATGACAACTTTAATCATTAAAAGATTCCCCTATTTACAGTTGGAGAAACTGAGGCACAAAGAAGTAAACTGACTCGTACAAGGATACAGAGAGCACAGTGACAAAATCATGAACAGATCCCAAGTCTCCTTACTCCAAGTTACAAGTTCTAAGAATCAGACACCCAACTCCCCCAGGGACAGGATTTATGTAAAA
This sequence comes from Pelusios castaneus, assembly GCA_007922175.1. Taxonomy (NCBI): domain Eukaryota; kingdom Metazoa; phylum Chordata; order Testudines; family Pelomedusidae; genus Pelusios; species Pelusios castaneus. The sequence goes on from ML685839.1 coordinate 8,079,862, forward strand.
CAGGCTTAAAAAGCAGTCTTGGTTCAATTAAGCCGTTCTGGAAAAACTCTTAAGTTCCTAAGGCCATTCAATGAGGATCCAGATAAGATCACCCACCCTAAATCAAGAAAGAATTTACCTTAAGAATGTCAGAAGTCAAAGGCTCTCTTGATACACACAATAATTACTGATCTGTGAAAATTACGTAGACAGATTGCACCTCTTCAAGGCAACACATTCTAAACTTAATTATCAGTTACTGCCTTCTATAGCAATAGCCTTTTACAAGTAGTTTGTTAAATATCAGCAGAGATCAAAGACTGCTGTGACACCTGCTCTGGAGTTGACTAGAAACAAAAGCAGTTCATACTGTGGAAGTGCATTTCAGTTATATTTAGTATTAATAAGTTTCAAGCAATCCCACAGCAGCATTATTTTTAGTTCTGAGTTTAACCTCTGTAACATGTTTGGATTCAACAATGAAACTACAACAAAATTAGGACTCGTTTAAACAGTTTTTTGAATAAATATAACTGTTTCAGTTAACAAGTTTCAGAGGGGTAGCCATATTAGTCTAGTTCAGCAAAACAAACAAGAAGTCCTGTGGCCCTTTCAAAGACTAACACATTTATATGTCGCATGAGCTTCGGTGGATGGATTCCCACTTCGTCAGACGCCTGAAATTCATTTAAAGCATCTGATGAAGTATGATTCCATTCATGAAAGCTCATGTGACGTATAAATTTGTTCGTCTTTAAAACTGCCACAGGAGTCCTTGTTTGTTTCAGTTAAGGATATGATTATTTTAGCCCATATACTTGTATCAGTACAACCCCACATATAAGCACAGTTATTGGTACAAAGGTGAGTCCACTTCAGCTGTCAATACAGTTAAAGCTTGTCTATAGTGGTGGCCGGGTTCTTCGTTTCTGAGTTCTAAAGAAATAGGATCTTTCAGACGGATGACAATTTAAAAGCACAGACAATTTTCCCTTATAGGCTCAAAAAAGATACGAGTTGAGACTTCACTTCTATGTGTTTAAAGTTATCATGGGCGGTTTACTGTGATGTAGCTAGTCCAAGGTCAATACTATAATCCTTACCTGACTTTTACCTCACCTAGCTACATCATGGTAAAAAGTTCAGAGCTTTATATCCATTTGGATATTACAGCAAGATAACTAATGTGCATTAGTTATCTATTTTTTTTTTTTTAATTTTTTAGCAGCAAAGATATAGCCAAAAACCTTTTTAGCTGGTTCCTGGCAATGTGATCTGAAGTGGCTTTCTGTCCTAGTGTTAAAATGGAGCCACTTCTGTCATGGAATGTAGACCAATTCTGGCAGAGTGTGTGTGTGTGAAAACCTATAAAACTTAACCATACATTACATTACATACTTTTAATTTATACATTAAGTGCCTATTCTGCAGTACTGAAATCAAAGGGAAAACTGCCATTCAACTTAAATAAGTCTTAAGTGCCTGATTCTGGAAAGTCCAGAGTCACTTTAACTCCCACATAAGTCAAGTGGGGGATGGATGCTCAGTGGAATTTAAGTTGTTAGTTTTGTGCTATTTAGCCTTCACTGGTTTGGGATCTTCATATCTGAATGCCCACCTTCCTCTCCAGGTTGTAATCAATGAAGCCCCCGCCATTTAAAAGAGCAAAGAGCTAGCAGGGCAGCATTCATCATGAGAAAATCAGCACACCACACCTTAGCCTTAACTAGTCTGCAAATGCTGGCCTTCAGAAGGAAATGTGTCTATTTATTAACGGGAGCAAGAAGTTGGAGGCCTGTGAAAGGGCGGGGAGTTCTGGGTGAACAGGTCGCTGCTATTTCTATTATTTGTCCCCAGCATGTGTTAAAGATACCCCATTGTTATAACAAACAAGTAAATGACAGAACCTGCACTTTATCCTGTATTCACGTTTTTTGCAGCACCGCATTCTGTTAGAGATACAGCTTTTGCTGTTAGAGATACAGGCGGCCTTGCAACCCAAGGAACACAGATGAGTGTAGCAGGCAAGGGCCCCTGTGAAAGGTCTTAATACTACCTACAAAATCACACAAGGGGGGCACAAATAAGACTAAACAACCTGGCGCAGGAGAAACACCAGCCCCTGCTCCCAACCCTGGTGTTGGGCATCCCCTTCTCTTACCCTCCCCTCCAGTGAGCAAACTGGGGGTAGGGCCCCTCCCGTTGTGTGTGGGGGTTATTCCCCTTCCCACCCCACTGAGAGCTAGGGCCTCTCCCCTATCTGTATGTGGGTGAAGTCAGCCCCTCCCCCCAGAGCAGGGATAGGTCTCCTTCCCCATGTGTGTTGGGGGGGTCATTCCCCTTATCCCCCATTGAGACTCAGTTCCCCGTCCCATCTGGGTTCAAGCAAAGGGGGGCACGTCCTTTACCCCCATCTATGGAGGAGGGAAAGGGACATTCTCCCCCTTCACTGCGAGCCGGGGGTGTCTCCCCCCCCCCGCGCGGTGACGTCGGACCGGCCCTGGGAGGCGGGGCCTTTCCCCGCCGGGATGTGAGTGACAGCTCCTGCCGCCCCCTCCCCCCGGCGGGGTGTGAGGGGGATAGAGCCCCGCACACAGCACGAGCGTGAAGGAGCCCGGACACTCCCCCCGCGGCCGCGCGCCTCACCTAGTCCGCTAGAGTCTAGCCGGCTCGGCCGCGATGGATGCGCTCGGCACGTTCTGACTCCGGCTCGCGCGCGATGCCTAGTGCGAGCGCCGAGTCATCGACCCGCCGGGGGGGGAGGGGGGAGAGAGCGGCTCATTCTCAGAAGCCGTGAGTCCCGCCCCTCACAGCCTCCAGCGGGAGGGGACTTAGCCCCGCCCCTCATAGCCTCCAGCGGGAGGGGACTTAGCCCCGCCCCTCAGCCTCCAGCTCTGGGACAGGAGGGCGGGGAGCCCTTCAGAGCTCCTCCCCTCACAGGGGAACCCCCAGCCCTCCCTTCAGCCACGCCTCCCGCATGAGTGGGAGCACAGGTGCTCTCTCAGCTCCCCTCACTCGTGTCTATGACTGGGGCAGGCAGTGACACCCCCCCCCATACCTCAGCCCAGTCGCACAACCAACCCCTTTGACCATGACTTTGGCAGTGTAGACAACCCTCGCCCTGCCAGCTGTTCCTCTCAGAGCCCCAGCTCCTGGAGCCCTTCACAAAAGAAGCCTATGATAAATAAATCTGTTAGTTTTAAAGTGCCACAGGACTCTGTTGTCTTTCTAGAATAGACTAACACGACTACCCCTTTGGAATTTGACTACTTCCATGAAGTAGAACAACAGGAACTGCATTAATTTAAAGATCTCTTTATAGGTAGGGCCTGGAACTGGAGGACTGTTAATAATTATCTTGTACCAGATTCACACTTCTATTTAGATGGTAAAATGTACAGAAGGAATAACGCCCCAGATAGCTTACAGCTGCCAGCTTACAAATTGGATAACTATCTGGTACAGAACAGATTGATACATGCAGTGACATAGCATGAATGCTTCATGGAAACAGGTTGGGCTTTAAGGCAGGAGCATAGCCACAAGTGGACCAGGGCCCACCCACTTGGCGATAAGGCCTGCCCACTGCAGCACCCAGCAGCCGTGCGAAGCAAAGTTCACGCCACTACCGGACGCTGCGGTGGTGGGCCTCATCTCGGGGTCTCTCCCACTCACTCCTCCTCATACAGCTCCACTTGCTAAGTAATAAGCGGCTGGCATTCCAGCTCCACTTGCTGCCTAGCAACTGGAGCATCTCAAGCAGTTTCCAGTCACATGACCGGAAGCTGCTCATAGCCAAGTCCACCCTGCAGACTCAGAAACCCAGCCAGAAAACCAGAGGCACCCCTGCCCCAAAACCCCATTCGGGACACAGCCCCAGGCTAACCCCACATCCCCCACCAGAAGCCATGTCCTTGCCACGCCACCGCCATGCTCCCTCTCCCTCCAACCACACTCCCAACCCCTGCCGCCAGCGGCCCCACTTCTGGGCTGGATCTGGCCCCTGACCCTGCTGTCACTGGCCAGCAGCCCCGGTTCCCCGGCCGGATCTGGGCCCTGCTGCAGCTGGCAGCCGTTGCCCCAGGTCCCGGCCTGGATTCGGCCTCTGCCAACACCACTGGCCAGCAGCCCTGGCCTTGGGCCCAGCCCCAGCTTGGGTCTTGCGAAAGGCTCCTGCCACCGCTGGCAGCCCCCCATTCCCAGGCCAGCTCAGGACTCGATGCTTGCATCCCCTGTGCCCAGCACCAGCGATGGCTCCTGCAGAAAATGGCGTCTAGCTATGTCCCTGTTTTACAGGTACATCTACGTTGCAACAAAAAACTTGTGGCATGATTGCGGCTGGCCCAGCTCACCTGACTTGAGGCTGAGGTGCTAAAAAATATTGCAGTGTAGATGCTCCAGCCCAGCCTGAATGTCTACATTTAATTTTTAGTCCTGCAGACCAAGCTCCATGACCCCAAGTCAACTGATCCAGGATGAGCCTTGGTGTCCCAGGTTTTTACAGCAGTGTAGGCATACCCTAAGAGTTTCTTGAAGGCGGAGGGAGGGTGTTGGACAAATACTAACTGGGAGGCTACACTAAAAACAAGGCCCAGCATGATAGATGGTCCCAAAATTAGGAGTGGGTGAGCCCTGATTTCTGCACCTGTTTGGTGGGTCTAGAAAAGGGCATATGCACGTGTAAGTGCAGGGTATGAAAACTGGGGCATTCTTATCTTTTATTTGGAGGGAAGAGCACATCCTTTCTCAGGTGCACTTTTTAGCATATGTGAACAGACAGGTAAAAAAGCTTTACAGCACAAATCTTTAAGTCTTTATTTAGTCAAGATCTTTATTTACTTGAAGGGGAGTTTTCCTGAGTCAATCTTGAATAATGATAGCAGGTTTTGTCTTCAGAAAGATTCTAGTGTCTCCATTTACTGAGTTTTGTGGAAAGCAAAAGAATGTTGTGTAACATACAGTAAGTTCCCACAATGGTCTGGGCAGCAACAGTGAATCACAGCCCCTCAAAGTGCCAGTGACCTATACATAATTGCAGTATATGCCCTCTTCTCAACTTACCATTACAACTATGAATATCATAACTTGAAATGCTGATCAGAGGTAAAAACAGCTGCTGGGAGGCACCTTGGACTGAATTCCTAGCAGGTTTAAGCTGTTTTCATAATTTTCTGCACGTCAGTGAATTTGTTTTCTATATTGTGCACACTGCTTAAAACTCTGAATGCATGTTTAAAAATGTCACTTGCTATTAGAGTATTGTGTCATTTGCACATTTCTTTGTTCCCGGATATAATTTTGTTAGCACTACCTGAAAACGTGTTTGCTAGAATGAAATGTTCAGCAAAGTCTGAATTATCTTTCAGAGTTAATTATCCTCTTTTTAAAGATACATTTTGAATGTTTCTTGTGACTGCACAAGAAATGCAAATTGGCATTTAAGTAGGTTGGGGATTAATGATCCTTTATGCACAGAGCTCTGTAGGGGTACAAAATTTTTATCTGCATCTGATCTTTGGACTTCAAAAAATGGTCCGTGGATATCAGTGGATTGGCAGGGCTCTATTTATGCAGAATCCTTAGCCTTTTAATCTACTGTTTACAGAGGTGCTACTATAATATAGTTCCCAGCAGCCCACAGGAAAGAGTCCTATGAACACATCCCACTCTTGCTACACGCTCCCCACAAACACACAGCAACAGGTATGTAAAAAGAGATATCCTCTACTGCAATGACTGAGGGAGCTTGCTCTCTCTCCGTGTCTCTGCAGCATTTGAGAGTTATGGATCCTGGCCCCCACTATTATCACTAAAGATTAGACTGCAGCAGAGGCAATACCCTTTACCCTACGTTGCTTTAGTAGGCCTTGGTCACGCCAAATCTGCCATGAGCTCTGTGAATATGGACCCCTGGGCCCATGCAGAACCCTGCTGTCTGCAGTGGATTGGAGCCTCAGTGATGATGCAGGACAGCTGGACTTCTCCTCCTCTTGAACCTGTGCAAAGCTGTAATAACTCTTGCAGCCCCAGTGTGAGGATGTGGGAAGAGGACAGATTCTAGACAGGTTATGCACCACTTCTCTCCAGTTGTTGTTTTGCATCCCCCAGTCACTCTTAAGGGTTTTGGTCTTACAGAGCAGGGAATCCTCTTTTTAATTTATTGCAGACCTAATATCCAGGATCCGTAGCCCATGGAGGCTGTGGATACTTCCGGCTGCACAACCAGGAGCCGACAGTATGTGATAAGAAGCCAGAGACTTACCGAGGTGGTCTGAACACAGTTGCCACACTGCAGAGACGGTAGTGCTACAGTGGTTAAACTTACTGAATGATACAAAAACATCCAGAATGCTCAAAAACCATCATGTTACTAAAAGGCACTGGCTAATTTTTACTGGAAAGTGCTTCTGTCCCTGTAAGTGATACAGCCACAGATTAAAAACATAGTGTAGTGAATACTCGGATTGTGTTAATAAAAGCCGTAAGCATGAGCATGAAAAGTATTGTAACAACCCTGCTTGCATTGTGATCAAAGGAACTAGAGTTAGAGGGCCAGTGTTCCCTGGAAGAGGAACTGTTATTGACAGGACACCTGTGGAACAGGGAACCTGGGGAAATTAGGTTGGCAGCTACCTGCAACTCAACCACATGGCCACGACAGTGGACAGGTGGGGCAGCCGGTACACAGTACATGCACAACACACATGGCCAGCTGTAGGCCCCTAAGGCAACATCCCGTTAGCAGAGGGCTCCACAGTTGTTTGAGCCCAGGAAAGGGAAGTAGCGGGATTTGGCTCCAGAGGCAGCGAGCACAGCAGTGACAAAGCCAGCAGTTTATAACCTGGGAATGAAGGGCCGAGAACCAGCCTGAGATGCAGCATTTTACTGGCAAGGGGGCCTGTGGTCAGGGCTGGACCAACCGTATAGGTGAACTAGGCGGTTGCCTGGGACACCAAATTAAATAGAAGTGATTTTTTTCTCTCTATATATTATCTCTTATAACATGTGGAGGGGGCACCAAAGTCATGGTTCGCTTAGGGAGCCAAAAACCTTGGGCCAGGCCAGCCTGTGGTAGCTACAGCTGGTGGATAACCTGGAGTGGCCTGTAACCAGAAGGTTGTGTGGATGAGCCTGAGTGAGGCTACAGATGCTGGATAAAAGATGCTGTCCACAGGAGCTGCAGCCTGGTGTGATTGGCCTCCATAGCCTGAATTGAGCATCACTAGCACTGGGCTGGCAGATCCCCATTCTCATCTGACTGGACTGAACTGGAGTGCTCTTAGGGGCTGGGCTGGGACCCATTATAGGTTGTATCACGTTTTGTTCGTAACTTCAAGCATTGCTGCTCGGGGAAGTTGCAGTATTTATTTCCAGCAGAAACAGAAAAGCCTAGAAAAGCCTCCTTAGTTAAACATCAGTTTCTGTGAGCATGTATGGGAACCCACTGAAGGCCAGAGCCTGAAAGGCCTAGCGGTTTGAGTACCTACAAAGGCATGTAGGTACTCCATGTCAGAGAGTCAGCAGGAATTAAAGATTAATCTTTAATTAAAGATGATATCATGTGATGAAACCTCCAGGAATACATCCCACCCAAAACGTCTGCTCTTGCACCTCAGAATGCTGTACCAAATATCTGCGGGGAAGGATATACCACCACAATTGCAGTGGATCCGATCAGAAGGGTTGGTTACAGTATAACCAGTGCTCTAGCCCCTCTAATTCATGGCTATGGACACCATTGTATTAGCCAAACACATTATTGCAAAAATGATTTTAATGTATATTTTATTTACACTGGGGGGCTCTGACGCTGCATTTCTTTGTATGGGAGTTTTGCCTGAGTAAAAAGCAACTAGGCCCTTAGTTGTTATCACATACAGCACCCAAGATGGAACTACACCATGTTCTTCTGTAGAACTTTTCATTTGCATGAAGTGTATTTAGATTGAAACTGAAAACTAACTACAGGGATTTGAAAATTCAGGCCAAGGTTTTTAAAAAGCAATTAACAATGTTTGGCTGCCTCAGTTCTATTGGGCCCAACTCAAGTTACCTTTAAAGGACAGCTGCTCAACACTTACTAAGAATCAGACCCCTGTGAGGTATCTAAAGTTGGGCCACCAAATCACCAGTCACTTTAGAAAATCTTGTCCCTAGGTACAGCCACCAGGAATTACTTCTGTAATTAATGTCCTCTGTGTGGATTTAGTATAGCAATACCAACAACAAGTACTACTTGATATAAGCACCGAAGAAAAATATTAGAGCAAGCACATGCAGTAGGGAGAAAACCAAAAAGATCATCTTGTCAGAAATTTTTCTGTTTATCTGATCTGAGCAAAAGTCTGCCTGGTAACAGATTGTACATGATACGTCAGAGGGAAGGAAAAGGATAATGCAAGGCTATTTGTGCCATGCGATACCATGTAGGAAGGAGGTGTTGGGGTTATTCCATGTTAGCCTTGGGGTAGAATTGATCCTGTAGCTCCTTGCACGCTTGTATTCCATTACAAGGAAAGCATGGGCCCAAGTGAAGTTAAGCACTAGGCGTATTCTGTGCCAAGCAAAGGGAAGTCTAGAATAGATCTGTGTGAATAAGATTTTTTGGTTCACTGGGAATTCCAAAAATATTGAAAAAAATAAATATTTTCAGGTCAACCCAAAACCAAAATGTTTTCTTTTCTCGAAAACTTTGAAAAGTAAAACATACATTAGGAGGGAAGGTTTTTTGTTTTTTTTTCTTAGTTTTGAGCATTTTTATATATTTTTAATTTTTTAAGCTAAAATCAAAAGGAAATTTTAAAATGAAAAGTTGTTTCAAATTGAAAAATTGAAGTGTTTTGTTTCGGGAATGTTGAAACAAAAAATTGTTTCTTTTCCAGAATTTTTTTTTAACTCAAAACAATTTGCCAAAAATCACTATGAATTCACAAAATTGCCTCTAATGCAATCAGTTGGAATCTGCATTTTTCACTTAAAGATTTGCCCAGCTCTAGTGTAGAGCCCCTTTCCTTAGTCTAAGACCATAAAATGTAATCAAAGTGGAAGTGTCCCAGGATGTATCAAAGTCCCAGACATAGGGTGACAAGATAGCAAGTGTGAAAAGGTGAGATGGGTAGGGTCTAATCAGCACCTACATAAGAGAAAGCCCTGAATACTGGGACTGCCCTTATAAAATTGGGACACTGAGTCCCAGATAGAAGGCAGAGTCTGTATTCCATTTAAAGAATTCAGACATTAAGTCTCAAATCACAACAGTGTCTTTAGAACCCAGCCATGCTGTTTGTAGTTTTTTAAAAATCACTTTTCTGGGCTGTCAAGATAAAGTGTATTAATCTTTGATAAAATCACAAATATAATTTTCAAACTGAGTCAAGCATTAAAAATTTCAGAAGTACAATCCAAGGAAGCTACTGACTTTATAGCGTGACATATCTTGATGCGGATCAAAAGAAAGAGCAAGCCCCATTGCAGGAGCTAACATGGGAAGAGCAAGATAGGGCCCTGATCCAAAGTCCATTGAACTCAATGGAAAGACACCAATTGGGCTTTGTATCAGTACCATAATCATAGAATTATGCAAGTGTAGGACTAGAAGGTACTTCAATAGGTAATCTAATCCTGGCCCACTGCAGTCACGGCATGTTCCTTTGAAGCCCTAAGCTCATTTACTCACAAGTGAAGATGGATTGGATGGTCTTGATCTTATTTGTGCACATCAAACACCCAGCAGAGAAGTGGGCACAACCAGCAATTTGCTCAAGAGGTGCTGTGGAGCAGCACTGCCTGTGTGCAGTATTTATTGAGGTGAATTAACACTGCTGTGTGAGGAACATTTTGAGAAGGGCAAGGAAGGAAGCATCTGCCTAGACTCTTCCTGACCCAAGTCAATATTCTTAAAGTCTCAGTTTTCACTTGCTTCTATAAACTTGATAAACACGCGAGTCAAAGTCCACAATGATTGATCAATCATGAATGGTACAGTTAACAAACCAGGATATACTCCTACAAGAACGTCACCGATGCAGTTGACTTATGAAACTTGCTTGTTTACATTGCGCAAACTATGATTTACGCAGCCCAGAAAATAAATACAGACAAAATAAATCTTTAGATACAGCCACACAGGAAAGAATGCCATTATTTGTCTTTACTCAAAGAATTTATGGAGTGGACAAAAGCCAGCTAAGAGCTCTATTCTGATACAACTCAATTCTAGAGAAACTGACACAGCTGTTATGATTACATCTTAACACATGGCACAACACCCATCATGTAACCTGGACTCTAGTACAAACTGGCTAATCCCCAAACAAAACAAAACAAAGACCATCTCCATTTAATAGGGTGGGAGAATTATCTTTACCAAATTCCACATATCAGTCCTCAATATTGATCAGCTAAGTGAATTATTATCATCTATATATTATAGCCCCATAATACACTCCAGCATGTTTAACTCCATCTCTATTCAGTAAAGTACACATGCTTAAATGTTAAGCATATGCTTTGCTGAACAGAGATGTACATAAATATGCTTTAAGTCCATCTTGTTTTCCTGAATCAAGGCTTCTAGTAGCATTTAAAGGACCCAACTGGATTCATAGCCCCATTGTGCTAGGGGCATACAGAGAGAGAGAGAGAGAGAGAGAGTCTAAATACAGACAAATGGTGAAGGGAAGAGAAGTGATTTGCCCAGGTCACCTCGCAGAAACGCCCTATCCACTCTGTCCCTTTAAAAGCAAATGAATCTAATTACTGAAATGGGTGGTGGGAACATGTGTGGTAAGGTCAGGGAAAGGGCAGCAGGAAGGTGAGGGTAGGAAATGAGTGCTAGGGGTTGGGGTGCAGGAAGCAAGTTGGGAAGGTGAGGAAGTGGTGTGTGGAACTGGAGCATACTTAAAATTGGCTGTCACCTCATGGAAGTGGCCATCAGTGGCCTTGTTTTTTCAGATGACTTTTGTATGGATATGAACCCGATCAAATAGCTGAATTCATGTACAGTCCAGATCCAAGATGGGGATTCAACCCATCAGTCCTTTCTGAGCTCAGTAGTAAGATTTGACATTACTTTTGTAAATAGGTGATTAATTTTACCTCATGCTGAACTGGTTGCCTCTTGTAGCAGTGCTTCACCCAAAGCTGATCAGTTTTTAAATCTAGTCAATTTTTTTTAAAGGGTTATGGTGTGTTACTGTCCACAAGAGTCTTTCACACAATTGGGGAACTGTTTGACAACACAGGAGAAACACTGAAACTTAAGAGTACTGTCAAATGTGGAAAGAGAACTGAAAAACAATATTTTCCTCTCATTTCTTTCAGTTGCTGTCCTCTTGAACATTACACTACATCACACACACTGCCTCTCAAAATGAATGGTATGTCACGTGCTTTGCTGCCTACCCTGAAGTCTGACGCCAAGGTCCTTGGATGTAAAATGACAGCATGCCAAAAATGGAGAAGAAATGTGATTTAAAAAAATTTTTTTTTTTTTTTAAAAGAGCATCAACATTGCAGCCAATAGGCCCAATCTTCCATCTGTTGGCACCATTGATTTCAACAGGAGCAGGGTGTGTGAACTTTCTGCCCCAGATTCTATGGGAACTTGGGGAAATTCTACAGGACATTTTTTTTTTTTAAAAGAGCAAGTTAACTCAGAACATGACTGTATGTTTTACAAAGAGCTATTTATATTCTAAGGGCTTGATCCAGAAACACGAAGCACAGGAGTAGCTTTATGGAGGTGACAGTTCCACTGAGTTCATTTCCTCATGTAAGAGGAAATGAAAAAAATAAGTTCTCTCTAATGTGAATTAACAAGAAGCAATTACATTTCACTGGTTTTGTTCTGTGCTTGTACAGTGTCCGCCTAATGACTGGAGCTCTTAGGCACAGATAAATAAATAATATCCTTATTGTTGTGTCCCATTGCTCCATCCTTTATCTGTTTATTCGAACCCCAATCCAGCAAACCATTTAAGCATGTGAGCATTCCCACAGACATTCAGTTTTTACAAACAAGGTCAAGAACCCTTTTTCCAAAATTAAATCTTATTTTAATGGTGAAAACAATGGAAACACAAAAATCCATCATAGACCGTAAAACCATGTGAGAGCATATTTCTGGATAAAGTTAGTTTTCTTCTCTGGTGCTAGTGACCTCACTGTTATCTTCTGAGCATGCTGCCACCCACACTGGAGTCTAACATCATTGTGGGCAGCCTAGATCCAGCTGCAGTATGAAGTATGAAGCATGAAGCAGTACAGCAAATAGCACATATCTCAGTATCAACAAACAACAGAGGCTGGTGGTGCTTCGTTAAATAAAGTAGGCTCTGAGGACAGATATTACGGCGCATATTTGGTCGGGGAATTGGGGGGGACACACAAAAACTGACCCTCTACTGATAGGTTTGTTTTTTTCTTTTTAGTTTAAACTGTCAAGTAAACATGAGAGAAATTAGCTTATTATACAAGATGATATGAAGAAATACGGCACCGCATTGTATCTTGCTGTTCATTTAATATTTCATATTTTAATCCAGAACCAAGGAACTTAGTGAACTACAGTTCAATTTTGCAAGGCAGTATGATCTTGAGGATTGGCATTGGAATGGGATCCAGGAGTCCTGGGTTTTATTTCTCACTCTGCTGCTGGGTTTACATTGGGCAAGTCATTTTTTCCTCTCTATGCCTCAATATCTCCTCCCACCCTTTGGCTGTTGTGTCTATTTACATCACATTGGTTCTTCAGGGTGGGGACTGTTTCTCACAATGGGTGAAATCCTGGATCCCTTTAAGTCAATGGGAGTTTGGCCATTGCCGTCAGTACGATCAGGACTTCTCTTTTTTGTGCATCACCTACCACAAAGGATTAGTTCCTCTTGACTCTCTCCTATACAAATAGTAACTGTGCTGTTTTTCTTTGAAAAAAAAGGATGCCAGCAGGAGCTGTGAGAGGGGAGGGGTGTCAGGACCCTCTACCACCATCAGCCCCCAGCGGCCTTCCCAGGTCCTGCCTTTGCCTCCCACTGCTCCCGGGCTCCTTCTCCACTCCTCTCAGCCTCCCCACCCACCCGCTGGCTCCCCACTCCTCTTGGCCCCCCCAACTCCTTTCACGTGCTCCTACTGGTTCCCCGCTCTTCTCGCCCCCATGCCGGTTCCCCAACCCTCTTCCCCGCTCCTCTCGGCCCTCTTACCCCTTCCCTACCCCCCGCTGGTTCCCCACTCTTCTCGCTCCTCCGCTAGCTCCCCGCTCCTCTCGCCCCCCTACACTCCTTCCCCGCCCACCTGCCAGTTACCCGCTCCTCACACCTCCCCCCGGGCCCCTTCCCCACTCCTCTTGGCCCCCTGCCGGTTCCCTGACCCCCCGGCCTCCTCCCCCTTACCTGGCCGGAGCTGTGAAGGCGGCCAGAGTTGCTCCCTGGCCAGGCTGCTCCCGCCCTGAGCCACGCATCTGAGCATGTTCAGAGCAGGAGATTTTGAAAAGCTGCAGGCTGGCCGCAGCTCCCAGGTGTCTGGGGCCAGATTCCAGCCCCTGACGGGACAGATTCTGGCCCATAGCTGCCGCTCCTGGCTGCTGCTGGCCCCGCTGCCAGCCCCGCTGCCCAGCTGGGGGCCAGGGTCAGCAGTGGAAGGGAGACCCACTACTTTCCCTGCCCTGCTGACCCCAGCCTCCAGGTGGGCAATGGGGCTGGCCAGGGAAAAATAGGTGCCGGTATGCAGTACTGGTGCGTACCAGCAGAAAAAAAGCCCTGAATAGTAGTAGTAATAATTTAGCAGAAAAAGCTCAGTCAGTGGCAATTGGACCAGTAAGAAACCAGTTTTAAAGGTCATTTTTTTTCCCACTGAAGCATTTTAAAACAAATGTTGGCTATTATATAGTCAGTGTTGAAAGAGCAGGATTAGAAGTTTCAGTGCCTTTCTTGGAGTCTGTTATTCCTTTCTTACAAGTTATGAGTGTTCATTTTCTTTTCCCACATCAGTAAATATATTGCCAATCCTATGCTGCACGCATGATTTCCACCAAACATACCAATTAACAAAATGGTGCCAAGACATGCATGCATCTCTTTATTTTGCATGGAAGAGAACTTTCTTTTTAAAGGGCTGCGCACAAAAGCAGAAGAGCTTCATTAGGACCATTTGTCTTTTGCTTTGACATAGCCAGATTTTCTTACACAGCCAAAAATGGTAGCAAAGAGCAATGCCTTCTTCGTGTTTCTAATGGTTGGCTGAGCGCAGTAGGAGGAGCCCTCTCTCCCCCTCCTCCCCGGGACAGTGCAGAGAACCCTAGCCTAGGAGACACTGTGTGTGTCTCTGAGTTACAGTGCCACATGGAATTTGCAGTGGGGGCAGTCTCCTAACAAAGGCCAGGAATTCACTGCCACAATCTGGTCTGTAGATACAAGCCAGCTTGGAGCGTATCAATGGCACTCTCTCCATTGAAACCTATGGCAGCTGGATCAGGTCTTTAATGCATGTTCGGGTAGACAGGGATCTGCAGCCTGTGGCTCCGGAGCCACATGCAGCTCTTTGGCTGCCCCCTTGCGGCTCTGGGTCCCCCACTGCCACAGGGTACCTTGCAGAGTGCTCGCTCCTGGTTCCAGACTGTGGCAGGTGCCATGGCCCAGCTCCCAGTTCCCCCCTTCCCTTCCTCCCCACCCCAGAAGGCTACAGCCATTGCAGCTCTCAAAACACTTAGTTATTGAAGGAATTTTTAAAAATGGCTCTTCTTATCTTTCGGGTTGCTGACCCCTGAGGTAGGATGTGTTTTATCTGAACAATGTCATAATGATCAAAATGGTGGTTATTACTGCAGAAAACCATCAGTTAAGAAGAAAACCAATTTCACTTCATTTTCATTCCTCCACTGCACCCCAATTTACTTTGTGTCCTATGACAAACCCTGATCCTTCAGTTGGCTAGTGCTAACATAGTGTAAATCTACAGTTGTATAGGCTCTGCTGTGGGAGCTGTGGACATGGACGCATGGTGTGTTTATGTTAGATATATGTCTTGTTTCAAGTGGTGGCCCAGGTTTCTCAGGGAGGGTTGAGAATTGCTTGGGCACCTTCACTATCCACACTTCTCCCCCACACCAGGCATAAAAAACTGAGTATTACTGCTGTCCTTCTTGCAAATGAAAAGGGATGGATCCATCTTCCTTCAGAACATAAATATTGCTCCATATACGAGCCAGAGGGTGACATATAACATCTAAATCAAATAGCTTTCTCAGCTTAACACCCCAATGCTATAGTGAGGCACTAGACACGGTAAAAATGCTATTGATGAAATGGAGCAGAGGCTAGGTTTGAGTATCTTCCAGAGTTGCTACCTCAGGGAAAACAACACAAGCTACCACTCTCACCTCATTCTAACTGGTTTCATTGAAACGGCTGTTTAAAATAACCCTAAGTATCATGGAAATAGTTTCACTGACATTAGAAGGTTTTTCCTATAAGCCTTAATTTGGGGTAGAAACTAAGGCTTGTGTCCTGGAATTGGTTCTCTGTGGTCTACTCAAGTGTCTGCTTATACGGATCCAACTGTAGGATCAAGGCGTTCGTTGAATAAAAAAGCCATAGTTGCTGAAGCCCCAGCACCAAGGCTGCTCTGTGGGGTTGTTCCCTGTGCATTCATGATAGAAAAAAACATTTCCCTCTTCAGATCCTCTAAAACCTCTTTTAGACTGTACTGTCTTCAGACTGGACAACCAGTGAGGAATGTGTAGCTGTGATCTCTCCCTAGGCTATTTCTTGCCAGTGCAGTTCAGTTGAGTCAGTGGCTGTGAACAAGCACCAGTGGAGGAGACTCCAGAATTTGCACTTTGTGACACAACTGAACACTGGCACTAACTTACAGAATGCTAAAGCAGAGGTCACACCTGGCCAGGCAGGTGGTGGGGCCCAATGCATGTTTCTGAGGGAATCAATCACTTGGGAAAATAATAATAGAATACCAATTTAAATTTATTATCATTTAGCAGTGTGATTAAAAATGAGATCCATCATGCTTATTTTTTAATCTCGTGATGAACTGCAATTTTTTAATTGTTTGACAGCCCTACTATTTGTTGTTATTAATATCATGCTGGCAATTTGAGTTTCCTACTCTCCAAGTGCTCAATTGAACAGAGTAGCTCAATTGACGTCTTTTCCACCCAGAAAATACAGAGGAAAAAACACGTCACCGGAATAAGAAATAAAATGTCAGCTTTAGGAAGATGGCCAGCTGCCCCAACATCTGGCTGTAGACTAAAACAGATGGAAATACTGTACAAAAAAACCACTACGTCACAGTTGTGTAGTGTCTTTCTTCCAATGTGCTTTACACACAAGTTACCTGGGCTTTCACAGCAGCTATCACTGTTACCATATGACAAATGAAGAAACTAAGGCACAAGCAAGCTAAGTGACTTGTCCAAGTCTGATACGATTCAGGAATAAAATCCTGATCCTAGGGAAGTCAGTGGAAACAACCATTTAATTCAATAAGGCTGGTATTTCACCCAGCTCTTCTGGCTCCCTGTCCTATGTCTTGCATACCCCCCAAATATCTTCACTTGGTTATAAAGCTTTCTTAAGATTTATTTCCCTGAATGACAGCTAACACAACAGCAGCACTACCGATTTTTCGTGCTTGTGACTTTTTTGTTGTTGCTGTGTGAAAATGGCTTGTACATTTGCACAAGTTTCCTGCTTGCCACAGATTACAATACATCTCCTTAAAACAAATAAAATAAAAACCACCACCACAACCAGGCATAAGGCAGAGAGCTTCCTCTTTCTACAGCCAGGGGATTAATTGAGTCACAAGAGACCTATATCAGATTTGGTCAGTGAAGGAAGGAAAGAAACCAGTGTTAGTATAATGGAGCAGCCACATAACTTAATAGACAAGTCAAATTAGGCTGTGTTTTGTTTCTAAAAGGAATCTCGTACTTCAGGCTGCAAAACAGTTGAATATTCCTGGCAATTGCTCTTTGGTTTGGAAATGGATTTGCCTCATCACATGGCTGAGAAGAGGAAAGTGCAAGCAAGACAAAGCCCTCTCCATTCACGTCTTTGCAATGCATTGTGGCAGCAGCCCACGGGGGGGGGGGCAGAGCCCCCTCCACACATTTTTCCGCCTCCATGCCAGAAAGGCGAAGGAGAGTCCTGCGATAGCTGAGAGAGGTAGGATGCTTCCACTTCCTCCTCCCCGCACCCATTCAAGCCACCCCGAAAAAGAAGCCACGTTTAAAACAGATGCCGAGTCCTCCCCCTTCGCCTGGCGGCTCGCCCCTGCTGCAAGATCTCACTTACATGCGGACCCCCGGAGCCCGGCTTCCTGCGAGGATGCACGTTCGTCCCCATCCTCGCTTGCTGCCCCAGCGTGCAGCTTGGCGTTTGCTCCCTCAATTTGCGGAGCTGGAGCAAGGCACCTGAATCCCATCCTGAACCAGAAGCCCCGCCCCCTCCTTTGCCACTCAAAACCCAGAGGGTGGCTTTGAGTCATTCATAGATTCCTGTACAGTGGCTGGAGTGGGGCGGCTGAACCTATTTTTTCCTTTTTCCTGGGGAGAAAAAAAAAGGCTGATTTGACTTTTCCACTCACATCATTATAGTCTCTGTGCCTCCCTCTGCCAAGAAGCAACTAATGCGAGAATTACAGGCTGCCTTTTTCTGAGAACTGCCTTGCCTCCTTTGTACAGTCTCTTCCAATCCCTATCTGTGTCTTTCCTTCCAATGATTTTCTTTTCTGTGTTGAGCCTTCAACAGTTACACATGGTTGTAATCTGCTAAAAGCCTAGAGATTTGATAGCAACCTTCAACTACTTGAAGGGGTACTCCAAAGAGGAGGGAGCTAGGCTGTTCTCGAGGGTAACAGAGGACAGAACAAGGAGCAATGGTTTCAAATTACAGCTGGGGAGGTCAAGGTTGGATATGAGGAAAAACTTTCTCACTAGGAGGGTGGTGAAGCATTGGAATGGGCTATCTAGGGAGGTGGTAGAATCTCCATCTTTGGAGATTTTTAAGGCTCGGTTAGACAAAACCCTGGCTGGGGTAATTTAGGGGTAGTGGTCCTACTTTTTAACAGGGGGTTGCACTAGATGACCTCGTGAGGTCCCTTCCAACCCTATTATTCTATGATTCTATGAAAACAGTACTGGGTCGCAGACCCTCAGGCATTGGTTTGCTGCGTTCCCTGCTGCTGCCACCGAAAGACTTGAATGCATTGCTGAAAGATGTGATTTCTTGGTCACAGGCATAAATTGGTCCCGAGAAAAAAAAATTGAAAATATTGCTATAGAGCACTTTTTATTCAGAGAACTCAAAGCACTTTACAAAGGAAGGTGGCATTTTCTCAGTGTTATAAATGGGAATCTGAGGCAGTGGGAGGTAAAGTGACTGCCTCCAGGACACACAGTAGCTCAGTGACAGAACCCATGTCTCCTGAGTCCTAATCCTTTCCTTTTCCCTTTTCTTTTCCAGGCACTCCAGTGGGTGGTGGTGGGCAGGGCTGCTGGCCAAGTGGGTGGGCCTAGGCACATCCAGGCCCACCCATAGCTATGGCCTGATTTGGAGCCATGCCCTAACAGGAGACAGACAGACAACAGTAATTAATGTTGTGAACAACAGAGAGATTTGTACTGGAATTGGATTGGCTGTAACTAGGGCCTTTGGAGCAGATCCCAATTCTGATGGAATAGCTTGGTGGGGCTTCATTAATTCTGTCTGTGGGTTATTTTTATGATTATTAATCACACAGGGACTTTTTGTTCTGTTTTGTACAGTCTGTAGCACAAAGGGGTTCTGGTCTCTGATTACACCTCCTAGGCACTACAATAATATACATCATCTTCCTTACCACTTCTCTATTCAGTGGTTGGAGACTTTTATAGCCTTCTTCCAAAAGTCATGATCATGTGCCAGGTTGTTGTCCACATTGATCCCTCTAAGATCCAATCCATGTACCAAGTCTTTGGTGTCCCATCTTCATACAAGAGCCATCCTACTCATGTGGTCTCCACTGGATATGCCCATACCATCATAGCTTGGCCACCTTCAACTTGTCTCCAATCTGAGAAGTCCACTTTAGGCTCCTAACAACCTGATTTCATTTCCTGTTATGGAGTATCTGACCATCTCAGAATCTTCATTGCTGTAGTGGAGAGCATATAGATTTCCTTTCCTGGGCAAATAAAAAATAACTTGTACTCATATGAACTACAAGTGTACTTCCAGCTTTTATTTTGGCAAGCCCTTTTGGTGATTAATAAATAAGAAATCGCCTTCTCTCACTAGACACCTGAATGAGAGAGAGGATCTTGATTCCTTTTTTTAATCTTCTTCCTCTGAGGTATCAATGGACCAGGTCAGGGGCAGGATCCCAGATTTACCTGCTCTAATGTCACAAACCCTGTTCCCCATCTTTCTGAAGGATCTGGATACACAAGAAGTGTTATAATGACTTTAAAGAAACGTTAATTTTGTTCACTGTTTTTAATTGTCGTACTGAAACACAGAAACGGTCATTCATACTGTAAGAACAAATAGATAGCCTGCAAAGGTCAGTAGTTCAATGAACACACCATATAGTATGCCATTTAAACAGTGCTTTTTTTCTAAAAAAAAAGGTACCGGAACTCCTATTGATGTCCGTCGTGTCATAAAGAAATAACACTGAAAATAGTGCAGTAAACAGTAAATTTTTGAATATATCAAAGAAATAAAAATACAAGGTAAAAACTGTTAAGTTTTATTAACTATGCAGGCCGCTAATATACTGAAAGACAACCTGTGAGGTCTTACAGCAACTTCCACAGTCTTCGCATGTTTTCGTCCGACAAATCGTCTCGCTTTCTTTTCCTGCTTTGACTACCTACAGCTGAATGTCTTCCTCTAAGTAACCACGAATCAACGTACTTTGAAGGATCGAAAAATGTGAGAGGTGGACCCACCAATCTGATGAATAACAGTGACGAAACTGTTTTTGTCATCAGAGAAGCTCTTGTTGAGGTGATTATCAGATTCATCTGCGAAAATCCTCTCTCGCACTCACTAGAAGAAATAGGAATAGTATGTATAGCACGAATCAACGGAAGCAGTGTCTCTGGATATGTCTTTTCCATAAGGTATTCACGGAATCCACGAATCATTTCTCTTTCATTTAGTTGTAGTCTGTTTGACAACTTTCTAATTTCCATTTCTCCAAATGTAATCTGATGATTGGTAATGTTTTCTGGCCACTGTTTCTGATCTAATATGTGAGCCCACTGAGCCAATTCGGCATCTTCGTTAGCAAGCAATCTTTTCTCAATTGACTCCTTCAGTGTCTTGTAAAAGGCGTTAGGATCAATAGGAGGATCATTAGGTGAGTTTTTTTTGTGTAATACAACTCCATGAAAGCTTAGATTCTCGGCAGCAGTTGTTGCCCTTTTATAATATGTGCCTGCATTTTGTCTTCTTTCCTCAAAGACTTGTACAAGTGCTGTTATTTTTTGATTCGCCTTGTATAGATCCATGTTGCGCTCCTGTAGATCCAAGCTCAACTCAGATAATTCCTGAAGAGCATCGCACATTAATCCTAGATCCAGTATATATTCTGTAGATGTAATTTTCTTCTTCAGGCCTTCATAAGTACACTTATCACTTGCGCTTCTTGTTGGATCATTTGATGCTTCTTCAAAATGCTTCACCAACGCTTCATAAATATTCCACACTGCAAACACCGAACGAAAACTAGATGATACCCATCGTGTGCTTAAAACTCGTCCAATTTTCAGCAGCTCAACTTCCAGTATTTCAGCACAAGAATGTAACTCTCTGCTGTTTTTTGGCGAAGCATGATACAGGACGTAAAGCTTATCCAGAAAAGATTTAAATCTATTGATTCCTGAAATCACCTTTACAGTATCAGCTACTGACAATTCCAGTCTATGATTAGCACAATGCCACACTATCACCGATGGAAATCGATAAGTAACCTCTTAACTCCACTTTTGCATCCCAACATTACAGATGCGCCGTCGCATGTTAAAGAAACTAAATAGTCCTTTAGGTATTCTTCTGTTATGCCATGAAACTTGAGACATCCGAGTAATGCATCAAAAACTCCCTTGGCCATAACACTTTCAAGCTCAACTAAGTCTAGAAATAAATTGACTGGTTCAGTCATTCCCGTACCCTCCTGTACGCAACTCCGAATATACACTATAAGTGTTGATTTTTGACTCAACGTGGTAGACTCGTCGATCATCAGTGAAACCTTGCTTTCAGAGCGAACGATTTCTTTGACCATATTTTTCCTCATTTCGATGCTTATATGATTCACAATATTAATGCACGCATTTGTTGAATGCAGAATGCAACCCATGTCAACTCCGTTCAGTTCTTGCAAATCAACTTCCATTTCAAAGTTATTAAACGATTGATTTGCTTTTGCAACTTTATATGCAGTGCGAAAGACCTTTGCCGTGATAAGTTTGTCACGTTTTAAACACTTTAAAACAGCATTGTCAAGGGTCTCTTTTTCAGCTTCTTTTTTTATCTTTAAAGCCGCTTGATGCCCAGCAGATTCTTTATGATCGAAAATTTTTTTCCGCAGTGACGTTAGTTGTTTCTTTCTATCTTCGCCATAACAAGTTATTTCACCATTACTCCACTCTGTTGATATTTTCATACCCATCTTGGCTTCTACGCCAAGTGATCCCACATTTCTGCAGACTGTGCAGCCAAGCTTTTTTTCTTTAAACCACAACCACTCATTTTTTGAGCAAAAATCTGTTTTTTGCTCTACAGTCCAGCAACTCGGCCAATCGTTGTCGGAGCACTCATCTACCAAAGTTTCTGATGCAGTTGTACTCGTTTTTATTTCTTCTGAGCTCGTTTTAGCTTCTTTTGTTACCGAAGCTTCAGCCGAAAAATAACTAGTTATTCTTTTCATTTTAAAACGGTACCCTCCTGTATAATTATTGCTTTATAACTTGAAAAATACAACCAAAATTAAACATTACCAATGAACAAGTTTCGTTTGTTGTCGATAACCAGACGCATTACTGATATGTATTGCGCATGCGCACCATAGATATACAATTAAAATTCAAGTCGTAGTTTTATATAGAGCTTACCATACCATCGTAGGGCCGGGCTATTATATAAATTATATATATGGCTAGTTTGTTTAATATTATAATTTATTTACAGCGATATTGCATTCGATAAAACGATAAAAAAATCTGAAAAAGTACTAAAACCAAACATTCCAGGCAGTAATATACTAATATACAAAAGTCTAAGGAAAAAAAGGTGCCGGAACGCCGTTCCGGTGCGTTCCGCCAGAAAAAAAGCACTGCATTTAAATCTTAAAGTCCTCCAAAAAAAAAAAAAAAATAAGAGTGCTTCAAAGGCACATGGATAGGCTCTCTGCATAGTGAATTTCACCTGGTATAAATTGTGCCTACTAATCCACACCATCTCCATTATGTAGATTAAGAAGGCAGACCACAATTTATCACATACATTAAAAAAATGTACTTTGCTCAGCATCCTTTTACATACGTTCCTCTAAAACAGGCAATGGAGATCTTTTGCAGACATTCTGGGGTAAAATCTTGGCCCTGCTGAAGTAAATGGCAAGACTTTCCTTTATTTCACTGGGACCCAAGTCTTCTTTCATCATATGAAGGGAAGCTGTTTCAGCCTTCAATTGGACATATCTTGTAAACCGCATAAAAAGATAAAGTTTCTGATTTATAAGATGATGATTTGGGGTAGGTTTAGTGGTTCTCAATTTATTCTAGACCACAACCCCCCTTTCTATATCAGGACCCTTTCCTATAGGAATCTAGCCAGGATTGCCCTCCCCATTAGCAAAAAGGGAAGGTCAGGGGGTGTCATGACCTCCTAACATCTGTTTGCTACCCTCTTAGGGGTCACCACCTCCAAGTAAAGGACTCCTGTATTTTTCTTCCAATCCCATATACATATGTATATTTTGAAGATTATGTCATTTGAAGTATTTTTTGCTTGTAACAGACTTTAGTAAAGAGCTACATTTGGACCCAAACTCATAAAAAAGTCTATTAAAATTTGTGGGATTTTTTGTAAAAATTGCCTTTAACTTTAATGATGATTTAATCTATTTAGTAACTTTAGGACTCCCAAAGCTAAGGTTTTCCAGAAGAGCATTACAAGGAAAAACAAAACTAACTCATTTTCTCTAACTTACCAAAATACTTTCCCACCTTGGCTCAGAGTTAAGATTCTTATTTTCTAGAGGTCACTGAGAGTTCATCTGACATAACCGGAATAGCATTTCCAGCTATTCCAGTAATTTGTCTCCTACAGGAGTTCGGGGGTAGGGACAGTAAGTTCAGACTGAGACAAATGTAAATTCATTCATCTGTCTTGAATGCTTGCTTAATGTTACAGTACACTGCCCTCTAAGTCTGCCAGGGATCCAGCCCTAGATCCTTGGAGATGTGCCATATTAGCTTTGGTTCACCTGGAGAAGGCCTCTTACTGTTCTTAGCATCAGATGAAAGACAAGAAAGGCAAAATGAAAGGAAAGGAAAGGAAAGGAAAGGAAAGGAAACTCAGAGGGCACCTGGCACAGATTGAGTTTCTTTCTCAATGTGCTCAAGTTTACAGCAAACAAAAGAGTCAGACAACCTTTCAAACAAGCATTAAAAAGAATTTTTCTGTAAACTTACCAAGCACAGCCATTTTGTATAAGCACAAGCCTCATTTTGATGTGTACAGACTGGGTAATCACACACTTTGCTACCTGTTTACTCACGTGCACAAAGATACCCACCCGCAAATGTTGGAGGCCCAAGGTAAATTTGTAGCTCTGCAGATGATATTTACCTAGCCCAGCATCTGTTCAGTGTTTTTTCTTGTTTTCACCACAACAGTTGGGCTGTTGCTTTTCTGTTTTCTTGTCCTTAGCATCACACGTGTCAGAGCTCTATCAGTGTTGTTCCTTAAAAGACATATGTGTAGTGTATGTTTACTGCCCAGGAAAGCTCATGCGATAAATAAATCTGTTAGTCTTTAAAAGTGCCACAGGACTCTGTTGTCCAGGAATGGTGTTCAACGGCCAGTCCTGGAGAATGAAGCCTTCAATTTAGCCAGCAGATGGTGCAGGAAGAGCAGTGTCAACTTCTCCATACTGTCCCACCTGTGTACTCCCCCAGACTCAGAAGTCATCTTCTATCACAGTGAGAGTTCCTTCTCTCCCATCCACATCATCCCTTCTCTGTTGGGATGGTGGACAAGGCTCCCCATTTGTGGTGTCACTTTTTATTTATGATGCGAACACCTGTCCACTAGCAATTGGACATGTCCACCAGCTGGTTTCACGCAGGCTAGCAAAGAGTCATCTGATGATCACTGGCAACATGGGCTGGATTCAAAATGGGGGGCCCAGAAGTGACAGGCTTTCTGTTTCCCATTGACAGCTTGCTGAGTTGCCCGCAAACCCATCTCTGTGTGAGACCTGGTGCTTTTCTGGTAACAGGCAGGGAGAGGTTCATTAAGAAAAACCCATTTCTTCAGTGTGCCGTACAGTGTTTCAGGGGAACAAACCATATTTTTAAAACCATTGGACTCTGGCTAGGAGGACAGGTTGTTGTCCCCTGGAAGCTGTAAGACACTTTCTGTTTCAAGCCCATTGAAGAGGGTCTCTGTTCTACTGGAGAAAGTGAAAATGTGCCTCATGCTCCCAAGGGACTCCCAACCAAGTGGAAGAGCATGGCTTCATGGATCTCATTAAGAGAATGCCAAGAGGATAATGGGAGAGGAATGAGAGGAGTCCCTCACCACCAGCGTGGTGGAATGCAGAGAGGGAAGGAACCCTAGCTGGCCCTGTTGAGTTTGCCTGCCATGGTGAGGTAACACTCTGGGTGCAACAACTGCCCTCTTAGATGCACACTCGGGTTTGGGCCGGCAACCTCCAGAGCTAGAGGCAGAGACTGCTACTCCCTGAGCTAGAGCCAAGGCTCTGCAAGTGGTGCTTGTAACAACACTTGTCATCTGTGGAATGTGGACCTGTTACTTTCTCACCAGGGAATTCCACCAGCACATGCCCCTTGCTAGCCAGGGGCCAGATTTCACTGTCATTTGGGAAAAAATAACTCCCGCTTACCAGCAGGACGGTCTCTCATACTGGGTCCATGCAGGGAAATTAAAAGGCAGAAGAGTCCCCTCTTACTCCCCTCCAATTGAAGGGCTAGGTGCCCTGTGCAGGGAAGACGGCAGAGCTGGCTGTGGGAGCGGTGCAACGCCGGCGGGGGTGGGGAGAGAAAGGTGGTGCGGCACCGGCCCTAGCCCTGGTCCCAAAGCTATGAAGCGCCGGCCAGGTGGGGGCAAGAGGAGACAGGGGAGAACAGCCCAGGGGTGGCGGGCTGGACGGAGGCCTCAGGCGGTTGCCCACCCTGATATAGATAAAGGCGAGAGGAATAACCAGTTATCCTTGAATATCTGGGGGTACACTTTTCCACTGCCCAGTGGCCCATTTTCTCACCGCCCCTCCGATCACCAGATGTTGTTTCGAGGACCCCAATTATCATGGTGAGAATGGAATGTAGTTAAGTGTGAGAATCCCATGAAGGTAAAAGCTGTGTACAGAAAGATATAAAAAGTCACCACTTAGACAAAGGGGCACATTCCATCAATGCCTAATTCCAAGGGAGGTGCTTCCCGTCGGACCAGAAAATCTGCTAACTTCCTGGGGGGTGGAGGGGGGGAATCCCTGAAGAAAGCCTTCCTATATATGTATACAGTCTTCTGAGTGACTGCTTAGCTCTCCAGGCTTAGTAAGTAGTGAGTGATATGTAGTAGTTAATTTTAGGCTTTGTATGTAACTAGTATATCTATAGAAAAGCTTGCATATTAAGCCTTATTGATCTGCAAATCAGGTGTTCCATATCTCACTGGTATCCACACTGATCACTAAGCATCCAGTATCAACAGGCTACTTGCTTCCTGGGGCCTGAGGGGAGACAAGGAAGGTAGCCGTGAATGGGTGTATATCTACTCAACAGCGGGGTAGTGTGATTTCCAGCATGGGTAGATATACAGGCACTAGCTTAAGTGTTGCTGGTGCCTAAAAATAGTGCCTAGGTATGTTCTGGGGCAGCTGGCATGAGCTACCACCCATGCTAATCTGGCCATGCTGTATTTTTAGGAGCTAGCTTGTATACACTAAGCTAGGAATCACACCTCCCACATGTAGCCTTGGAGACTGAGCCACATTCTCTCCCTATCTTGCTCCAGGAGCAGGGTGACTCTGTCCCTTCCATAGGTCAGATTACAGGGGTGACAATCTTACCTACTTTACATGAATCTGGAGAACCTTGCCCTGGGGGCTCCAGGATTGCCTCCCTGTAGACAGCCTAGCTTTGTTCCTGTTTTCCTCCAATTAACTTCATTTTTGTGGTCCATCTCCTATATTTTGTTCACTTTAAGTTTATGTTTTCTCCCTTGTTTCTCCTATTTAATCACATACTTGGTGTTAGTAGTGTCTCAAATCCCTGATCCCGCTCCCAGGGGGACAACAGGAGTTTACCAGTGAGTTCAATAGGAGCCAGATCAGAAGGTTTCTCTTGTGACTAAGTGCTGATCCCTCACAAAGGGACTATTCCAGCCCACAGTCAGCAGGGCAGGAAGCTAAATGTGAATTTTAACTTTCTGTGACCTCTGCTGCAATGTAGATTTTTTTGCAGTGGAACAAGTAGGGCCAGAATGTGCGTTTCAATAGACTTGATAGGCGTAAACACCAGAGTTGAGTAGTTAATAGCACATTTCTTGTAACACCAGTTTTTCTTGTCTGTGAGTCTAACCTTGCATTCTTTCTGTCTTTTCCTCTTATGTTCTGTTACAGCCCATTTCTCTTGGTCCGTGACACTGCATTTTAACCCCTAAGAGGCCTGAAATATGACCACATACATCTGGTTCTTTGGAGATATTGCCACCATTTTCAACTTTAACTACATTGTTTTGTTGCAAATCATAAAGAAATTCAGCTATTTTAGCAGCCAAGAGAAAACATCTCTCATTATTCACAAGGTCCATCTTCTTTTTTTTTCCTTGGACAAATAAATCCATATATAAGAGATTTTAAAGCATTTAGTATTTAAAGTATTCAACCAAAGTGATTACAAAAATGACCCAGGAATTCTTAATGAAAAGTTTAGTAAGTTCCAGGCTTGAGTGACTTCAACTGTAGGACAATTTATTTAAATTATTTTGACATTTGCCTTTTTCTGATCTATTAGCTGAAGTGCCATTACATTTGGTCCTTTATACTTGGAATGTATTTTAATAGAAAATATCAAAGTGTCTATTTAAGAGAGCAGTTTAGACATTTCTTATAGTGACAATCTATGAGGACACTGAAAGCTAGCATTTGCAATCATTTCCCATACATAGTGATATATGCAATTCCATAGATTTTCCCTGCTGTGTAAAATAGGAGGTCACTGTGAGGAAAGTTGTAAATTTTAGCCTTTACTAATGACCGTTGTACTCATACAACTGAATACAGTGCAGGGATGTTTTTCAGTCAGATCCTGTTGAAGCCATGGTTGACTCTCACTGTCGCACACATGAATTATGACCAGCTCATCTGCTGTTTTATGTAATTGGGGTAATTTGAATCAGGAGGCTTTTCCATTTATTTCCCACCATTTGTTACATTTATTTGACCAACGTGGGTGTAACCCCACAAAGAAAGGTTCTATAGCTACATAAGTAGCTCTCCTAACATGACCTCTCTGCAGCATGGACACAGACTAGCTCCACTTGAGTGACACTGGTCTTCCAATCCTTTCCACAACTCCCCTCTGCACCCAGAAAAGACAGACAAGTTCTCCTACCATTCACTGGGAAAGAATCAGCTTAGTGGAGCACAAAGAACCAAGCCACATCTGAGTGAGTGTAGTGCTTGTGTGGACAGAGCAGCTTAAGTATTATTTCATAGCATGACCACTCTTACTTGAGCTAGGCTAACTCAAGAAGATTAACTTGAGTGAGGATAACTTGACCTAATGCGTCAGTGAAGATGGACCCAATCATTTTAGTCTTGCCCTGTGCTCATTTGAGAAACCACCCATGCTTATATTCATAGAATACCAAGGTGAGAAGGGACCAGTTTCCAGTGGTCTCCAACCAATAGATTACAATCAACTTCTGAACAGCAGTTGCAGTTAAAACCTATGGCTATGTCTATACTTAAAAAGTTAAGTTGACTCTGTTAAGTCAACTTAACAAGTCAACTTAACTTTTCAAGTGTAGACAGAGCCTGGGCTCACTGCTGAGAAGGGAGCTGTGGCTCCTTTCTTGCTGGGACTCACGGGTCCCGGCAAGAAGTGAGCCGCACTCCCTTCTTGCCGGGACCTGCACAGTCCCTGGGAAAAGAGAGCGGGTCCGGGCAAGACATAGCCTATGACCATTGTGCCATCTGCTGGGTCTGACCTCATGTATAACAGACTAGAGAACTTCCCCCAAAATAATTCCTGAGGTAAATCTGTAAGAAAAACGGTCTTGGCTTTGAAAGGGTCAGTGATGGAAAATCCATTATGACTCTTGGAAAATTGGTCCAATGGTTAATTGCACTCATCGTTAAAAATGTACACCTATTTCCAGTCTACATTTGTCTGGATTCAATGTCCAGCTGTTGAGTTGTGTTATACCTTTCTCTGCTAGATTGACAAGTTCATTATTACGTATTTGTTCCCCATGCAGGTACTTACAGATCAGTCAAATCACCTCTTAACCTGTCTCTGTTAAACTGAATATATTGGGCACTTTGAGTCTTGCACTATAAGGCAGGTTTTCTAATCCTTTAAGTCGTTCTGGTGGCTCTTCTCTGAACCCTCTCCAATTAATCAACATTGTTCTTGAATTGTGGGCACCAGACCTGGACATAGGATCCTAGCAGCCATCGCACCTGTGCCAAATAGAGAGGTAAAATAGCTTCTCTGCTCCAACTCAAGATTCCCCTGTTTGTGCATCCCAGGATTGCATTAGCCCTTTTGGCTACAGCATTGCACTGGGAACTCATGATCAGCTGTTCCCCAAAATCTTTTTCAATCCCTGCTTCTCAGGACTGAGGCCCCATCCTGTAAGTATGACCGACATTCTTTGCTCCTAATTTGAATGCTGCTGTGCATTAGAGGTGTCCCTCTGCACCCTAACACCATACCTACAAGTCACTCAGTGCAAAGTGACCTTTTATGGGCTCAGTTGTGCCTTGGCTCAGACCCTGTGCAACCCTCCCTTTGCCTTGTTCTGGCCTCAAACATCTGAAGAAATACTAGGGCTTTCATGTCTCAGAATGAATACTTTAAGAACCTATCATAGCTGACAGGCCTGATTAGCTTGGTTAACAGACTGCTGAGCCAAAATGAGACATCACCTTCAGGTTACACAATAAGTAAGATTAATTTGGGTACAGTAGTCTAGTGGCTAGCACACTGGATGGGAACTTAGGAGATCTGGTTTCTGTTCACAGCTCAAACCCTGGCCTGCTGGGTGTTCTGGTTGAAATTACTTTCTCACCCTGCACCTCAGTTTCCCCATCTGTAAAATGGGGAAAATGACACTGACCTCCTTTGTAAAGTGCTTTTGGATTTACTGAGAATAGCTGGGTATTATATAGGTTGGGAGCTGATCCAAAGCCCAGTGAAGTTGAATTCTTCCACTGACTCTCATGGGTTTTGGGTCCTATGCACGGCACCTGATAATGGGTATAAACAATTATTTTTGCCAGAGCAACATGTGCTGCAAGTTTAGCACGTAAGCGGCATGGTGCCAGAAAGAAGAGTCATTAAGTCTGCATGACTAATTTGAAAAGCTTAGGCTGTATCTGAACCTGTAGGAGGATACCTAGAGGTTCCTGAGTAAACTGAGTTCAGGAAGGGTTCACAGGGCGTACATAACCTGAAGCAGAATTTATTACACACACTAACATAGTAAGGAAGTGGAAAGGGCTGTATTTGTACAGATATATATCATAGTAAGGAAGCAGCACAGATGAGCAGATGACACTAGAATTATCTTCAAATAGGTTCAATTGATTTCTTAGCATTATTAAATTTTTTTTTTTTTGCTTATAGAAAAATATTACTTTTTCTGGAACAGTATGTTACAGACATGTTGTT
The DNA here is from genome assembly GCA_007922175.1 of Pelusios castaneus. Classification (NCBI taxonomy): domain Eukaryota; kingdom Metazoa; phylum Chordata; order Testudines; family Pelomedusidae; genus Pelusios; species Pelusios castaneus. Next base: position 8,109,995 of record ML685839.1, read on the forward strand.
TCTCTGATGCTAGATAAAAGCAAACAGGCATGGGAAAGAGTTGGATAGAGATAAGAGCTTAGCCCAAAGAAAGTAATGCCAGTGGTAAAACTGTCTGAGAGAGCACATGACTGCATGCAGCAGTCACAAGGTCTGATGAACCCTGCACTCAATGCTTTTTTAGTTTTGTTTTTTTTTTTTTTAAAAAGTACCACTACTCACATCTTGATAGTAAATTTGAAGAATGCCTCTCCAACCCTCTTCTTCCCTTGCCACCCTCTTCTTCCGGTAGCGCGCTCCTTTCCCCTTCTGACCCCACTCCCATCCCCAGCTTGGCAGCAGGGAACGCCAAAAAAAGTGCCGGTACTCTGTACCCCTGCGTACCATCACAAAAAAAGCACTGCCAGGAAAGTGAGACTCTTAGCCCTAGTCTATACTTACCGCCATTTTCGGCGGCAGTCAACAGGAGATATGTAAGGTATGTAAAATACCTTGCGTATCTCCTGCTGACTTTTAAAATCATAGAATCATAGGTCTGGAAGGGACCTCACGAGGTCATCTAGTCCAACCCCCTGCTAAAAGCAGGACCACTCCCCCTAAATCATCCCAGCCAGGGTTTTGTCTAACCGGGCCTTAAATGTTTCCAAAGACGGAGATTCCACCATCTTCCTAGGTAGCCCATTCCAATGCTTCACCACCCTCCTAGTGAGGAAGTTTATCCTAATATCCAACCTTGACCTCCCCAGCTGTAACTTGAAACCATTGCTCCTTGTTCTGTCCTCCATTACTACTGAGAACAGCCAACCACCCTCCTCTTTGGAGCACCCCTTCAAGTAGTTGAAGGTTGCTATCAAATCCCCCCCTCAATCTTCTCTTCTGTAGGCTAAATAAGCCTAGTTCCTTCAGTCTCTCCTCATAAGTCATGTGCCCCAGCCCCCTAATCATTTTTGTTGCCCTCCGCTGGACTCTTTCTAATTTGTCCACATCCTTTCTGTAGTGGGGAGCCCAAAACTGGACACAGTATTCCAGATGAGGCCTCACCAGTGCCGAATAGAGGGGAATAATCACATCCATCGATCTGCTGGCAATACTCCTACTGATGCAGCCTAATATTCCATTGGCCTTTTTGGCAACAAGAGCACACTGTTGGCTCATCTCCAGCTTCCTGTCCACCATAACCCCAGGTCCTTTTCTACAGTGCTGCTACTTAGCTGATCGGTCCCCAGCCTGTAGCAGTGCTTGGGATTTTTTTGTCCTAAGTGCAGGACTTTGCACTTGTCTTTATTGAACCTCATGAGGTTTCTTTCGGCCCAGTGTTCCAATTTGTCCAAGTCTCCCTGGATCCTGTCCCTGCCCTCCAGAGTATCTACCATTCCCCCCAACTTGGTGTCATCTGCGAACTTACTAAGCACGCAGTCTATTCCATCATCAAGATCATTAATGAAGATGTTGAATAGAACCGGCCCCAGGACCGACCCCTGGGGCACTCCACTCGTTACCGGTTGCCAACCAGACATCGAGCCATTGATTCCTACCCGCTGAGCCCGTTGATCTAGCCAGTTTTCGATCCACCTTACAGTCCACTCGTCCAACCCATACTTCCTTAACTTGCCGACAAGAATGCTGTGGGAAACCATACCAAAAGCCTTGCTAAAGTCAAGGTATACCACGTCAATGGCTCTTCCCGCATCCACAAATCCAGTCATCTCATCATAGAAGGCAATCAGGTTGGTCAGGCACGATTTGCCCTTGGTGAATCCATGTTGACTGTTCCTGATCACTCTATTTTCCTCCAAGTGTTTCAGGATGGATTCCTTGAGGACCTGCTCCATGATTTTCCCAGGGATTGAGGTGAGGCTGACCGGTCTGTAGTTCCCCGGATCCTCCTTTTTCCCTTTCTTGAAGATAGGTACTATATTTGCCTTTTTCCAATCCTCTGGGACCTCCCCCGTTCGCCACAAGTTCTCAAAGATAATGGCCAGCAGCTCTGCAATCACTTCCACCAACTCCCTCAGCACCCTCGGATGCAGTTCATCTGGCCCCATGGACTTGTGCACATCCAATTTCTTTAAGTGTTCCCTAACCTGACTTTCCATCACTGAGGGCTGCTCTTTTCTCCATTCCGCATTACCCCGTGTAGTAGCCTGGGAGCTGGCCCTCCCTGTGAAGACTGAAGTAAAAAAAGCATTGAGTACTTCAGCCTTTTCCGCATCATCCACCACAAGGATGACTGCCCCATTCAGTAAGGGACCTACACCACCCCTGATCCTTTTCTTGTTGCTGATATACTTATAGAACCCCTTTCTGTTATCCTTCATATCTCTTGCTAGCTGCAACTCCAATTGTCCTTTGGCCTTTCTGATTTTTATGCCTGCAGTCCCGAGCAATATCTTTATACGCCTCCCTTGTCATCTGTCCAAGCTTCCACTTCTTGTAAGCTTCCCTTTTATGTTTCAGCTCCCCGCAGAGTTCCCTGCTAAGCCACGCTGGTTGCTGTCCACATTTACTGTTCTTTCTGCACATCGGAATGTTATCTTCCTGTGCCTTTAACAGGGTTTCTTTAAAATACAGCCAGCTGTCTTGGACACCTTTCTCCTTCAGATCAGCTTCCCAAGGGATCCTGCCCATCAACTCTCTAAGGGAGCCAAAATCTGCTTTTCTGAAGTCCAGGGTGTGTGTTCTGCTTCTTTCCTTCCTTCCATTGATCAGGATCCTGAACTCTACCATCTCATGGTCGCTGCTGCCCAGGTTGCCATTTACTTCTACTTCCCCAGTCAATTCTTCTCTGTTTGTGAGCAATAGGTCTAGAGGTGCAAAGCCCCTAGTTGGTTCCTCCAGCATTTGTACTAGGAAGTTGTCCTCAATATTCTCCAAAAGCTTCCTGGATTGCCTGTGCACTGCTGTATTACCTTCCCAGCAGATGTCAGGATAATTGAAGTCACCCATAAGAACCAGGGCCTGCAATGATCTGGAAACTTCTGTTAGTTGTCCATAGAACGCCTCATCCACCTCCTCCTTCTGGTCTGGTGGTCTGTAGCAGACACCCACCACGACATCCCCCTTGTTGCATTCTCCCCTAAACTTAACCCACAGACTTTCAACCAGCTTCTTTCCACTTTCATAGTGGAGCTCCGAGCAGTCATACAGCTCTTTTACATATAGCACTACTCCTCCCCCCCTTCTTCCCTGCCTGTCCTTCCTGAACAATTTATATCCATCCATGGCAGTGCTCCAGTCATGCAAGTTATCCCACCACGTTTCTGTTATTCCAATTATATCGTAGTTCCTTGTCTGTGCCAGTACTACCAATTCTTCCTGCTTGTTTCCCAGGCTCCTTGCATTTGTGTACAGGCACCTAAGATACCGGGCCCATTGCCCTACTTTGCCCTGTCGATTCTCCCTCCTGTCTTCTTATGTTCCAACATAAGAACTTGACATTCAGCAGCCAAGACCCAGGTGGTCTCACCTTTGTTGCTTTTCCCACTAGGTTCTTTGTTCTCCTTTATCCTCACCTCTGAGAGCCATGGCTGACTTTTCCCTTCCGCAACAGCCCCTTTCTTCTCCCCTCTCCCTGGCTTTCTACCAGCCCAGTTGGGCTTCAGGTTAAGTGACAGCTGGATAGCCACCTCACCCTGGTGGAGCCCATTGGGTGCATCTACACTTGTAAATTAAGTCGACTTAAGCAGGCTTAAATCGACTTAATTTACTTTGTGTCTACACTATACTTTCTTTAAGTCGACTTAAGCTGCTGCTTAAGTCAACTTAAGGAAATTTTAAGTTGACTTAATAAGACCTAGTTTTACGTCAACTTACTGGGTAAGTCGACTTTATTAAGTTGATTTAAGCCAGTGTAGACGTGGGTTAGCCCTAAGTCGACTTAAAGGGTCCCGAGGGTTCCCGCACTGACCTCCCTCCCTGGGTGCCTGGCACAGCCAGAGCCTAGCGTGCCCACCCACAGGGCAGGACACAGCCCTGCCCATCCTGCTCCTATACCCTGCCCCTGTCCCTGTCCTGCTCAGCCCCCATGTATCCTGGTACAATGAGGAAGATGCTGAGCTCCCTGGCACTTTTGGAGGGGTGCCCGGGGAAGGGGGACACCTCTTGGGTGCCCCCCTTCTCACCATGCACCACTCCCAGGTCCACCTAGCCCCTACAAGTCGACTTAGGTATCCAGTGTGGATGCTCTAAGTTGATTTGGCAAAGTCAACTTATTTGAACAAGTGTAGACATAGCCATTTTGTCAAGTAGGCCCTCCTAAGTCATTGTTACTCCTGCAGGGGTGACGTGGGGTGGGGTGAACATCCCATCACACCCTGATTCAAAGCAGCACTTACACACATGGTTAACTTTAAGCAGGTACCTAAATCCCATTCAAATCAATCATGTGCCATAATGCTTTGTTGAATCTCAGCCTAACGTGGGGAATTTCTCATCCTTCTTTGTTTTTACTATTTTATTTTATTTTCACAGCAGTATGAGAAAGGGCAAGCGTGTGAGCCTGGATTTGCATCTGAAATGCTACACTTCCTTTGTCTTAGGATTTGCATCACACCATAAACTTTATCTAATCATAGCTTTTTGCTAACTGGCAGAAAGAAAAGGCAGATACCTCCTACAAAGTGGCAGGTGAACCGTTTATTTCACATGGTCATAAAGCTTTATCAGTAGAGTGTGTACAGCAGAGAAATATATAGGTACATGGATATAGAAGAGGAATATATAGTTAGATGGAATAGCTATCTCAGTTTATGGCAACATTTTAGTCATTATCTGTTTCAGGTACAGGGTACATATTTCTATCTATTTTATAGTTCCAAGTTATTTAATCACACAGAGCACAACCCTGTGTTTAAACAGACTAAACTTCCATTGAAGACACTGCACCAGAGAAGGATTCAATGTCCACTGGATTTTGGGTTTTGAAGATTGTAAGATCCATTAGTCTCTGTTTCAAGAGAAGCGGATAACAGAAGAATGCACATTTTTGCAATGTGGCTTAAATATCTTCCATTTGTTTTTTTCAGTCTCCTGATTTCCAGATCCCAAACAGGAAATAGCTCAACAGGAAGTAGTGGAGGAAGGTTTAGTTTTCTTCCCCAGCATTAACTATTGTTTTTGGTTAGTAACATTTATTATGACACCCACAGTACTGCTTTGTGTGGGTTTTTTACACTTTTCTCTTATACTAGCATGATTGCTGCTCCTGCATCCTTAAAGAGGAAACACTCTTAATGTTCTTCTCCCTTTGATAGTTTGGGAGGGATTTTCTCTATCTAAAACTTACCTGTCACAACCCTCTGTCTTCTTTGCCCTGAAAAAGATATAAAATGAATTTCCTTCTCTTATTTCCCTCCTTTTCCTTTTGCTCTCCCTCATTCACATGTACCTATCCCTAAAGGATCTGGATGCATATATTAGAAAAAATTTCCCCAAATATAAGGAGCAACTACTCCATAAACCAAGGACCAAGACTGAAAACCTGTACATCAGAATTCCCTACCTAGCAGGCAGCCAAACATTTGGTAAAAAAGATGTGACCTTACAGCCATGGCCGGATTAACCAGCCCAGGGACCTTGGGCTGCCCCCCTCTGTGGGGCCCCACAGCTCCACTGTGGGGCACCTAACATGGTCCCCTACTTCAGGGGCTGGGCCCCCAGTCCCCCTGTTGCGAGGGGGGCCCCTGGGGCCCGAGGGTACTCGTGCCTGACCCTTCTCCAGCCAATCTGCTGGGGGGGGAGAGGGTAGGGGCAGACCAGCTGGCCCAGGGACGGGGTGGGAGCACCGAGCCCCCACCTCTGGCTCCAGGGTCCCGCTCCCTCCTCCCTATAGCGTTGGAAGGGCAGGAGCACTCTCTGCACCCCTGCCCTGCCAGCACTGAGCAGGGCGGGGGTCTCTGGATTAACATGGGCATTTTAGGGGTTGAAGCCCAGAGCCCCCTTTTGGCCAGAGCCCGGGGCTTAAACCCCTAAAGCCCCTTTGATAATCCAGCCCCGCTGACAGCACTTCCTGAATGGGGCCTGCTTGTGGGTTATTGTGCTTCTGTGGACAATGAAGTTAGGGAGTGGCAATAGGGTGACCAGTCCAGGTTCCCCAAAATAGGACACTGCCAGGGGGAGAGGAGAATCTGGGGGAGAGGAGTTAGAGGCGATATTTGGGGGGATGGTGTTAGAATGGTGAGTGTGTGTGTACAGGGAGGAATACCTGGGGGGTACTGGAGGGGTATGAGTATACTGGGAAGGCTGCCAACTATCTATATAAAATGATGTGGTCTAAAATAGCTGTTATCACTCAAGAAAGAGATCTTGGAGGTAGCATGGATAGTTCTCTGAAAACACCACTCAGTGGTTATGGCTACACTTGTAATTTTAAGTCGATTTTAACTAAGTCAACTTAGTGAGTCTACACTTAAAATTAAAGTCGACTTAAAGGGGAATTTACAAAGTCGACCTAGAGCATCCACACTGGATGCTCTAGGTCAATTTTGTGGGGCTAGGGGGACCTAGGGCAGGTCCATGGGGGCGGGGGGGGGGGCACCTCTTGCCCAATGCCAGGGGGCTCAGCCTTTGCCCCATTGTACATAAGTACAATGGGGCAAAGGGGGACAGGGATCCTGGCAGGGCATAGGGGCAGGGTGGGCAGGGCTCTGCCCTGCCCTGTGGGGAGGTATACCAGGCTCTCCCTGTGCCCCCCCCCGACAGGGAGGGCATTGGTGTAGCCCTGGGGTAGCCCTAAGTCAACTTAAGGCTACCCCACGTCTACACTGGCTTAAGTTGACTTTAGAAAGTCGACTTAAGCACTAAGGCGAATTTAAAGGAGGTTTAATAAAGTCGACTTTATTTTCCTTAAGTCAACTTAAGCAAGCTGCTTAAGTCGACTTAAGGAATTGTAGTGTAGACACGGAGTAAATTAAGTCGACTTAAGCAAGCTTAAGCCGACTTAATTTACAGTGTAGACGCAGCCAGTGTGCAGAAGTAGTAAAAAACGCAAACAGTACTTTAGGAACCATTAGGAAAAGTTAGATAATAAGACAGTAAATATCAGTATCAGTAGGCCACTGTAATAATCCATGGTATGCCCAAACCTTTTACATAATGCATGCAGTTCTGGTCACCCCCTCTCAAAAAAAGATAAATTAGAAATGGAAAAGGTGCAGAGACGGGCAAGAAAAATGATTTGGGGGTATGGAACAACTTCTATCTGAGACGATATTAAAAAGATAGGGACTGTTCATCTTGGAAAAGAGATGACTAAGAAGGGGATGTAACAGAGGTCTATAAAATCATGATTGGTGTGGAGAAAGTAATAAGGGGTGTTATTTACCCCTTCACATAATATATGAACCAGGGGTAACCGGATGAAATTAATAGGCAACAGATTTAAAATACAAAAAGGAAGTATTTCTTCACATAAAGCACAGTCAACCTGTGGAACTCATTGCCAAGGAAAGTTGTGGGGACCAAAAGTGTAACTGGGTTCAAAAAAGAATTAGGTAAGTTCATGGAGGATAGGTCTATCAATGGCTATTAGCCAGGATGGTCAGGGATGCAACCCTGTATCCTTAAACTGCTGACTGGCAGATGCTGGGACTGGACAACAGGGGACCAATGTTCCCTCTAAGCTGATGATTCAGCTGAGCAAGTTATGGTACTCATTCAGTGGCAGTTTGTGAGGCATGGTGCTGCATGGGCAACAGTTTTTTTCGCGCCGGAAGCATCAGCATCCCTAAGTACCTTAATTCAAAAGAAATGCATAGATGATGTCTTTTTGTTTGAACGTTATTAAAAATGTTAAACTGAAATACTGTAGTTTTATTAATTTACTAAACAAAGGGAGGGGACGATGACACTTGCTGCTTATCTAGCCTCTATCGTCATCTACACCTCACAGTTTTTGTCGTCTGTATTTTGCCATGTCATGAATGTCTTTTGTGCTATGACTGGGGTAAACTTACAATTTTAAAATGTAGGAGTCGGGCTGGAGAGAAGAAGAGCCACGGACGGAGGATTGAGCTGGGGGAGAGCCGTGACTGGGGGATCAGGCTGGGGAGAAGGGGAGAGCCGTGACTGGGGGATCAGGCTGGGGAGAAGGGGAGAGCTGTGAGTGGGGGATCAGGCTGGGGAGAAGGGGAGAACTGACATATATATTGGGCTGGGGAGAAGGGATGAACTGACATACATATTAGGATCTGAAAATATCTTATCAAAGTGAAACAAGACCCATCCTATTTTTAACTCTACAGCGACTCCTACTATATCCTTTTGCAAAGCTATTGCATACAGATTCATCTTGTAATTTCTTACAATGAGGCCTGTAGGTCTCTTGCATTTCAGCTACTAATATAGAAGTTATGTTAACTTACCTACTTATACTAAATATGCTCCTATAAAACCAGGATTTCTTAAACTTATAAGGAAAGATATACATGTATGAAATAAGATATGTGCATAAAATGATATATGCAAGCATAGGTACAATCAATAACAAAAGGAATCGTTGCACAGTTTTAGTAATTGTCAGACAGAATCCAGCCTGGATTTCCTAATCTCTTAAAACCGTTAATTTTCAGGGCTCGAGAGATTCAAGATTGGACAGACAATAGAGCTTCCTTTCACCTCTAGGTCATTGATTGGGTTTGGTCTGTAGTGGCTGAATATCACTGGCCCATGGAAAGAGAGTAACCAGCCACCACCCTGCTCCTAAAGGCCAGATCTCCATATTAGGGAAGCCACTTTCATCACAGCTGGTGCATTTGTTCCTTGGGTAAAAAACAGGATGATAGTCTTCACAGTGGCACATTTCAGGAGTCCAAAATTCACTTCTGTTTTTTACTGGGAAAGTGACTTTCATTTCACATCGACTTCCCAGCTTGTTTGGTCCATAGCGGATTATTCTAAATGTTTGCCACTTAGAACTGGGCAAAGAGTTCAGAGTCCTAACTGTATGATGAAAATCTCATCCTAGGCTTAGGAAGGTGTAAGAAATGCACCCTTGAAAGTATCTGAGAAGGAAAGGGAAAGGACACAAAACATACACATTCTAAAAAGGCTAAAATAGGAAAGAAATCTAGCAATGAATCAGGATTGCATGTCAGATTGCCTGCATGATTGCTACTATTATTTCTCTGCTGAAAGTGACAGTAAAAAGCGCTTTTTTAAGTCAGAAGGAGAATTTGATTTCTTCAATGAATTGCACTTAGGCCCGGAGCCGACAAAGCACTTAAAATTCAGGACCTGCTTCCACATTCAAGTAGTCCCCTTGAAATAAATGCAACTAGTCACATATCTGAAATTATGCATGTACTTAATTGCGTTTCTGGATTGCAGCCTTCATCTTTACCCACTTTATGAAGCTTATTTTTCTTACTGCTTTTGTGAGAGCAAGTGGTTTGCATTTCTTTTCCTGTTTTTTTCCTGCATTCTGTCTCTCACACAAAGTGAAATGTGTTGTCCATCATCAGTGTTGTTTATTTTTCTGTTTGTGTTATGGTAGTGCCACTCACGAATCAGAGTCCCTCTGAGTTAGGTGCTTCATCGGCAATAATAAAGATGACAATTCCTGCTAGACAGTTTATAGTTCCAGTGTTCTGTCTGCCTTTTGTGTATCCTGTCTAATAGGTAGCTGGGGTATTGGAAGGTGACACAATTGGCAGAAAAATTGACATCTCATCTTATCTGTATGAGACGGTAATGATTTGTAGGCAATTAACTGAGTTAAAATAGCATCTTTACTGTAGAAATAGTCCCTGCATGAAGAGTTTTCAGACTTGCTCAAATTATACTCAGCAAGCAAATGGCTAGGAATAGAACTTGAGTCATTTGCTAGTCATGGGCTCATGCTACCAGCCCGGTCTGCAGCTGTTAATAACTACAATTGCTGCTTTCCTGGTTAACAGCACAAACCCACAGAATGTTTACCCTATGAATGAAGGTGCTCAGATCTCACTGAATAAGCCACAGACCCGGATGCACATTTCCTCCTAGCACCCATAAATTTGCTGCTATTCAAAAGTTATTGTCCTTGTGCAAATATTTAACATGTCATTTAGAGATTTTCTTACCCAGGGAATAGAGGATGTCTGTTTGCAATGGATGGGAATGTTATTTAGTTGTTGGGCTATAAAAGCTTTGCTTTTATTTGCCGGGCCCTCTGGGATTCATTGAAACCAGTGGGAAGTCATGTTGATTTAAGGGGCTATGGATCTCTCTAGCCCTCCGTCAGATTTTGCCTGGCTTTTTCTTGGATGTCCACAGTGAGGAAGGACATGGGATGCCTACCTCGTTACTTGGCCCATGTGAGAGCCAGGCAGAATTCCAGCCCTGCCTTCAGGTGATTGCAAGGTTGGCTGCTCCCTACCTGCTTCCCTGGGACCCTAGCTCAGCTACCAGCAAGTTGCACTCCATGCTGGTGTGTGGCAGCGGATGGAAGCTCAGTAGAACGTAGAATCTAGCAGGTATCAGCTACAGCTGTTCCTTTGTCTGGGGATGGGTGTATGGAGGGTTCTGCATTCTCTGCAAGGCCACTGTCTTACAACTTGCCTGCTGCCCCTTTGCTTCTGGGCTGGGCAAGTGTTTGCCCATATCTGATGTCTGTTACTGTTCGTGTCTGATCTCTGTTCGTCTTCAGGGGTGGTTTAGAGAAGTCTGGGCTTGCCCTATTGGCATATCACTGCACCAGAGCAGCGAGAAAAAACCGCAAGGAACCTCTTTTATTACTAGACACCATGTTGCTTTCTTTACCATTTGAATGAACTTTGCATTGAGGAAACGCATTCAGGAAAATGGCTTAAAAACATGAGATTCTATAAAAGTAAGTGCTGGGTTCTGTTTCACTGCACTCTGCGTTTTTGACCGTTTAGGGCTTATATTTTCATGCTTCTCTCTTCAGCTCGAAGGACTAGAAATCTACTATTTCTTATAAATGGAAACCAAGATTCTCACACATTCCCATGAGGCCAGGAGTTGGGGCTTTAAGAAGAGCACCAGGTACCATGAGACTTACATTAAAATCCCATGTCTTGGCAGCACAGCATGTGGGGCCTTTTACCTAAAACAGAGCACAGGCCATTGTTTGCTGCAGTCTCCAAGCCTGCTAACACTGGAATCAGTGAAATCAGCTGATCAGCAAACAAGCTAGTTCAGAGATATTACTAGATGTACCCCCAAGGGGCCAATTCTTCTATTGCATGACTGGAGAAGAGCTCAGCACGACCTGAACCCTTTGCCCTGCAGGCTGAGGAAACCCAGGACTTCTTTCCTGGAGGTTCGGCCTGAGCCATACATGGAGCCGTGCCAATGGGCTCACCTAGGTGGACTAGAGGGAAGAGAGCCATTTCCAAAAGAGACAAAGGTGGCGGGCTGGGGGTTTCCAGCCACTGAGACCCTTGCACAGCAGAGTTCAGAACTGGGAGAAGAGTGGTGATGTGGGCAGGGGCAGGGTGCTGTGCGATTGTTGCTGGAGGACTGGCTTTACCAGTGTCGGTTCTGTACAGAACCCACCCAGACATGAGTCCTGCCCGTAAAACCCCAACCTTCGGCTGGTCGAGTCAGACCAGCTCTCTGAGTGACATCAGCCCGCTCTTGGTACTGCTCCACTGATCAAGATTTAGCTTTGGCATAGGCAGAGAGGTGCTGAAATAAAGCAAGTTTTGCCACTCAATTTTGTGGGGGTGACTGGGCCTGGGAGTGGCCGTGTTAGTGAACTGGCTACGAAACACCTCCTGCACTCCTTTGCTGTGTCCAGTGTGAAAGCTCTTTTCCCAGCCATTGACGTGGTGTGCCCAAGACTGACCCCAGGTCGGCAGCCTAGTGCATGGTGGGGAGGTGTGCAATAGGTTTGCTCTGTCATACTTATTCTGGGGCCTAACTCCCAGCATGACATGGGCTTGCCTGTTACTCTGGAAAAGCCGTGTCAAGTTGCTGGGGATGGCAAGGCTGGTCTAGACTGGGGGTGGTATAAAGATGCTTAAAATGAATTTCACGGGACTGAAGGGAAAAGGAAACCAGACCAAGTTACTGCCCAGTGAATGACAGGATTAAAAAAAAGACTCAAGTGCAACATTTACTGGGGAAGATCTTGTTAAAGATGATGTCCCTCCTGCTCCCGATAGAAGTCCATAGCATTCATAGGGCTGGCTGTGAGGGCTGTACTCCCCTGACTGAACCGGAGAGAGTGCCAGACTTCTGTAAAGGGTACTTCCCTAAGCCTGTTACTGAGCCTCAGCCTACATTCGCCACACTTTTCAGCGGCAGTCGACAGGAGATATGCAAGGTACGTAAAATACCTTGTGTATCTTCCGTCAGCTTACTAACTCCCACTTACCTCCCACGCCGCGCTAAGGTGACCGGGAATGCCGTCCAGTTGACTTAGCGCTACTCTACTTACAGGGCTGGAGTTAAAGCGTTGAGCTGTAGATTGATTGAGTGCGTCTTGACAGACTGCTCAGTCAAATGCAGAAGAGCGCACTGAGGGTGGTAATTTTGCCGTTGTCAGTATAGACGTGCCCTGAGATGGCAGGTTTGCCTAACTTCAGCAGGCCCTGGAGATGCACCTTCAGTCCCTAGAAAAATGTAGCTTTGAGTTCCTTAATTGTCACAGAGTTCCTTGACTGGAACCTATTGACATAGCATAAGGAACAGGCTTGCCAGAATGGTCTCGCTGCGTCCGAGACAGGACTTGATCTCGCACTTGCTGACATCAGTGGATGGATTCCCATTGACAGAAGTTGGCTTTGGGTCAGGGCAAGGGATTGGCAACCTTTTCCAGCGGCCATGCCCGGCTGTCCTCCCTGACCCTCTCCCAGTGCCGGCACCCCCCCAGCTGAAAGAAACAGCTGCCACCTGCAATAGCTCCCATGGTGGTGGCACTTTGGCAGGTGGCACTTCAATAGCGGAGTGCCCCCTGCTGCCAAAAAGAAGCTGCTGCCGGGGACACTTTCGGAGGCGTTGCAGGGAAACCCATCCCTGCGGCTGAAAAAAGTCACTTGAGTCTTCAACCTGTAAATTGCCTTATTTACAGCCAGATTAATGCACTGGTACATATTTCTGTGGAACAGCACTGACCTCCAATGGCCATTAGTGGAATCTCCAGAGTCTATTTCCTAATATCCAAAAAGGGTCTGATCCAGGAGCTGCAGGAGTCTTCTTGGAACTTCTATTTTTCTCTTTTGGTTTAAGTACAGATGACCCATCCATTTCTCTTGGCATGTTTACAATATTTTAAATCACTAATGTACTAAACATTGCATTCAGAGTATCCCCAAACCACACTAAACAACTGACACCCTCCCTAACCAGCCCCCTTGAAAGATAAAGTTTTGAGAAACAGCCGTGGCCATGTGCCTTAGCAGTCATCAGCAGAGAGGCAAATAATCACTCAGAGCTCCACCCCTCTGCCACACAGAGAGCAGGACACTGTTCAAAAACCAAAAAAGAGCTAATCTGGGAGATGTGAATACCAGAGGATGTGAATGGGACATGTACCCAGGAAATTACCCAGTCAAATTTAAAATCCCAAACATGTGACAGGATGGGAAAGCTGCAGGTGTTTGCAATGATGCATCCAGAGCTGTAAATCATAAGTTGCTTTGCAAATCTCCATGGGGGAGATAGTTCAAGGCTGGTATTTACTGCTTTCTCCTGTGTTGGCTCTTTCCCTTGAGACATGTTCTCCATCAATAGTGGCAGAACAAACATATTCTCCTTCAAACTCTTCCCTGTTGTTGTTACCCACCCTAGCTAGATGACAGCTTGCAGGGGAGTGCTTACTTGCGCTCCAGTCGCCCTTTATTCATGGTGTAGACATACCCTCAATGGTATAAGGGCCAAGTACTGATCAGGGGAACTAGGCGACCGGGTTTTGTACTAGATGACTCATACATTTCCAGGATGGGGCCAGATTCTGCTTTCATCAGTACCAACACTTCCCTGGCTTTTAAAAGGGCAGGATCCTGTATGTTGATACTGCCAAGTGTAAGGAACGTTCCGTCTGTGACTGAGGCCAAGTTTATGCTGATGGGAGCAAATTCACTGCCATCAGTTCGATCTTTCTGGTTCGATTGAGCAGTCCATGAAGACCTGCTCAATCGATCCAGAATTCATACCAGTAACTCCACTCCCTCAAGAAGAGTAGTGCTGAGTCAAAGAGAGGGCATTGCCCTTCAGCTCAGTGCAGTGGACACATGGAGGTAAGTGGGGGTTAGAAAGTCGAAGGGAGGTGTGCAAATTATTTGACATAGCGTGCATATTTTCCTTTGACTGCTGCTGAAAATGGTGGCAAATGTAGACAAGACTTGAGGGATGAACTGCTGAAAAGTCTGAAAAGTCTGCTGAAAAGCAACCCTGGGTTAAGCGAGAATGTATCAGTGCTTTCGATGGTACTCAACTGCACCTGCACTGGTGGGTGGCCCAGAGCCAAGCTCTAGACCGTGGCCTTCTGCCATGAGATGTTCAACCCCACAGTGAAGGTAGCACCTTGGAGTATGGGGCTGCAATTCTCAGGCTTCAGAGAACAGAGAAAGCCCTGCTCCTGAATAATCAATAGCAAGTTGGCTGGGACTCCCCCCTTAAAGGCTGGAGAATAGCAGACAAAGACTTGAACCCGGGTCTCTTTCACCCACCCGAATGGCCTGTTGTAGTATCTCTCATAGATTTCTCCCCAGGTGGAATGGGAAATCACAAACACTTTTGCAAGCTGGGATATCCATTTCCCACCCATCTCTGATTAGAACAAACCTCAGAAGAGCATCTGAATTAAATCAAGGGCCAGCTCCACTGACTTCATCAGAGCTACAACAGATTAACATCGGCTGGGGAGCAGGCCCCGGAATCTACTGCTTGTACATTCACTCCAGGCTAATGAGCGATATTAAGAAAGGTCATTGTTTATGTGAACTCCCATGTGTTGAGTAATTGTATCGAGGCCAAGTGTAATTACTCTGATCGGATTTCTATCGGACATTTTGACGAACTGCAATCATTCTGAACTTTGTGTTCAGCATTTTGACATTCAACAGTTACAACAACTCAGTAATAAAGCCAGATAGTTTCCTGCTTTACTTGTGATCAATCTGCACTCCTATGTTATTTATAGAATTCAGCCCAGCTTTAAGGATTGCGTGATGGCCACTGCTTCCCTAATAACTTGTGTTTAATTAGACCCAAATATAGGCTTCTAGCCTGGGGAAAAGAGGAAGCAAAACAAACATAAATATCATTCACTTCTATAAATGCATGTTTTACTATTTTGAAACAATTTTCCAAAAAAGGACTTACTTTCCTGCCCCCTCCCCAAATTTTTCAGTTTGAAAAATTTCAGAAAAAAATGAAAAATGTAGTCAAGAAATTTGTTTTCAGTCAAGCCTTGCTTTCTGATGAAGAAAACCTGACAACTTTTTATTTGAAAATTTCTGATGCACTATCTGAGTAAGGTGCTATGCAACATGAGTGGAATTGGCAGAACCTGGGTTCCTACATTTCATAAACCTGTTAACGGCTCAGAGACAATTTGCAAATAAAAAGAGAGAGTAGATCCATCATCTATGCTATTAGTTGTGAATTATTCACTTAGCTCTACAGAGGGAGCTGCCTTCCTTCCTAAAATACTTTAAGAGCTGCCTGCTGGCTCTCGCTGCTTGCATCAGGGCTCCTGGAGCTCAGTAAATAATTTGCAGTGAATAATTTATTCAACAAAATTCACCTTGTTTTCCCCTTGCTCGTGATTGGTGTGTGAAATGGTAATGAGACCCTCGCATTTACAGGAAACAGTGAAATTCTTCAGCCAGGGATACTGGGTTCATTGTGGATATTCACAATTCATGTTACCGTAGTTATATAAGTCCCATGGGACTGTTTCTGTTTCCTGATTGGTGACTTATGTACCTAAGCAACATAGTGAGAATTTCAAATGGTATACTTGATTTTATTGCTCATTTTTTGAAAAGGTACCCTAAAGTCTAAAGAGAGAAAATTCAAATCTTTACACTAAGGGCAAAGATTGCTTACATATGTTATAACGGTCACAGAAAGTGTGCTCATCCAAACCAACAGGGAAGCAGGAAACCAAGAAATAATGAGTTTTGGTAAATGGCCATGCTGGGAGTCTTCAGAAACACAGAAATACAGTTAATAGTAAGAAGCATAAATTATAGCAGGTGAAATGTGTGATGGAGAGTAGGAGAGCCATGAATGAATCTGAAGAGCAATTTGCCTCTTTTTCCTACCACAAGACATCCAAGGAAATTATAAGGCGATGTATTTGAAAGCAATGAAAAGAAATAGGCCATTGCACAATGCATAGCTAACCTGTGAAACTCATTGCTGCAAGATGTCACACAGGGCAAAAAGTTAGTGGGATTCAGAAAAAGGATCAGATGAGGATCAGGTTAATGTGAATGTCACATAGCTCACTGATTATACAGTTTTTACAACTGTTTGGATAGTGCCATTAATTTTGGCTATTGCTTTCTGGTTGAGATGATCCAAAACAAAGACCTGAATTCTGAACACTCTTGAACTTAGGAGGGCTTTTGAATTCCAGACAGATTTGGATCCCAATTTTAAAAACTATCCCTGAATTTAAAATGGGCTGACTCAAGGTGCCTGATTCAAACTGACCCCCAATCATGAGGTGTTTGAAATGTGAACTTAACTTCTTGACTTGGGCCTGTCTTTTTTTCTGATGCACCCATTACAAAGATTGGTGCTCCATCTTGCCTGCTGTATGACATCAAGCTTTTTTCCTTACATTGAGCAGAAACCCTGAGACCTACATTAAATTTTCACCCCAAACTTCCACAGGATTTTTGCCCAGTATAAAGTATTTAATCTTGCTGACCTTTCAGCTTCTTCAATATTTTGTGATGGTGAGTTCCGCAGCTAATTAATGCACTTTATACCCACCAAGCAAGGACTTTAGGATTTGACTCACTGTCTTCTAGAAGACGCCCCTTCCCAAATATGACCTCATCTGAATATACCAATTTGTCAGTCCTATTTTGTAACATGAAGGCTAGACTTTCAGCCATTTGGGTACAATTGCAATTTACAACTGTCACTCACTAGCAAATGCCCCATATTGGGTGCTCCTTGTGCTATATACGAAAAGGATTATAGCGGTATTGCAAATAGCTGTTTACATCGTTAGGTCTTGACAATGGTCCCATCTCAGGCTGGCCAGGGAACATCTGATCCATGTTCCTGTTTTTCACAAGTGATTCAGAAATTTACAAGGGGATTTCCAGAACTGCCTGCTGCTGACCCTAGCTTTTCTCCTGAAGACAGCAATGATTAAACGTCCATCAGCTTCAAAATAGGAGCAGAGTTAGGCCAATGGTGAGCACATCTGCAATCTCCCCTGTGACTAGCAGAGGGATCCAATGAGAGCTGCTGGGTGCTTTTGCATTTCCGACTTAGGTAACTAAATGCGAACTTAGGTGCCTTGCTTTCAGGCACCCATTACTGAAAACCTCAGCTGCTATTTAATCCTTGGGGACCTTGGTTATTCTCCTGAGTTAGGGTTAATTCCTGCTATGGCTATCTTCTGATTTTTAGCTCTAACATAGCATTTCCCCTCTTTATGGGACAGTCACCTAGGAGTTTTCTGATGCACACTTTCCCTGCCCGCGCTCCCCCTTCCCTTCCCATGGAGCAGCCTGCCTCCCTTTGCATTGCAACGCAGAGACATGGCTTGTCACGAGACTCTGATGGGTGATGAGTGTAAGACATTTTCCAGATGTTTTATTTGACCTCACCAGAATCTGGTGCCCTCCTCAAACAGGCTCCTGACCTGGAGCCTTATATTCCCTGGCCTCCAGCCCTTTGATGTTCATCCTCCCTGGCTGTTTTGAGCCTTGTTCTTTCTGTTCCAAGCCTACAATTTCTTCCAGAAAATGGAGTATCCTGCTCTTAACTCCCTTTCTAATCCTGAGTCACACAAGTTATCAGCAGAATAAAACAATGGCAAGCCCCAAGGTCTAGGCACTCAGTTCCAGCTATCAGCTCGGTCCTGCTCACTAATGTCATCTTGGTTAACTACCTTTTTCATGGTTGATTTGACAGATCAGACAATGCACCGTTACTAAAGATGTGTGCACAGAGTTATGCCAAAGAACCATGTTTCCATGGTCCATACAGCTTCCACCAGGATAGGATCCCAGAGATGGAACCTTGATTTAATACTGGGGCAGCTTCCTCTCTGAGCCTAGCTAATATTGCATGGCAGTGTCAGCATAATGGAGGATGGGCCTCTAGGACGAGCGACACATCTCCAGGAGCATAATGGAGAAGGTGGCAGAGGGATCTGAGTTGCTCTCTCTTGAATCTGAAGAGGCCAGTAATTGAAGTGAGAAGAAAGCAAAAGCAAAAAACGCTAGAGAAGGGAGTTAATTTTTCTCAGTGCAGCACTAACCACAAGCAGTTGTCACAGCCCTGGTGGGCCACGTCCCCAGGGTGGCTAACCAAGTCCCAGCAAAGCCAGCACCTCAGGTTAGGGCAGAGGGACAACTGCCAACCAGCTGCCATTGCTGGAAAAAATCATCTGGGGAGTGAACATCTAGACCCTGTTGTCAATATTGCTGTGCGAGTGGTCATAACAGCCTTCACCGATGCCGGAGTAGGTGGGAGGAAATGAAAATAGAGAAAGAGTTCAGCTAAAGGTGGTGGTGTGCCAAGTCCCAGCAGAAAAGTAGGGTGGTGGGCTGAGAATGTCACTCTGGGTTGGAATCAGAGAAAGAGAGAGAGACAGACACCTACGGTAATGAGAAAGAGAGGTCTGATGGCAGATGGCATCTGTGAATCCATCCAGACAAACAGCCACACACTGAAGCTGGCAGAGAATTTTACATGGCAATGTCTTTCTCAACAAAAATGCAGTGTCTGCAAACTAGAACTGACCATCAGAAATCTTTGATTTTACAGATATGCTTTTGATTTTTTCCATTAGGAAAATTAAAACAAAATATTTAGTTTCCATAGTGAAATGTTTCAGCGCCTCAAATACAATAGTAACACTTCATGCCAAACTCATCATTGATCTGTGCCGGCTAGACTGGCCTCATGGGAGTCACATGGCCATGTTGTATCATGGGAGTTGTAGGCTGCCTGGGGGCCCAGGATGTAAAGGAGAATGGGGGCTGGAGGCACCTGAGCTAGGACTCCCATGAGACATTGCAGAAGCTCTGGAGAGACATAGATTATTTCTACACCAACCCAAAAGGAGCTCTGTTGATTTGATTGGAAATGATGAAACAAAATGTTTTTAATCCTTTTTACTCATTTTTCTCCATTGTGCAGAAAAATGATGCCATTTTGACTTTTTCACCCCTGTTTGGGCTGAAAACAAATGGCAAAAAACAAGAACCTGCGGGGGTTTGGAAAAACGCTTATTTCCAGCCAGGTCCTGCACCCTGACTGAGCTGCAACGCTTTGCCCGTTTCTGCGTACAGCCTGCCAGACCTCCCAGAACAGGTTGGAGTAGGGATAGAGGGAGAGAGTGCTACACTGTATCCTGGCCTACATCCCATCCCTCTCACATTCCTGTGAGAGGCACTCAGATCCTGGGATCAGGCACTTGGTCCTTAAAGAGACATGCAAGGGACCAGGGATGTATGGTTCCCCACCCACATCCTGAGCATCCATGTAAAGGCCCGACATAAGCTGGCCTCATCTTTGTACCATTAACCAATCAAATGGCATGTGCCAATCTCAGCTGTAACGGAAGGGCTCTGTATAAGAGAGAGATGTCCTGCCAGTAGATGGCGCTCAGGAACAGGTAATATACAGGAGTGCCTGGGTTTTGTAGGACCTATAAAACTATGCAGTGCAAATGACTTCTTGTGTGCAGCTCTCACCATCAGCCTCTGCATGTCAGTAGCTCGCCTCCTGCTCAGGACGCTCATTTGGAAGCAGAGCTGCACTCTGGAATCGCCTGGCTGCAATGGAGAGATTTCCACAGCAAATGCACATAGATTAACTTCACCATAACTCAGCTAGCACAAAGCAGTGTCACCCCATAGATATCTGTGGGACTGTGCCAATTATCTGTATTTTCTCTCAAGATTAAATATTCACCTTTTCTCCTCCTTCGCCAGCCTCTCTCCCTGCAGGTCTGTAAATCTTAGCATGCCACTCCAGGGGAACCATTATTTTTTATTCTTTACTATTCTTTGAGCGAACAATGCATGAAAGTTTTATTGCATGCCCAAGAGGTATTAGTAACGTCTAAAGTCTTTCCTCTGGGTTGGATAGAGCAGGAGAGAAGGCAAATTATCTTGCAGAAAGCTGGAAGCCTAGGAGATTGAAATCTGCTGGTAGGGTTGTTTACAGATCACAGCTTAGAGTGCATTCAGTATTGTTATTTAAGCCACCATGATGAATCAGAAGGATTAGCTTAAAGAAAGAATTTACATAACTCAGTGGAGGGGAAAAAAGCTATTAAAAACATCTTCTCCAAAACAGCATCCTGTCTTTCAGTTTCTGAATCTGCATTCTCAAGGATTTGCAAATGGCAGTTGTGATGGGAATTCACTATGACAACCATCACATACTATTGTGTTCTCGTATGTAACGGGGTGTTCTATAAATCCAGAGCATTGAAGTCCTGCTGTGCTTCTGATTTCTGATATGTCGCTTGAGATATGAAATACTAACGGATTAAATCATCTGATTCTGGTACCGTACGGGGCTCACCTCATTACACTTCCAAGAGACCCTCCTCAGATAACACAAACACATACTCTTGTTTTAAAATAGAAGTGCAAAATAAAGCACAAAGATACAGATCCTAAGAGCATGTCCACTGATGGAAATCAAGCGTGATTGCAGTTAAGTCAATGGAATGCAGAATCCATTATACTATAATATTTAGCTACATTACAGTAGCTATTAGAGCCTCCAGTGAGGTCAGGGCCCCACAGTACTCAATAAGAGTCAGGTCTGCCCCAGAGAGCTCTCTGTTTGAATAGGCAAGGCAGAGGGGAGGGGACAGAAAGGTTAAGTGATTTACCCAAGCTCACACAAAGTCAATGGGATTAAAAAAAACAACCATGCAGGCCATTGTTTTATCATCTACTGGCCCAGGCTACTGCCGCCTTGACTGTGCTGTACCTTGGATAGATGACTCCTCATCCCACACAGATGTGGCCCAGCACTTAATTCAAGGAAGTCCTAAGGCCTGTGTTCTACAGAAGGTCAAAGCAGAGGATCTCAGCCGTCCTGTCACAGTTAGACTGGATGAGAGGAAACAAGGATGGAAACAGACCCCAGGTGCTTCTGCAGGGAGCCAGAGAATGAGCTCCTAGTATAAGTCATCAAGTTTCCCCATACAATGCATCCTGTTTAGGAAGCAGACCACCACCAACTCATGGACCCTCATTCTCACTGATGCTATGGCCACTTTTCCCTTCTCTGCAGTCTCAGTGGGGCTTTAACATGATTTCTGCCTAATATGAGGCCATTTTACACTGCTAGCAGAGTGTCAAAGGACTTAGGGGAAATGAGACTCAGGCCCAATGTGTTTAACAGAACTCCACCAAACCCTCACAAATACATATGCTGAGGAATTTAGGACATGTTGTACAGTGCCCAGATACCCCAGGGATGGGCACCTCAGAGAGATCCTGAAAGAGAAAGAAGTAAGTCCAGACCCTTAGACATTGTGGGGATAATGAAGTAAGAACTGCATAGCCTAGAGGACTCTCTCTCTTCTTGCTAGGGAGACCACCATATATGGCTTTGATCTGGAACTCCTTTATGCAAATCACTATTGTTCAGCCTCCCATCTAGTCCACATTAGCCATATCCTTCCCTCAGCCCACAAATAGCACTGTCAATTATCTGCTACCTGCAGTGCCTTATAGCTGGGTCCAGCTCAGCAATCTTATCTGGCCAAATTGTTCTCAGTGCTTCAGCTGGATCAGGGGCATGCCAGGAATAAAAATTGGACTGCTTTTGGATGGACACTTTCTGTGCCCCTGTGAAGCTGAAGGAGCCATCCCACCCCCTTCTCTTCCCATGGCCCCAGTCCAGAGGAACTATCATGGCCTGTAGCCTGGGGCAGGTGGAGTTTGCTATCTTTGTCCCAGCCCTAGGGGTAGTTCTCTACCTCTGTTAATAGTGAGGCCTGTGCCCCTGCTTGCTTCCCTCTGTGCACACTCCTGAGCTGGATTCAAGTCCAGGCAAGGAAGCACCAACAGCCACCTGCATTTACTGGGTGGAGTTTTCAAAAGCTGAAGCCACAGTCATTGGTAAATCTGCACTCCTCTTTTCTTATTAGAGATGTTAACATGGCAGGAGTCCTCTGAAGTAAACTAACTTGTGATCATGTCATAAACCAGATGCACCAAGTGGCTGAATTCCAGTTGCATGGGCATTTCATAACTTTGCAACCTTGATGTACTTTTAATATAGTTCTTTTTTATGTAGCTAATGAGCTGCTCTTTTGTTGCTAGGAAATACTGATCCTCTCTTTGTTCTTGGGAAGTGGCAGACCCACCTTCATAAAGTGGAAAAGCAAATCTGCAGAAACACATTACATTAGATTTCCCATGGCTAAACACAAGAGGGAATCAAATTTGCTTGCAACACTCAACAGAGCATTCACTCAGGGCTGCTAACCCCAAGCATTCCAAAATCAAGGGGTCAGTTTCAAAACCATGGGATCTAAAAACTGGGTTCTTTTTAATTACCATTTGTTTTTTGAGCCTTCAGAGTCCACTCATGTTACATATTCAAAATCTTTTTTGCAACCGCAAGTGCTCAAAATTGACTATATTTTTAAAATGAAAGTTGAAATTGCCACCTAATCACATGACTCCAGGAATTGGACCTTTAAGGAAATACTCCAAACATCACAGATAAAATTGTGAGAGTTGGCAGCCCTCTTAATTGGATTACAAAACATTTCCAGCAAATGTAGTGCAACTATCTGATATCTGGGTTAGATTACTGATCTCTTCATACAGGTTATCAGATTTGGATTTTAGAATGAGTACTTCTTTTTAATTTTTTTTATCCCATCTTTCCTTACCTTTGTTTTCTTCTAAGTAGGTGTTTTATAGTCTCAAATAGTTGGATGCATCCGATTGAGGGTATGGCTTTTTCCTACTAACAGACAAAGAGTATTTGTAATGTGGAGTTGAGACTGCACATGCTCATTGGATCAGAATTTACTTCGAATGCTAGAAATGGAGAATTAAGACCGTCCCCATCCCATGCAATAAAGTTAGGGTTATATTAAAAACCAAACTTCCAGCAAACATCAGAAAACCAAGAAATGCCTTAT
This sequence comes from Pelusios castaneus, assembly GCA_007922175.1. Classification (NCBI taxonomy): domain Eukaryota; kingdom Metazoa; phylum Chordata; order Testudines; family Pelomedusidae; genus Pelusios; species Pelusios castaneus. Next base: position 8,133,249 of record ML685839.1, read on the forward strand.
CATCCCAGTGTTATAAATTTAATCTAGATCTGTCCACAGAGTCTTGCACATCTCTGCATAAAGTAAGTGTTCTAAGACAATTTAAATGTGAAAAACAGAACATTTGTGGTGCTTTAATGTTGGTAACCCCTTGATAAAATGACCACAAATTCATATCAGATGATTTGTGACAGGTCCCACACTAAAATATTAACTACAGTATGTATGTAGCTTTTAGCGAAGCTGGAAGATATGGCTCTAAACAGAAATCTTGTTGCAACCTTCACTATAGTGCTGCTATTCACCACCTTTTCGTGTTATCTTTACAGAACTTTGTCCAGACACATGACTTGGAAATGACCAAAAGTAATTGTACTTTATTAGTAAGGTGCAGATTTTTGACACAAAGGATAATTAACCACTGGAACAACTTACCTTGGGATATGGTGGATTCCCAAGGCCCAGAAGCCTTTAAATCAAGACTGGTGTCTTTCTAAAAGATTTGCTGTACCTCAACCAGAACATATGGGCTTGAAGCAGGACTAGTTGGGTGAAGTGAGTGTTAAGGGGCAGAACTCGATCTTATATGCAAATTTGACTCAGTTGTCTTGGGGTTAAACAGGGACTATGGATTTTTCTCGCATTACAACAAGTGATTTGACCTCCCCCTCCTCTATGTGCTGTTCCCCAGTGTTTTGAATCCTAACACCTATTTTGATTTGCTGTTACAGCCTGACCTGATGCTATGTCATACACTCCCCTGCATTTATTTCCTCCCACTCTGTAACTTTCCTATCTTCAAAGCGTCTGACGAAGTGGGATTTTCTCCCACGAAAGCTCATGCGATAAATAAATCTGTTAGTCTTTAAAAGTGCCACAGGACTCTGTTGTCTTAAGGGGCAGGTCAGTCTATATGAGAGAATGGTCCTGTCTGGGCTTCCTATACCCAAATCTGTTATTTCATACCTGAAGGAGCTGATTCTAATGTTCTTAAGTTGATGTAAATCAGTAGAGTTACACAGGTGGAAGCAAAAATAACAGCTTAAATTTTCAAAAGCCTCCAATGATTTCAAGTTGTTGTGACCAGAGCGTGGGTGGTCTGATCTAGGGATGAAAGCAGGAGCCAGGCTTGGTCTACCAGCAAGTCAGAGCCTGAGAGCTCTCATAGGGCAAACCACCAATCAGGTGTCAGGAGAAGACAAGCTGGGTCAGGTTAATAGGAGATCAGTAGCAGGTAACTTCTTGTTCCTATACTTGGGTTAAATAGAGGCTGGTGACCAATCAGGACACCCGGGATGCCACCAATCAGATGCCAGGATTGGAATCCTTGAGAGATCATCTGTTATTCTAGCAGCTGTTAGCAGCACAGTAGGTGGCAGGTTGGGACGGCGGCTGTTTTCCAGGGCCAGGTGCTCTGTTCTTTCTGAAAACCAGCTCCTTTGCAGTATTTTGAGAATCAAGGCATCTGAACTCCACAGTCACTTTTGAAAATCTAGGCCATGATTTAGGCTCTTTGGCAGTCTTTGCTGTGTTCCATTGACAAGTTTAGATGAACCAAGGGCCGAACCGCAGCGGATGTAAATGGTCACAGCTCCATTAAAGCCAGTTGTATAGGGAGAAGTGCTGGCTGGAAGAAAAGGGACCTCAGACTGCCTGTAGGGTGCTCAGATTCAGTGGACAGAAGAAAGGCAGCCCACAGCCAACATCAGAAGAGGTTTTCATCCCCAGTTGTACTCCTCTCACCTGGCTCTGATCTTTTTTATTACACACGGTCTCTTTTTAATCTGGTTCTGATCAAAGCTGGCTCACTGAGCTGGAGCTGCAGTTAGTGTGTGGAGACATTTTGTGCTGACGATGTGCATCATGGAACATTTTCACTTAGCCAGCCAACAAAGGAACAGAGGAGTCTACTCATGCTATTTAATGAATGCCTTTAAAGGGCAGAATCAAAGAGAGAGAGGGAAAATTTCAAAACATTGCAAAGGAAATAAAGGGTTTTGTACAAATATCCCCCAAGTGCCATTTTCAGGGCTCTCTCTACAGAGCGCCAGCCTCGAAGAGTAAGTGGAAAGAGCAGGGGATGAGAAACAGAACAAGGAGGATTATTAAAAACACAAAACTGCAAGTCAGGAATGGAGAGCAGGGCTTGCTTCCTTTCTCTGCTGCAGTGTTCTTGTGTGACCTCGTGCAAGTGACTTTCCATCTGTAAAATGAGGATAATGATTCCTTTCGGGGGGCTTTGAGGATTAATTAATAAATGTTTGTGTTGTGACCTTCCTGTTTGAGTCAGCAGCAGGGCTTGAACCTGGAATCTTTTGATGTAAAACCTAAACCACTGCTGTTGGATCCAAAAAGCTAGATTTATAGGAGGTGTCGCTCACGTGCCGGGCCCAGAAAGCCACATGACGCTAACGAGGTTACCTTTGCAAAGTGTTCTGAGATTCTTGGCTAGAAAGGACTGTCTGTGCAGAATAGATTGATCTAAGGCTTGCACTCGTTTCTCACTGCGTGGATTTCCAGGGCTGTCATTGAAGTATACACGGCCCGTTATCACACACAGAATCCAGAGGCGTTCACAGTACTGTGCCATGTAGGAATAAGGACTGTTGTTTTCGGGTGCCCTTGTGACAAAAACTGCAAGTATTTCAGCCTTTCTGAGAGTCAGGTCACTGGGTGAGGTGGCTGCTACAGACTTAGGCACTTTGGAAAATGTTACCCCCCTATGATTTAGGAACTTAAGTTCCATTTTCAAAGAGACTGAGGCCTAGCATTGTAAAGGTTTTTAGGCACCTAAAAGCTGCAGACTGGCTCCTCCTGAGCGTTGATGGGCTCAGGCCTTGCACCCCTGATATCCCACTTACGCCGTTTTTTGAGGACTGAAGCAACATTGAAGCCTCGTACTGGCCACAGTGCACCTGTGTGCAAAGCTGGTGCAAAGCTTCCCCTCTCAACATTGCCCCTCCCCCTGCTGAGTTAGAACTGTCTGACAGCTTCTCTAAACTATGCTGGCTTAAGTGGCACCAGGAGGCTGCACCCACACCTAGAGATTGGTATCCAGCAAGAATATCTGGGCCAGCTCCAGTGCAGCAAGGCAGCAAGGATGAAGAGGGGTTTAAGAATGGATTACATGGATTATATCCCATTGGAAGATCCCTCTGAGGCTGGGGCCATCCTGCCTAGGCTAGCTACCAATGAAACCACATTGGACGCTTCAGTCATATATGTGTTCACATCCTTCTTCACTCAGCTATCATGAACCTGCTAATGGTCCTGAAGGAAGCTGAAACAGAAATGCTTCGAAACAGAAGTCGGTTTGTGGTTGAGTGGTGATTAAAAATAAATGCCTATTTAAAGCCATAAAGTAATACTCTTTAAATATCTGTTTTTAAGGCTAACGGGATAATTACTTAATCTCCCTTGTCACATTAATGCAGTTTAAATTACTGACTGAAACCAGCAGATCCTTTATATCACTCTCTTCCTCTTGAAGTCACTTAAATTGTTTGTTCCTATGGAAGAATGAGAAAAAATAAAAACAGCACTTCCGTCCTCCAAGCACATGAACTTGCATTAACCAGCCTAAAAAGTTAGAAATTATTCCCTTCACAGGGAAAGGACATGGCACCTGTTTTCTCCTTGCTTCTTGCCCTGCAGCTAGGACAGTCTGGGATGAAATGCTGCTTTAGTATCCGCAGACCGGTGCGTTATTGCGCGGATGGACATACTCCTTTTTAACTGCCCATCAGAGACACATTGGGCTGGAAGAGCTGTTGTTCTGGGGGGTTTGGAGGCAGGGCTGTAGTTCAGACCGATCTCTAGCAGTTTTTTTTTTTGTTTGTTTTTTTGTCCGTGCACCCCTAGGTTATGATCTATGCACATCCGTGCACCCCTAGGTTATGATCTATTTAACTTTTCTGTTCACTTTTGCAATGTAATTATATTGTTTGATCCCAATTATGCCATGCAAGGTTCCCTTCTGAATGCTCTGCCTTATTGTTATGGTATCGTGTTTCCTGCAACATCATGTATGTGCACAGATGTGAAGCCTGTTACATGGTTCAGACTATCAGGATTATCTCTCAGCATGGAGGGTGGAGAGGTACATGACAAAGACAATGCAAATTGAGCTCCCTGACCCAGGTGGAACAAAGGAAATCACCTTGGTCCAGGAAGAGGAGGGCCTGAGAGGGATGGGAAACAAATAGAGATACTTTGAACTGCTAGGGGTTTTTAACCAGAGAAACTCCATCTTGAAGCATTCTCCAACTTCAAGCAAGATCTGGGCCCTGACTAGTGATAGGCAGAGACTGGCTGTAAAAACATCTTTCAGCTGAACATCTTGTGAGTAATCTTGGACAGTGATGATAGTTAGCATGCGTCTTATATCTTTTATTTGATTGTGGTAACTCCTGACTCCTTTATTAAATGATTGTGCATTGATTTGCTAAATACTCACTTAAAATCACACAGTATTTGTTTCATCTAAAGCTGTGCAAACTTTAGAGGGAGTGAATGAGTGAGGCTAGGCATACCCACTGCCTTGATAAACAGGTGGACAAGTGTCTGTGAGTCTACAATGATTGGGGAAGGGTCCTGATCCCTGTAGGACAGAAGTTCCCAGTGTAGTGTCTGGGGGCTCAGTGTGCTTGTTGGGGAACTGTCCCTTGAGTAGCTGGAGGGCACATACCCACTGCCTGGGGCCGATTACACACAGGAGGCTAGTGTGCACTGACTCAGGAGTGTATGGTCACCTGGGATAGCAGGGTAAGTTGGGGTTCAGGAGTGGAGATCAGGGGGTCACAGCGGCACACCAGACCAGATTCTGGGTGGGGAACATCACATTTAAAGAAAATATTTCAGGCTGAGTCGCACTTTTAGTTCATCCATAGCCTCTTGGGCTAGATCTTGCTCTAGTGCAGCTCTGATCAAGGGTTACCACAAAGTGAAGTCACAGGCATCACAGACACCGAGTCACCTTAAACTTTGGCATAACCAGCAGGGCAGCACCACCAGCACATGTCAGGGATTGTAGCCTGTGGGCACAGGGCTTATCCGCACCCCCATGAAAGGCTGCGATAATGGGTGAGGTAGAGGTAGGTGGCAGCTAGTGGGGTCTGCGGGTCACTGTCTGCCTCATTCCTCACAGGTGGGTCATATTTTCAAAGTGCTCAGCTGGGTGTGGGTGGCCCAGGGAGTGTTTGGGTGGGGGAACCAGGAAAAGCATGGGGCTCTCCGTCCCCTTTTCAGAATGGGACCTCTCTGTTCCCCTCCTCTTTCTGGTGTCTCAGTGTCTGACCTCCCCAACTCCATTCTGAACCTGGTTCCCACCCCCTGGTTTTACAGCAGACTAACTCCACTGGTTTGAGGGGCATAAATGCTGATTCATGCCACAGGACTTGCCAACTGGACTAGAACCAAAGTCCATCTGGTCCAGTGCCTGGCCTCTCCATGGCCAGCACCAGATGCTCCAGAGGAGGGTGCAAGCTTCCCACAGTAGGCAGATGGGAGATAATCTGCCCCCCATGAAGGTCTCATCCTCACCCCTAATAGCTAGAGACAGGTTTGAACCTTAGTGCAGGGTAAATGAGAAAGGAATCAGTCCCTCCATCTTCCTCTCAGGCCACTAGATCCAGAGTAGCCACAGGATCTACCAATCCCATTCACCCAGGACACCCATTCACATTGGGACTCATGGCTCAGCCCTTTGCTTCACCTCCTTGGATTTGTCTTTTCCCCAGAAGCTCTTTTTGTGTTCGGTGCATCCCAGAGACACTGCAATAAGATTAAGGTCACTGTTCTGCATTTAATTTCCCTACCGAGACCGTGCATCATTTTAGTTTCATGCCCTACGCTTCATTTGCCAGACACAGTGCATATTTTCGCTATTTCTGCCTGTTTGTTGTGCTGAGGGGAGAAACAATATATCATATTTAAGTGAGCAATTATTGCTTAGTTATTATTTTCAGCCAGAGGGTTCACAGGAACTGAAATGAGTGAGGGAAAGAAACTGCATCAAAGCGGAACTTTGGAGAGGGATGAACCGAGGATGGGGAGGGAAAGGTTTTTAACGGTGCTGTCAAGAAAACTTGTTTAATGTTAGCTCAATTTCAGGCTGCCCAGTTGTTCCCAGTCCAACTGTTGTCCTGCTGTCTGAATGAGTGGCAGAGCCAAATTTTCAAAGTGAGGCTGACATGATGCTTTGCATGCACCTAATTTATGCATGCAAATCAGGCTCAAGCCACGCCCACAAAATAAGTGCCTCACACTTAAGACTCCCTAATAAGACATCACTCTCAATAGACCATGTGGCTGTTTCAAATGCAGTCAGTGTTCTCTCTGGGCTGAGCTCTGCCCCAGGTTTCTGTATACCCAGGGGCACCACTGATCTTTCAAGCAGTAATCTGTGCAAACACATAGCCAGTTCTGTGGCTTGATCCACCACATGCACACTCAGGCCACTTGTTTGCAGGGTCCCATTGGATATTTCACATTGATACACTAATGCTGCGCATCCACCACTGAAAACCTGGCCCAGTCTTATCCAGCATGGTGAATCATGTGTCACAGAAGAAAATGATGTTCTAAAGGACTCTTGTTCTTTTCAGTGGGAGTTGCAATGAGGGTATCATATTTCCAAGCACACATAATGACTGTTTCTTGATGATTTCCTTAGCGTGTGGCTTGTTGACACACACTACCCAGTATGGTAACTGAAGGCAGCAGCACAGCAGAGAACTAGAGCGACAGTATTTTAAGAACACTGGAATTGCCAGACTTGCTCAGACCCATAGTCCACCTAGTCCAGTACCCAGTGTCTGGCGGTGTCTGCTTCAGAAGAAGGTGCCAGAAGTCTGGCAGTCGCAGTTAGGGATTAATCTGTCCACAAGGAAATGTTCCTCCAAATCCCTGTAACTAGAGGCTGGTTTATGTCCTGAAGCACCCAGATAGCCTGGTTTCCCCATATAATTCTTGGGTCTTTTCTGGAGCCCTGCTGCGCCCTTAATGACATCTTACGGAGTGAGTTCCACAGGATAGCTAGTCCTGTCATTTGTTTATCTCAGCCAACCCGCTGTGTCATTAATTCCTCAAATGACCCAGGTAAGTTCCCTTTTGGCCTCCTTTGCATGCTGCTGAAATCAATCATTCACTGAGTGATTGAGTTGTGACCAGGCACAATCTGTGAGAGGAGGGAGAGAGAGAGAGAGAAAGAGAGAGAGAGAGAGACTGTGTGTGTCTCAAAATGTGCTCCTTTCTGGTCACTCCTATCTGAGAAAGGAGAGAGCCGAAACAGGTTGGGACTCCAGAGATGGGCAACAAGAGCGTTCAGAGGCCCAGGGACACTTCCATACAAAGAGGAATTGGAAAGGCCAGAACTGCTCAGGGTAGAGGGGATTGAAGAAGGGGACATAATCAAAGTCTACAAAAGAATGAATGGGACAGAGCAGGCTGATGGAGCATTTTAATTCAGTCTGTCTAATAATACAAAGCCAAGGGGATAAGCAGTGAGATCAAACTGTTTTTATACAGTTTAAAAAAATCTCCTTTTACCAGGGTCGGGACAGCCTGTAGAACTCACTGCCACAATACATCACGCAGGCCAAGAGTTGAGCAAGATTCAGAAAAGACTGTGTCCATTCACGAGGACGAAAATATTGAGAGCCCCAGTTGTAAGGATTCAGAAACAACCCCCCCCACCTCTGAAAAATCAAGAAGGTCTGCAAACCCTAATGCTTCTGGAGAAATGTCACCATTAACTTCAGAAGAAACCTTATGTTTAGGTAGGTTCTTCTCAGCCATCAAGCAGGTTTCCTCCCAGGAAACTGGGCTACGTAGGGTTGATATTGCATCTAAATTTAACTTTTACTTAAAGAGCCACAGAATTCATAGCTTAAACAAAAAAATGTAATTGATATATTCACAAACTACCACAAAATAGCACTGTGCCAAATATGACTGCTTCAGCTGATTGGACAGATGTATATGTTGTTTTCGGGTGTGTGCATGTGTGTGCATGCACACTCACATGTGTGCATGCACACATGCATTCATAGTAAGAATTGAGAGTCAAGTAGCGATGCTATATTTCAGGTTGGCCATGTTAGATAGAAGAGCAGGACCTGTATCCTTATAAAAAAACCATTTGTTCAAGTAATGTTTTAAACATGCCAGATACCTTCAGCCTGTAATTTTAGGATTAATTAAGGAAGGCAAATGCCAAAAAGGACTCAGCTTCCATTAAACATTAGGTGTAATGAAAAATTTGGTCACTAGATGGAAGTGCTACGTTTTATTAAGTGTTATGAGGAATGTATTGGGAATTAAGACACTGGGATAAAATGGGGTGGATCTTTCTTGGTAGGGGAAAGAGAGAAAGCATGATCCAGTTATTAACCAGGGAAACATCTGCTTTTGGATTTGAATGAATCCATTTGAAAACTCTCAGTTCAGAAAAATCCAGACATTGGTGCAAGAGTCTTTAGCTATTGCAAACGTTGCAGTCAGGTGTAATTGACAGTAGGTGGGGGAGATGCTTTTGCTTACAATTTAATGAAATGTTAAAAATCCCAGGCTACCAATCTGATCCACCGTGGGTTCACTCCAGTTGGGGTAACACCATTGAAAAGAAAGGGGTTTCACTGGGAGACAATAGGAGTAATGCAGACCTTACATAAGGCATGATGCTATTTTTCTCCAGTTACTCTGTTGATGTGCATCAATAAGCAAACAGCGAAAGAGAACATTTATCTCTTATAGTTAGTCAGGCTGTACCAAGCAAATAAAGCTGTGAGGCTATGAATAACGCTTATTATTGCCAGTCCAAGTAACTATCTCATTATGCATGTCAGAGCTCTGACTTCACCTTGCTGCTGGTGCTGCAGGAGGGTTTGCAAAATGCAAATGCTTTGTGGAGGAGAAAGTAGAGTGAGAGTCTGTTACTGTGACAGGCTAATGGAATTCAGCTGAGCAAGCGAGAATGTATCTGGTGGCTGGGGCTATAATTTTGCCATTCTGCAGATGCAGCAGCAGCCGCGCATTCGCCAGCTGCATTGTTGGGATTGGTCTGTGAGGTGTGTGTTGCTTTGAGTCCTGGATGTGGGCATTTGGTGGCCTTGTTTTTGCTTGACTAATAAAACCCTTCCCTGTCACAGACTGCAGCAGGCGGGAGGGTTATTTCTCCCCGTGCTGTCTCAGAGGTAGCAGCAAAAGTTAGAAATGACTCACTGCTCACAAAGCTCTGTGGAGAGTGAACAGTGTGTGCTGCTGGCACGCCCTCTCAAAGCTGGGGGAGGCGTAGCATGCTTTCCTCCTTCAGCCTCCCCTGCTGACAGCCACTGTGGCCCTGTTGTGGTCCATTTCTTGTGACTCAGCCAGCTAGATCATGGGCAGCTTCACCTCTTCTGGATTAGCAATGGTCCAACTCAGCAGCATCTCCCATAGGCCTAGTCAGCCCTATGACATTTCCCCCTCCTCCTAGGCCCCGCGTGACTTGCACTCTTCTGTCAGAGTAGTAGCATTCTGGATTTCTCCCTAGCAGAACTCAGTGCCTCAAAGAAACCGAATGCTCAGCCAGCTCCCTTTCCAGAACCCCAACCCTCTCACAAATGTCCCCGTGTCCAAACCCTACATGATCACATCATAATTTTTGTACAAGGACTACCTGCTGAGAATCATTTAAAAGCTTGTAATTTACTGATTAATAATATCATACAAAATGCAGCATTATCTATGAAGCTACCTACATAAAGCTGAGATCACTGCTAAAAAAAAGTATCTTTTCCAGAGAAGATTGGGGAGTGGCCATACCAGTTCTTCAGAGAAAACAAGCAAGCTGACACCTTAGTCGGGGTAAAGAAAGCTGACGGATCATTACCGGCTAACTGGCCATTCTTTGCAAGGAAAGGGGCCAGGGGCAAAAAATTCCCAACTATATCTTAGCAAAGAAACATCATAGAGTTTCCATCCCATGATGCCAGGCAGTCTGTCTGCCAGCTAGAACAAGTGCTTCTCAAAGGGGGGACAGGACTATAAAAGAGGGAACATATACTCAGACCTCCCCTTCCTCTCTCTTTCTCTCTACCCCTTGATTCACTGCACCACAAGGTACAAAGGAAGCAGCCACTGAATTGGAGCTGGGGTCCTGACCTGAGAAGTTTGATCAATAAGACTGCTGGGAGCCGGTGGTGAGAAAACCTTACTTTGAATTTAACCTAGTTTGTTAAGTTCTGCAACAGTGGTGTTCTCTTTATTTTTCTTGTAACTATTTTTGACTTTTCCACCTCATTACTTGTACTCAAATAAAGTCTCTTTGTAGTTAATAAATGTGTTTCATCTAATGCAGCATGTTTGTGTCTGGGAGCCACCCTTGGGGATGGGGGGCAAGTTGTGTGCATATTATTTCTATTAAAGCAATAACAACAATTTGTACTGGGCACAGCTGGGCAGCACAGGGCATACATTTTGTGTGTGTGTGTGTGTGTGTGTGTGTAAAATCTAGGCCTGGAGGTGTGTTGGAGTCATCCTTCAGAATAACCAAGGCTGGTCGGAGCCCAGGTTGGGCTGGCTGGCTGGCAGCAGCACACACGAACGACGGGAGTGACTTGCATGCTAGAGGCTGTTTATGAATAGTGCAAGTGGGAGGCTACAGCAACCAAGCAGTGTAACAGGCACCCCTGGTTAGAAGGCAGGGGTGCCACAACTACTTATTAGTCTGGATTGTACCTTGGCTATGTCACAACTTCCCTGAAGTCTGGCCTCTATTTCAGGGCCAACCACAGAGCTAGCTCTTTGGTGTTCTTGCAATTCCCTCCCCAGCAAAGGGGAACCTTGGACTCCTTCTCTCCTGGGTCTCTTCTCTGAGTCTAGCTTCTCAGTTAGTTGATTCCCAATGCTGTCTGCCTGTGGGTTAGCCTTCCCTCAGCATCCTCCACCCCTGCTGCATTCCTTCAGGGCCAATCCCCAAACTCCCCCAAACACTGGAGTGTTCTCAGCACTGGCTGAAAACTCTCACTCACCCTCACCTGGGTCCATTTGTTTCCCAAGGACCTCGGATCCCTAGCCAGGTGGGAGGGGTGGCTGATCCTCATGGGCAAGTGTGATGGGATGCACATCTGTGCGTCCCGGGGGTGTAATCTGTGTAACTTTTCTGTTCAATTTTGGAATGTAATCAAGAGATTTGATGCCAAATATGCTACACAAGGTTCCTTTACAGATGTTCATAACATATTCTACAGGATTGCTGTGATGCTGTGTTCTCTACAGCAACATGCGCGTACAGATGTGAAGCATGTTACAAGGTTTGGACTATCTCTAGCACAGTGGCTGGAGGCTTACATGTCAAAGGGGATGCTAATGCCCTCCCTGGCTCAGGGTAGAAGTAAAGAGAATCACACAGCAGGACAGAGGGGGAGGGACTGACAGGAGTTTGTAAAAACAAAGACAGACTGTTTGAGAGGGAGGGAAGCTGCAGACTTTCACCGGGAAGACTCCACCTTGCAACCCACTTCAAGCAAGATCTGGGCCCTGCCTGGTAATAGGCAGAGAATGCTGTAAAACATCGAACAGCCAAACACCTTGTGCATAATCTTGGACTGTGAGGTCAGTTTAGGTACAGATGTTTGATTAGTATGCAGTTGATACCTTTTATTTGATAGTGGTCACTCCTGATTCATTTATAGTATGATTCTGCCTTGATTGGCTATATTCTCACTTGAAATCATATCCTGATCAATAAACTAGCATTTATTTATCTAAAGCTGTGTGGTCTTTAGAGGGTGTGGATGTGGGAGGCTGGGCACAATCCACTTCTTTGTTAAATGGATGAATTTGAGACTAAGGTGATTGGGGGTGGGTCCCAATCCTTGTAAGGCAGTGGCTCCCAGTGTAGTGTCTGGTCCTGGGGGTGTCCACTTGGAGACCAATGCCAGTGTGGCTAATGGATTTATACCCACTGCCTGGGACCAATTACACGCTGGTGGCTGGTGTGGACTGTTTCAGGAGTGAGTGGTCACCTAGCGGAGTGGGGTGAATTGGGGATCAGGAGTGGGGTTTGACAGGTCATAGCGGCACATCAGGCTGGATTTGGGGATCAGCCTGTCACAGCAAGGCCTTGCCCACTGATGCCAGGATCTCCACATGCCTAGCATTGTAAAGCTGGGTCTGGACTGTTTCGCAGTGCAGGTTTCCACCTTGGGATACCCACAGGTTCGTTAAACTGCGGCATGACCTGCCTCACACTGCTCTCACATGGACAATTTAGCCACCTGGCCCCAGTCCTGTCCTTGTTATCTTCGTACCCATTTAACTTTCCTGATTCCGCAGCTTTATCCACTAAACACCAGCTCTAAGGACACCGTAATCCTCTAACACCTGGGGCCAGCCATAGGCCATGCAGGACTAAGTCCCTTTAAAGATAGGGTATGCCAGTGTTGCCAACTCCAATCAGTCAAAAGATCATGGATCAACCCCTCCCCTCCCCAAAACTGTGAAATTTTAGAAAATGAATGTGGGTTCTTTGGCTATGTCTACACTTAGGGATTTAGGTTGACTTAAATAAATCGACTTTAATAAGTTGACTTTAAGTCGACCTTATGAAGTCGACTTAGAGAGTCCACACAGGACTCCTAAGTTGATTTAAAGTGGGCCTTACTAACTCGACTTAGAGAGTCTATACTAGACTCTCTAAGTTGACTAGTTAGGTCCAGGGAGAGCCAGCAAGCCATGGAGTGGTCTGGGGGAGAAGGGAGCATGGAGCTCCCTTCTGCCCCGGACCGCTTGGCTCCCTTCTAGCTGGGACTGAGTGGTCCCGGCTAGAAGGAAGCTGGCGGCTCCCCTCTGCCTGGGACCCATGCGGATCCCGGCAAAAAGGGAGCCAGTGCTTCCTTCTTGCTGGGACCCATGGGGGTCCTGGAGAGAAGGGAGCCGGGAGAGCAGCCTGCCCCTCCTTGGCCCGGCAGAGCCAGCCATGCGCCGGCTGGCTCTGCCGGGATGAGCCGGGAGCGGCTTCTCGGTCCCAGAACAGCCAGCTGGTGTGTGGCTGGCTCTGCCGGGACCAGCCGCCCGCCTCCCAGGATCTCCAGCCAGGGTTCCAGCAGGGAATCCCTCCCGCCGGAGCCCTGTCTGGGGACCCTTTCTCCCCAGGGCCACGGCTCCCCTGACAGGGAAGCCGCAGGTCTGGGGAGAAGGGAGCAGGGGCTCCCCAGGAGAAGGGAGCCACGTGGTGCTCCCTTGTCCCCACTGCCCTAAGTCGACCAAGTCGATTTAGGGCATCTACATTGGCTAAGTTGACTTTTAAAAAGTCAATTTAGACACTAGTTCGAATTATAACAAGGGGTTATTAATTCGAACTAGTTTTTCCTTAATTCGACTTAAGGCGCACCTTAAGTCGAATTAAGGAAAGCCCAGTGTAGACGTGGATTGAATTAAATTGACTTAAGCCTGCTTAAGTAGACTTAATTTATAAGTGTAGACACACCCTACGTCTTCTGGGATCATATTTTTCATCTCTTCACCCCCACAAGGTCTAGAAACTGCCTTCTCTCCTGCCCTGCTTCAAATAAAAGAGGAATTTCTCACAATCCCCTGACTCTGGAAGCTGGGAGCTTTAAGAACACCAACACCCCCAAGACTCAAGATAAAAATCATGGCGACTGGCAAGACTGTGATCATGACAATAAAACATAAAGGATGCCGAAATCTGAGTCAGAGTTAGAGCCTTCCATAGCAGATAGAGTGCTTTCCTGGCAGAAAACTGGAAGTCAGATATTGAGGTCACCAAATAAAAAGTGTGCCTTGTTGTGTGTTTGAAGTTCACATTATTACCTGAGCTAAATCTAGGCAAGGCTGAGAGCTTCATAAGGAGGCTGTAGCCTGCCACCCTTTGAGTCTTAATCCCTTTAGGATCCCTTGACAAGGGGGCAGGGCTAACTCAAGGTGATCAGGGGTTTAAAACACCAACTCCTAAGCTACTAGGAGCAGGAGTTTTGCAAGGGAGTGTGAGATGGAGAGCAAGACACATTGAGGCATTTATTGGCCTATCTTTTAGAGCATGTTTGTTCAAACACCCACTCCCCACCCTGCACAATATTCACAACAAACTCCAGGCAAAAGCTCTGCAGCAGAGCGGAGGCTATCCAGTGTATTACACTGAATGTAGTACATATGTGTACCTGCCTTGTGGGCGGCTGGCATGTGAAGCCTCTCCTGGTCCTCAGAAACCAGCCTTTTTGGTCTCAGGAGCCTGTGCTTGAACTGGAGAAGACAAGGGTGGCAGAGAGGTACACAGAGGAGACTTTCCAGGACACAGCAGAGCAGTTCCACTCCCAGCCTGACAGCCTCTGTGCTGTTGCAGTTGATGGTCTCAGGGAAGGAGAACCTCCAACTGGAGGGGAAAGAAACAATCCTGGGACTGTTCTTTCAGATGATGTCATGGTATCCTTTCACACTGAGGATACGCCTCTAGGAGAGAGGACCTCAGTTATTAGGAAGAAATAGCCGATAGTAACAGCTGATTTGATTATTAGAAATAGAGATAGGTGGGTTCATAATGACTGGAACAAAAACAGGGTGCAATGTCTGCCAGGTGGAAAGATTGTAGATTTCTCAAGACGTCTAGATAGACTTATGTGTAGTGCTGAGGAGAAGTTGGTGGTCATGCTACAAGAAGGTACCAATAACTTAGGAAAAAATAGAAGAGAGGTCCAGGAAGCCAGATTTAGGCTGTTACGTAAGATATTGCACTCCAGGTCCTTCATGGTAGCATTCTCTGAAATGCTTCCAGTTTCACACACAGGGGCAGGTAGACAGGCAGAACTGCAGGGCCTCAGTGCATGGATGAGATGATGCTGTGGGGGATGGGGGGAGGGTAAGATTTATTAGAAACTGGGGAAGCTTTTGGAGAAAGCAGGAGCCTATGCAGGAAGGAGGAGAGACTGAAGGAACTAGGCTTATTTGGTCTACAGAAGAGAAGACTGAGGGGAGATTTGATAGCAACCTTCAACTACTTGAAGGGGTGCTCCAAAGAGGAGGGAGCGAGGCTGTTCTCGATGGTAACAGAGGACAGAACAAGGAGCAATGGTTTCAAATTACAGCTGGGGAGGTCAAGGTTGGATATTAGGAAAAACTTTCTCACTAGGAGGGTGGTGAAGCATTGGAATGGGCTATCTAGGGAGGTGGTAGAATCTTCATCTTTGGAGACTTTTAAGGCCCGGTTAGACAAAACCCTGGCTGGGGTGATTTAATGGGAGTGGTCCTGCTTTTTAGCAGGGGGTTGGACTAGATGACCTCGTGAGATCCCTTCCATCCCTATTATTCTATGATTCTATGATAAGGAGGGGCTCCATCTATCTAAACCAAATCAGAACTAGATGGTTGGCATGTAAAATTAAATGGTTGGAGAGGTGTTTTCAAACTAAGGGCTAGGGAAGCTGACAAGTGTAGAGGAGCATGTGGTTCAGACACAGACATCCCACAGTGGAAGATCTATTAATGGAGATATTCTAAGGAGGGGAGGATAGAAGTTGATAAAATACAGATAGGAACTGAAGAGAAACAGTGAACCGAAAAAGAGTTGCTATTTAATTACATCGCCTTAAGGCAGATAACTGAATATTGACAAATTTTATAAGTGCTAGTATAGAAATGTAAGAAGTCTAAATATTAAGGTGGATGAACTAGATTGCTGGATATAACATGAGGATATGGATATTATAAGAATCACAGAAACCTGGCAGAACAATGATACTTAATGGGAAAAACGGTACCACAAAACATTCAATAATGACAGAATAGGTCATACTGGTGTGTGTGGGGGTGGCACTATACGTAGTAAAAATCTTAAATTAAACAGTACCATAGAATCTCTATGGATAGAAATGCCATGCTTGTATAATAGAGTTTAACAACAGTAAGAGACAAAGATGGAAAAGGTGAAATGCTCAGGGAGATAAGCGAGGCTACAAAAACAGAAAACCCAGTAAAAATGGGGGATTTCAGCTCCCCCCATATTGACTGGGATCATGTCACCTCCGGACAGGATGCAGAGATAAAATTTGTAGACACCATTAATGACTGATTCTTGGAGTACCGTAGCTTGTCCTGAAACTCACAAGGGGACAGGCAATTATTTTTAGTCCTAAGGGAAGCACAGGATCCGGACTGAGAGGTGGATATAGTTGAAGTGCTTGGTGATAGGAACCATAATGACATTAAATTTAACATCTGTGCAGGGGAGGGGCGGGTACAGGAAGATGCCAAAGAAACCCATACACTAGCTTTAAAAAGGGAACTACAGAAAGGCAAGGAAGCTAGTTAAATGGAAGTTAAAAGGAACAGTCCCAAGAATGAATTGCTTGTAAGATGCATGGAAACTGTCTAAAAAACTGCCATAATAGAGGCTCAGACTAAATATATACTCAAATAATTAAAAAAGACAAACCACAACACAACAGTAAGAGGATCAAACAATGCAGAATAAAAGAGGCAGCTAGAAACAGAAAGTAAAATCCAATATAGAAAGGAGCATAAATTTTGGCAAGTCAAATTGTGACATTCCCCCCTGCAATCTGGAGTGGTGTATCACGATGTCACCCCAATCCCTCGCTCCTGGAGCCTGTCTCACTCTGCTCTGCTGTGTGAACCCCACTCCTGGGCAGTTCACACAGCCTCCAGCAAGCAAGCTGTTCTCAACTCACTGAGTGAGCGCTGCCGGCTAGCCACTCATGGGATTATGCAATAGTACAAGCCCAGAAAATACCCTAGTCCCAGATGCAACCCTAGGATCTGCCATTTTAGACTGTTCAGTGCAGTCCACTGAACCTTGCAAGCTTGTAATCAGTTGACCAAAGAAATTGAAATGCATCAGCCTGGTCACTCTAAATGAGAGCCTCTGTACACCTTAAACCACATATGCTGCTTTAAATAAAAACAAAAATGTATTAAGTACAGCAGGGGTCGGCAACCCCTGGCACGCCTGCCAAATCTGGCACATGCGCCTATCCTTAGCGGTGCGTGGCGCTGCTCAGATCGCACCACTGGCCCTGGCCCCCAGTGGGGCCTGGGGCCACAAGGGCCATGCGCATGCTGTGCCTCCTCTCACCTGCTGGCCCTGTTACCCGGCCCCTGCTGAGGAGCGCGGCCAGCAGGGGACAGGAGCCTCGTGCTCGGGGGCAGGACCAGCAGACAGGAGTCCCTGACCCTGGCCCCGGCACCTGCTGACCCCGCCACCAGCACTTGCTTAGAGTGCGGTGGGTGGGGTTGGAACAGGGGGCTGGCAAAGGTTGCTGACCCCTGAAGTACAGAAAGATTTTAAGTGATTATAAGGTAGAGTAAAGCAGGTCAGAACTGATCAAAAGCAAATAAAAGGTAAGTCTCGTTCTAAACTAGGCGTAACATTTCCATCCTCCTTATAGTCTTAGATGAGTCTCACTACAGGGTAGCTAGTCTGTCTCCAACAGGCCCTCCCCTGCATTTCAATTCCTTGGTAGTGTTTATAGGTAGAGGTGGAAAAGACAGTGGGAGACTGTAAATTGCCTCCCCTCTTCAACATGATCCGTGACCCTAGAAGGAGGGTGGGGGGCAAAGCCCCAGTGGGGGTGTCCTTCAGGATCAGGGGACAAACTGCATCCTTGACTCAAGTGGAGGAGACCGTATAATGAGTGTTTCCTTATCAATGCTATTCCATGGCTCCTGGAAGAGCTGGGCTGTTTTACACATGCCTGGGTTGTTTTACACATGTGTTTTGCCTACATCTGCATCAAGCCATGAGACACATATTTGGGACTATTACATAGCAAAGCCTCATAACCATCTGCATGACACTAGAACAAACATATCAGTTCAGTAGGTCATGAGCATTCAAAAATCACCTTACATGACACACTTTGCATTAGACAGTACACAGCTACCCTATAAAGTGAACATGAATCACACCATAAGGGTGTACGTGGGGGTGCAATGGGACACAAGTGTAAAAGCATTAGGTAGGTCAAAAAAGAATGTGAAGAGGAACTAGCAAAAGACACGAAAACAGCACTTTTCTTTTCAAGTATAGCTGGCTGCTTGCTTCTGATGAACAATCAGTGATGCTACCGGTGATCAAGGTGCTAAAGGAGCACCTGGTGGAGAAGGACAAGGAGTCCTGTGGCACCTTAGAGATTAACAAAAAGGTTTTTTGGGCATAAGCCTTTGTGGGTTGGAACCCACTTCATCAGGTGCATCTGATGAAGTGGGCTCCAGCCTACGAAAACTTATGCACAAAGAAACTTTGTTAGTCTCTAAGGTGCCACAGGACTCCTGTCATTTGCTGAAAACAGAGTAACATGGCTAGCTCTCTGAAACCTGTCACCATTTTGGAGAAGCTGAATGAATTCTTTGCATCAGTCTTCACTGCAGAGAACGTGATGGGGATTCTCACACCTCAGCCTTTCTTTTTAGGTGACCAACCTGAGGAACTGTCCCACACTGAGGTCTCAGTAGAGGTGTTTTTGTAACAAAATGGTAAATCAAATAGTAGTCACCAGGACCAGATGGGTAACTGACCACACAAGGTGCTGGGATTTCAGTGGAAAACCTCTACAAGGCTCCAAGGTATAAAGGGTTAACATTTCACAGAGGGAATAGCTATCCAACTCTTTGTGTTGGTGCATCTGCCAGAAGGTAGAACACAGATTGGAAGTTAGAAGCCAGTGCAATGGGACCTCTGTCACAGGAGTAAATAGTGCTAACAAATGTACAATTAATTCTAAGAATAAAAATGGTATAGATTGAAAGGATAAGGTGCTTTAAAAAGAGTCTTAAAGTGGAACCACAACGTGAGCAATATGTCTCTATGGAAACCGAATTAGGAGACTATCTTTAATGAGACATGGGCATAGTGAGGTAATTCTTTTGTAGAAATCACAGGCACTGGGCATGATTTTAGGTCATGTATGTGCCAGGATGTTTGGGGTGTGAGTTAGTCATATAGACTGCCAGGCAGCATGTAAATGCTATCAGATGCAAGAGTGTATGCTGCTTCCACACCAAGATCACATGAGCATCATGACTGTGCGCCTGAGATAGGTGAGAATGCTGTCAACCCGGGCGGCTGTGTGATTGATGGAGAACAGCACAAAAGGTGAGAGTTACAGAGTTGAACGTTTGAGAACCTGGAGACTGTTTGGGGTAATGGGCTGGAGCTGTGCTGATGTGAAGAGCACACCTCCTCTGACAGTAATGGAACCACAACCATTGATGGCCCTCGAGGAGCTGGCCTGTGAGTTTCCCTTGCAGATGCAGCATCCAGCGGAAGGAAGTGGGGTTTATTCCTGAATTCTGAGTCCAGCACATGCTAGGCGACTTCATGCTCAGCTGCCCATGGCCCAGGGGCTTGTTCTGGCAACCAGGGGTTGCTGGAGCACAGAGGTGCTCACGGTTCCTCATGGCTTACGTGCCCCTGTGATGGGGGCATCTTCTCTCCAGGCATTTTCTAGCTCACCAGATCTGCCCAGCCCTTCTATGCCATGGATTGGCACCAAAGAGGCAGAGCTGAGCAGAGTCTTGGGCCCAGTGTGTGCACAGTGGGCCCAGCACCTCCAGGAGCTGAGGAAGGGTGTGGTAGCTGTGCCATACTTCGACTGAACTAGGCTGAGCAGCGTGGCTGGGCTTCAGGGACTGAGAGTGTGCAAAGGGGAAGCCTGGAGAAGACACATTGTGGCTCCTTGTCCCCATGGATCCCACAGGGCTTAACCTGGGAGAAATGGGGTACAGGCAGCCATTCCTGAGGGCTCCCTGTGGGTCAGGGATGGGGAATCATCTTGTGTCAGGTACTGCACACACACACACACACACACACACACACACACACACACACACACATGGCAGTACACCCTTTCAAGCTGCCTTCCTAGCAGCAATCACACAATCTTGTCTCCCACATTCCTGTTTGCTGGTGGTGCTCCCTTCTCCCCTTTGCCTGGTCAGGACAGCTCAGAGGGCCCCGGTCTCTTTGCTGCAGCTGAAGGGCAGCGATCGTGCTCTGCCCCATAGGCTCTGGCCCTTTAAAGAGAGCTCTGCCATGACACACAGGAAGCAAGGGGCAATAATGCATCCTCTCGCCTCTGAGCTGCAGCCCAGCTCCTTTGGCTCCTGCAGCAGCCATGCATCTGAGGATTCCTATAGCACCATGCCCCGCCAAAGTCCCTGACAGGGGAAAGCAGCAAGAGTTCATACAGCCTTAGGCTGTGGGGGTGGGGCAGGAGGAGCCCTAGGCTTGCCTCATCTACTCCTATTCCAGGGTGTCCTCCAGAGGGGAGCAGAACCCCTTCCTGTCCTGTCTGGACACAGGCTCTCCGCTGTGCGAGGACGGGGAGGGACTCGCGGGCCTGGGACGAGTAACTCCAAGGTCAGTTTCCTTTGCAAAGGGGTTCTCTCCTGTGCCCTTGCATTAAACAGAACTGAGCACACTCCCAAAGTTGTCACAGGGACCGACTATATAGGTTATTAAAGCACGTGCTAGAGCACTGGAAACGTGCGGCTTGCCACAGTGTACCACAGCCTGTTTTGTTTTACAGCTCCCACTGGCTTCATTAAGAGCCAGATTGGGATCTCACAATCCCCTTTCCCTTTGAAAGCCAGCCTCAGTTCAGACATAGGTCAGTCCCTGCAAGGGGCAGATGCAGAAGCACCCTCAGGGAGGAATTTGGGGCAATCCAGCCCGTTAGTATTTAAAGGCTCAGACTCCCACTGAGGTCTGTGCCCTTTGGGCCAGGCTCTGTAGGTGGGGAGAGGAACAGCTCCCGCATGTTACCGTTTCTGAAATCAAGTGTCACTCTCTCTCTATATATATTAGCTGGCAAGATGAATTGACAGAACAGGTTCCTGCAACCGGATGAGACCCAGTGAGCAATGTGCTGGCTTGGCAAGGAAATTGCAGCTGCAGTGTTCTCTCCTTTGCACGTAAGCACACCTGCTCTGGGACTAAAATAGGCTCTATCCATTAGGCTGCAGCCCTGCATGGCACACCAGGGATCTGAGTCCATGCTGGGGAGCGGAACTCTCTATACCTTTCTGTTAGATATTGCACAAGTCAGATATTGATTAGCTCTGCAGCTTGGGAAATACAGTTTGTTTTCCTTCAGTAAAGCAGAAACTTCTGGTTGGTGTTCACTGCCTTTCAGCCCCATTGCCGGGAAAGTGTGTGGCATTATTTTAGCAGGCAGAGTCCTCCTGGGAGTCTGCCACGGGGTTACAGAAATTAAACTTCTGACCCTTTCAATTCTATCTTGCAGACTCACTGTCTTGGATCGCTTAATCTCTTTGTCTAGGTAGCTGCTTTACCATGCGGATTCTCCTGGGAGCTAATCCTTATGGGATCACGTCACTATTTAAAATCACAACCCAGGGCTAGGCAAGTCTAGAATCTATGTTTCCTGCAGATGCAGTCAGCAAGGCAGAACAGATTTGGGGAGGCAGGGAAAACGCCAGTCACATGATCTCCTTCTTAGCTTGACTTTAATGCAACCTTGAAACTGGTACTTAAATAGAAATGTTACATAACAGAGAGGAGCTAAAGCAAACAGAGGGAGGAGGCAAAATGAGCTAAAACCAGACTGGCCCATCAAATCACTCATCCCCCTGTGCAACCTTCAGCTACCAGTGGGGCTCAGAGAATTCTAGCATAGAACAGCGAATAACAAACCAGGCCCGTGCAATTCTCCCTGAGGCAAGTTGCAAGGAGCTCTGCTGCAGATACATTTTGACGCCTGTGATTTCACATCATGCTGCACTGCTGAATTCCTGGATTTACACTTTTCTCTCGACTCCAGGGACCTCCGCACCTCCCGTCCAGCACTGGAGCAAGGGCCTGACCCTATACCCAATTCAAGTCAATGGAAGGACTTAGTTTGGGTGCAGGATTGGTGGTAGACAGTGCTTTAGCCCAGCTACAGGCAAGAACAGGGCTTTTTCCTCATGAGTTGGCCTGTCAAGCTCCCACCACAGGCCCTTGGGCTGTGAGTTGTCCTGGGTCAGCTCCATGCTTTATTATAACACAGGCTGGGTTCAGGGTTAAGTTCACTATAACCTGAACCCAAATTCCTTTGATGTTCAGATCTTTGCAAAGTGTCAAGTCATCAGGCGCATGGTTAGACAAAAAAGTCCTGCTGATGTCGACGAGAAATATGCAAACAAGTCACCCCACTTGCATACAGAATAGTACCACATTTGTTTCATTGCTCTGTATTTCCTGGCTGTGGGACTGGTGGGTGAATGAAGTTCTGGGAGGTTCAGTGATGGACAGAGGAGTTTGCCATAAATGTTCAAGGCCAGATTCCTATCCCCTCAGTTAAGCTGAGTAGAACCTCAATCTGCAAGTAATTTCACTGGTTGGCTGGCTAGATAAATAGAGGAGCAAGTATGGGAATAGCTAGAGGGATGTGTGGGGATGGATTGAAAGACAGGTAGATTGATAGCATATCCCACAGGTGAATGTAGCTTACTATTAAAAAAGATGGAGTCTCTAGTATTAAAAAGGCAGTTTCCAGCTGTATCCATCTATTCTGTCCAAAGGCCAACAAACAGCTCAATAGCTTTGTGAATGGACACCCACTGGAGCACATCCCAAAGCCTGTGTATCAATGCGTTACACCGAACTGTACCGTGACTGCCAAGGGACACCTTAGCAAGACTTTGCTGAAATGAATAAAGACAAAAACAACCCGAGGGGCAAGCCAGCCGGTTCTAACTGGGGATTCAATGTGTAAACACCAAGGTCTGGTCTACACTACAAAGTTAGGTCACCATAAGGTGCCCTGCCTTGACCTCGTTGTGCATGTAGCTACCTTTAAATTGGTCTCCCACCCATGAAAGTGTCCTGTGATGGCAACACAATACCAACACCTCCCCAAATGGCACTGAGCCATGGTCGATGTGCTGGGCTTGACGCAGTGCGAGAGTTGACCCTGCGTTACCTACGTCAACCCTAACAGTCATCTAACAGCTGTCCCACAATGCCTGACGCAGACTGCTCTGGTTACAGTTGTAACCTCCACTGCCCGGGGGGTCTGGGGACCGGAAACCCTTCCACTCCTTGAGAAGCACGCCCAGCAGCTCTCCATTGTTGTGGGCAACTGCTCTGCTGACGTGCTCCGGCCTTGCTCCAGCCTGGAGTAGACAGGAGCTATTGGATCTCCTGGGCCTGTGGAGAGAAGAGGCCATTTGGGCACAGCAATGGTCCAGCCAGAGAAATGTGGATGCAGATGGCATGGAGGATGCAGGAGAAGGGGTATGCCAGGGACCATCAGTAGTGTGGGTGAAAGTGGCATGCGTATCACAATGCCAGAGAGGCCAGTGCTGAGCTGCAGACCTGCTGCTTTTACTAAGAGCTGCATGCTGTGCCTCTGAGCAGCCTGAGACACAGAGCCCTGCTGTGAACAGTGAAGGCTGTGCCCCACTGTTTGAAAACCTCTGTGCTAAATAGTAGGCAGAAATTTGGGGGTAGGCATGTGATCCCACATGTCCCTCTATGTGTTGTGTCTATGGGACAGTAAAATTCCTAGGAACAGCACTGCAATTTAGGAATCCTATTGCTGCAGATCCATCCATTATGTCCTATGCATTGGCCGGAGTCACAGTCTTCCCACCTAGCGGGAGACAATTAATGGTCCTGTGCTCTTGCATGACAATGGTCCCCACAGTGGGTTTCCTGATTCCAAGTTGCTTCCTAATGGACTGCTAGCAATCTGGCCTTGCAAGTTTCCCTAGTGCAATTGCCACTTGTTTCTCTGCAATCACTGCAGTTCTCATTCTGTTGTCCCTGGGCTGAGCTCCACACACAGGTCCAGAGACGTGGCTTTTTGCATCTGAAAGTTCTGCAGGCTCATTGTCTCAAACCTTCATGACAATGTGATCTCATCAGTCATAGTTCATTTCTTGGGCCTGGACATGACGCAGCTGCTCTGTTAAGGTCACTGATGACCATGGACTGGTTGTTGCTATGTCCCACAGTACTCTCTCCTCTGTGAAATTATCATGTTCCCTGCTGGTGTGGCTCTTCACACAGTTCTGCAAATGCTGGGGGATCATGCGTCCTATGCATGAAAGCTGTGCAGAGCTGTTCAGGCCCCTGCTTCTGGCAGAGATGGCAGGGAGGAGAGCTGCGTGAGTTTATGGCATTTTTCCGAAAGGCACAAAAATCATGGGAAATGGATGAAGTTATGGGATGGAGAAAGTTGAATGCTGGCAACTTGCTCCCTTGCTCCCAGTCAAGCCTGCGTGATTCATTTCTGTCCCACCTTGCATTGCCAACACTTCCCAAAGGAACGGTGGCAAGTTGTACACTGGGATTCTTATCCATGGGTGTATGGCAACGTGCATTAATACAAACACTCCTGGGGAGTAGGTGTACCACCAATGCAAGAAGCCAAGTGTGCACACGCAGGAGTATCCATTTCATGAC
This sequence comes from Pelusios castaneus, assembly GCA_007922175.1. Taxonomy (NCBI): domain Eukaryota; kingdom Metazoa; phylum Chordata; order Testudines; family Pelomedusidae; genus Pelusios; species Pelusios castaneus. Next base: position 8,157,658 of record ML685839.1, read on the forward strand.
ACAGCCCTCCAGCTGTGCCCAGGACTGTCCCGTGGGGGGAGCGGGGCCCAGGGCCAACTTGCCTAGGCAGGGCCCCACTGCAGCCTCCCGCTGGAGGGGAGGCGGGCTGTTCCACCCCCCAGGGAGCCAGCCCAGGAAGGGAGGCTGAGGCCGCCGGTGGGGCGCCGGCTCTGGCTGCAGAAGCGGGGGTCACTGGTGGGGGGAGCTGGATGCAGCCGGGACCCCAGGCTGCTGTGGCCGGTGCCCCATCTGGGGACCCAAGGCCGTCGCTGGTGAGGGCTGGCCCTGTCCGCATGGGGCAGGCGGGCCCAGAGGTGGGCCCCGGCCACCTGCCCCGCCCCTGGGCCTGCCTGCTCCGCCCCGGGAGCGGGGAGGGCTAGCCCAGAGGCCGGGCTTAGAGCTCCTGGCCCGCCCTGCTGCCTTCAGCTCCCAGGGAGCAGGGAAAAGTGAGGCTGTGGGGGGGCTGCGGTGCAGGACCCGCACTGCCCCGCTGGGAGCGGGACAACACGGGGCCTATGTAACTGCGGGGCCCGGGGCGATCACCCCGTTCGCCCCCCCCCCACGGGACATCCCTCGCTGTGCCACCATCTGTGCTCTCCTCCACTCCAAGGCATTCCACGTTCCCAGTCCAGCCAGTGGCAGGTGCAGTCCCCTGTCTCGGCCCTTACCTCTTAGCAGCTCTTAGCTGCACTTTCTCCAGAGCCAGCCACAGCTATGTCTGAGGTGCTGACCTCCCTCAGCCTACATGGCCATCAGCCTTCCCTGCTCATGCTACTGGGACTGATGATGTTCTCTGCTTTCTGCTGGTTGCCTATAAAGGACCTCCACAAACTTGATTGGCTGCTCCTGGTGCAGCCTCCCTAGGACTTTATTAACTCTTTCCAGGCTAGTGTGGGGCAGCTGGTGGGTCTCAGCTTGGGGAGTTGAATTCCCTAGCTGCTTTTGAGTATCGGGGTTTGTGTGTGTGTTTTTCTGGCTTAATCTGCCATCAATAGCAGGGATGAACTGTGCTGGACATGTATCCAATATCCCAGGCTTGGTTTGCTAAGTTCCTCCACGTCCTTTTCTCCCCGCCCGCCCCCTCCCCACAAAGAACTAATCAGTTCCATCCCCTCACGACAAAATGAGGTTTGTATAAGAATGGCTAATAATACCCAGCTCATTTGATATATATTTTAAAATATTCCGGGGCAAAATAAATTACTCAGGCTCCGATCACAAATGAGTTGTATACATCTCTCTGAGGAAAATTCAGACCTGTGTATAACCTGTGGGTGCAGGGGGCTATATGTTACTTGGGCTGGGTGAAGATTTTCCATCCATGCTGGCTTTGGACAAAAAATTGGACTCTTAACAAAACAAAAAGGGCAGTGGTGCAATAACATAGGAGAAAGCCAGGGTGGTCGGGACTTTACTCCACCACACTGTTCGTGGTACAAAGCACATGTTTTTGTCACAGCGTCTAATGTCATTGAGTTTAAGGCCAGAAGGGATCATTAGATCATCTAATCTGACCCCCAGTTATCAGAGGCTATCAAATTCCACTCAAGTACCCTATGGCACCCAATGATTTTAGCTGAACCAAGACCGGATGAAGAGCTCTGTGTGACTCGAAAGCTGGTCTCTCTTAGTTGGGCAAATAAAAGATAATACCTTGCCACCCCCCCTTGTCTCTCTAATATCCTGGGATCAATAGGGCTACAAGAACACTGTAAACTTCAGTTGAACCAAAGCTTTTCATTCCTCAGGAGAATGAACAGTTGTGTGCCACTGGCAGAGAACTGGAGAGACCGATGCATCATTGATGTAAGATCGAACAAGTTGTAGGAGCTCCTTCCTGGATCTGGGTCATGAGAAATTGGATGTAGTACAGTTTGGGAGTGTGAAGACACATGGAACAGAAGAAAACTGTGGCTTCGATATCACTTTACATTTACCCACTCATCCAGTAGCATTTCTAGGCTGTTCCCCTTTAGATGGAAAAGCATGATATTAGCAAAGCTAGAGGTTGCATCCTCAAACAGGACTCCATGTTGGAGGATGCTCACAGTGGCCTCCTGAGGGTCTGCTCTGTTCTCTGGGACTGGCAAGAAGAAATCATAGAATTTAATGCAACACAGGATTGGAAGCATCTTGACAAGCACTCAAAACCCTCTGCTCAAGGTATCCATATTTTATGCAGTACAAGATAGCTGCCCAGAGTTTGCCCTGATATGAATACAATTGTTCTGCAAGGTACGTATGGCTAGCCAACTAGGTAGATGTGCACTGGTAAAAAGTGTTAGCTTATGGATGCATTGCACCGTGATAGCTGTAATGCTTAGCATAAGTTGATCTGTGGTATACATAGGCCCTGAGAAAATGAGTACCCAATTCATACTATGCATGTATTCTCATACGTATGTATTCTCAGACACATTTACTCTAGATCCAGGCTTCAAAGAGAGAATTCAGAGTTAGAATTCATATGCAAATTCGATGCCATCAACTTGGGTCTCAATGGGAGTATGAATTGGCTCTCCTACTACAAACATTAAACTTTAAATGGACCACAGAACTCCTTTGTTTTTCATTACTAACAGTGATTCTCACCTCTCTCAAACTCACCACTTTCTGATATGTTGTGTCTGAATCCATCCAACTTGTTTGATTTGCTGAAGTAATCTAACCTGATGCAGTGAAATGTAGTCACAGGATTGATCTTTCATTCCAATACCGTAAGTAAGTTTTCTCCACTCTGACATCTGACGAAAGCACATGTGAAAAATAAATTAGTACGTTTTTAAAAGTGCTACAAGACTCGTTTGTTTTGCTGAACTAGACTAACACGGCAACCCCTTTGAAACTTGTCCCATAGGATGATTTGGCAGTATAGTTCCATCAGCAAACCATTTCTAGAGTTTGCCTACATTAACTATAGTTAAAGTAGCAACTCAGATAAACTATACCATAATGAGGCACATTTCTACCACTATAACTGCATCCACACGAGTTCATTATTGTGTACAAGTTAAAAAAAAATCACATCTTAAACCAATGCAATCTTGCCAGTATAATTTTATAGGCTCAGTCTACACTTAAAAATTAGATCAACTACCTACATTACTCATTGCTAGGGAAAATTTTGTATCCTATGCACCATAATTAGGGTAACCTAACTGCCAGTGTAGACATGGCTAGGTCAATGGAGGAATTCTTCTGTCAACCTAGCTACCTAGGTGGAGTAATTGGATGAAACCCTTCCATTGCTGTGGGAAGTGTCTACATTATAGTAGCTGAACTGCAGTGCTGTAACCGTGCAGCTGCAGAGCTTGGCATGTAGACATAGCCTTTACTTCAGAGACAGTCCCCCACTTTTTCTTTTAATCTAAATCCTGGGGTTTTAGGATATTCCTAATATTCACCCCATGTGACAATATCTCTGAAACTTATTTGAAAATGTTAATGATTCCAGTAGCATCAACATGTGTAAAGAACAATAAAAGGGCTCCTGTAAACAGCCTCCATCTCTTTTTGCAAATGGAAAAGACTGTTATATTAGTACCACCTTGAATAATTCATGAGTCTAATTTTACAATTCCTATTAAATTCTGACACTGAATAAAGATGGCAGACTTTCTCAGCTTTTAATGGTTTCCCATTGCTATAATCATTGGCCCCTTGATAACTATTAATAGCATAAATAATGTCATTGTAATGAGAAAGCTGAAGATCTGTCTTGGTTGGAGATATCATTTAGGCAGCGAGCTATCTCAGGCTGAAGAGGTACTGAAAATGATGGCAACACCTTAAAATCATAGGGCTGAGTTTTTATTGGGAAGTGGCTTGACCAATTGACCTATGTGGCTTTGAAAATAGCCCAGAAGATCTTTGTAGGACCAATCTTATGAAAAAAGTAACACACTGGTGACTAGAACTGCTGAATAACTGACTTTTCAGTTCACTGGACAAACCAAAAGAAAGAAAAACTCAAGAGTGAAATTTTTTTGATGAACTTAAAATGATGGAAAAAATGTTTTATTTTCAAGTTTTTTTTACCCCTTTAAAATAAAATTGAAATAAAAATTAAAAAGTTGACAAATCAGAAAATTGAAATGTTTCGTTTCCAAAATTTTGAAAAGAAAAGTTCCAGTTTTTTGGGATTCCTCTGTCTCTCTCTCTCCATTGAAACAATTTGGCAAATTTGGCACACATTCACAAAATGTTTTGGTCAATCCCAACTGGATTTTTTGGTGAAAAAAATTTTGGCAAAAAATTTTGCCCAGCTCTAGGGTTGACCAGTACATTTTACTTCGCTTACATCATGAATAAAGTGTTTCCTTATCATGAGCCTTCATCTGGGATTTGTAATTACTCCATTTTCCCAAGAGCTCATTATCTTAGTTCAGACATTACCATATGGCATTAACTTTCATTTAGACTCGTAGGTTGCATCTACACTTACAAATTAAGTCGACCTAAGAAGGCCTAAGTCAACTCAAACTACTTCGCGTCCACACTGGGCTTTCCTGAAGTCGACTTAAGCAGTTCCTCAAGTCGACTTTAAGGAAAAGTTAAGTTGATGTAATAACACCTCCTTTTAGGTCGACCTAACGCTTAAGTCGACCTCATTAAGTCGACCTAAGCCAGTGAAGAAGCAGAGTAGCCCTAAGTCGACCTCCATGGGTTCCAGACCTTCCTCCTTGTCCTCCCTTCCAGAGTTGCTGGCACAGGAAGAGCCTGCCCTGGCCATCCACAGGGCAGGACTCAACCCTGACCACCCTGCTGCTTGGGAGCAGGGCAGAGCAGAGCCAGCGCCACAGGTGGGCCCCATCCTGGAGCCACCAGGACATCCTCGACTTGCTGGCCATTTGGGGGGATGAGGCAGTCAGCTCTCAAGTGTGAGGCAGCCATCGCAATTGGGAGGTGTATGCCTCCATCTCCCAGGCCCTGGCTACCAAGGGCCACACCCGGGACACCCAGCAGGTCTGGGTCAGGATCAAGGACCTCTGCCAGGGCTACCAAAAGACCCAGGAGGAGATGCTGCAGACAGGGGCAGCCCCCACCAGCTGCTGGTATTACCAGCGGTTGGATGCCTGTCTGGGCCAGGAGAGTAGCAGCCTGCTAGCCCACACCATCAACTCTGCTGAGCCCCCTCCTTCGACGACGACCAGGAGGAGGGCTCGGGGACGAGACTGTGGTGCTGGAGCAGGGGGAGGCCAGCTCCCAGCAGAAGCAAGAGGATGCCCACTGGAGGGTCGAGCAGGGGCTGCGGAGGGGTGAGCAGAGGCTGCTCGAGTGCATGCTCGACCTCATGGAGTGGCAGACCCAATCCCTGGAGCACCTGGAGTAGCGTCTGTTCTCTCAGGGCCCTGCCCTGTGCCCCAGAGGCAGCCCTCCTTGCCAGCGGGCCAGGACCCGAGGCGGACGTCTGCAAGCCCAGGGCCCACCTTCCAGAGGCCACTAGCATAGGCCCCTCCCCCTGACCCCCTTCACTCTCTCCAAACTTCCCAACCCCCGCAGCTCCCAACCTCTATTTCCCCCTCCGAATAAACACCCTGAACACTTTTATACAGTGTGTCTTGCTTTTTATTGGTGTGGGGATGGGGGGAGATGGGTGTGTGGGCGTGGGGGGGCAGGCATGGTTGGGTGATGGAGGTGATGGGGCCTGGTAGTAGGCCCACTCCTCAGTGCTCCTCGCTGTCAAAGTGGGCCCTCAGCGCATCCCGGATGAGCTGTGCTTGCCGCTGGACCCGCTGAATCCAGGACAGGGTTTCGTTGGGCTGCTCATACTGCACAGCGAGCCACTCAGCCTCGGCTTCCCAGATGCAGGGGAACCTTTCCCCCCGCGGCTCGCAGAGGTTGCACAGGCAACAGCATGCGCTGATGACCATCGGGAGGTTGCTCTTGCCGAGCTGCAGGCGGGTCAGGAGGGCCCTCCAGTGAGTCTTCAGACAGCCGATGGCACGCTCGACGACGCTGTGGCGCCTGTTGAGCCTCCGATTGAAGAGGTCCCTGCTGGCATCCATGTGGCCCATGTATGGCGTCATCAGCCAGGGGAGCAAGGGGTAGGTGGCATCCCCGAGGATCAGGACTGGCACCTGCACATCCCCGATGGTGTTCCGGGGCTTGGATGGGGATGTGGGTGGCATCCACAATTCCCCCACAGTTGGAGAAGCTGAGTCGGGTGAGGCCGTCGAGGAGTTTGTGCAGGTTGCCTGGGGTGATGAGGCAGGCTAGCAGGACCCGGTTGATTGCCCTGTAGACCTGCATGAGGGCAATCCCCAAGGTGGCCCTCCCAATGCCAAATTGCTGGGCCACGGAGCGGTCAGAGTCCGGGGTTGCCAACTTCCACATGGTGACAGCCACTCGCTTGTCTATGGGCAGGATGGGTCAAAGTCAGGTGTCCATGTGCTGCAGAACCGGGGTGAGCTCGTGGATGAGCTCGAGGAAGGTCCACTTGCTCATCCTAAAGCTCTGCAGCCACAGGTCATTGTCCCAGGTGGTGAGGATGATCCGTTCCCACCAGTCACTGTGGGCCTCCTGAGCCCAGAAGCGACGAGACACGGAGCGCAGTGCAGTGACCTTGGCAACTTGTTGGGGCAGCAGGACGGGGTGCAGGCTGTCGTCTTCCTCCATGCTGACAAGTCGCCAGACAGGCCTGCTTCACAGCCGAAGAAGCTTTACCACTAGCTGGCAGGGGCCGCTCAGCTGGCTGGCAAAGCGCAGGAGAAGAGGCAGACCCATGACCTGCTCAGGATCCGAGTTGCCAGGCACAATGGGAAGGGGCTAAGCCCACTTCCTGTTTTGAGGGCGTGGCCGGGGCAGGGGAGACCGTCTCTACTGCCACACTTCCCACGATGCACCCCTCCAACCCCCCCCAAGTTGACTTAGGAGTCTAGTGTAGACTCTCTATGTCGACTTGGTAAGGTCGACTAAACTTTCTGAGTGTAGACATAGCCATAGATTTTAAGGCCAGAAGGGATATTTGTGAACATCTAGTCTGACTTCTTGTACACTGTACACCACAGAACCTCACTCATCCTCTCCTGTACTGGACCCCTCACTTCTGGCTGAGTTACTGAAGTCCTCAAATTATGATTTAAAAGCTTCAAGTTATAGAACATCCATCATTTACTCTGTTTTAAACGAGCAAGAGAACTGGGCTCCATGCTGCAGAAGAAGTCGAAAAACCATGAAGGGTCTCTGCCAATCTGACCCAGGGGAAAATTCCTTCCTGACACCAAATATGGTGATCAGTTGAACCCTGAGTATGTTGGTAAGACACTCCAGTCTGGAAAAGAATTTTCTGTAGTAACTCAGAGCCCTCCCCAGCTAGTGTTCCATCACCGGCCACTGGAGATATTTGCTATTTGCAGTCACAGGTCAGTTATGTGCCATGGTAGGCACCCTCATCACACCATCCACTCCACAAACTTACCAAGTTCAGTCTTGAAGCCAGCTAGATTTTTTTGCCCCTGCTACTTCCTTGAGAGGCTATCCCAGAACTTCAATCCTCTGATGGTTAAAACCTCCATCTAATTTCAAGCCTAAACTTGTTGATGGCCACTTTAGATCTGTTTGTTCTTGTGTCAGCATCAGTGCTTAACTTAAATAACTCCTTTCCCTTCCTAGTATTTATCCCTCAGATGTTTTTAGAGAGAGCAATCATATCTTGCAACATCCAAAAATAATGAACACTCTGCATCTAGAGCGTCATGTCTTTTCCCTTCTCCATAGAGCTTTACATGATCCTTCTCTGGTTTTTATTTTCATACACTTGATTCACTGTGTGGGCGAGAGGGTCCATCTGTTCTTCTACGTTCCTGGAAAGCAAAACAAATCAGCTGTATTCCCTAGTGGATCCCAATGTTTTGCTGTTTTCCTGCTAAACCCAAACATCTGGCTAACTCTGCTCAGTGTGGGTATATGCTTCATCTTCATTAGAACTCTATTGCAACCCTACTAATTACTTCCCAACTAATTAAGGCTTATTAAATTTGAGTTAAAGTGTGCAATATTGAACAGAGCAAGTCTCCGCATTTGAATAAGCTCAAGTCTTGGGTTGATTTGACAGAACTTGCTTTATACAGGTGAGCAGCTGTGTGGAAACTCCCCATCTTGCTCTGGTATCAAAGATTGTATGAAGAGAACATGATTCTCATTAAGCTGATCATTTTAGCTTAGATTTGTTCTGGTGCATTTTTAGGTGCCAATTCCACTGTCTTTTTTATTCCTTTAATGACCTAATGTGATTGCAACTCCTGCAGCCTGTGGAACACAACAACTCAATGACCAGCTGTCAAAAGGAAGCTGGAAGCTATAAGCTAAGTACATTTCAGTCTCAACTCTAAGGTTTGGAAAACCACTAAACCAGGGTTTTCAAAAATGGATTGGGCCAAATTCAAAGTCCCAACTCTCTGGGTTCAAAATATTTATCCATTCTCCAATGAAATTGGGTTTGCATTCTGCTTTTCAGAGTCTATGGAAAAAAGAAGGAAGGAGATACATTTCAGCAAGACAATAGAGTTAAAATTGGAACAGAATGAAAAATTGTGAGTGTAAGAAAAATTGGGAAGGAGGAAAATTCTAATGAAAACTAGAACCAGCAGAATATATATGATCACTGCAGTACCTAGCTGGGTTTTTTCTTCTATCCCAACATGTGGCAGAAGTTTCCATTTAGTTATAGAAACTTTTCCTGCAAAATATTTGAATTACCCAGTGAGGTGGGCTGTGGGAAGTTGAACTCTGATTTAAAATGACAGGAAAACTAGTTTGGGAGCTTTAATTACCTTTTCCAACACTTTGAACACTCAAAAAGAGTTTGAAAGGCTCACAAGAATCTCAGGCTCTGAGGCTCATCCACCCGATTTCAAAACAAAGCGGTCAAAATGCAATCTGTACACAAAGAAGGGAATAGGAAGGGGGAGAAATGTAGGTATGTGAATTATGAGAGTTCTTCATATCGTCCCTCTGCTTCACTGCTGTCACATCCTCATTCCTAACCTTTCTCTTTCTTGCACTGAAAATAGAGTTATTGAATTCTTCCTGCTATTGCTGCTGGTTGGCTTTTTGATGAATTACCAGAAGCATCAGCATTTGTCAGCAACTGAAGGCTTCTGACACTTTCAAAAGTGCTGGTTCTGCTCCCGGTCAGGAGAAAACAGGAAACTTGGAAACAATGGAATCTCTCTTAATTTCCCAGGCCTTAGCTGAAAATAGCAGTGTGGTGTGACACAAACCGTGGCAGGGCTGAACAGTGCTTACGAGGCAAAGCCGTGTGTAATGGCTCTTATGGACATTCTGATTCAGTAATAGCAGGACAGCAGCATGAACTTGGAAGAATTAACAATTTTCTGGAATTAAAGAGACACTGGAAAACACAACCCCACATTATCAAAGCATTAGCGCTCATCTTTATCCCAGCCAGTACTGAGTGTACAGGAGAGATTTCTCCAGGGCCTTGGCGATAATTCAATTATTGGCCTGGTTCTGATTCCGCAGTACATTCCAGCATGTTTTCTAAGGTAATCACCTCCTCTTTTAAACAGCTTGACTGGCTCATTAATAGTGGGTAAAAGGCTGCACTTTGCATGGAGTTCCTGCTGACTTCAATGGGAACAGAGCAGGCCGACCAAGGGCAGAATTTAGTCGTGTGACATAGGGAACAGGCTTGAAGCTTGTGAGATGCTTTTATGGCCTCGGGATAGCCATCCCTTCATTATAAACAGAAATCGAGTGCATGTGAGTCCATTCAGTGTAAAAGTAAACAAGAAGAAATAATACGCCTGATTTTCCTTTGCCTCACACTTCGTGCTGTCGTTAACCCCAGTGCAAAAGAGCATGAAATGCCACTGAATTTGAACAATAGTTTATTTCACCCTCGTTTCCCTGGGGTAAATGACTACACAGAGAATGGGACAACAGAGAACTGGGAGTGAAACATCTAGCACATCTAGAGATAGGTCACCAGCCGGGCCAGGCCAGTGCTCTGAGATGGACCTGAGAATCCTCTTTCTAGATGCCTGGCTGGTGTATGTTGCTCACCTGCTCAGGGTCTAACTGGTGGCCAGGTCTGGTGTGCAGAAGGAATTTTCTCCTAGATCAGATGGGCAGGGATCTTTTGAAGTGTTCCTCTTCTCTGCAGCATGCGCTGTGTATCAGCTGGGCACGTCTCTCCTAATCTATTCCCTGCCATCCCAGTGTCCTCAGACATTGGGGACCCCAGGATCTCTCCTGTTCTCTGTCATGGCACACAATGGTTTAGTCTCCTGGGCCTAACTCAAGTCTTCGGATTCAGTATAGGGGTGAAAAATGATGACCTGGGATGCATAGGTCAGGCTAGATGATCTAATGGTTCCTTCTTGCCTGAAACACTATGAAATTTGTAATCTATTGGCCAAGATCAGGGCCCCGAGACATCCTCTACATACAAATAATGGTAAGAAATACCAGTAGCATTAATAAAACATTAGCCCAGGGTTGCTTTGCGAAAAACAACTTTAAAGTCATTGTAAGCAGTCAGCTGGGAAAGGGGAACACGCCTCGTTGCTCCAGCATTCCTCAGCTGCCAAAATGGGGCAAGTGTCTTCTTGGGACCGGACCAGTGATTAGCTGGCCAACGATCAGGGATTGGACTGTGAAGGCGACTTATTTTTTATGTTGTCCCATCTTGTTTCCCCTGTGCTGAGGCAGGTGCCGAACAATCAGTTCTAAGATATAGCCCAGGATCTGCCTGAGGAAGCTATAAAGTTCAGAGTTAGAGAGGCTTTGCCCTTCCTCCTCTAATTTATGTGTATTGTGTAAATCCTGGACATGTACATTTTAATCCAATAATTAGCTCTTTTCATTATGCAGATTACCTTGGCAGCTGCCTAAAATGAATTGCAAAACACCCAGCGGAGTCTGAAAGGGCTTAACTACTTCTAACAAGGGCCGGTTCCAAATGGCAATAAAGTCATTGTGACTAATTTGTACCCAACTTTTCCAAAGCAGTTGGATAGAATTTTATTCCCAGGCGTTAAAAGGAACTACTCCAGCAGCTGTTAATTACTTTATTTAAACCTGTGATTTGTATAAGAAGGATTTTTTTTTTTAAATTCTGTTTAGCAAATTTGGAAGGATTGATAAGACACTGAACAGAAACTAAGGTGGTGTTTGTAGTAATTATTTTTCATTGAAGTAACAGATGACTTTTTTTACAACTTAAATTGTTACAGTTAAGCAACAAATAGAGATTTATACACTCTCTGGATTTTGTTTCCTAGTTCTGGAAGGAAAATCTTACTTTTTGTTCTTCCCCTGCTCTCCCTGTTTGAACTCAGGCAGAATGGCAGCCTCAGGGACAAGGCACTGGACTGGGACTCTGGAGCTCTGCATTCTGTTCCTGAATCTGCTGCCAATTGCTTGTGTAAGTCTGGGCCTCTATGGTCTCAGAGCAGGCCCTGGCATTAGACTCATCTGAAGGGTAGAATTGTGCCAAATGCTTATGTGGGACAATCCAGGCCCCAATTGGCCCAGCAGCGCTGGCGAAACTTATCCTGCACTCGGATGTTAACCTTAAAGGGAACCCCCTTGAGCTGCCCGCATTTCAGCGGCCATTAGAGGGAAAATATTATTTTGCCACCCAAAGAAGTTACATTTTAGTCATGGCTGTTAGTAGTGGCCTAAGCATAAGCGAGTGTGGGCGGAAGATTGCTGTGTTAGTAGCCTGCTGCTTTGGAAATCAGTGTGAGTTGGGCACCCAAGTGCCGTGTGTGTCCATGGGTACATTTACACTGGAGTTGGGGGTGTGATTTGTAACACTGTGCTAGTGCCGATTGAGCTGGCATGCTGAAATGGGAAGGGTAGCTGTGGTGGTGCCAATAGTTGGAGGAACCAATCACTCTAAGCAGGATCCCATCCAAGACCCTAGGTACATATTTGGATGGCTGGACCTTCACACAGCTGTGGCTACACTGCTGTTTTTAGTGCACTACCTTGATCAGAGCTAGCACGGGTATGGCTGCTTGGGCTGGAAATTACATCCCCAGGTCCAACGTAGATGCACCCTTCGAAAACGTACCAATGTAGAAAAAGAAAATGCTGCTTCAGAGTGCTGTGTCACAGTGTGGCTCTTGGTCTGCTATTTCATTTGCTTGCTTTATAGCTGTTCTTCAAGTGACAGCGTTAGCAAGAACAGGTGAGTTAGCAAGCTCCCATTTGGGCAGCGGCAGCATCGCCAATCCACAGCATTCAAACACCACAAGCCAGGTCACAGTAAATGTGAGTTTGACTTGAAAAGCATGGGAGTTTAAAATGTTCTAAGTATTGAGTTCTTTTGATTGGTGTTTGGCTTTGAGAGGTCACATTTTGACCGAGGGGATAAAGGACTTGACTGGGACTCATAGGATCTGGATTCTATTCATGGCTCTGCAGCTGGCCTGCTGGTCTGGTCTGTATTCCCTCTAAGCTGTGTGGGTTCACGGCTGCACAGCGGCCGTCGCACCCCCCCGCACAGCACTGAGGGACCCCTGCACAACCCGGCAGCCCCCGCTGCTCCCTCCAGACCCTTGGGGCTGCAGCTTTGCTGCGGCAGATCCAGCCTGTGCCTGGTTTCTGGGTTGGCCCTCCCCGCCCTCAGGGTGGAACAGGCAGGCTCAGGGCCGGGGCAGGTGCGCGGGCCTGCCTGCCCCACGTGGCCAGGGCAGCAGGGTGGCCATGGCCGGGGTGGGCTCTCGGGCTCCCACCCGCTGACCGCCTCGACTTTCCGGCCTGGGGCTGGGCTCCGCTGACGGCCTCGGCCTCCCGGCATGGGGCCAGAATTGGCCTCCGGGGCCGGGGTCTGCTCCACCCCAGCGGTGGCCTCCCAGGGCCACGGACAGGTCTCCCCCACCAGCAGCCTCGGCTTTCTTTCTTTCTTTCTTTCTTTCTTTCTTTCTTTCTTTCTTTCTT
>ML685839.1:8170582-8273179 GCA_007922175.1 Pelusios castaneus
CTTTCTTTCTTTCTTTCTTTCTTTCTTTCTTTCTTTCTTTCTTTCTTTCTTTCAAGTTTTTTAAAGAAAGAAAGAAAGAATTTTAAATAAAAACCTTTCTAAAAATTAAATTTCAATTCAAAATTCATTCAAATTGAATTAATTAAACACAATAAATTAATTCTATTTACAATCCCTTAAACTTCAATTAATGCCTATAATTTGTCATGTGAGTTTACACAAAAGTTTTATTCAGAAAAAGTTTTGCGCATGGCTTGAAAATTTTGCACACAAACCGCTAAACCTTAGAGGGAACATGCAGCCTCAGGTTCTCCATGTGTAAAATTGGAGTAATGACTCTGGCTTCCTTTGTAAAGCAGTTTGAGATCTACTGATGGAAAATGTTATGTCAGATGTAGGCGTTACTATTTACATGCTCCTCTCCACAACTGGGTAGTTGAGACATGTGTTTAAAGGAAAGGTGAGTGTTTCACATAATCACATGAATCCAAGTTCTGGAGCTTAGGAAAAAACAAGTTGCAATGAAATTGTGAAGGTTGGCAACAGTGACATTGCAGATCTATTTGCAGAACACACTGCACAAAGCAGACCTTTATGTTTAGGAGCACACTCCAAGGAAAAACACCTCTCTCTTCTACATACGTTGCATCCAAGCAGCATTCTACAAATGGAGACAAGGAAACATGAACAGGCTGGAAGTAGATGCAACATGGCTCACACAAGAGTTATGCCTGAACCAAAGATAGCTGGAGCTAATGGAAAGATGGCTGTTGATATCAATGAGTTTAGGCTCCAGCCTATTGCTTCTGTTATGCCCATGTGAATCCTCAGAGTTCAGCCCTCTGTGTGGAAGGTAAAAATTCTGCCCTTTACAGGCTGCCTGTGTTTTATCAGGGTGTGCGTGTGTAAAACATGAAATTCAACCGTCTTTCCAGTCCTCTACAGCAGTCATTCTCCACCAGGGGTATGCAGAGATCTTCCAGGGGGTCATTTAACTGTTTGCCTAGTTTTACAACAGGCCGCATAAAAAGCACCAACAAAGTCAGTACAAACTAAAATTTCATACGGACAATGACTTGTATCTACTGCTCTACACACCATACACTGAAATGGAAGTTCAGTATTTATATTCCAATTATAACAATTTTTCAGTGACGCTGTGCTGTGGCACTTTTGTATTGTTATGTCTGAATTTGTAAGCAGCTAGTTTTTAAACGAGGTGAAACTTGGAGGTATGCAAGACAAATCAGACTCCTGAGAGGCTGAGTGACACTGCTCTACAAGTTGTATTTCTATTGCGCAGTGTCGGCTTGGTAACCAGAACACAGCAGATGTTAAAGCCCCACCCTGCTAAAGAAACCTTTTATGAAATTTGCAAAGCTGTTTGCACAAGATGAACCGGTGTGTGGTGAGTAAACAGTGCTTATTGCAGGACACGCTCCCCACCCCCTGGTGCAGTGAGTAGAAGTGGTCTCCAGTGCAGCTAGCATGCTCAGCCCAGCTCTGGAAGACATCTTTCCCTCCTACACTATTTCACCTTCTTCCCTTTTCTGCCAGAAGAAGCTGTTGCCATAGAGTTGCAGCCCACCCACGTCTTACGGCAGGTAGTGGGGATGGTCATAATTAGAAGCAAACAGTAAAGAGACAGCTCAGGGTAGGTACATAGGAGTGGGGAAGGAGGTTGCAGATTTTCCCCTGTGGGGCAAAGACATGAGACAAGATGCTCTGTGGATATAAAAGATCTTAAATAGAAACAACATTTAAGGTTGCATGAGGATGGTTCAGTCACAGAAGGCCGGATTCATCATTCCTAACTCAGCTAATGTAGGGCTTCACTCTTTAAGTGGGCCCAGAAGATCAGGTAGTAGCATGGTGGTGCCTGGCCTAAGAATTGCAATATAGCCACCGGTCAATTTCTGTTTCGTTAGAGGGAATGAAGATTTAGCAGCACAAGTGGGAAGACGGGGATGGGCCCGTGGCACTTTTGACAAGTCACCCCATGCAGTGGCCACGTGCCTTGTGTTCTTGGGCAACGAACCTAACACTTGCAGAATCAGCTGCTTCCAGAGTGCATGGCCAGCTGTTGGCACGCACAGCCCCACGCAAAGTTACAGCCCTTATGAGAAGATGGCTCTGCTGGGACAGCTGTAGTTAACCTTCTGTCTAGCTGGCTCTCTCTGAGTACTGCACAAACATTGCTCTATCTTACCCCTGACATTGCAATGAAGTTTTATTGCCCCTTTTACAGAGAGGGAGCCAAGCCGCAGAGTAGATTAAGTGACTTGCCAAAGGAGAGAGAGTCTGTAGGGCAAGCCAGGAACTGAACTAGAATACCTGAGTCCTAGCTCTGGGCCAAACCATCCTTTCCACCCTTCCTGTGCTGGCCTATCCTTGTGTGACCGTCATGCCGCAGAACCTCCAGACTGGTGAGTGAAATGAGGAACTGAGAGGCTAATGGAAAAAGCCAGGAGAGAAAAGATTTTCTGGGTAGAAGCACAATCCAGGATAGACTTTCTGGAGATAAGTCCCATTTTACTGGTACCCCAGCAAGTTCACACACTAGTCATGTGTTGGTTGTCCGGGACCCTTCCCCTCTGAGTCAGAGGGAGACCACGTCAACTCACTATATCCCCAGGTCTACAGCCTACAGGCAGGGGAATTAGCCAATCAGGTTGAAGGAGCTGGGCTCACAGGCAAGGCAGGGCTAGTATGGAGTCTGTGGGACTCAGGTCCTCACGGAGGGCAGAGCAACAATCAGTTAAGGAGCTTGGAACAGAGCAGGTAGGGAGCCTGTAGCCCCTAGCCCTCCGGCAGGGCCAAGCCAAACAGCAGCCTATTACCTTTGCTAAATATTCCATTTGGGGACAGATAGGGGTCCTTTCCATTTCCTCTTACCTTAAATGCAGGAAACCCTGGTTCAATTCCCAGCCTGGCTGCTGCCTCCCCATGTGAAATCCCTTGGGAGAATTTCTGGAGCTCCTGGATACCTAGCCAGATTTTCAGTTATGCTCAGCTCCCAGTGGCCCCCATTGAGCACAGAGGTGGTAACAATGTCCCTAAGGAGGTCACCTGAATCCCTTCTTCTCCAGGGCATAAACCATCCTCCTACTAACCGGGGGTTCTTTCCTCAGACAGCGTACCCTCTAACTGCCTACTTCAGAGCATCTGGGGCTGGCCAGTGCTGGAGGAACCTGAGTGTGACTGGGTCATTTCCTCCAGAGTGCCTCCTTCTGGTAGCCTCTTTCTCTCAGTTTCCTTCTCTTCAGGGCTCCTCCAGAGACTTTTCTCTTGGCCAACAATACCCTGGTTTGTTATCACAGACCATTCAAAATGAAGCCATCAAATAGTCATCCTTCCTGCTCTTCATTGAGCCCCTCCCATGCCCAGCCCTCCTGCTTGGAATCTTTTTGCTTTGGCAGGTTGCTCCCAGTCCAGTAGCCTGTGGGAGTCTTTTCTCCCTAGGTGTCTCAAGGTCTCCTGCAGGAACCTTTCCACTCTCTGCAGCCCACAGCAGCCTTCTCCAGGCCTCCAGCTTATCTACTCTGATTTGGTCACAAGACCCTTTTCATTTTCCCCAAGCTCTGTCTGGAACACATCTCCCTCTAATGAGCCAGGAGCCCTGTGACACATGGACCATGGGTCTGATCCTGGCCAGTGACTCTTACGTTCCCACTGGACTTGGACACAACCCACTAAAGCCTTTACTTCTGTTCTTTTCATATTTCTGCACTCACCGAATCGCTGACATCACATAGAGAAACCCCATTAATGCTGTAGGTACTCTACAATGTAAAACATAACACTACCACTTAGAAAAATTCATTTATTTTATCATGCACAGCACATTAAGTCAGATTTGCACGTCATTGATTCCTTCATGTTTTCTTCACCAGACTAATGAAGCGCAGATTTATTATTCCACGTCTCTTCTATATTTCTCCAAGGATCCACAACAATGGGGCCCCCAAACTAGCATCTAATGATGCCGAGGTGTGTTTATCAGAAAATGGCTTTCCTGCTGTTTATCTGGGGCATCTGTCACGTTCTCCTGGCACATTCTGGATAAAAAAAAGCCTGCATCAAGTTTAATAAGCCACTCTATTATGTTAAGATAGTGTTATTGCTTTTCATGTACGCAAGATCATTATAAAATCAGATAGCTGCTAACAGATAAAGCCTGATCTCTGAAACAACTGTGAACATTCACTCTTTTGATGATTATATAACATCAGAAACTGATAACACAAGTCCTAAAGCACAGCGAGAAGCACTAGAACAAAGGGGAAAAGGAAAGACTAACACACAGAACAAGGGAAGCATCGGTGTATAAACAAATATCACTAGAGAAACGAAGAGCCTGGAAATTATGGCCAAGATTTTTAAGCTTTCAGGATGATCATCTTGAGACATCTAAAAGGGCCAGATTTTTAGTCTCCAAGGCTATGTCTACACTTAAAAAGTTAAGTTGACACTGTTAAGTCGTCTTAACAAGTTGACTTAACTTTTCAAGTGTAGACAGAGCCTTGGCTCTCCGCTGAGAAGGGAGTTGTGGTCTCCGGCAGAAGGGACCTGCGGCTCCTTTCTCGCTGGGATCTGCTTGGGTCCTGGGGAGAAGAGAGTGGGGCTCCCTTCTTGCTGGGACCTGTGCGGGTCCTGGAGAAGGGAGCCCCACTCTCTTCTCCCTGGACCCGTGTGGGTCTGGGCAAGAACAGATCTGCCGGAGCTCCCCCTTGGAGGTTCCCCTGTCCTTAGAGTGCTGGCTGCTGTTTTCTCTGGCACTCCACAGACAGGGGATCCCCAGAGGTTTCCCTGGCTATGGAGCACCGGCGGCTGTCTTCTCCAGCACTCCCTGGACAGGGCATCCCCACAGTTTCCCCTGTCTGGGGAGTGCCGGGGAAGACAGCAGCCAGCGGCTCCTAGGACAGTGGAGCCCCTGGGGCTCCCTTGTCCCCGAGCCGCGGCTCCCTTCCCCCAGCCCTAGGTCGACTTAAGGAATTAGGCCGAACTAGAGTGTCCACACCCGTGTTAAGGTCTAAATTGACCTTAATAAGTTGACCTAAGTTGACCTAACAGGTGATAGTTATTAAGTTGACTTAAGGATGCCCTTAAGTCGACTTAATGAAAGCCCGGTGTGGACATGGAGTAATTTAGGTCGACTTAAGCATTCTTAAGTTGACCTAAATTGCTAGTGTGGACATAGCCCAACTGCTCCCCCCAAAATGGAGGCATCCCAAGTCACGAGTCACTTTTTGGAATGTTGGCCTACACCTTTTTAAACACTTCTCCGGGATGGCTGCATCGGACCCATTGCAAAGTGATGCTTGAGTCATTAGGTAGGGGGACACAAGGCCAAAATGGCTGGGAACAGAAAACAAGTATCAGAAGTACTTGACCAGATTTCCCATGCCAATATTGAAAGGAACGATTGCTACTTCCTCTGGCACGGATCTCTAACCTCTCTTTCGAGGAGTTTTCATAGGATTTTTGCACACAGTACTTCACAGAAGTAGCCATTTTTCAAATTGTACCAAGAAAATCTGTTTCTTAGACGCTAATGAGGTTAAGCCCACCAGCAATGGCATAGCTAATACCTGTCAATCACAGGTACCCATCTGGCCCCCTTACCATAGCATCTAGCAACTTACTATCTGTATTATATTTCTCCTCCCCACACTGCTGTGTGGCAAGGCAGTGCTGTTATTTCATCAGTGGGGAACCAAAACACAGAGGTTATGTCTACACTTGCAAGTTAATTCGAATTAAGGAAGCTTAATTCGAACCAACTTAAGCCTTGGCCATGCTAGGCTTTCATTAGTTGGAATTAAGGGCTTCCTTAACTAATAAATTAAATTAATAACTTAATAATAAATAATAAAAAGAATAAATTAATAAAACTAGTAAATTTGATTATACCTTTCGAACTAACCCTTAATTCGAATTAGTTAGTTTGAATTAAGTCAATGTGGCACTTGCTTAGTTCGAACTAAAATTCCAGTGGGGCCATGCTAGTTTGAATTAAGTTAATTCGAACTAACTAAAATTAGTTCGTATTAGTTAGTTTGAATTAACTAATTCGAACTAACTTTGGTAAGTGTAGACATAGAGAGAGACTAAGCAGAACATCTGCACTACAAGCTAAGCTTTGATCCCTGCCCCATGCAGGCTAGTGGCCCTAACCACTGGCTGATCCTTCTCTGGCCACTGCACGTCACAGGGGGACTCCTGATGGACATGGAACTAGTCCAGGCCCTGGAGGCTGGAATATACTTGACTGCCACCAGGGGAAAGTAAGGTGCTGCAGGTAGCAGAGGTAGGGGGTCCATAACAGTATACAGAGCCTTTTGTTGGCTGGCCCCATAGGGTATGTCCACATTGCACATTGAACCCAGCCACTGATTCAGGTTTGAGCCGAAGCCCTCCTTCCAGTCATATACAAATCAGTCTGACTTGGGGCAGCAACACCCAGGTCCTAGGCTCCTGCTAGATGGTTGGTCAGAGCCCGAGTCCTACTGTGTCTTGGGTCCAAGCCCTACCATTCTGCAGTGTGGACGCAGCTGGCACTGCAGACCTGAGTGAGAAGGTCGGCATCGTGCAGCATGGACATTATTAGCAAGGTGGAGATATGGTGGTTATAAAACTAGGTTTACAATGCTGTCTGGATTCTCAAACCTGGGCTTGGACACCCCAAGTCCACAAGCCTGGTTCCTACAGAGGTTTACAATGCAGAATAGACACTGCCATGGAGATTCAGTCCAGGGCTCTCTGCACATGATCCCTGCGGCCCCTTCCCTAGAGAAGGGTTGCGACTACCTGTCTTTGAATGAGGATTGGCAGCAAAAGGGGAGCCATCCCTTGCACTCCACTTGGTACTTCAGGAAAAAGCAATATCCAGCCTCTTTGATGAGATCACAGCAGTAGAAAATCTTCAGCATCCATTAGCTCTCTGTGTTCCGCTAACTGCCTCCGTGTCATTCGGTAAGAAATGACCACGGGCATATCCACAGCCTGCACTTTTACCAGTGTGTTGTGTCAGTTGTCGTGTATTTTGTATCCTGCTTAGCTTTGCCATAGCTAACAGAGGTAGACTATTATGGAATAGCTCAGCCAGTTCTGTCTGGTCTTAGAGTAGAAAAAGAGAGTCCGTGCGCGTTTACATCTCTCTGTGTTCCTGTCTTCTAATTTCTCTCTGAGAGCAAGGAACTTCCAAGTACCCAAATATGTCAGTCAGTTTAGTTCCACTAAAGCCAAGAAAGCTCTGCTGATTCACCCCAACTGCAGAACACCCCTCCACATCTGTTTCAGAGGGGTAGTCTTTTTTTGTGAAGATCAGCCATGTGGAAGTTCGTGTTAAAAGTTTTTTGTTTTTTTTTTTTAAAAAATGAGAGTTTCCAGTGTTGAGAGCTCAGTTTTAATCATCCTCTGTTGAGTGTATAGGATGCTGATTAGGCTAGGCTGTAAAAGCAAATCAAAGCAGATGTTAAGATTCAAACACTGGGGAACAGCATATACAGGAAGGTGCGGTCAGATCACCTGCAATGAGAAAATAATTCGTAATCTGTGTGGTATGTCGATCGTAATGGATTTTTCACAATGTATTTCAGTTCGCACCCTCTCAACTTCACTAATTCTAACTAACTAGCTAGTTAGAATTAGTGCAGTGTCTGAAGGGAATGGTTAATACTTTTAAGAAATACTTGGACTCCTTGGAAAGACAGATTTGAAAACTGGCAACCCTTCAGCCTTTTCAAGGTAGCTGACTCGAGTTCCATGCACTTCATCATACGATAGTCCTTCAGATGTGACCTTGAAAACTGAGCTTCTATGTTGTGTATGGCTATTAAATCTGATGTGGCATTTCTCATAAGGGGCTGTTTTGATGTTTTCAGTAGAAAAACTTAGGTCTTTTTTCCTCCTGTGAAAGATTTCCAGTGAAAAACGTTCTTCCCCGTGCTAATATTTTTAGCTTTTTAAAATAATTGGTTTCTGGCTTCTCTTTTTTCAATGAAAATTTAAAAAAGTGTTCTATGAAAAGGGATCCCCCCCCAATTTACATTTTAGGGATAAAAATCTATTTTGTTGGGGGAAAAATTTTGACCAATGTTTTGAACAGTCAGAGTATCCCCTACCTCCACTGCTCCGTCATTTGTCAATGTGCTAACTACTTGCTATAGTGCAATGCCCTGAAGGAGTTGTATTGTATGCATAAGATGCAGTTTATAAAGTGCTTTGATATCCTATATTAGAGGTTGCTAAAGAGCACCTGTATTGGGCTTGAGAAGATTACACAAGTGAAAAAAATCTTTCCAATCAAGTATAATTACTTCAGCACGCCACCTACCCCAAATAAAGATGCTGATTAAACCCTTTCCACTGAAGTTCCAAACAGCCACTTGGTTTTACAGAGAAAAACAGAAATGAGTATAACTAACCATGATTTAAATTGCTGGCCTTTCCCATTTGGGGTAAGTTGGTTTTCCAAATTTTAGATTTTGCGTTGTATTAATTGGGTGGTGTGCTCTTTATCACGTCAAGGGCAATGTTCTGGGTTGTCTTCATTAGGATGAGACGCACATCTTCCGTTTTACCTCCCCCTCCTCTCACTGGGAAATAAAGCCCTAAGTACTTGAGAAGTTTGTCACAATATCTTCCTTTTATATCCACATCCCTGTATATTACCATAATTGCTGGAAGTAATTAGAAGAGGGAAAATTACTTAAAGAAGAAGAAAATTGTTGTGCAGAGAACATTTAAACTCATGTGACGTGTGGGCCAAAGGGAGAGGCCAAAGTCAAGTACAAGATGTTGCTATTCTTGAGCAATGAGTAAGACTAGAGAAGGGTTGGGTGACCACTTCCCAGTAAGCAAATGTTACGGCCAGTGTATTACACATCAAGCTAGAGACAGCTCAGATTTTGATAGGTTTGCTGCCTAATAGCTAATAGGACCTGGAACTCTATTAGTATCCCAAGACAGCCTTTCTGTAAGGGCACTCAACAACCCCTCATTCAAAAGTTACCCAGTCACAGTGAAACTAGCAGACAGACAAACACCATCCGCTTGAGTGTAAAGCCTGGTTTGTCTCCTCCTTCGTAAATGCTTTGAGAGTTACACATGGAGGGTGCTTGTAAAAGAGCTAGGTATTACCCTCATTGAGAGCAATTTGGTTGGGTTGGAGGTCTTTGTGGTTCTTAAATGCCCGGGATTTTTACACTTGTGTGTGGTGTATTTATTTTTTAAATGAGTGAAGGACCTGGTCTGCAATCTTCTGGAAAAACTCTATAACACTTATTAAAGAACAATAACTTTCCTAGAGACTGTTTTAGAGCATGATGACAAAACTAGATGCCAGTTGCAGCTTCCCACAAGTATAGAAGAGTTCTTCTATTTTATATTACTGTGTGTCACCGCACTGTCTAGGAGCTGCTGTCAAGGACCAGGCCCCCTTGTTCCCTGTGCTAGGTGCTGTACAAACACACAACAGAAAGGCAGTCCCGCCCTTAAAGAGCTGACAATCTAAGTAAGTGTGGCTTCCCTGCCATGGTTGATTATATGCTTTCCACAGATATGTTCTCACGCTCCTGGGAGCTATGTGGTTTGAGGGTTGTTTTTGTAGAACACTGTAGAGTTTGCCATAAGGATAAGGCAATAGTGCAAAAGAGATGCTAAATCAAATCAAGTTGCTACAGCACACAGATTGGCTTTCCCTGCAGAGAGTAGCCTGTAGTGGATTGAGTGTACTGTATTGTAGTTATCATCATTTAAAAGGTAGGGAGTCTCGAGTCCTCAGATGAAAGGGATAGAGCACCATACATTTCCTTGATTTCATACCCTGTCATTCACAACAGCCAAGTTTACCCTGGAAATGAAATCTCACTCAATGAAACACAGGCTGCCTGATGCTACAGCTAATAAGAGCCTCAGCTGGGTGCTCCTCAACACTGCTTTTCCATCACTGGGGCTTTAACAAGTGACAGGCCAAGAAGCAAGCCCACCCAGCTGATGGTCTGGTTCTCCAGCCCTGCAAATGCCAACATGGTCACTCTGAAAGGAGGCAGGCATTTGCCTCTTCAGCCCATGCTCTGTAGTGTACCATCACTGGCCAAGACTCTGACAGCCTGTTCAACTCAGTATGCCCCACTCTGTTCTTCAGGTTTCTTTTAATCCTAATAGGGCATTTACCCCTTAACAGAACTGTTCACCATACTCCACTTGCCTCATTTCCATAAATTTCAAAGCCTGGAGGAAAAATATTAAAAAAAAATATTTACCCCCTCTAGCTGGTCCTCTCTCTCTAAGACAAACAAACAATATCTCTTATGGAGCTAATCTGCTTTATAGCCCCTGTCTGCACAATTAATTAATTCTTTACACCTGCTATCCACTGCTCAGCTACTGATCGTTTTCCTAATTAACTCCAGGAAGCCATTATGTCTTCAGCTTTCTAAGTCTGACTGATTAGAACTTAAAGACATCATGCTTCAGAACAGCTCTTTCGCCTCACCAGCTCAGAGCACTTTTAGTATTTCACCTCAGTTGTTTCTGAGAGCTGTTCAAGGTAGAGGAAGGATTGCCCAGTGGCTGGGACACTAGCTGAGGATTTAAGAGACTTGAATTCAACTCCTTGCTCCAGCACCAACTGTCTGGGTGACCTTGGGCAAGTCACTTAGCCTCTCTGTGCCTCAATTGCCATCTGTAAAATGGGGTAATAATGGTTGTACCTCACAGGGATGTTGAGGAGCAGGCTACCTCCTGGATCAGCAAAGCAGAGGCTATGTTTCCCATCAGCCCCTCCCTTCTGCACTGCCCCTGGCCAGCCAAGGGGAAGAGCCTGAGCTGGGAGCCACATGGCAGCTGGAGAAAAGCTGTGGTTGCTAGACACCAGAGCTGGGCATGCATCTGTGTGGGACCAGCAGTGGCTGGGTAGGGAACCAGTGCAAAGGAGCCTCAAGAAGATGCTAGCTTGGAAACCCATAAATGCTTGTTTGCGTGTGTAGATGCTGGACTGGAGAGGGTACCCCCAGGCAGGCCCCAGGCCTGGAATGCCCTGACTCTCCCTTGTGCAGCCCCAGGGACCCAAACAGGAACTGTAGTTGCTCACTTTGAACTGTAGCTGTTTAAGCCTTTGCACCCAGGGCAGTGCCGCCCGCCCCTGCTGCATCCACTCAAAACCCCCCCAGGAGCCATGGCTGGAACCAGAAGAAGAGCTGCGGCCAGGAGTCAGGGCCATAGTAGAGTTGAGCTTGGTTGTGCTACCTCCCTGCTCTCCATAGGGGCTGGCCCATGCCCCACCACATCCCCAAATGTTTCTCTGTGCCCAGCTACGTGCCCACAGTTTGGGGACCTCTTCCCTAGGGGATTTGCAGCTTTTGCCATCAGCCCCAGAAAAAGCCTTCTCATAATCAGGTGTCTGGTTGGTTATGGGGACCCACCAAGGCTAGTGCCTTCTAGGCCTATTTGCTGAGGCACTTACAGTACGTATCTCTGTGACACGGCACACCAGGCATGCTACTGGAGGCCTAGGGCTTTGGTGCACAAAAGAATCACAAAAATTACAAGTGGCTCCTTTCTGCTTCTCCCCACCCTCTAACCCTCTACTTCTCTCTAGCTTGCAACACCGGGACTAGGAAGTGCAGGAGGAGAACCTCTTCCAGCAGGCAGGTGGGGAGAAGAAAAGGGCTGGGAGACAAGGGGGTGCAGAATGGTTGTGTGGCTGGAGCAACTGAGAGAAGAGGAGGAGCACAAAGAGTTTCTGTGGGGCTGTGTTGATGTGGGGGCTGGGACACAATAAATCAACAGGAGGACACTGACTGAAATTGTATTTCTCATCAATTGGCAACGCTAATCAGGGGAGCTCAGAACCCAACAGGAAAAGCATGTTTTAATCTTACGATGTGGGAGGCATGATCCATTCTTGTCTCCCTCATTTCTGACCTTCTGGAGTGGACAGTGCTATACGTTTGTTGTTTCCTAAAACGTATTGCCCATATGAATGCAGAAGGAGTGGTAGCTCAGGACAGTTACAATATTCAATTCTCCATTTAATTTATATTCCAGGGAACTACCCTGCAATTGAATTTATTGCACTTTAAATATTACAGGCTACTCTGGGTCTCAAACGGTTTGCTTCAATGTCATCAAAAGGACTCAAAATCATCATACTGGGAGGAGTTAACGGCCACCATCAAGTGTGTCTGATTTATAGGCAAACACAGACCTCATTAAAGCAGATGGACCTGCTAGACATCCTTCATTCAGGCTAAAAGCAGCTGCAATTAAGCAGCTTCCTGTAATAAGATAGCTGGAGACAATTGAAGCCATGGCCCAAGGCACTGGGACAATTAGAAGTTAAGCGCATGGGCCTGTAGGCACTTTCCCTAGGACTGTCTGCAGATGTAGGGACTGGTGGGTGGCTTGCTAGATTGGCTTTATGGGAGAGGGGCAGAAAGTCAGACAAGCAGTCACAAGGGTGGCTGGAAAGGCAGCAGAGAGCGCTCCTTGGGGCACGAGCCTGGCTGGGAAGGCCTGCTGTTTGTTCTTACAGTGTTCATGGAAGCAGGACTGTGTATACGCTCTTTGTAATGAAACAGAATTGCACCAAGAAAACACCTCATTCTAAACAGCCACTGCCTATTCTAACTGAAACAGCCTGGCAAGACCCTGAACACTGGCTACGCTGTGTGGGATAAGGGCAACAAGCTACAGTGTTTAGGTTTCGTAGCTTTAGATGAATGGGACCTGCTAGCAGCTGATGCCAGCCAGGACCAAACGCTAAGGCTGTGGGTGAGACTGAGGAAGGGGTCCAGGATGATGCATGGGATTGTAGCTACAGGCTCTGGGGTGAGGGTCAAGGCTCTGACTGTGGTGTGGAGGGAGAGAGGGTAGAGCTATGCTGAAGGAGCTGCCCAAGGAGTCAGGCTGGGACCCACAGTTCTTTAGTCCTATAACATCTCATTCCAGCTTCGGCTGATATCTACTGCAAGTAGCAGCCCTAAGTACTTAGTGGTAGGAAGAGCACCTGTCTAGCCTTGCCCCAAGAAGAGGAGAGTAGCACATTGAAAAGAATGTGAGCCCCACATTGACAACCTCTCCTTCCTGCAGTCTAGCTTCCAAATCCCAGCCACACTGACTCAGCACAGGAAGGGAGCGAGAGATGGAAATTCAGTTCCCTGCTTTCCTTGCGTACGGATCTCATAGCCTGTGTTTTCAGCCAGTGAGCAGCCTCATCTCTATTTTGTCGGGCCACTTGCACCTTCCGCTTGAGCTTCCCTGAAGAGTCAGAGATCCTGGCTGACTTCTGCAGAGAGGTACAAAAGAGCGGGTAAATCGGCAGTAGGGGACCAGCCCTTATACACAAAGGACTCACTAGAATAGTCAGATTTTGCCCTGAATTACTTGGTCAGAAGATTCTCCCCTCCCATCCTTAAAGGTCTTCACCCACCACAGTTGCACATCCTTGGGCTAGGTCTGGGAATTAGCTTTCCACCTGTATGGCATCCCCCTGCTGCTAGGTTCTCATCCTATGGTAGCTTCACATCTCTTTGCAGCTCAGTCCTCTGGCCAGATCACATTATACTCCCTCTTTGCAGAGTACCAACATTGTACTATCCCAGCTGCCAGCCTGGATGCCTCTTCAAACAGTCTGTTTCAATTCTAGGTCCTGTGCTCCTTCCCAAGATCCAGGCCTACCTCCAACCCAGGAACCCTTTGATTAGCACTGTTCAGACTCAGATACTGTTTCCCTAGGCTGCTTCACCTCTTTTATCCCTGGGTTTATCATCCAAGCATCTTATTCTCCTCAGGACCACTTCACCTTTTCTATACTCTCTAGCCCAAGGTGGGGACCCAGGCTATAGACTCCTCCACACTTATCCTTGACCCACTCCCTTTTCCTGTAGCTATCTCTGGGTCCTGGCTTTATACTCCTAGCCTGGCTCTTCTCCAGTTGGGCTTCATTTGCAATTAGGCCCTATCAAGCCCTGGCTTTCCTCCAGGTTTTGTTAATTAGCATTTTTCTGGCCTGCATTGACTGGCTCAGGGCTGGTGTGGGGTGAGCACCTTTTTGAACCTCCCCCTTCAGTGGTGCAGAGTGCTGTCAATGGACTGTTTTTCTCACATCAGAGGCAGCTGCCATTGAGCAACACACTGCACTGAGCTGTAAAGGCCCAGGAGAGCCTGTTCGGTGCCCTCCTATGAACAGCCGTAGACTTGCAGCAGGACTGCAGTTCTTAGCAGAAAGGCAGGTGCAGGATTAGGAAAACCTGCCCACAGCACACACACGAGCGGGCAGGAGAGCAATATTGGGCCAGCTCTCTCGCTGTTACCTAGTCAGGTCATGTGGGGGCGATAGAGACACAGCATTCTGAAAAATGTATCCTGTGCTCAGTGGGCTAAGGCTCCTGGGGAAAAGCAAATATAGCTGTAAAATGTTCTGAGGTTTCTGGGGAGAGTTTACCAAGAATTTTAAATAGCTGGACAACAAACCAGCAAGCAGACAAGGCAATACAGTTAATGCACCTGGCCCTTGTTATTATTAGATTCCCTTCTGGCCAAGCACATACATTAATAAGCACAGAATGAACAAGGTATCGAGGTGGGGGTGGCGGCCATTTATCTACTTACTTCTGAGCCTTCCATTGCCATAGGCAGGAGGCTGATCCTAAATTCATTGCACATTCAAAACCGCCCTGAGAGGTTGGGGGTGAATGAAAGATAAAAGATCGGGCCCCATGTGAGTTCTGTTCCTTACCCCTTGGCCAGAAGGGGGGTCTGGTGAATAGGATGCTGGAAGGCAAATGGGCTCACTTTCTGGCTTACCCCATACTCTCTGTGTGATCCGGGGTAAATCACATAAGTGACCCAGTGCCTCAGTTTTCCCATGTAAAATGGGGAAGATGAAATTAGTGAGACACAGAGGCATTCTACTGATGAGGGCCATACCAAGTCCCTTGATAGGACTGCGGTGAGTGCCTTTGAGCCACCTATTTGTTTCCTCTTAGATATCAAGAGGTCTCTAATTAACACCTCTGGCTGAGATTTCCAAAGCCTCTTAGGGAACCTGGATACCTCATTCCTACTGACGTCAATGGCCACAAGACAAACCAAAAGGCTTGGGGGCAGGCTACACAGGAAAAACTGGGTGGTAAGTTCTACTTCTTTAGCACCCCTGTGGAGAGAAGGTGGGTACTGCTCTTGTCTGGGAATCCAGAGCACTGACATCCACCCCCATCTCAGGAGTCAGGGGTGGTGTGGCGGAGACCACAGGCAAAAATCCGGAAGCGTTTGCAGCCCACAAAAGGCAAAGTCCAGGGCCCTTGGAAAGTCAAGGAGAAAAGAAAAAGAGAGATGAACCAGACCTCTCCACTTTCTGAGCAGCCAAGGCTCTTATGCAGTTTTCCTAGTCAGCACCCACTGCTCCCAGGGGCTAGGAAGCCCTGACGTACAGCCCTGATCCTTCAGAATGCCACCCCAGACTGACCCAGCATCCTCCCTTTTAAGGACTCTCCCTTCTTTCCAGTGAGCCGGGCTAGGGCTGTTTGTACCCAGGGGAGAAATTTAAACTAATACATCTTGGAGGGGGAGATCCCCATCCCAGTCAACAAGGGGTTCAAGTCACACTCCAGGTTCTACTGAGGAAACATTCCAGAAAGGACAAGATCTAACCACCCCACCTCCAAAACAAAACAAAAACTAGGGGGGGGAGGGGAAATCATGCATGCCCTGTAGTCAATGGAGGAATCCCCTCCGCCCCCCCCCAACCGTTGACTCCAAATGGAGCCAGGATTTCATCCAGTTAGCTTGGAAACAATTGGTGCAGATGGTGGGTTGTGCTGGAGGCTTGTATTGTAAAATAGCACTGAGAAACTGGTACCCTTGCCAGCAGAGATGAACGGCAGTGACATCCACTTCTCGATATTGAATGAAGACAGCATGAAAGTAATGCTAGGTCAGAGGGGATCTTGCGCTGCTGATGACAGACTACCAAGACGATGTTCTCCTTACCAGTCCTCAAGATACCAGAATTTATTTGGTGAGATCATTTAGCCTCCAGGATGGTAGCTTCTTGGGCTATGTCTACACTAGAAAAGTTAAGTCGACTTCGTTAAGTCAATTTAACAAAGTCAACTTAACTTTTCTAGTGTAGACGTAACCCCTTGTCGACCTTATTAAGTCAACTTAATGCTTTAAGTCGACTTAATAAGGTCGACTTAGGCCTAATCCCCGTCCACACTGACTTTAAGTCGACTTAAGAAGTCGACTTAAGGCTTAAGTCGACCTAAAACGAGGTGTTATTAAGTCGACTTAAGGAAATGCTTAAGTCAACTTAATAAAAGCCCAGTGTGGACACAACTTTGTTTAGGTCGACTTAAGTCTCCTTAAGTCGTCCTAAGTTACCAGTATAGACGCACCCTTGATGATTCCATAACCTACTAGTGAGGGTCCCAGAGTTACCAATGGCTTTAATATTCTGTAGCAAGAATAGATAGTACTGAAGGCTGATATCAAGCAGTACATTGGGATTATACCATAGCATTCGCTCTGCAGTTGACATATGTTAGATTTAAAGCTGCACTGGATATTTTACAAGCCACTGCACAATTTCACTTTTATTTACTATCATAGGCACAAACAGATTACTTTATAGGACAGCAAAGCATACAATATTTATCAGGCAAATCTAGTACCTAATACACAGCATTTGTCATATATGTGGCTGAATCCATTAGGATAATGGATGAAATGCAAATGCAAATAAAATAAAACAAATAACAGGCTAGTGGTGACAGATCTTGGAGTGAGGGGCTGGGTGCTAGACAGCGGGCAGAGGGAGAGAGAACAAACCTGTCTCTCTTGCATGTCACTTTCATCTGAGGAATGACATTTTTGACTGCAGCAGAGGTCCTGCCTTTTTATTTCCTCACGGTCAAGAGAAACAGAGTCTCTGATACTCCCATAGCTCAGCTTAAGAAAACAGAGATGATGCATAAGAGAAACTGATCCCGCAAAAACTGCTCCGAATCAAACCTGAGATTTTAGCTACGTGATGAAGTGCCAGAATGCCGACAGAAATTGAAGGATAGACTCAACAGTGAGCCAGCCTACGCTTGTGTGCATGGAGATAGGGGGTTAGGAAGCACTCTCTCACTGCCGTAAGCAGGCTACCCATCTCAGGGGGAGCAGTGCAGATAGAAGAACAGTGGCCACTGAGCCACGCTCTCTGCTTCCAGGCAGATGGGCAGAGAGGAGGTAGACTGAACAGGAATGAGTGAAGCTTGGCTCTCTTCCCTTGTGCTGGCCAGTGCCGCTGATCAGGTAGGTGAAGGGTTGACGCAATGCACCCTCTCTAAACACACATCACTGGAAAGCTGGTTATGTCTACTTTGAGATGAGACATGATCTGGAGCTGTTAAGTGCTGTTGCCATAGAACCAGGGATAAACAATGCTATCAACGTGGCAAAATGACCACTTTGAAATATTTGCATGTGTTTCTGTGAGTTTAATGACACTCTGTGTTATTTCAGGACATAAGACTGCATTTCTTTGTGACCTCGAAGCATCGCAGTAATCTAAAGGGTAAACCAAAAGCTAATCATTGCTAGTCAACATCCTTACCATCCTCTTCTTCATCATTGTCATCTCTGTTCAGACTGCCTGGGTTATCACAGTCTTCATTGCTTTGGTATGTACACTGTTCTATGCGAGGATGGCTGTTCTGGCTACATGCAGTTGATTGTGAAGCAACCTCTGTTGGTACATGTGCAGATAAGGTCCTGTAGAAGCTCGGATATCACTGAGTCTTTGAAGAATCCTGGAAGTAGTTCACCCTCCATATTTGTCTCTCTACGCTGCAATGGCAATCCAATATCTCATTTACCTATGTGCGAAGACATCCAAATCTTTTGACATGCTCTTCAAAACTGTCCTCAAATGATGGGAGACTTCGTCCTTTTGGGTGGCTAGATTGAGGCCCAAACAACATAAGTCTTGGTGGGCCTCCTTTTCTTTCTTGCTTCTGGTCATCCAGCACAGTATCCACCGTCCTTGCAGCAGAAATCATGGCTTGTCCATCACTCACTCCTGATTTAGCAAGATCTCTGATGTGGTAAGCTCCCTTTGTTTTGACAACATTAAAGACAGATTTTTCTCCAGTGTGAAATAGGGATGACACAGAGTCACATCCTATTAATGTGTGTACAGCAGAAGATATGTTGCGGGAGGCAGGAGTGAGTGTGTCACAAATTGCGTGTACAGGCATAAAGCAATGCTTGTCAGTTGTGTTGGTAACGGTGCCTGTTTCAATCAACGTTATCTACGGCTTCCATTTTTGGAAAGTAGTGAGCAGCAAGGATCAAAATGTCTATATCAAGTGACCTAATTACTATGGTCCCTTTCATGCCCAGAGAACCAAAAGCCACAGTGGGACATGCAGAAACACCCTTATGTCTGCATCCTCTTGAGTGCTGTACAAGTCTTGATGTTCTTCAGCACTTCTACTAGCGATGGTCTTTGCTACTTCACCATTAGAAAAGTCTCTGGTAAGAAGGAGCTTTTGTGATGGGTTTGCTCTCATCTTCACAGCTGCATTTTGAATCATCTACTCACAGAAGAATTTTACAAGTGACTGCCTGTTGGATGCCCTGTTTAGAAACTTTTTCCGTGGAGGCACAGAGCATCCACCAATCACCTGGTATTTCTTGCATCCAACCTTAGATCCTGTCTGGGGCTATCGGTCTGCAATTTTTACAGAGTTCCTATTATCCTGTCTGTCAGAGACTCCAATTACAGAATTAGCATTGTTAAATCATTTTAGGACTAACACCAAGTACTCAGCAGCCAGTTCACCAAATGTGTGAATGTCTGCAGCCATCATTTGTATGACAGCCATGGCATCCCTGACATACGCTGTGGTTTCTTTATTGCGTGCTCTTAGCTCTTGATTCAGCTTGAGCTTCTGTTCTTCTCATTGGTCCATCATCATAGACAAGGGATGTAGGTACAGGTCATATTGGGTGACTAAGAATAGTTGCTATTGAAACATCATTCTTTCATCTTGCTCAGGACAATTTCTGGACCGATAGATGCTGTGATTGTTTCTCCCTTGTCAGACTTAAATTTGGTCTCCTTGGCCATGCCAGCAAATGCCAGATTTCTTGATTAGGCTGAAGAAGTGCCATGTCCCATCAGAAACAAGTGGACCTCTTACAAATCTCTCCATTTGTTTTCAATTTCCAAGCCAAGTTGGGACTCCCAATATTTCCTATTTTGAGGAGGATGTTTCCTGTGCCCATGAATGGATTGGTAAATCGTGGGCCTCATGAATTACCATAGGCATCAGTCTGTGTAACCATAAGAAATAGTAAGACCTCACTTTCAAACAGCTAGAAGCAATCAATGGACGTAAAATCCGAGGTGTCCATCTTTGGTCCTGTCACTGAAGTGAGGAGCATTTGTGGAGGTCGGGAGTTTTGTGGCTCAGCCTTGTAATACACTGGTGACGCCTTTAGCTGCTCAGAGTAGAAGACCCACGGCTCAGTTTGCAGCACTGCAAGGTGATCTTTGTTGTGTGCAGGGCGCTGTTAGGGCTGAATAAATTCTGTAAATCTCTCAGTGTCCTCCAGGAGGTGAAGAGAGAAGTGTTCCTGAAGCGTCACCACTGCTTAGCAAGCAATAACGCCCCTGTGTGTCAGAGGCTATGTCTACACTAGAAAAGTTAACTCGACTTTTGTTAAGTTGACTTTAATAAGGTCGACTTTAAGTTGACTTAAAATCGACCTTATTAAAGTCGACTTAACAAGTGGCAACACTTTAGGTCGACTTAGTCCACTTTGTTAAGTCTACCTAACTGCCCTTAGGCCGACTTAACAAAGTGGACTTATGCATCCACGCTGAGCTTAGGTTGACCTAAGGAAGGGTTAGGTCGACCTAAGGAGGCTTAAGTCGACCTAAGGCGTGGTAGTTATAAAGTCGACTTAAGCTTTCATTCAGTTGACTTAAGGAATTTCTCAAGTCAACTTAATGAAAGCCTAGTGTGGATGTGGCTTAATTTAAGTCGACTTAAGCCTTCTTAAATCGACTTAAATTGCCAGAGTAGACATAGCCTATATGCCTGCCAGGTCTACCCTATAGGAAAAGTGAGGATGCTACATGTACCGGATACTGATGGGCATATTCATTTGGTTAATACTTCAGCAGAGAAACGAATTCCACAAGGGCAAGTTCTGTAAGTTCGTCAGCCCCTTTCTCCCTGTGCGGGTTCAAATCCTGCTGAGAACCTACTGCAGGCTGCACCCCCGCACTTCCCCTGGAACATTTACAACCTTGACTTTACAGAACAGAGGTGAGCGACACCAGTCCTGGAGGTGGAGAAGCAATCAGTAAGCAGGGAAGATTTGCTGAGGTGTCTGGGCACAGATGCAACAGGGCTAAGTGAAGCGCCTAGCTACAAAGGGTTTGTCTTGTGTTACAGGCTGATGTCACTAAGGCCTCTTTGCATCTGCTGAGGCCTGCCAGCTCATTCAGAAATGGCAAGCTCAGACAAAGCACATTGCTGCTGCAGCACTTGCAGATAAAGACAGGAAGAAGGAATGTTTTCTGGGGAAAGGGCAATCGCCTTTCACAGCAAGGCACAAGATCGTCCCTAGCTCTTTCATGTAGAATTCCAAGTGCTCAAATGACCTTTGTGTCCTTACAAACTTCCTTGTCTATTTATTTGTATTTCAACCTTTGTCCTGAGCGTTGGAATTACTGGCTTCTTCTGCTATCTTATAACTTCATCAATTCATCCCAATTAATACCTCCCCTTATGCAGCCTGGTATGTTTCAAAATAGATTCCAAGAGAATTCCTCTCACCTCCTGCTGGAAATGAAACAAATCCCCTGATTTTTCAATAAGTGCTCCAAAGTAAATTGAGGGTGGTCTGCTTTAGAAAAATAGTCTCTTATCACTATCTAATTCAATGTGTTGATTTTTTTACTGGTACCGTATACTTATATTGGTGAATGCACTTACGCCAGTATAAAGGTGTCAGGCAAATATCGCTTATTCTGCTTCCTGAACCACTCTAAGCTGTACAGCAATAACTGTATCTACACGGGGGGTAGTTTGCCACTCTAATGGCACCAGTATTATTAATGCATCAACATTCTGTAGTGTCGCTAAGTCACTAGCTCCTGCATACTTAACATTTCTCTTGTCCTCAATAGCTGAATTCAACAGAATTGTTTGCAACATTCGGAACCACTTCACCATGTTCAGTTAAAATTTGGCACTTGTCACTTGCAAATGCAGTCTCATAAAGAGTAAGGGAACATGGAAATTAAAGAGATAATGAAAGCCCTCTGAGAAATCATAGTCTATCACAATCTCTATTAAAAAGTATCAACAGAATTACAAACTGAGACTTTGGCTGGTGTATAAGGCTGGATCACAACCAAGCCATTGTAGTTATCTGCCTTATTCTATTTTTAAAATACATACAGGGGAGAAGCATCTATTGCCATAAGTCCTCAAACCATCTGTGACATGTCTTTTATATTAAACTCTACTTGCGCTGCGCATGAAAGCAATGTAAGTGCTAACCGAATGCATTAAGTAGCCGTGAAAGGATTATTGCTGAAATGCATTTTGTTCTGCGGGTAGCCCTCAGCTCATTTCTGTTTGTTATTTGTGGGAACTCGGAACCTCGGGGAATGAAAGTTGAAGTGTTCATTTGGATGTCAGCTAACTGGTGGCTGCAAAGTTGCTTATTGAACCGAGGTAGATGGTAGATGGCTTTAGAGTTGCCTGACATGTCAGCAGAACTAGAAAAACATGGAAGGTGACACTGGGGAGGAATAATCTAAATATAAAGATGTAGAGACTGCTAGAATTTATGATTCACAGGCTAAAGATACCAATCTGGCAGTGAATTAAAGTTCACTTGTAACAACCTGCAGCATCTCCTAAGGAAAGAACATGTGTTGTTCCACCCATTAGTAGAGGGAGTCACAAAGAGCTACAATGAACTCGCTTTTATTTAATATTAATGCTGTTAGAGATCCATATGTTGTGAGGTGATGAAGGAAGACAGTAGACAAATATATACTGGAGGACTATTTTCAAATGGCTTGTGATTGGATCACAAAACTTTCCAAGCCATACCAAGCCACACCCAAGCAGTCGAAATTCTCTCTACCCCAGTGGCAAGGTTGACTTCCATGGGTGTGACCATAATGTGTCCCATGGATTGGGTTCCCCCTTTACAGAAGCACCCCCCCCATTTACTCTCTCCAATCTCTTTTCTGTTGGGCCTAGCAAGCTAATAAGAAAAGAAAGCTTTCAGTTGTCATTGGAGATGTGACATATCTGCCCAAAAGAAACATGTCACCTGGGAAAAAGGCAATGAGTTAGACCTCTGAGCATTGCTAGAGAAGCCACCTAGTCTTTGATACCAGAAGAAACAACAAGATTTAGTCCTCCTGTGGCAAAAACACAAGGAAGAAGCAGTAGCCAGTTAGGATCCACCAGATGTGATTAAAAAGGCTGGCCTGATTTTTCTAAGGGGCAGTGTTAGTGGTTGGTGAGATGGAGCGGCATTTAGCCCTCCTCTCTGGTCTACCCTAAAAGCACGCAGGCCCAGGGCAGGGCCTCACAACCCGACTATGCCTTCAATTAAAGTGTGTGGCAAAGGGTTTAGTTTTCACTGTGGAATTAAAATCCCAGGTGGCGGGTTTTGAGTTGAATTTCAACTAACTGTTATAATGGGCAAACTATGACAAGGACAACAGAGATGTTACTCCCTCATTCCCACTCCACCCAAAAAGGGATGTGTACAAACAATTCCAAGACATGGGACAAACTTGGCTCAGTTTCAAATAACTCACCGCTTGCTTTGTTTTTCTTTTATTAGAGCTTAAACATGTTGTTTTTGCAGGCTGTGAAACCCAGTGCCAGATGAATCCAATGTACAGTATCTAGCAGTCATTCAGCAGGTCTTTGGTAATTAACTTGTTCAGTGAGCTCTGGAGTTTGCCAGTTCACAACTATACTGGAGGCACTTCCCAATTCCAGCGACTGCCAACGCAGTTGGAATGGGTAGCAGGGCTGTGATTCAAAACTAAATGGATTCTTCGGTAAGGGTTAGTCATTGGGCCGCGTAGCTGTGGAATGCGACTGCAGACTATGAGCAACAGGTAGGAACTGAATAATATTTACATTTCAAAGAGCTGTGGAAACACCAACTAACTAAACAGAGCCCCCCATTGGAGAAAATGTAAGCGGAATCATCACCATGTTAGCAGCAGGGA
This sequence comes from Pelusios castaneus, assembly GCA_007922175.1. Lineage (NCBI taxonomy): Eukaryota > Metazoa > Chordata > Testudines > Pelomedusidae > Pelusios > Pelusios castaneus. The sequence goes on from ML685839.1 coordinate 8,193,867, forward strand.
AATGGAGACAGAGATAATAAGTGACTTGCCCAAGACAAACCAAGCGAGGGTTAGAACTCCAGGCTCATTGCCCATGTCCCTGGACTTCTAAGGGCATGTCTACACTACAGAGAAAAACCCACAGTGCCAGGTCAAGTGGTCTTGCTTTAGGCTGGATTAGTCATCTATGTCTTACCTAGTGTGGTAGGTGTGCTGGGAAAGCTGAGGGATTTGCAGCATAGCCTTTGTCCCATGACTGTTGCCCTCAGCTGGGCTTCCCTCTCAAGCTAGTTTTGGTTTAAATGAAAAGCTGGCTTGCCTCAGTGCTGTACATCTGCCTTCCTTGATGCATTAGAGCAGTGGTTTTCAAATTTTTGTTCTCGGGACCCAGTTGAAAAAAAATCATTTATGCCCATGACCCAACAATGACATCTTTGAGCAATGCGTTCCAGTCTTTCAGTGGTGGCAGCAGGTGGCACCGTGGCCCAGTACCTGAGGGTCTGCGACCCAGTATTGGGTCCTGACCCATAGTTTGAAAACCACTGCATTAGATCACTGATGACTTTTGTTTGTTTGTCAGTGTAATATGCTGGTCTAGCGCCTCCTGCTGGTGTCTGGTTCCAGAGACTATACAGGCCAACTACCTTACCTTCAGCTCCACTGTTAAAAGCCTGTGTTTTTGGAGCTAAAGTGCTCAGGATCAATCTGTGCTTTTGGCAGTGGTCTCTGTATGTGTATGTGGCCACCTGTCCTGCTTCTTCCGGTCATTAGATAACGCTGCCTTTCCATTCTGAAGTATTCCAGGAACCTCTAATTAATGAGGATTCTTTTTTTCACCTTAGTCTTTTGTTAGACATTATGTTCTACATACCAGGTACTATTTCAGGGTACAAACTTGGAGCATGATTCTGCATTGCTGAAGGCACTGTAGATTTCCTCTTTGTCTTCAGATGGGAGCCAGATAATGTTCTTGAGTGTCAGACATCTATCACACAATGTTCCGGGCACACCAGACACATCCCGCAGGGATCGCCCAAGTATTGAGAACTATTCCAGTAGAGGCTGGCAGGTTAGCAATGCCTGTCCATCTCAAGAAACCTCTTGATTTCAGCTCCGTGTCTCTCGACTGTGCATGCAACATTAAAGCTTATTGCTGGAACGTGCTGTCCACCTAGAGGCCCGTGAGTCATGTTGGTGTGAAAGGAGGAGTACTTAAGCCACGTCTCTGGAGAGACACGCAGCTCTTTAGGGATCACTGCACTTATGTGTGCAGAATGACAACCTCAAACACATTCAAATAAATACGACTTGTTGAGACAATTCAACCTTTCTTGTTCCTTTTATACTTTCCCAGAAGCACCTTTGTTGCTTATCCCTTTCAGCCTCTTTGCAATCAAAGGCATTGAAAAGGGACTATTAATACCTCCTACGGCCTAAAGGAGCTATTGTACTGAAATGTGTAACTGGAGCACAGACCATTGATGGCAGTCCTGTGTGTGCTAGGGTCCTTAGCTGTCAGGGCTTTGACACTGCAATAGTGGGATGTGCTCACTGGACAAACTCTTGCGCATCCAGCCTCCAGCTGCGACGGCCTATTGCCCTATGGTCCAGGCCAGATTCATCCATTCTCTACTGTGGAGCTACAACTGGATGGATTTAGTCAGAGCCATACTATGTCTACACTGGCAAGTTAGTTCAAATTAAGGAAGTTTAATTCGAACTAACTAAAGTCATGGCTACACTAGGCTTTAATTAGTTCGAATTAAGGGCTTCCTGAATTTGAACTAATAAATTCGAATATGCTATTCGAACTAAGGGTTAATTCGAGCTAGTTAGTTCAAATTAACCAATGTGGCCATGTTAGTTCGAACTAATTGCTTAGTTCAAACTAACCGGCCCATTGAACTCAATGCAATTCGCTAATTCGAACTAAGCAAGTGCCATGAATGGCACTTGCTTAGTTCGAACTAAATTTTGCTAGTTCGAATTAAGTTAATTTGAACTAACTAATATTAGTTCGAATTAGTTAGTTCGAATTAACTAATTTGAACTAACTTTAGTAAGTGTAGACATAGCCATAGGCTATGTCCACACTGGCAAGTTAGTTCGAATTAAGGAAGCTTAATTCGAACTAACTAAAGCCATGGCTACACTAGGCTTTAATTAGTTCGAATTAAGGGCTTCCTTAATTCGAACTAATAAATTTGAATAGGGCATTAGAAGTAAGGGGTTAATTTGAACTAACTAGTTTGAATTAACCAATGTGGCCATGTTAATTCGAACTAATTTCTTAGTTCGAATTAACCGGCCCATTGAAATCAATGGGGATCACTAATTCGAACTAAGCAAGTGCCATGAATGGCACTTGCTTAGTTTGAACTAACTTTTTCTAGTTCGAATGAAGTTAATTAGAACTAACTAAAATTAGTTTGAATTAGTTAGTTCGAACTAACTAATTTGAACAAATTTTAGTAAGTGTAGACATAGCCGTAGAGTTTAAGGCCATTAGGCAGCTGTGGTAGGCTATATCTCTCTTGAGCCTCCTTGGGGAGAGAATGGGCAATGCTGTTGTCTCGGAGTGCAGCACACCACTGGTCAGGACTCCCTGTCCCCTTCCAGAGGAGTCAAAGCTGTGCAATTCAGAGTTGCCCAAAAAAGATTCTGCCACCCACAAAAAATAGAGTCCTGGGCCTTCAGGAAGCTATGGGGAAAAATACCAGCACCCTACACTGAGCACGGCTCTTCCCAGTTAAGGACTTGCCCATCTCCAGGCTTGACAGGCTTTATAGGTGCACCAGGTTGGGGCTGGCTGTGCCCATATGAGCTCATTAACCCCTTCTTGAGTGGCGTAGGGGATTTGTCCCATTGGATGATGTTGTTTGACCTCCCATCTGTCACAGGCCACTACTCATTACCAGCCTCCTCCACACCTAGCCCCTCCACTGGAATGACAGCCCTCCGGAGGCTAAACTATTGTGTGCCACAGGCAGAGAACAGGAGGGACCGAATTACACCAGTACCTCTGCCATGGCAGGGAATTGATTAACTGAGATGTGCCCAGGTGGCCAAGCTTCTCAGTTCTTATCTGTTAGCCCTGAGAGCTACAGCTCAAAAGGAGGAAGGGTTCTGGGCTCATGGCTCTGGATTAGGGTCTGCCATGAAGAAAGCCCCATGGCAGTGGGCAGGAGAGGGGAGTGACATGGTTCAAACCAGAGGAGGACAGGACATTCCTGGACCACTGGAGAGTGGGGACACACCCCTGGTGTAACTGAACCAGTGGTGCTGCGGTCACCAAGGCACCGGTTTCTCTGATAGGGGAACCTGCCCTGCAGCAAGATCCCAACATCAGCCACAGCTGGGTTGAGGGCAGCATTGTAGGCAATGGGTCAGTTGCTCAATGGGTGTAAATCATCACAGCCTTACTAATGTCACTGGAGCTATGCTGATTTACCCCCATGGGGGTCTGGCCCACTGTGCCTACCTTCCTACTGGAGTCGTAGCAGAAAAGGGTGCTTGTTTGGACAACACAAACAAACACACTGACCCCATAGAACCTCCTTCTTCACCTCCTTTCTGGGACACTCAGTCCCTCCACTCTCTCAAGCTCCTTCTGACACCACCCAGGAGGGCTTGAATAACAGCCTCTTGCTGAGGCTCTTCATCAGCAGATCTCAAAGCACTCCCTAGCCTTTAACATAGCCTCACAAGGAAGGGTTCTCCTGCTATCTCCCACCAAACTGACTCTCTCAAGGTAGAACAAGGAAGGAAGTGAACCCAAGTCTCCTGTGGGCTAGACCAGTGCGTGAGCTCCTGGCCCATTCTTCCCAACCTATTCCTCCCCCTACCCCCGACCTGCAGTGGAGGATGCTTGTGTTTGGAAGCACGCTCTCGTTAGGGAAATGCACTCTGGGGACTGATTATCCCAAATCAAGGCTTAAGCTGTAAATCACTCTGTTTCCCTTGGAGCCTTTCAAAGGTGGGCTATTTTTAGAGCTGGAGCATGTGGTTATTAGGCAGACATCAGCTGTGCTGTGAAGCTAATACAAATAATTACCATGAACCTCTCTTTCTAATTTTCCTAGAGCAGATCAATTGTTTATGTGCATATTAAAGCCTCTTGTCATAGGCTGGGGTTGGAAAGGAATCAAAGAACCAGTGGAGTAAAAAGGAGAGTGCAGGTTTCAACATTTACTTGTGCGTGTGCATTCCTCAAGGGTCTTGCCTCACATTAGGTTTACACTGAGATGACTCTACCAATGTAGTTACTCATTTATACTCATGTAAGAGAGGGAAGGATCAGCCCCAGACTATACATTTTTTCAAAAGAAATTCAGCAACTCATCGTCTAAAAGAAGTTTTATTTCCTCGCTGTCATCACTGCCCTAGAGGCTGGTGCTGAGAGTACAAGACACAGGAACAAGCACCTATCGCACACATGGACAGCACCTTTATTTCCAAAAGAGCCCACCACATTTTGCAAGCAAACCATGGGCCTGCTCCAACTTCTGCTGAAGTCAGTAACTGATCAATGGAAGGAAGGAAAGAAGCAGAACACACACCCTGGACTTCAGAAAAGCAGATTTTGGCTCCCTTAGGGAGCTGATGGGCAGGGTCCCATGGGAAGCTGATCTGAAGGGGAAAGGTGTCCAAGACAGCTGGCTGTATTTTAAAGAAAGCCTGTTAAAGACACAGGAAGATAACATTCCGATGTGCAGAAAGAACAGCAAATGTGGACGGCGACCAGCGTGGCTTAGCAGGGAACTCTGCGGGGAGCTGAAACATAAAAGGGAAGCTTACAAGAAGTGGAAGCTTGGACAGATGACAAGGGAGGCGTATAAAGATATTGCTCGGGACTGCAGGGATCAAATCAGAAAGGCCAAAGGACAATTGGAGTTGCAGCTAGCAAGAGATGTGAAGGATAACAGAAAGGGGTTCTATAAGTATATCAGCAACAAGAAAAGGATCAGAGGTGGTGTAGGTCCTTTACTGAATGGGGCAGGCATCCTAGTGGAGGATGATGCGGAAAAGGATGAAGTACTCAATGCTTTTTTTACTTCAGTCTTCACAGGGCGGGCCAGCTCCCAGGCTACTACACGGGGTAACGCGGACTGGAGAGAAGAGTGGCCCTCGGTGATGGAAAGTCAGGTTAGGGAACACTTAATGAAATTGGATGTGCACAAGTCCATGGGGCCAGATGAACTGCATCCAAGGGTGCTGAGGGAGTTGGGAGAAGTGATTGCAGAGCCGCTGGCCATTATCTTTGAGAACTCGTGGCGAACGGGGGTGGTCCCGGAGGATTGGAAAAAGGCAAATATAGTACCTATCTTTAAGAAAGGGAAAAAGGAGGATCCGGGGAACTACAGACCGGTCAGCCTCACCTCAATCCCTGGGAAAATCATGGAGCAGGTCCTCAAGGAATCCATCCTGAAACACTTGGAGGAAAATAGAGTGATCAGGAACAGTCAACATGGATTCACCAAGGGCAAATCGTGCCTGACCAACCTGATTTCCTTCTATGATGAGATGACTGGATTTGTGGATGCGGGAAGAGCCGTTGACGTGATATACCTTGACTTTAGCAAGGCTTTTGGTATGGTTTCCCACAGCATTCTCGTTGGCAAGTTAAGGAAGTATGGGTTGGACAAGTGGACCGTAAGGTGGATCGAAAACTGGTTAGATCAATGGGCTCAGCGGGTAGGAATCAATGGCTCAATGTCTGGTTGGCAACCGGTAACGAGTGGAGTGCCCCAGGGGTCGGTCCTGGGGCCGGTTCTATTCAACATCTTCATTAATGATCTTGATGATGGAATAGACTGCGTGCTTAGTAAGTTTGCGGATGACACCAAGTTGGGGGGAATGGTAGATACTCTGGAGGGCAGGGACAGGATCCAGAGAGACTTGGACAAATTGGAACACTGGGCCGAAAGAAACCTCATGAGGTTCAACAAAGACAAGTGCAAAGTCCTGAACTTAGGACGGAAAAATCCCATGCACTGCTACAGGCTGGGGACCGATCAGCTAAGTAGCAGCGCTGTAGAAAAGGACCTGGGAGTTATGGTGGACGGGAAGATGAATATGAGCCAACAGTGTGCCCTTGTTGCCAAAAAGGCCAATGGCATATTAGGCTGCATCAGTAGGAGTATTGCCAGCAGATCGAGGGATGTGATAATTCCCCTCTATTCGACACTGGTCAGGCCACATCTGGAGTACTGTGTCCAGTTTTGGGCTCCCCACTACAGAAAGGATGTGGACAAATTAGAAAGAGTCCAGCGGAGGGCAACAAAAATGATTAGGGGGCTGGGGCACATGACTTATGAGGGGAGACTGAAGGAACTAGGCTTATTTAGTCTACAGAAGAGAAGACTGGGGGGAGATTTGATAGCAACCTTCAACTACTTGAAGGGTTGCTCCAAAGAGGAGGGAGCTAGGCTGTTCTCGAGGGTAACAGAGGACAGAACAAGGAGCAATGGTTTCAAATTACAGCTGGGGAGGTCAAGGTTGGATATTAGGAAAAACTTTCTCACTAGGAGGGTGGTGAAGCATTGGAATGGGCTACCTAGGGAGGTGGTCGAATCTTCATCTTTGGAGATTTTTAAGGCTCGGTTAGACAAAACCCTGGCTGGGATAATTTAGGGGGAGTGGTCCTGCTTTTTAGCAGGGGGTTGGACTAGATGACCTCGTGAGGTCCCTTCCAACTCTATGATTCTATGATTCTAACAGTCTTTTAAGAGGAAGGGCATCAACCTGTGCGCTGAGTAAGAGCGAAAGACTCAAACCCTGAATATGTATTCTTATTTATCCAGCAGTAGCACTACTGGCTCCAACCACAACTGAGGACTGACTGTGCAGACACATAGTGAGAGACAGTCCCTGCCTTGAAGCACTTGCCATCAACATAGACGAGAGAGACACAGGCTGGGAGAGGAATACCCAAGGTCCCACAAGCTGTTAGTGGTAGAACTAGGAAGGGAACCTGTGTCAGCAGACTCTCAAGACCATGCTATTACAGGTGCCCTTGCTGGAGTTTTGTTTCTCACAACTTTTTAGTGTCGCATTATGCACCTGCTCCGTACATCTGCAGGACTCCATTTTCACTCCAGGGCTTTCCCAAGGTGCTTAGATATTTGCACTTCTGTGCTGCATCACTGACATGCAACCAGCTCTGGGGTGGAAAGACACCAGCCGGCCATGGTACAGGATTCTGCACCCTGAACTGAAGATGGGTCCAAACATGGGTCCTGCTCTGGACCCAGATGAGCATGACCATAGTTTCTTAACACAATCTTTCATATATTTATCCTCACCATATTGCTGTAATTTAGGGCAATGCTGCAATCCCCATTGTACAGATTGCAAACTGAGGCACAGAGTGACTTAGGTTACATCTGCTCTATGAGCTGGAGCAGCGAGTCTCCTGTTCATGTTCAGACAACAAGCTACTGCAAGTATAAATAGCAGTGCGATATTGGTGGCATGCTGAACAGTGCAGAGCACAAACCCACCTGAAACTCTTGGGGCTAGCATGGATGTGGGTATACAAATAGGGGAATCACATCCCTCACTCATAGCTTGGACATAGCTTAAGTGATTTGTCCAAGGTCATGCAGGCAGTCTAGAGCAGAGTGAGGACCTGAGCCTCTGATCTACAAGGTGGCATGCAAGTCCTTCTTCACTGGAGACCTCTTCTTCTCTAACAGCTCCACCCATGAGAATCATCTGGAGGCAGCAGTTTGGCTTAGGCTTGTCTCACCGTTTCCTGGGATTGTTACTGAATAATGATAATAATCAAGCAGAAAAATCCATGATCAGCTATTTTTGATCCACAGTGAGAAGACCAGTGGCGCGTAATGAGGGTAGGAAAGAGACAAGAAGAGGCTGAAAATAGCTGCTGAAACCACCATGCTCATTTTACAAAGCAGTGTCAGAAAGGGCACTGTATTTGCTAAGGAAACGATGGGGAACATGTGTCAAGTTAATGAGAAAGGCCAGGCATCCCTTCAGCTCATAGTCTCAGCGCTATATGTTATCTTCTGCCATGACACTTTTCTTCCACAGGCTACTGGGGTGTTGTGATGTGACGCAAGGGTGCCCAGGGCTTTCAGGTACCTCACTACCACTTGCCCTTAGCATGAGGAGGTCTTGTCTGGTCCTGCTGTGGACTGGCTCTCAATTCCATCAGCCTCTGGCAACACAAACAGACCTTGCACTCCTGGAACAGGTTAGTGATAGGCACTGACCAACCCCATAGTCCTCTGAGTATCACTCTGGAGTGCCCATCCCCTGAACACTGTCAGCTTTGCCACTCCCAAAAAATAGTACACCCCAGCTTGCAAGATTCAACTCAGGATCACCATTCACTTAACGCACCACATTTTATATATATAAAAATTTCCAGTAGAAACAAGAACAAGTTTATTACTGAAGATCAGCGATCCAAGTGATTGTGAGTGAGCCTAGTGGGAAAAAATAGTTACATATAAAACAAAGTCATAACACATGTACTGTCTAGTGGTGGAAGAGAAATCTAGCCACGTGCTCAGGCATAGGTTTCATGCTGCTACATTAGAAGTCAGCTGCACATGCGAATACCCCATTGCATGCAATTATCAGCAGGGCTGGGTTTTTTAGGTGGCAATGCTACTTTTGCTGCTGAAAAAAGATGAGTCCTGACAACTGAAATTTTTCATAGGAAAAGGTTGCAATCGACACATTTCCCACCAGGAATAAGGTGAGAAAAGAGGATCAAAAGGCAATCTTGCAAGCAACACTTTGGAATTGAAACATTCCAATTTGACAGTTCCAAATGACTTTTTGGATTGACATTTAGGCTGATCAGAATAAAAAACCTTCAATGCATAAATAAAGACAAAATTGTCAAAAATCATACCAAAATGCTTCAAAACTACCCAAACAAAACATTTTGATTGGCCCAAGCTGAAAATGTGCCTGTTTTTCACTTTATGAATATTTTTGAGATTTCAGCTTTTCGTCCTGATTTAGGAGGGGGGAAATTTGTGAAATCTCAACAATGTTTGCAGGATGGAGAGTTCTTTTCTGCCCAGCTTGAACTGCGAGTCAAGAGCTGTGAGTATTGAGGATGCTGCAGGAATTATGAGCTCTTCAGGAATTTCTGGTCCTCCTTGTGCAGGAGGGAGCTCTACAATAAAGTATGTGTGCAGAGTCAAGTTGAAAAGAGCCAGCTGAAAGCAAAGTGGGGTGAGTTGGACCCTTCTGTGTTTGGGAGCAGCCTGCTTTGTCCCTCTCTGGTTTTGGTTCATATGTGTTGCTGTTCTGGATTCTAATTAATACTTTGCAACCTCCCAGCAAAAATATTCATATTTTTAATCTAATTTGTGTGCAGGCAGTGAACATAACAGGGTCTAGCCTCCAGGTTTGGTCATTAAGCATGTGTTGGCAATCCCGAGCATTCAGGAATTCCAAATTAAGCCTCACAAAATTATAAAATTGGCCTAAAACTTTTGAGATTTTGAAAGAATTTGGTTTGAGATTTTTGGCTCTGCCTTCTAGTTTTGGAGCCCTGAAGAGTAACAGTGGTGGGATTTTCCCCACACCTAGAAAGGCCAGGAGCTTTTCTTATTTTGAAAATGAAAGCTAAGATTGTTATGTAGCCCAGGTCTCACAGAAAGCCTTGCAATAATATCATAAGAGAGGGTAACAGTACTAATTTGCTTCACAGCACCTGTGGTTCCCTTCTCACTCTTCACTCTTGTCTATTCTCTTTTGACTATAAATAGTCTCTTCAGGAACTCTCACTGTGTTCATGTACAGCACCTAGCACACTGGGTCCATGACCTCAGCTGAGGCCTATAGGAGTCACTGTAATAATACAGAAATAATAATCCGAGTGAAGAAGGAGATATTTACATTTGTGGATATTACAAGTTATGAACAGAGCACAGATACTGCAACATCTTAGTAGAGATAGTACAGCATCAGTACTTATGTGTACCTGCCTATTTTTCTCAGTACCACTAGCCTTGGGACTGTCCTGCTATTCAGGGAGTCAGTCACACAAGGCCAATAAAATCCTGCTATTCATGGGAAATGAAGATGTGAGAGATATATCGGCTTGCATAATATTGTCACCCCTTCTCCTGAAACCCATGTCATGGTCTGACAGCAGTGTTGCTCTTCTGCTGAGTCATGGCAGACATCTGGGGCATTGCAGGATGGCTTCTCAGTGGAGAAGAAAGCAGTGACATGGAGTCTGGTGTAATCCAAGTGTAACTTGCTTTACTTACATGTACAACAGTCCCAGAACAGAGGTGGTCAAACAGCATGCAGGGCAATTCCTTCTTCCAGGAATCTCTGCAAAACACCAGCATCACATTCCCAGAAATAATTCTGCTCCCAAAACTGACTTCAATCAGAGACCAAGGAAAAGGGCAAATTCCAACTGCTAGTCACACAACTCTCTCCTCTGAAACCACTGCCTCTGGACGAAACCTTGAGTAACAAAACTAACACATGGCATGTCTTCCCAAAACTGAACATTTACTCATATACTAAGAAAAGAACCTGGAAGACTATATAACAGTACCACCAGGGGTCACCTGCCATAACAATATTTACCCTCCAGAGGATTTTTCAAGGCAGTGGGTTAAAAGGTGTACACCTCATTGTCAGGGATACAACATATTTTTTTTTTTATGTTACTGGTGTTCTCTAGTGATTAAGGGTTGTATCCAGCAAACACTTAGGTACCTGAATAATTTACTCAGGTGAATAATTCCATTGATTTAAATGAGACTATTGTTGTGAGTAAAGTTATGAAGATGAGTAAGTGTTTATGAGATCAGGCACCAGGTAACACTGGAAAAACGGCATTTTACTGTGTGAATGTGCTGTTAGTCTTGTGAATAAATATACAGTGACAAATCCTATTTGCTACAGTGATGAAATTCAGTGCTGTGAGAGGCACTAAGCCTTAAGCAACCACCGGATTCCTGCAGGTAATATATCTGTCTGTGCTACCCGTCTCTAAGAAAATACAAACGTGTTTATATTGCATTATTTGAAAGCATTTGCCCTCTCAAATATGTTTTTCACTTGGAACAAAACATTACTGCATAGGAGAGAGAATAGGAATGGTTTGGGGGTATTAATAAAGCTAATATCACTTTAATCAAGTTGAGTGCACAATGTTCCTTTACGTGTGGAATAAACAGCTTGCTACTTAGCACAATAGAGTTATGAGTGGGATGAAAAAAAACAAAAAAAACCCCAGTAAATGAAGTTCACAAATGGAGATGCTCGAAAGACAAATGAGTCATAAATCTGTAGGGGGAGCTGCATGCAGAATCACATTCATTCCCAGAGAAAAGATTCTACTCTTCTAGCTCCGTGTGTAGTTTCTATATGTGACTGAGAGACAGACACTGAGAAATAATCCACAGCTGAAGGGAACCTTTCAGCAACGGCTGAATGCGAAGTAAGCGCTTTTCAAACAGCTGCCATTTGTTTTGGACGGGCAGAGATGAAGAACCTTCTACCGGTACACCTTAATCAGACTTAAATCAGCACCATCTCGCACAAACACCAACCAGTTTGTCCCATGCCTCTTTCCTGGTGTGAGGTGCATGGTCTGTCAGTCGTCTCTCCCCAGAGACATTCATTTCCATAGGTCAGGGAGCCTGCAAGCAGCCTCCAAATACAACTGTGGGTTTATTTGGCTGTGCTCTTGAACAATGGTCTCTCCATGACAATTTAGCTATCCAGAACTCATCAGAATGAAGCTTTCAGATGAGGTCCACACATCCACCCGCCAATCCCCTGTCACCCAGGATCTCTGTGCATTGGCTGCAATTTTGCAGCTCCTTTATCTCCAAATAAAGAGTCTGGTCAGTGGATGCCCGTAAATTAAGTAATGCAGTAGTGGGTGGGTGACTCCTCGATGCTGTGTGTTTGTTTCAGTGTTACAAGGATGGGTGGGTCTTGAAAAAGATTACCAAAATATGATAGGTAATTTAGGGACCACCCTATAAGTCTGGGTCCCTGGAGCACAGGCCAGCACTGATATTGGGGCACTGGCTTTGCTCACAGCCCTGATCGGTTGGGGATTGATAGATAAGAGAAGTAAACCTCTTCACGCCCACACAGCCCTGATCGCTGAAATCCCACCCTACTTCCTGCTGCTACCTCTCCAACTGAAGCACATGGATGTTACTGGAGGAGACACTGCATGGAGTGCACCCATTTGCTCTGCCTATAGGCTTCAGGGTAGGCTGTGGCACCACGAGGAAGACTGTTGATATCCTGCAGGGAAAGCTGCACTCCCATACCACCGCCAGCGTGCCTTTGCCATCTGGCCTGCAGGCTCCTGCAGCTGGCTCCTGTTTTAACGACTCGTTGCCTGATCATCTGCTGTGCCAGGAATGCCACATTCTATCTGGCCATCCATTCCTCACATCTGTTCCTTGCTTCTGTCTCCCTGGGCCTGGCCGACATCGTTGTTTTCGGGGGCAGCTATTTGTAAATAATGAGCTGGAATGAAACAACAGCCTTCTGGTGTGAATACTTCTCATTCTTTGATGCAGATTTCCTCCAATATTAGCTGATTGTTAGTAAATTTGCCACTAGATGAAAGTCCTGTCTGGGTTTAGTCACTAAGAAAATTATTTCCACAAAACCAAACATTTGGGGGGTTGTTAACAATTCAGGTTTCTGAGGTGCTGTTCCCCATTTCTGTCAGTGACCTGAGTGCCGTACACAGGCCCTGCCACTGGGCTCCTTAGCTCGTTTGGCCTCGTCACTGCCAAATCTGCCAGCAGTGTGGGCTCAGCTGCTTCACCTGGGGAGGAGAGCTTGCACGCAGCAGCTCCCATAGCTACCTGGGCTGCTGCATGACTTGGTGATGTTAATCAGCACCCTGGGTGTGCCAGGCACCAGCTTGGCAGGCAATATGGCTTTCTGATCAGAGCCCATTACAAATGAATCACTCAGTGAACACAGGGAATCCATCCCCCAGCTAGTAGCCAGCAATGTCTAGGTACGTCTAATATGTAGCCATCTGCACAGCAGTGCAGATGCTCCCAGCCATTAATGTATTTATCCTCACATCACCTGTGTGTGAGCAGGAAGTATTTTATCAGCTTCTTACAGCTAGGTCATGGAGGCACAGAGAGATCAACTAACGCACATGGGACAGCGCCAGGAGCTGCACACAGATCTCCAGGTCCCAGCACAGACCCCCTAAGCCAAGTCCCTGTATGCTAGTTGGTCTGCAGCTGCTGTGGTCACTGCCGTGTTGTGTGTCTCATTCAGTTTCTTGCATTGACTGCTTTATTAGGCCTTTGCATGCTTGCTGTGTCCTTTGGAGCACGTTCTCCTCCTTGTCACGATTTTACATAATTTGGGGCCAATCTTTCTGGCATTTGGCACATATGGGGTTATTTTGCTAGACATTTCCCAGTCCTTTGCATTTCCTTTCTGTACTCGTTTGCTTTGTATCAGAGTTCCAGGCCTGTGAGAGAGAGGCTTACATAATGTTTATGAACTGTAACAAGGTTTGAAAATCCAGAACAAGTCTCCAGCTTTTGAAGTCCCCCACCCCACTGGTGAATTCATTGTCTTTTGATTTTGGTAGCAGACGACAAATGTTCATTACAGAAAAGGTATCCTGATGTGATGTGACAGGGCATGGTTTGTGGTTTGACTGCGCACACACACACCAGTCATCACCAGAACATTTTTGCCAGAGAACACACACACACACACACACACACATCCCCCCAGGGCAGAACAGTCAACGGCCCCCCTAAAAAGGAATGATTGAGGTCTGAGTGGGCTTCCACTTCTGGTTGAGGAGTCAGTATCTACTACTTAGCTTCCCAGGTACCTTGGACTCCCTCAGGAGATTACTGATGAACCCAGGAAGCTGAGTAGCAGATACCACCTCCTCAGTCCACATGGCACATAATAAACAAACTCAGCTCAAGGGAGGGGTGGAGAGCACATGTGATGGGTGCATGTGGAGGAGACGAGGATATGTATCTATTCTCCCATCTGCCCAGGCCCTTTTAAATTGCTGCCCCCCCTGGGCAGTCACCCTCCTTGATTCCCCCTATCAGCAAGTCTAGGTCAGAGGAATGTGGTGGGTTTAGGAGGATGAAGAAGACAGAGGTGGTGAACTTGTCAGCATCTAGGGACCCTTTCCTCCCTTAGATCTTCTGGGGCAGAGCCCCTGCTAGTGAATCAGTGGTGTTATGCCCACTGACATCAGCTGAGCACACACCCCCTTGCAAGGACGCTGGATGACTGTTCAGGAAGGGCCTTAATCACGTAGCCAGCTTGAAGTATCTGACTAGCTCACTGACTTCAGTGGTAACATGGCCCCAGCCAGCACCAGGCATGGTCTGAATGGGGGCTCAAATGAAGGATTGTTCTCCTGGTGGCAGCATTTAAATAGCGAGTCTCAGGAAGTTCCCATTTTACTGGGGGGGAAGGGGAGGGGGGAAGCTCAGTGCTGGAACTAGGATGCAGCACTGCAAGAATTCTTCCACGCTATTGCAGCCTGTGGCCAGGGAATTTGGTTACACAGTGGTCTCTAAATCTGTCCCTGCCCTCTAGACACATCCTCTTTTAAGCTCAGTCCCCTGCCAGAGGACCAACAGTCCAACTGAAAAACAAACTAAACAAACCAAACTTCTGCCCTCCTTGGGCTGGGCAGATGTTCCTGCTGCTCACTTCCTGCAGAGTTCTTCTGTGCTCACCTAAGTGACCACTGCCTGCATGGACTCTCTTTGGAGGGTCTTTCCTCCTTTCCCCACTACCGCCCTGTGACGCTGGCAGACCAGGCAGCTCATGGCAGGGCTCCACGCCGTGCTGCCTGCTGCCCAATGCATGACTCTGTCTCACCTGTGTGCTAGTAGTGGTAAGAAAGCTGTCGACAGGTCTAACCACAAAACACACAAATAATAAATAGCTTGGTGGATGCTGCATCTATTAGTCTTGATTCTCTGTACCCCATGTTATTAAAGCAACAACAAATATTTGCACTGGAATCCTCTGTAACTCCAGAACTTCTCCAATGCAAACACTGGCTTCCTACCGAAGATGTTAGGTCCCGCCCAACGAGAAGGACTGTGAAATCAAATGAGCCATTATGAGACGTCAAAAGAAGAAAGGCTTTGTTAATTGGACTCTTCACCCCTCCAGGGAAAGGAGTCCTGCACCTGAGCTCATCCCATCAGCCTGGGCTCTGGGGTGATGGGATGAGGAGGAGGAACTTGGCTCTTATTGGGGGTTGGACTCTTGAAGTGGAAAGAATCACAAAGCATGAGCAAACGCCACCCAGCTGTATTGTCTGGGTGAGCCCTAAAGGACACGTGCTTAGTGTAGACGTTTCTATTACTTTTCAGAGTCTACGACTGTAACTTTCTTGAGTGCATATGTTACCTGCTGTAATGTTGTAAATAACTCTTAGTTCCTTTTCCTCATTAGTAAATCTTTAGTTAGTTTACTGCAGGATTGGCTACAAGTGCCAGCTTTGGCGAGAGATCTAGCGTACAACTGACCTGGGGTAAGTGATGGGTCCTTTGGACCTGAATATTGTTGTGATTTTGGTGTAAGGGGCTCTGTATCACAAGGGGCTGTCTGTGGCTCCTAGGCCAAGCTATTACAATTAGTGCTTGGTTGGTAAAATCTAACTACAGAATACAACCAATTTGGGGTTTGTACCCTATTTCCTGACACCTTGGCCCCTACATGCATGAGCCAATCCAGCATGAGTCTACTCTTCCCAGGAACTCTAGCAGTTCATCCAGGACCTGTAAAGTTCTGGAATAGCCTTCCAAGGGGAGCTGTACGGTCTGAGGCCTTGTTCTTGGGCTAAGTAGTAACAGCCATATGAGAGACGGCAGCCATGAGCTATGTAGCATGTAGTCCCATCTTCACATTCCTGATACTACTTCAAAACATGTACAGGGAGAAGGGAGCATGGGGGTGCAGACTTGGGTATGGAGAGTTTACTGAATAGGGTATAGCCCCCACCCACTATGATTCTTAAATAGTTGTTCACATTCTCTCGCTCTGTTCTGGATCTTTTGGTCCCTGGAATGCTTGTCTCAGACTACTGCGTTCCCTGATGCAGTTATTCAACACCATGATACTGAAAGGTTATCGTAAGACCTTTAAATTCTTCCAAAAGCTTTCCCCTTCCTTCATCAAAGCCATCAGACCCATAAAAGGTAATCAATAGTGCCTTCCACCTGAGAGAGTACACACAGTTCATCTCTATGTCTCTTTACTCAAACGAGCTTCACGGTTTAGCTGCAATGGCCTGTTAATAAATAAAATCACCTCATTATTCCTATCCAAGGCCCTGAAGTACATCGTTCCACAACTCTAGGCCACTGTAAGGGCTGCCGTCCCTCCCTGTCCATCTGAAAGAGAGATTACGCCCCTGTGCTATGGTGCCTCTGCGTGAGTTGAAGCCCAAGGGGAAGTTAGTGCTCACAGGGCGATCAAGCTGTCAGTAGACCCAGGCCCTCAAGCAGGATGGGGTGATCATGCAGTCTATCGGGGCTCACAAGCAGGGAGGGACAACCACCATCACAGTCTAGGATTGAGGACATGGGGTCCAGCACCTCCAAGGCTTCACAGGATGAGGCTGCCACTCCAGAGATGGGGATGCAAAGCGGGAGCTCCCGACTTCACCGCGTCCAGCCCTGGGGCCTAGCAGTAGCCATCTGGCTTCAGGCCATAACACAACAGGACAATTGTCTGGTTCCCCTGCGCTCCTTTGTATCCCCCTTCCATGGAATACTTGTGGTTCAGAGTCACCATTGGTCTCCTCAGGGTAACCCCAAAAGGGTTGCAGGCAGCTCCTCAGAGGTGGGCCTTAAGCCCCAGCATGGAGGGGAGAAACGTCCTTTTCCTCTGGAAGCAACCGCCCAAATAAGCTAGAGGGCCAGAACCCTGCCTTATATACTTCCTGTCCCATCCATCTGCTTCCGATGGGGCAAGCAGCCATGTCCTGGCTCCGCTCACCCTCTGGTGGGTGGTCCCTCTCTGTAGGTCTCCCAGTCTGCCATGCCCCCTCACTAAGGCACAATTTAAAAAAAATCTTCATTTTTTTTATTAATCCAAAATTTTTGCTGTTCCTTTTTCAGATTTTTCTGTATCAGGATTGTAATTACTATTACACGAGGGTATAGCTATATAAATCTTTTCATTTCTTACAGCATTCGTAGCAGCTTTGTGCACTGTTTCATTCACTTTATCCTAATGTGCCCTGGGATCCAAGCTAATGCTGTATGTAGGGTCATCAGTACTAATCCTGATATTAGAAATATAATTTCATTGATTAACTTCTACATACATACCCCCTTCTTATCATCCTCAGGCCTGAGACTGAGTTTAAAAAAATGACCACCACTGTTGGCTAAACATCCTAAAATTGGCTGTCATGACAGCTACAAAATCATATCTACTTTTAGGTGTAGTAATTCCAAAGTTTGATGACTTGAATGTGTTCTCTCAAGCCTTTTTTTGAGGCCCAGGTGTTCACCTGACCCTGGGAGTCTCACAAGTCAGGCTGGGATACAATTAATTATGATGCAGCAGGGGCTGCCCCAATTTCCTCTTGTTGGGACCAATAAGCCAAAACAAGGATTTTCGTAGTGGGGGCAAACAGCTCTCTGGAAGAGTGTGCTTTGACTAAAAAAAATAGCATAGACATACTTTATCATTGTTTATATAGAAAGTTTAAGCCATTTTGCAACTCATCCTCATACAAGTACCCCACATATACATTGAACAGTTACCAAAATGAACGTAGATAGTTTTGCTTGGGACATTAAGCAATGACCCAGGCAGATTAATGCTTTGGAAGAAGATGAATCCATACTAGAAGATGAAACTTCTTAATGATTCCTGGTGAGTATTTTAAACTGAAGAATTCTGACTTTATTCATTAACAAACCATAGCAAATATGAACTATTATTTTTTAAAATGAAGTGGTTTTTTTACAGTTTAGAGCGGTGATTGTTGAATAAACTATAACCAAACATCAATTCATCTTTATTCTGCTGTGTACGTATTTGCTGCATTCATTTCCCCACAACATTGGGCTCCCTTATTTTTTGGAACCATTTCTTTAATGTTGGGTTATTTTAATTTCTTTTCCAGTTAGAGGTTACCAATATTTAATGACTTGTAAAAAATGAGATATTAATTACTGATTCTTTTGAGTTTGACCATCTGTACTAGCAAGTCCCAGAAAAAATTACCCAGAGTTCATTTGATAAATGTCCAGAAAGATGCAATATTTGGTTATGACTCACAGTCCAACAGTCTTTCAAAGTTGGATATATCCAAGATACATGCATAATATCTTTTCACTTACAATTTCTTAAACCTCTATCCTTACCACTTCTGCATATTGTTTTTAGCACTAACTGAAACTTTTCAAGTGGATGCAGTTATTAAAATTTTGAAGTTTCTAATGTCAAAAAAGTTTGTTTGTTTTTCAATGACATTTTAACTGGGCTTTTTTGACCCGCTCTGGAGTTGGGCGGTAGTTGAAATGGGCAGTTGGGAGGTAATTGGAACACTTTGGCTATGTCTACACTTGCACTTTTAAGTCGACTTTAACTAAGTCGACTTAACTAAGTCAACTTAACTAAGTCGACATAGTTAAGTCGACTTAGTGTGTCTACACTTAAAATTTAAGTAGGCTTAAAGGGGAATTTACAAAGTCGACCTAGAGCGTCCACACTGGATGCTCTAGGTCGACTTTGTGGGGTTAGGGGGACCTTGGGTAGGTCCACGGTGGCAGGGGGGGCACCCCTTGTGTGCAATGGGGCAAAGGGGGACAGGGACCCTGGCAGGGCATGTGGACAGGGTGTGACGCTGTCTGGATTTAGGAAGCATTTATGATATTATTTTCAATAGATATCTCATAAATGCTCTATAATCCATAGGAACTATGTCATGTTTGGTATCAATAGAAAGGTAGTAATTTGCTGGGAATGATTATATAGTTTATGTCTAGGAATTCTATTTCGATTAGAAGTTAAAATTTGTTGTTATATCCATACTTTAACTTATGTTAAAACCATTGTGTCCTTAATGTTTAGGAATGTGCCAGGACAATGGTCCCAGGGAGTTACCTGATGAGCCATTAAAGACATAAAGAATACAACCATTGTGTCCTAATGGCTCATCAGGTAACTCCCTGGGACCATGGTCCTGGCACATTCCTAAACATTAAGGACACAATGGTTTTAACATAAGTTAAAGTATGGATATAACATCAAATTCTAACGTCTAATCGAAATAGAATTCCCAGACATAAACTATATAATCATTCCCAGCAAATTACTACTTTTCTATTGATACCAAACATGACATAGTTCCTATGGATTATAGAGCATTTATGAGATATCCATTGAAAATAATATCATAAATGCTTCCCTAAATCCAGACAGCGTCACACCCTGCCCACATGCCCTGCCCTTTGGGGGGCATGCCAGGCTCCCCCTGTGCCCCCCCCGGCAGGGAGGGCATTGGTGTAGTCCTGGGGTAGCCCTAAGTCGACTTAGGGCTACCCCAGGGCTACACTGGCTTAATTCGACTTTAAAAAGTTGAATTAAGCCTTAGGTCGAGTAGAAAGGTGGTTTAATAAAGTCGACTTAAGCAAAGTGTAGTGTAGACGCAGGACAAATTAAGTCGATTTAAGTCAAGCTTAAGTCGACTTAATTTACCAGAGTAGATGCAGCCTTTCTCCAAAAGTTTCCAAATTTTCTGACATTTCAAAATTTTGAAAAAAATGCAGAAAAATATTAGAAAAATGTTAATGAATTTTTTATTTTTTCAGACAGCTTATTTTTTAACCTTGTTAATTAAAAGTGAGAGCACTACGTGTATTGTTGTCTCTTCCCAAATCACAACTAATTCAGGTGTTCAAATCTGCCTTGTAAGACAGTTCAAGAGAACAGTTATGTCTGCCTAGCAGTGGACAAAGTGACATTCAGTACAACATCCAAAGGGGTAGCCGCGTTAGTCTAGGTCAGCAAAACAAACAAGGAGTCCTGTGGCACTTTTAAAGACTAACAAATGTATTTAGTAGCTATTGGAGGCATGGGCAGCACCTCATAGTTTGAGGTTGGTGGAGCTGTGCCAATTCACCCTGCTGAGGATCTGTGCCGTAAGATGTGTTAATGCAACGTGTGTATCTAACAAAGAGCTCATACTGTGTATTTGCTAATGGAGAGCTCTGAATGCAAACATTAGCTGTTATATGGATTTGAGACAAATGGTTTTGTAGCTTGGGAAAGAAAGGGAGTGGGAGTAGAACATGATGGCTTGCTGGCAGCCCATGAGAAAGGGAAATTGAAGACTGGGACAATCAAGGTTCAGTGCTATGTGACAGGACTGTTGCTGCATTGAACGGCAGGACTCCACCACATTACAAAGTGCTGCAATCTGATCTCCAAGAGGATGGAATACAAAGCATGGTCCAATCCCAGAAGAAGCAGGTGCATGGCTAGTGTGAGAGAGGGAAGAGTGCTTCATCCATTCCCGTCTCCTAAATACCAGGGAGTTGTTTATACAAAGTCTCAAAGGGTACAAAGCTTCTCATCAAACAGCAATGATGAGGAAAATCTGTGCCAGCTCCTGGGAGAAAGCATCACACTACAGAGCTTCTCCCACCCAGCCAGGAATGGTCATTGCTGATAAGTGGACACATGGGATCAAACCCCACCCATGCTGCTAGTGTGACCAGACAGCAAATATGAAAAATCAGGACAAGGGCTGGGGGCCTATTGGCACCTCTACAAGAACCCCCCCAAATATTGGGACTGTCCCTAGAAAATTGGGATCTATGGTCACACTGTGTGGTGCACAGCTCAATTGTGAGTGGATCTCACCTCTCTCTGACACAAACCTGAGCAGGGTGTCTCTTTCTTTACCCCTTGGTGAACCTCATCTAGTTGGTCATGGCGGTAGCATCTCACTGAGCTGAACTGCCTCTCTGCAGGATGCAGCTCTCAGCATGTGCTTTGTGATTTGCATTGTCCAGGGTGGGCCCAACACTCTGGGTAGCTCAGGCATGAAGATGTAATCTGCAGTGGAGCTGAGCCCTGATCCACTCATTGCTTTGATGACAAGGTCTTGACATGACATTGGAAAGAGAGTGAGGGCCAGTGGACTGAACTGTAGTAGGCTCAATGTGCTCACTGCTGTTTAAACCATGGAGAAGGTGGATAACCACATACCATACATATTGTGATGTTCTCCTTCAGCTTCAGAGGCAGGGAATTACAGTAATCCAGCCACAGGTGACACAGGTGTGGATCCCTGTGGCCAGCTCTACATCTGGGAGGAAGGAGCAGAATTTCCCAGGGAGCTGGATGTCGCTGAAAAAAGTAGTCACTGATGCTACCACTTGAGTGATAAGCCAAATGAGACCACAACGCCTCGCACTGCTGTGATGAAGAGAGGTTGTATGCCTTCAGTGGAAGTGTGCCTGGATAGACAACGTTTTGGCTTGTTCTTCCATGCTCTGACCAGCATCACTTCGGTCTCCAAGTGTTAAGAGGTCAGACATGCAGGGCCTGGGTATGCTCTTCCACTGGTGTAGATCAGCAGCAACACCCTGGGATGAAACCTGGATGAGACCTGAATCAGCCCCAAGATAAGAATCTCTCTCCATAAAAACACAGGAAACCGACTGTCTAGTTTTCATGCGTCGGCACCCAAAAAGTTCACTGATTAGCTGTGCCCAGTGAAGCATCCTGGAGGGATATCTGCAAAACCTCCTCTAATCTAGGCATTAGAGACCTGTATGTAGCAGTCACCCCCAGTTTGTTAGCTGGTGCAACTCTGCTGCTGTCAGTGGAGTGAGGTCAGCAGCGAGCTTGGCCCATAGTTTGCAAGGGAGATGGTGTAACACCGAAACATGTGAGCTTGTGGCAAATGCTGGGTAATGTTGAGGGTTGTGGCTTCAGAGATCCATGGCAGTGCTCCATTTTGGAAGGTGAGGCTATGGCGGACAGGAGGTGGAGCAGACTGTGAGTGAAGTCAGGCTCCTGTTGCTGGGTTATGCAGTTTTAAAATAAAAACAGTGTAACTGTTAAATTCAACCTTTCTGAGACACAAGAGGAGCAACCCCCACTCACTCCTTCCTGGGATGTCTGTGGGGAACTCAGCCCCATTGATAGCCAAAAGGGTGGTCATTTGTGTTTGGTTCACAGAACTATACACTGGCCATGATGTCCCAGAGGATTCACCGAATCAATATTCAGGACAATGAAAAATACCAAAATAGGGAGATAGAATCTCGCTCTGCTTCCAGATAACCCACTAACTTTTCAGTCATGCATAATCTCTCTTCATGAAGCTGGAATGTGGTCTACTGCGCAGATGGAGCAGCCATGGTGCATACATAATACAGCTGTTCCTAGTTGGCACAGGGAGAAAGAGTGATGGCCCCGTCCTTTGGCACTAACTACAGATATCCTCTATCATAGCAGGTGCAATAATTGAGAGAGAGAGAGAAAGCTCTTTCCTTTTCCCCCTCCCATCAATCCAGGCTCAATCCTTTCCACAACTGGGTGGCAGACTAATAGTGGATTGTGATGGGCACAGGAGGTAACGTATGTAATAAATTGTTTAGTCTTCATTACACTGACAGCATACATTGGTCTTTTCCGAGTTTGTTTGATGGAGGAGGAAGAAGGGAGAAGATGAACGTGCCTCAGTTGTGCTTAGACAATGCTGACGCTGGCATTGTATGCATGACTGGTTGAAAATTTTCAAAGAAAATATTTGCCTTCTCCCTGTGGCTAAGCTTTTACAGTGCCTCATGGTACTTCCATCCCCAGGGTGCATCATGGAAGATGTAATAGGAGCTGGTGAACACAGCCTATAGGAGGGAATAGAGGTATGTAGGATACAGAACCACTGGGGTGATTGTCAGCCTGATCCTAATGAAAATGTTTCAGCTCAGGAATGTTGAAGAGTTTTGTTTTGATCAAAAGTGTCAACATCTTGACCTTCAGCCCAGCTCAGGATGATGACAAATGTCAAGTTAGCAGAATTTGTGGCTACACAGAAATTCTGAGTTTCAATCAACTCCAATGATGAGATTGTGTTGGCTTATGATAGCAAAGGGACTATAACAGCAGGGATAAAAGAGAGGGTAGTTGAAACTGGGGGGAGGATCAAATCATTGTCTTATGTGTCCTAATGAAGCCCTAATACCTGAGGTGAGCGGGGAAGGAAGACACTGGGAGAAATTGCAAGGAGGAAGATGCAACAGGAAAGATAATCGATAGGGCAAAGTAGGGCAATCAGCCTGGTATTTTAAGTGTCTGTACACAAATGCGAGGAGCCTGTGAAACAAGCAGGAAAAATTGGTAGTACTGGCACAGACAAGGAGCTATGATGTAATTGGAATAACAGAGACGTGGTGGGATAGCTTGCATGATTGGAGCACTGCCATGGATGGGTATAAATTGTTCAGGAAGGACAGGCAGGGAAGAAGAGGTGGAGGAGTAGCGCTATATGTAGAAGAGCTGTATGACTGCTTGAAACTCCACTATGAAAGTGGAAACAAGCCGTTTGAAACTCTGTGGGTTAAATTTAGAGGAGAGTGAAACAAGGAGGATGTCGTGGTGGGTGTCTGCTACAGACCACCAGACCAGAAGGAGGAGGTGGATGAGGCATTCTATGGACAACTAACAGAAGTTTCCAGATCGCAGGCCCTGGTTCTCACGGGGGACTTCAATTATCCTGACATCTGCTGGGAGGGCAATACAGCAGTGCACAGGCAATCCAGGAAGTTTTTGGAGTGCTGAGGACAACTTCCTGGTACAAATGCTGGAGGAACCAACTAGGGGCCTGCTGCTCACAAACAGAGAAGAATTGATTGGGGAAGTAGAAGTGAATAGCAACCTGGGCAGCAGTGACCATGAGATGGTAGAGTTCAGAATCCTGATCAATGGAAGGAAGGAAACAAGCAGAACACATACCCTGGACTTCAGAAAAGCAGATTTTGGCTCCCTGAGACAACTGATGGGCAGGATCCCTTGGGAGGCTGATCTGAAGGGGAAAGGTGTCCAAGAAAGCTGGCTGTATTTTAAAGAAACCCTGTTAAAGGCACAGGAGAAGAAGGCACAGTAACGAGTGGAGTGCCCCAGGGATCGGTCCTGAGTCTGGTTCTGTTCAACATCTTCATTAATGATCTTGATGATGGGATAGATTGCATGCTTAGTAAGTTCGTGGATGACACCAAGCTGGGGGGAATGGTAGACACGCTGGAGGGCAGGGACAGGATCGAGGGAGACTTAGACAAATTGGAACACTGGGCCAAAAGAAATCTCATGAGGTTCAACAAGGACAAGTGCAAAGTCCTGCACTTAGGATGGAAAAATCCCATGCACTGCTACTGGCTTAAGTAACAGCACTGTAGAAAAGGACCTGGGGGTTATGGTAGATGGGAAGCTGGATATGAGCCAACAGTGTGCTCTTGTTGCCAAAAAGACCAATGGCATATTGGGCTGCATCAGTAGGAGTGTTGCCAGCAGATCGAGGGATGTGATTATTCCCCTCTATTCGGCACTGGTGAGGCCGCATCTGGAATACTGTGTCCAGTTTTGGGCTCCCCACTACAGAAAGGATGTGGACAAATTGGAAAGAGTCCAGCGGAAGGCAAAGAAAATGATTAGGGGGCTGGGGCACATGACTTACAAGGAGAGACTGAAGGAACTAGGCTTATTTAGTCTACAGAAGAGAAGACTGAGGAGGGATTTGGTAGCAACCTTCAACTACTTGAAGGGGTGCTCCAAAGAGGAGGGAGCTAGGCTGTTCTCGATGGTAACAGAGGACAGAACAAGGAGCAATGGTTTCAAATTACAGCTGGGGAGGTCAAGGTTGGATATTAGGAAAAACTTTCTCACTAGGAGGGTGGTGAAGCATTAGAATGGGTTACCTAGGGAGGTGGTGGAATCTCCGTTTTTGGAGATATTTTAAGGTTTGGTTAGACAAACCCTGGCTGGGATGATTTAGTGGGACTGGTCCTGCTTTTAGCATGGGGTTGGACTCATGAGGTCCCTTCCAGCCCTATGATTCTATGAAGTGCTGGTAGAGGAAGGGCTGCACCTTGGTGTCGTGTTCTGCATTCCAAGTCGGTTCTCAGGCCTGATTCAGAAAAGTACCTAAGCATCTGCTTTCATTTAAGAAGGTGCTTTAATGCTTTCCTGAGTAGGCAGATATTTCCCTAAATGAGAGCTGGACCAATTCAGAACAGTCACACAAAGTGTTTTTATAATAAAATACAAGAGCTCAACTTCTGAACATGGAAGCCTATGAGAGGAAGATTATCCAATGACTGGGCCACTAGCTCAGGTCTTGGGAGATGTGGGTTCAAGTCCCTGCTCCAGTGCAGATTTCCTGTTGTGTCCTGGGTAAGTTTCTGAGGGTACGTATACACTACAGAGACTATGTTGGAAAAGCTATGCCAGTCTGACCCCATCGTGTAGACACATCTTCCTGTGACAGGAGGGTTCCCCCTCCATCAGTGTAGGAATGCCACCTCCCCAAACAATGGCAGGTAGGTCAACTGAAGCTGTCTTACATTGACATAGCTGCATCCACACATGGGTTATATCACTATAGCTAGGGCAGATTGGGGGGGCAGGGTTTTTTTCACACCTCTGACCAACATAGTTATATCAACTCAGCTTTTAAGACCAGGCCAGACCTGAGCCAGCTGTTGAGTGAGTAGACCATATATGTACTTAAGACAGATGGATAATGGTGAATAGAACTTGACACACATTTTCTTGGCCATGTTTCCTTCATATTGTCTATCAAGCGAGATCTCCATGTGGTCATTTAAGTCTATGATGTAAACCTGAGACTGCAGGAGTATGTGAGGGAGAGTTGCATGCCTCGAGATGACTCTTCACAAAACATCAAAGTGTTCAGTATAGCACCAATACAGGTCTGGCTACACATGTCAAACTCACACCGCCAAGGTTCTCTCTGTTTATCTACCAGCAGGTTCTTCCCATGATCCACCCATATCCCAGAATTCTTTGCAGCCAGAAAGGATTTTGTGATGGGGGTCACAGCAAGAACATGCAGTAAAAAATAAAATAGGGCATTCCTGGGATGAAAGCAACAGGAGGGAAAGCCTCCTTTCTTTCCTTGTTCCAGCTTCTAGTGATGGTGGATTTAGCCATTTTTAAACCCTGGCTTCTTCAGGCACTCACAGGTGGCCAATTCCTGGGATAAATCTTCCCAGCTAGGAAGTTCTATGCTAAGGATGCTCATCATTTCCCTAACTCTGGGGAGATTTACAGGTGCAGAGTAAGGCCAAAATTGAGTGCTACAGAAAATCTGGCCCTAGGTGTCTAAGTCCCAGTGTAAGACTTAGCTAAGAATATCCATCATCATCATCAACAAGGCCCAACCAAAAAGATACTGTGCAAAACCAAATGTCAACACCCGATTTTTATTTCACATTTAGCCCTGTAAGTATGAGCATGGGAGGGGCCAAGTTAATTTGGAGGTTGCTTTCCTATCTGCCTACAGTGCTATTAAAAAAGAGTAAAAATGAAAAGAAAAGTGCGTGTAAGATGCCTCGCAACACCTTTGGAGATAAAAAAAAAAATGGTTCTGGTGTACTTAAATCCCCACCCACTTCCAGGCCATGGAACTTTCTAGCAGGCTTTCTTGACCTACCAACGGCTTCCTGTCTTTCAGACTTAGTCTTTAACATCCAGCTCAAGTGGAAATAGAGGTGACTCGTACAGGTACCTTAATGAAACAGTTAAAAAAAAAATCGAAGCCAGGGTGATACAGAGTTTTAAATCAGATGTCATCAGCTCATTATATTCTGAAACGCAGGATAAATCCAATTAGATGAACAGAGGAAGGGACAGTGCGTGTTGTCAGGGTCACGTAGTCACACTAATTGAATGCGCTTGTACATCCAGCCATTAGAGATAGAATGGGAGAGCTAAAATGCCGCCCTACACTAGCTCTTTGTCGAATAATTAGCAAATTCCATTTTCTATGATTGCTGAAAGTCTCCTAATTGGCCTTGTAAAAATCACATCACCGCTTTGTCCAGGCCAATAAGAAGCTGCTCTGTAGTTGTGTCACTCTATATAGATTTATTTCCTAGAGAAGTAAGACATGTTAGGGTCTGTCACATCAAGAGCCTGATCCAAAGCTCAGTAAAGACAATGAGAGTCTTTCCAATGGCATTTGGAAATATCTGCCTGAACTATTTGCATTTAGGGCTGTGATGGGGCAGAGCTTAGCTGTGGCGGTGCTTCCTAGTGGTTAGGTCACTAGGGCTATGTCTACACTGGCAAGTTAGTTCGAATTAAGGAGCCTTAATTCGAACTAACTAAAGCCATGGCTACACTAGGCTTTAATTAGTTCGAATTAAGGGCTTCCTTAATTCAAACTAATAACTTCAAATAGGGTATTAGAAGTAAGGGTTAATTTGAACTAGTTAGTTTGAATTAACCAATGTGGCCATGTTAGTTTGAACTAATTGCTTAGTTCGAACTAACCAGCCCATTGAAATCAATGGAAATTGCTAATTCGAACTAAGCAAGTGCCACGAATGGCACTTAATTCTAACTACGTAAAATTAGTTCGAACTAAGTTAGTTCAAGCTAACTAATTCAAACTAATTTTAGTAAGTGTAGACATAGCCTCGGTGTCAGCTCTCTCCTGTCTTTGGCAGTCCTTGCCCGCAGTCATTTGGGCACTATGGCAGTCCCTTTCCTGGTACATAATGACTCAATCCTCTGGTTAAGTCATCTGTTGAGTTTGCTCCTTCTAGGGTAACAGAATCCAAGGAGAGATATTCGTCCATTTTCCCCCCGCCCGTCCCCCTACAAAGGGAGAGTCCTTGGCTCACCTCCAGGCCCCTGTGGGCTGCATACCTTGCCTCGGAGTTTAAAATGTCTCTCCCCCCCCTGGAGGTAAGAAGTAGAAAAAACGGGCTTGTTTCTGCTTCACAGGAGAGTGATTGTTAGAGGAGCATGCCCCCTACTCCTCGCTCCATTGTAAGGCCCTACGAGTGGACACAATCTCCTCCACTTCCTACCCCTTCCTTTCCCAGTCCTGGGGGTGGTCGCAGTCTCAGCACAAGCCAAATCCAGGGTTCCAGAATCCTGGTGGACCAGCGAGGCCCTCTTCTGGAACCTGGGGTAGCTGCTGCTTGCAAATTCCTGTTTCTTGCTGCTTGGACTCCCACCATACCCCTACTCAGGAGCTCTTGTTCTTCATCCACCCCTTTCACCTAGCTGCTCTTTCCCCCTCTCTTTTAAACTTCTACAGCTGGCGCAAGCTTTGCAGGTGCAGTGGGCTGGGCAAGTTATGCCCAGAAGTGCCCCTTAACTACTTCAATACCAGTGTGGGGTCTATATACCTCCATCACAAGGGCCAGAGGTGGCTGTGGAACACCAGAGGAACATCTGGTGTTTGAGAATGCCACTAGACAACATTATTAAACCAGCAATAATTGCACAGGATTTTTTTCGTATCCTCCACATGTCTCTCCTCCCTCCAGTGGGGTCCTGCCAAAGCCCTAGAAACTCCCTCATTGTGATGTGGTGCAGGAGTGGAGGGCTATTTTGATCACTAGAAACTGAATGATCAATCAGTTGGCCATGTCTGACTATTGAGGGGAACATGGGCCTTTGTACATTGAACTGTATTCATCACCAGGTGTCACATCTAACACACACAGGTTTCTAGGGAGGAGCATTGTCAAGTCTTCCATTAGCCGGTAGGACTTCAGAAAAGGGCCTCAAAGGGCCCTGATTTGCAGAGGAAAGATCAGCACTTTGTGTAAATCAAGTGGCTCAAGTCAGGCATCCAAAAATGGCATCACCCAAGAATATGAATAGAGACCCTAGATCTGGAGATGCACCACTCTTCTGCTCCTGCTGCTAGATCATTAGACCACGATGCCATGTAACAGAGCCACATTTGTCCTAATGGCCTGGCTGCATCATCCTAGGCTGACTTCTTGCTAATGAGAGTGAGTGAAATAAACAGTAAGGTTGGAATGACCTTACTTTACTACCAGTGCTCTGGTATAGGGCTGATGAAGCTGAACGCTATCATTGAAGATGTACTGTCTTGAAACCCTTGCTTCCTTTTTCTGCTCTGCAGCCAGCAGGAAACTAGCTGTTGGCGTACATGTTTTGGGCAGAGGGAAATAAAAGAAAGATGATGAAGCCGTATTGTTTTTCCTGGAAGCCATGGTTCCTTTAAATCCCCCTAGCCTTTAACAGACTGAATTTGTGATATATACACACCTCCCTGTGCTCCATACAGAAATCCAGACTCCTGGCACGTCAAGACTCACTGTAGTTTCTAGAGATCCACATCACTTTAAAGTCATGCAGTCTGAGGTTGCCTACTATATATGGCAATATCTCAAATAGACAGGCTGTGGTCATGTATATTTGCAGGGTCATGGTATGAACAGGTAAGGAAAGTCAGTTAAGCACTAGATAGCCGGGTGTACCAGCCATAATACATGATCACATTTAACATACCTGTAGCTCTACCTTCTTCTGCTTCACAGACAATAAGGATGCAATTTTCTGGAGATTAGAGCATTGGCTTAGTTCACATTGAAATCCATGGAGTTTTCCTATGGACTTCAATTGGACAGGACATTGGTCAATACTGAGCTGTTTTGAAATCCCATCCCCAGAAAGCCAGTAAACGCGAATGCACATGAAACACAGATAAGGAGTGACCC
Organism: Pelusios castaneus; assembly: GCA_007922175.1. NCBI lineage: Eukaryota > Metazoa > Chordata > Testudines > Pelomedusidae > Pelusios > Pelusios castaneus. The sequence continues at coordinate 8,223,617 of ML685839.1, forward strand.
AAGAAAATTTGTCTGCTTCTAGACCATGGCTCTCTGTCCCACCTGAATCTGAGGTATAGAGCTACCTCTCAAACATGTCTAGTGTGTGGAGCGATACTCCTTCGCACCTTTTGTCTTCTTATTGGTTGGAAACATCTCATCTTATCCAACAGGTACTGGTGTCACTGAATGGTTCCAGTCCAAATACATGTAGCCCCAATGGGATTCTGTGTTCATGGGTCATGTGTTCATAGGTCCTCATTGTTCTTTGACTCTTCAGAGCTCCAGTCTCTGACAGCTAAGCTTTTGCTGACTTGGAATGCGAGAATAATGGATCTAATGTATTAGAGAAAGGAAATATTCCCTCTTACCTACTCTGATTGTGAACTCTTTCGGCACTGACAACCATGGCTTTTAGAGCCAGAGTGAACGATGGAGGAAAGGCAGCTCTTTATTACTGACAGCCAGCACCCTTGTTTAATATAGATGTACATCTCTAAAAATTGGGGAGAAAACAGTTTTTGGCAAAGTTAGCTGCAGTTTTATAATGTCACACTCTTGGCAAGAGTAACTGTGTTGCTATAGTGATCTTAAATTACTACCAGGATGAAATATTACTCGTGGCTAATTTAGCACACGCCTGGCTCAAAACCACCTTGTCATTTTTAAAAAAAAAATCTTGAAAACATTGTTTGATCCTTCACAAACATTTTCTCTGCATCTCCATTTTCTAGGGTTATTTTTAACATGGCCTTTTGCTGCACAGCTCAGAAAGGAAGACGGCTTTTTGGTTAAATCACTGGGAGATTAGGGTCAATTCCAGTATCTATCTGCCACTGACTTCATTGTGTGACCTTTGGCCAGTTACTTAATCTGTTCCAGACTCCGTCTCCTGTCTTTTAAGGAAGATAACCATATTCCCTAAGGATGGAAGTCCTGCAGATTAAGGGCTGTCTCTTACTGTGGATTTGGGACAATGAAGCCCTCATTTTGTCTGTCTCTTCCAGGTGCAGCTGCACAACATGCTGGAATGTGTTTAAAAGAGATTAGAGTTTAGAGCCAGTCCTTGTACTCACTAGACATTCAGAAGTTTCTAACCATGCTGCTGGCTCTATGCACTGACCACTGAGTCTGTTTGCCAGGGAATCTTTGCCAAGGGACAGGGTGAGCCAGGACACCAATGAAGAGTGACTGGTGCCTGCAGCTAAATTTCTACAAGGCCACCCATCCTCTCTGTACCCCATCAGTCAAGATAGCCCCTATGTGCAGCAGAGATCGGCACTATGGAGATACTTATTCTGTTTCCATCCGCCCACTTAATCCACCCTTCTGTGATGCAGGAGATGGATGACCTTTCAGATACGCTTCCCTCTGCAACAGATGATGATTCCACCTTCTCTGTGTTGCACTGAGAGCACCTGCAGGTGGAAAGACGTCGCCTACTTGCAGCCCCACTCCTGGACTGACAGCTCAGCACATTCTGCTCATTGCCCATGTTCAAGTCCTGTTCATAGCTCTCCATTCTCATTGGCTGGTCATTGACGTAGGACTGGATCACCCTCCTGCCGACATGCCCATAGGAGAGGGAGGTTCTGGCAGGGAGGTAGGGTTTGCCCTACTTGGATGGATCCTAGGGTGGCTGGGGGAGAGGTGACTCCATGAGAAACAACAGAGCCCATTGGCAAAGCTGGAAGCTCTATGGGTTTGGGAATAGAGGGGGAGATGATGGACATCCTCTCCATAATACTCAGCCTAGAGGTGCATGGCGGCAGAGAACTAAAATATAAGTAGTAATTCTGATCTCTTATCAGACACAATGCGCTTGATACAGGAATCACCAGGTGATTGTCCCTGGCTGATGCTATGCAGGAGCTCAGACTAGAGGAGCAAAACTGTCCCTTATAGCCTGAAAAATCCATACAGCGGTGTGGTCTCCAGGTGCAGGGAGCAGCCCTTGGTGGGTCTAACTGGACACAGTCTTTTGTACAGAAATGGAGAGAGCCCAACCATTGTGTTAAGTCCCTGCCCCAAGGAGCTTTCATTCTGAACAGACAAGCTGGGCAAGAAGGCACAGGGAGATTAAATGATTGTTCTGAGTTCAGGCAAGGAACCTGCAGTAGGGCTGGGAACAGAATCTAGGTCCTTCAAGTTCTACTTCAGTGCCTTGACCACAGGGGCCATGCTTCTGTGAAAAGGCCAGACTCCAGAAGTAAAGGAGCCGCGAGAAGAGAGCAATAATGTTTACTAAATCCAACCCAGACCTCTTACTTTAACACTGCTATTTGGGCAATATTTTGTGTCTTCATAAGTGAGGGCTTTATCATTTTAAACTGCGTTTTCATTTTAAATGGTGCACAAATGTGCCACAGTGAGTGTGACAATAAACGGAATTAATTAAATCTTTGTGCTCCGCATTTAGGCAGATGAGACAAGCAGAACAACTCTGCCGCTGGCAACATCTTAAGAGTTACAGAATCCCTCTCTTTGTTCTCGAGTCGCCATTGGTTACAGTTCGATGCAATGAATGAGCACCGGGGCACTGCTGCCAGCGTCTTTGTTGCGAAGGAAGAGTTAGCAGCCTGTGTTAGTCATGTGGTGTCACAGATGTGGCTATGTGAAGCAGTGTGGACTACTGTGATATTTCTCAAACTGGGGCTCCTGACCTAAAAGGGGAAATCACAAGCCTATTGGAGGGAGAAGTGGTGTGAGCATGGTGGCTGCTGGCCAGGTGGGACGTTCCATAGATGCTGGAAGAAGGGGCGCTCTCACACCCCCCAGCTTGAAGTGGTTTGTATCACGTTCAGGGCTTACAGTTTGGTTCAATGGCTCTCAGCACACCTACTGTACAAATTGTTCCTGCTCCCTCGCCAAGCCAGAAGGCAGTTCCTCCCCCAGTGGCAGCACAAAAGTAAGAGTTGCATGGTATGGAGAAGAGGGATCCACAGCTTGGAATATTTCTAGTGGGGTCCCAAGCAAAAAAGGTTTGAGAACCCTAGACCTAGGCACTAAACTATGCCACAAGAGACCTGAGTTCCGGTCCTGGTTCTGCCTGACCTTGGGCAAGTCACATCATCATCCCGTGCCTCGGTTTCCCTCTCTGTCAAGTGGGGCTAATGATACCGATCTCTTCTGTAAAACACTTCAAAATCGAGTAGTTATTATGATGCCCTTAGAGTGAGAGGACATAGGGCCTGCTCCAATACCCAGTGAAGTTAATGTAAGTCTTTTCATTGAGTCCAACAAGCTTCTCAGACACATAACAAATGAACTTGGAATTCCTCCTGGAGTGGTGCACATTGCAGTGTGGATTGTGTTGTGAAAGAAAGACTCTCCTCGTTCCCATATCAGGGCCTAGATATTTGTGGCAATGGAATGTCTATGGCTTCCTCTGCCACCCCCCAATCCCACTAGGAAGTGGAGGTGACTTGGAAATTCTGCGAAGTCTACCGATCCGCCTGGAACCGAGACTCAGCCCTGCAAAGCTAGTGATCTGCATGAAGGGCCTGCTGTTTCGTGGGGCATACAGAAGCCCTCTGTAGTTGGCTAACCCTGCTGTGCCCACCCTGCCCCGTCCCTCTGAGGGGGCATGCAGGAGCCCGCAGTGCCACCAGTAACAGCTGACAATGGATGAGCACGGGGATGAGAGCTGCATGGGTAAACCACGGATGCACTCACTTCGCTGAACCATCGCAGCTCCCACAGCACACAGCTTGTGGTGTGGCCAAGCAGTAATGGCCCACACTGCACGGCCCAGAGCAATGGAGAATGCCCCACAACCTCCCGCCCCTGTTAAGGGCACTGGAGAATTCTTACCCCCTTCAGAACAACGTTGCTGCTGAGCACTTATGAAAATCTGACCATGGGCACACTGGCCGCCCTCCTTCTATCCCAGAGCTTCGCTCACCCGCTGGGAATACAGCAGGAGGCCGTGTCCACCATACTGGCCCAGTTCTAGCTTTTCCTGAGCAAACGGCACCAGGCAGGCAGGGGGATGAGGCCTTACTAGACAAGCACTTGTGGCGGTGACAAAGTTCCTCCATCACTCTTCTCCTCTGACACAGACTGCTCTGTGCCTCATAAAGTACATAATGACAGCAATTACAGAAAGTTCAGCAACTGCAGGCAGTACTCTAGGGAAATACAGGAGCAGGGAGGAAAGTGCTTACGAAGAACAGCAGCAGCATGGAAACAATTGGCCTGTCGGTACAGGAAAGAGGTGCAAGACCAAAGGGCCCAGGAATGTTTTTTTGAACCACATTTAATGGGTTGGGCAGCTAGCACTGGTTATCCCTCAGATAGGGACAGGCCTGGTTAGGTTATCAGATCATTACTTAATATTTCTCTTGAAATCTGAACAATCTACTCTGGTTTCTGTTCTCATCAGCAGAATGTCTTTGTGCTCCACACTTCCAATGCTCACACGGCCCCCCGGAGCAGCTCTGTTATCCTCATAGTACAGACAGAGGCCAGGTCCTCAAAGGTATTTAGAAACCTCAATGCCATTGAAATCAATGGGGCTTAGACACATAAATACCTTTGAGGACCTGGGCCCAGCCGGAAGTGGCACACAGAGTCTGTGCAAAAGCTGGAAATTGAACTCTCACCTCCCACATCAGCAGCCAGTGCTGCTTCCATTAGGCCATCCTGCCTGCCAGTAAAGTCCAGATCCAAATGTGGGTGAAGACTGAATGTGGACCTAGGTGTTGCAGTCTGGGCCCCTTTCTGTTCTGAACTTTACTTAACTTGGGAAAGATTTTTCACTCCTTTTCTCTCTCACCGTCGTTGATCTCCAGAAAACAAAGGGAAATGACTGGGGCCAATCTCATAGCCCTCTCTTCTGGCTAAATCCAGGCTTCATCTAGCTGAGCCAATTCCCTCCCTGGGGAGCTTCCATCTGCAGCAATCCAGGGAAGGTGGTTTCCAGCAGGGTTAGTTATTGTGGTTCTCCACCCCCATTTTATTTAACAAACAAGACCAAATCTTCACAGTGTCTCCTTTCAGAGCCTTTATATGCTAAGTAGTCCCTCCCTTAACTCTATCCCTCACACCCATTTTGAACTATCTAGATGCTCCTGTCTCTTACCCCACAGCCTTTCTGCTAACAGGGCTTGCCACAGCCTCCCTTTTGTTCATTTGTTTCTTGGAGAAGTTCCTTGTGATAGTTGCTTGCAGCTCGCCTCCCTATCTACCCCTCCTTTTAGGAGAATCAGCCAGTTAAGTTGCAGATCTTTTCCCCAGGTACAGTCCACAGGGCTAATCAGCCAGCCAGCCACTGGCCCCTGACCTCAGTGGAATGGGACCCCTCATGCCTTCCCATGGGCAAAGTGGCAGGGAGACAGAGATATAAGCCTGGACCACGGACAGGATACAAACACGAGCCATGTTTGATATTGTTTTTCATTCCAAAACAGAACAAAACCTAAGCAATGAAAACAAAACCAAGAATCTCCCACAAATTGAAATTCTGAAACTTGTTTCTGGGCCATTTTGTTGCAATAAAAATCAACACATTTCATTCTGGTTTCAGCCTTTTAAAACGTTTGAATTGCTTATACAAACACAATGAATTTTGTTTAGAAAAGTCATTTTGAAATGAAAAATCAAAGCGTTCTGTTCTGAAATGTCACAAAGGGGGTATTTGACATTATTAAAATGCTGCTTTTCTGCCCCCCTTTCCTCCAACTGTCAAAAATCGACACATTTTTCTAAATGTTTTGATTTTGACAAAAATGGTGTATTTTGTCCAAAACACATTATGATGAAAAATTTCCATCAGGTCTGCTGCTCTGAATTGAGGCCAGCTCTTTGGATCCATATCTTTTTTTATTTCAGTTCCCTGGGTACATTCTCTTTTCCAGGGCAATCCTTCTGGCAACTGATTAACTGTACTACAGCGTGGATCATGGTCTCCTTCTTCTGCTTAATTCTGAGCCCATCATATACTTGTTACTGTGTGGAAAGGCCACGCTGGCAAACTGGGATCTCCTGAGGGAGGAAACCTGCAAGTTAGACTGGAACTACAGAAAATTAGAGGCTTTTTCAAGTGCCAATTAAGCTGGGAATCTCACAGCATTGTTATTCTGCACACTCTTCATTCAGCACAAGCCTCCCGCAACAGGGGCCACTGACTTCTCCGGGTGTTGTATGAGCAGTAGGCGTATTATATTAACGGGGACCCTCATGGCAGTCAGAACCCCATTGTGCTAGGTGCTGTAGGAACACTTAGCTAGAGACAGTCCTTGCCCAACAACTTTATAATTTAATCTTATCATCAGAGACAACAAAAGAGTGGGAGGAGAAACTGAGGTACAGAGAAGTGAAATGACGTGTGCAGGATCACCCAGCAGCCTTAGAATGCCAGTCAGCTGTGTAAGAGTCAAGTGCATGTGAGTCAAGATCTATTAGATCCAGGTCTGGGCTCCCAGATCTTGTAAATGGTTCTGTGCAAAACAGTTTTAACCAGCTCAACTAACCATAGTAGTGAAGCCTGCTATGCCTAAGTATACACCCAGGGTCGTGGGCCAGAGCTAGTTTGCATGGGCCTGGGCTCCACTGCAGTTGTAACTCAGGCTAGCTTTAATCTCCAGCACTACATGCAAACAGTGACAGGTCCTCTGCTATTTTTCAGACTGTTACTGCTGGCCCCCTTCTCCCTCCTAACAGTTCTAATACTCACACCTATATCTATTCCATTCCCACTGCGATGCAACAGTGCACCTGGTATACCTTGTGTCCGTTACTAAGCACTGGGCAGAGGTCCATAGGGATTAGAAAACAGGCCCCAACAATTCTCTTCTCTGTATGTGAGTGAGCTCTCGAACCTTCCCAGGGAACAAATCAGGTAAAATCACAAAACAAACTCAATTCCTCCCTACGCAATTTCATCCCCAGCTCATTGCTCTTAGAAATTACTCTGGAGAGTCTGGAAAGACACAGCAAACTGAAAAATGCTGAGAGCCAATGCTTTTCTTTTGTCTAAGTACAAACCTTGTAGGAGGGGGGATAAAAATGGATGTGTTTTTTATCTAATAGCAAATTTCCCGTTACATGGCATCTTCATTATTGTCCCTGCATGGAGTCCTGGGAAGAGGAAAGTTTACATTTTCTCTGTCCATATATTTGGAGTCCTGGTTCTCATTTATATTAAGAACCTTTTGGACAGCTCTGGTACTGTAGAGATGCTTTCAAGTACGTGTACACTTACATCTGCTTCAAGGTGCTTTTACATGGTCACCAAGAGACCTTTGTATAAATGAAAATTCAGGCCATTATAGCTAGTTCTAGACCGTAAAAGACCATAGGGACGGATTTCTTATTTACACAGTGCTCCAAGAGTGTAAATGGGCCTGAAGACAGGCTTATGTATAAGTTAATAATGTAAATGTGATTGGCACCAATGTTAAATCACCTATATGCAGTCAGGGTGGGGATTAGGAAACACAGCTTGTGTACTGCTGTAACTACAGTATTTCCATTAGGGGTGTGATTTTTTTTTACCAGTGTAGCTATCCTGGTACAGTCCTGGTGGGTATGCGATTTTACTGGTTTAACGATGCCTTATATGGGTAATGCTTATTCCCCTTGGCTCCGTCTACACTGGTAAATTAAGTCGACTTAAACTTGGCTTAAGTCGACTTAATGTGCCCTGCGTCTACACTACACTTTGCTTAAGTCGACTTAAGGAAAATAAAGTCGACTTAATGAAAATTAAGTCGACTTTATTAAACCACCTTTCTACTCAACCTAAGGCTTAATTCGACTTTTTAAAGTCAAATTAAGCCAGTGTAGCCCTGGGGTAGCCCTAAATCGACTTAGGGCTACCCCAGGACTACACCAATGGCCTCCCTGCTGGGGGGGGCACAGGGGGAGCCTGGCATGCCCCCCAAAAGGCAGGGCATGTGGGCAGGGTGTGATGCTGTCTGGATTTAGGGAAGCATTTATGATATTATTTTCAATGGATATTTCATGAATGCTATAATCCATAGGAACTATGTCATGTTTGGTATCAATAGAAAGGTAGTAATTTGCTGGGAATGATTATATAGTTTATGTCTAGGAATTCTATTGTGATTAGAAGTTAAAATTTGGTGTTATATCCATACTTTAACTTATGTTAAAACCAGTGTGTCCTTAATGTTTAGGAATGTGCCAGGACAATGGTCCCAGGGAGTTACCTGATGACCCACGAAAGCTCATGCGAGAAATAAATCTGTTAGTCTTTAAAAGTGCCACAGGACTCTGTTGTCTTCCCTAAATCCAGACAGCGTCACACCCTGCCCACATGCCCTGCCAGAGTCCCTGTCCCCCGTTGCCCCATTGCACACAAGGGGTGTCCCCCCTGCCACCGTGGACCTACCCATGGTCCCCCTAGCCCCACAAAGTCGACCTAGAGCATCCAGTGTGGATGCTCTAGGTCGACTTTGTAAGTTTCCCTTTAAGTCGACTTAAATTTTAAGTGTAGACGCACTAAGTCGAGTTACTTAAATTCGACTTAAAAGTGCAAGTGTAGACATAGCCCTTCTGTCCAGGAATAGCTCTGCTGGGATATCTGTGTCCTGACTTTAACTACACCTGTGTGCTGCTTTAACTACGCCAGTCTAGTTAAACTGGTCCAACTCTTGTGTGGGCAAGTTCTTAGAGTTCTGAAAGTCAGGCCCACGATATGTAGACACATAGTTGGGTTGAATGGACACCTGATTATAGAGCTTTTGTCTAGTTAGAAGGATGTGGAGTTGACAATCTGGTCTGGTTTGTGGTCCCATTCCTTTTGGATGGAACTCAAGCTCACCTCATCTCCTGAATGACATCATAATGCAGGTCAGCAGCCGGTAAGCAGGCTTTTATGGGGACGGAGCAAGGGCAGACAGCCTAGACTCACAAACCTATTTCTAATTTGTTTTCTCCTTGGGTAGACTCCCTGGTATCACTGTTGGACATGAGATAGTTCTGGAAGGTAATTTCGGCAATGTGGACATAAAACACCTTTACTCAAGAAAAAAAAAGCACCAGTTCAAAAGGGATAAGGGTATGACTGAAGGGCAGTCTCTGGGATCTGTTTAAGCAACATGAATGCAATGCTGGAAAAGGGACCTGAGGAAAACCAAGAAGGCAAAGAAGAGGGACTGTATGTAATCTAACAGTTACCTTCACATATCTCCTGGAGAAGGGATACAGGATTGCAAGAGCCTTTTAGATGCATTTTGTGGATGGAGGGAAATGTATGTTTCAACAGTGCAACGGAAACCATTGGACACTCTGAGTAATGGATAGTATGAGATGTGCTACGTAGACTTCCAGCTCTATCTACAGAAGTGTATCTGCTCTATCTACGTACTAATATGGCCCAGCAGTGTAGTAACTGAGTGCTTCCCAACTATTTAAAAACAGCAACATCAAAGCAATAGGTACGATTTGGAAGTGACGTACAGATTCCAATTTTGCCTCCTGGCACAGATGATTAGAGTCTTCAAGAAAGTTCCCTCTTCCCCCTTTTTATTCTGTTCTAGACACAGATGTGCATAAGCACAGTATGTTGCCTGTTTGCCACTTGATTAATTGATTGGAGCTTAAGTTTTTGATAAACAGCTGTTATTTTACCAGCTTGCTGGTGTCACAGTTACTAAGAACTAGTCAGCATCTTACACTCCCACACCCACAATGGATATTGGTAGCTCAATGGTACAATCTTTACCTCTCATCCATGATACCTGGGTTCAATTCTTTAGAAAAACTTTCTAACCATATGGGTAGTTAAAGTTCTGGAACAGGCATCCATCCAGTGGAGGTTGTGAAATCCTCATCACTGGATGGTTTTTAATAACAGGTTGGACAAACAGCTGCAAGGGATGGGGCAGGTTTACTGGAAAACCTACCTGTTACTGTGTTGCCTCAGCACAGGAGGCTGGATTTGATGACTTTTTACAGTGCCTTCCAGGCCTACATTTCTAAGGGTGCATCTACACTGGCAACTTAGGTCGACTTAAGGAGGCTTAAGTCGACCTAAACAAAGCCACGTCCACACTGGGCTTTTATTAAGTTGACTTAAGCATTTCCTTACGTCGACTTAAGGAAAGCTTAAGGCGACTTAATAACACCTCGTTTTAGGTCGACTTAAGGCTTAAGTCGATTCCTTAAGTCGACTTAAAGCCTGTGTGGATGGGGATTAGCGCCTATGTCGACCTTATTAAGTCGACTTAAAGTGTTAAGTCAACTTAATAAGGTCGACAAGGGGCTATGTCTACACTAGAAAAGTTAAGTCAACTTTGTTAAGTCAACTTAATAAGGTCGACTTTAAGTCGACTTAAAGTTGATCTTATTAAGTCAACTTAACAAAGTCGACTTAACTTTTCTAGGGTAGACATAGCTGAAGATTCCTAGCCAAGGCAGAGCAGAGTTTTAAATCAAGGTTCGATGTTTTTCAGATGATCTGCTCCAGGAATTATTTTTGGGCTGTTCTATGGCTTGTGATATACAGAAGGTCAGACTAAATGATTACAATTGTCCTTGGAATCTGAGAAAAAAAATGGCAGCTAAATTTTCAGAACGTTTTCCATCCATTTTGCCACCGGCTGCCTGAAGTGTTTCAAATATTGAACAAAAGAGGAATTTAAAAAAATGCTTGTGAAATTTTGTCTTTTGATTTGGCCCAGATATACAGCTAACTTGAATGCATCATTTCCTTGGGGGAATTCCCAAGACAATATGAACATTAAGAGTAAGTCTACACTGCTGGGCTGTGTTGAGCTCTATGGAATGATGCCACAGGATCGATTGAGTGGACAGTGGAGACCTGCACAATAGATCCTGGAAGCGCTCTCCAGCTGACACAGTAAATCCACCTGCTGAAAAGAATAATGCTGCGTCGAGCGGAATGTGGTTCCCATCAACGCAGTGCAACAGAGATGCCATGGTAAGGGAACATTAGTAAGTCGACAGAAGATACACAATCTACATACTGAAAATTCTGTATCACCTGTTGATGCTGCTGGCAGTATAGGCCAGACCTAAGAATCTCATCCATCCTTCAAGCCTTAGGGCTATGTCTATACTGATGGCGGCAAATTCGCCGCCTTCAGTGCAATCTGCTGTGTTCCAATGAGTGGTCTGTTAAGACATGCTCAATTGATTTCTGAACCAAATCTCTAACTCCAGCTCTGTAACTGGAGTAGCGCTACACCATTTCCGGTCAGCTTAGCACAGTGTGTAAGGGGTAGTTAAGTCATTGGGAGATACGCAAGGTATGTAAAATCTCCTGTCGACTGCCACCGACAAACGCAGCAAGGGTAGACTAGCCCTTACTTATGCAAAACACTCCGTGCAATCCAGGTAAGTCTGTTTGAGGAAGGGAGTGAAGACTGCAATGTAAAGGCTAGTAAAGTGATTGATTTCACTCAGGCAGTATGAGAGAATCTCTGTGTTCACAGTTGGGAAGTGTTGTGTTGAGAAGCACACCCACTGTCACTCTGTAATAATTTTCATTACTTGCTGTCGGCCCAGCACACTCTAACCAAAAACTGCCTTTGGAGTTACTGTTTGGATGGGGAACTAATTAAATAATGTATAATACATACTGATACTGTAAGTATTTTTATTCAGCTTAATTAAATTCTACATTCCCAAAGTTAATGTGCAAATGGAAGAACATTTAATTTTGCAGATTAATAATTTAAACAGAAACATAACTATTTTCTTATTAAGGCAAACTCTTTAATTAATTTCTAATAACCGAACTGATAAATGTTGGTTATCTGTGAATGGTCCTGACACTAACAAATTGAGTCATTGGTACCAATTTCTTAAAGAAATTAATTTTAAGGGCAAATAAACATTGATTAAAAGGAAGTCTATAGGGCTTTTCCCCCTCTTGGCAGGTTTAAATTGGCTTCTTCGTTCATTCCATTGTACACTTGTAGAATTGCCATTCAGTGGCACGTCCGTGTTTGAATAGGTTACAAAAACATGGCAGGTTTCACCCAAAGCGCAGAAAATCCCACTGAAATAGATTGGTTATGCCTGCATTAATTTACACTGTTGGCAGAGCAATTTGTGCATGCAGCAGTTCTCTATAACCTCTACAGCAGCCCACAAATAAACCTGCAACATCTAACAAAACACACACTTTGTATTAGTAGTATTATGGTAATGCCCGTAGCCTAGATTGGGGACCCATTGCGGTAGCACAGTACCAACATGTGTAATAAGAACAGTCTGCACCAAGGAGTTACAATCTGAACAGACAATAGCAGTGTTATCTTCTGTGGCATGGAGAAACTAACCAGTTTCAGAGGTATTTAGGTTACTAATGTCCATTGAAATCAGTAGAAGTTAGGTGCCTGCATATATCTTTGGAAGAGGGCCCAACTGACTTGCCCAGGTCAGACAGGGATTAAATTCACATCTCCACAGGACCATCAGCAAAGTTCTTAACTACATGCCTAACTTCAAGCAGGTTAGTGGACCTGTTACGGGATCCACTCACTGCATGTGGTGCCTCTTCCTGGAGGCTCTGACGGTTAGTTCTTGCCAGGTGCTGGGCCTCTTCTGGCTGTGTCTCTTACACCATACGGCCCTTTCCTCTCCCAGAGCTGCACTTCCCTCTTTGTGGCTTGGTTACTAAAATCCTCCCCTTCCCAGGAAATCAAATTCCTTCTACACTAGTTGTCTGGCTGGTGTCTCCAATGCTCTGTGCCTCTTCCCAGTGGCTGGTAGGGGAACCTCGGCCAGCCCAGGGACCCTATAACATGCAGTCAAAATCTGTACAGTTCTACTCCTTGCTGTTGTTTCTCATGGCTTCTTCCTCCTTATATGGCTTCCTCCTCTTCCTGGTTTTGTCAGCCCAAGCTCCCTCGTCTTGGGAAATGACTACAGACAAATTCCTAACAGCTTCTTGTAGCTCACAGCTCCTGGGCTTTATTGAGAGTAGATCCTTCGTGTTCCTACCCAGCCATGCCTATTTGCCTGTCTCCTTTCTCGGGTGCTGCCTATGCAGTTAATGGGCCAGTCTAGCCACTTTCACCCCTCTAGGGCTTGTCTGTTTGGGAACTGGGAAATGGGTGGGCACAAGCCCATCTGTGTTTAAACACCCTTTCCCCCATTTGAGGGGAGGAGCTACTGAGCCTGGACTCAACTAAATTTGGGGGTCAACTAATAAAATAATAATAATAATAATAATAACAACAATAAAAGAAACAGGCATAAAGGTAAAAAAACCTGAAGAGAGACACCAAGCAAAGAACCCTGGACAGAGCCCACTGTTCCTCAAAGCTATCCATGGACCCAGCAGATGTGGCCCAGAGGAACTCAGTCCAGATGTGTGATCGGATGGAGGAACAGAAATAGGCCACGGAAGGGACAGGTGACAGGATGGGGGGGGGGGGGGGGGGAAAACCATGCCAGCCTTCCAGACCTTGTGTGGAGTAGGCATCCTATCACATGGCCTACTCACATGCTTAAGGTTAGACATGTGCTTAAGTATCTTGCTCCATCAAGGCCTAAGTGAGTTTTTAGATGATTGACTTTAAAGGCTTTTTAGCTTTAGCTGGTTCTGAATGTCACTGAAAAATCTGTTGTGTGTGTCCGTTTGTTTGCCCATTATGACATTTTGAATTTGGAAGTGCAGTTATTTGTTTCTAATTCAGTTATGAGGTGTGTATACCAAGGAACACCACTGCACAGCTGGCAATTTAACATGGTTGCTGAAAGCTTTGGTGGTGTGATAAGACTGCCAATGATGGACACAGATGGGCCACCCAGATAGGCTATCATAAGGACCTTGCTAGACATCGATCCAGGTGACACTTGCTCTGCAAGGATGCTGTGTCCCTTTAGGATTTGCTATGATGGTGGTGAATTAAATTACTGTCCCCAAATGGATTTTATGCATTGGACCAGCTTTCGGTGGGACAGCACATTCTGAGCTGGGCTGTTAGTGTGTGTAATGAAGTGTCTACACTGCTCTGTAGGTGAGAAGGTGAATGTGGTCTGACCCCACCTGGCTGCAACTGGAGCCATGTGTGATTACAGATGAAGCAGAGAATTCTGGCAGGAGACCAGGAGAGGAGAGGATTTTCTCAGCATATGGCTTGCTAATTTGGGCTGAGAACCATTGAATGGGTTGCTTTTAGGAGATTGCCATCATAAGACTCAGAGGGGTAGCCGTGTTAGTCTGTATATAGCAAAAACAATGGAAATCCTGTGGCACCTTAAAGACTAACCAATTTCTCTGGGCATTAGTTTTCGTGGACTGCAACCTTTCGTGGGCTGCGTCATGAGACTCTATGCTATGCAAAACCTACTAGGGTGGCAGTAGAGAGTGGGGCATCAGGTGAATTGCCAATGAATGAATCAAGATCACTTTAAGCCTTGGGCAGGTACTCCAAAAGATAAAAGTCATGCACAGTGCACTGGAATGGACAAAGAGTTGTGATAAAGGAGCAGCTGCTGGGAAAGCAACTGTTTGCAATACCGTCAGCTCAGATTCCCGCTTAACAAAGAAGTATGTGAGTAATCAGGTGTAATATTCCAGCGTAGAACTAATAATTAATGGTAATGTCTTTTTATTAAATATGCATACTTAGCCCTTAGGAATATTGCCCAAATGCCATGCTGGGCCATGGAGCCTGATGTATGCTTGCAATATAATGTGTATTATGTGCTTTAATAATTTATTTTACATTAGGTAAACAAAGAAAAGTTTTGCAAGGCTTCTTAATGTCATCTGCATCCACCTCTTTCAGCAGAAACAGGGACATGCAAAAAAGGGCCAGTGGGGTTTGTTTCTGTGCTGACCTGGACCTTCTGTGCTCAGGCGAACTTGTGCAAGAGAGCCTGAAGCACTGTTGTGCTGGGCTGGGTGCATTTCACACTTGCTTTGCGGAGGTGCAGGTGAGTACACGGGTACAGGGAGTCAGGTGCAGTGCTAGACAGCTCTTTTCCAGAGAGATCTACAGAGCTATGACAAGGATTCAACTGATTTCTCTCTCTCAGAACCTGAGACAAAGCCCACTCAGGTCAACAGGAGCCATGGGCTTGTCTTCATTGGACCCTTATTCAGTACCCAGCTTGTCTTCAGGCTTTGCCTGCCACATACTTGTACACAGTAGATTGCACAACCTTTGTGGCTTTCTTCCTTCTGTTTGTTCTCTTCCGGCACTAGTTTACTTTTGACATCATGTCATTTACTTCTTGTACATGGCAGGTTGCAGCAGTCAGGCTTCTGTATCAGATATGGGCTGGCTACAGGGCTTCCTTCTCAAAGAGATATACACCAGATGTGCCATGTATGACTAAGGTTAGCTTAAATAAGGTGCAACCTAATGGCTGAACAGTACAATGCAGTTTAGCATTCCATTATAGGGCCAAGATGATTTTGTTGGCAATTAAGGTTTTTCTTTTCTGCTCAAATCTTCCCTCTGTCAGTGGGATAAGCATTAGTGCCTTTTTGCTCTAGGACTTGTGTCTGCAATGCAAGCCACGTGAGTCATACCTTCCTCCAGAATGGTGGTGGGACCTGATCAAAGCTCACTGGTCTGAGGTTCCCATAGACTGCAAGTCCTTGGCATCATATCTTCAGCTGGGATTCTCTTCTCTCTCATCCTCTACCTGAAGCTCTCACTTCTCTTCCCTTTCTCGTGTCCTGGCTGAATCAGTCCAACCCATAGGATCTACCATTTCATTTGTTTCTTTAGTTTTAACTCTCAATCCCAACCTGCCACCAAACCTGTGCAATGGGGACAGCAATAGATTGCCACATTCCTGCTGCAGCCTAAGTCCTTCCTCTCCCTGGGTGCGTTTACACTGGCAACTTACATTGACTTAAGGATGCTTAAGTCAACCTGTACAAAGCCACATCCACACTGGGCTTTTATTGTCGACTTAAGCGCTTCCTTAAGTTGACTTAATAACACCACCTTTGAAGGTCGACTTAAGCCTTAGATTGACTTCATAAGTTGACTTAAAGCCAGTGTGGATGGGGAATCTTTAAAAAGGAGGAGCCAGGGAACTATAGAGACCAGTCAGTCAGACTGCAATACTTTGGAAGCTACTTGAGCAATACATAAACCCTTCAATTTGCAAATACCTGGAGGATGAAGGAGTGCTCATGAGCAGTCAGCATAGATTTACAAAGAACAAGTCATGCCAAACCAGCTTGATTTCCTTCTTGGACATGGTAACTGGTTTGGTGGATGGGGAAATATGGTAGATATAATATACTTAGACTTCAGCAAGGTTTTTGACAGAATCCCACACGTGTGGTTCGGAAAAGTAAGCTGGAGAAATGTGGGCTTGGCAGAACCACCTTTAAGTGGATACATAATTGGTTAAACAACCATAAAGAAAGAGTGACTATTTATGGAATGATGTCAGATTGGAGGGAGGTCTCACACAGGATTTCACAGAGATCTGTTCTGGGCCTGGTGTTAAATAATGTCCTTATCAATGGGCTGGATGTAAGAATAGAGAACTTACTGATCAAATCTGCAGATGACACAAAGCTGGGGATGAGGGTAGCCAACACATTGGAGGACAGAGCTAAAATGAATTGGAGAACTGGGCTAGAACAAAATGAAATTAAGCAAACACAAATATAAGATGCTGCATTTAAAAAAGAAAATCAAATGCACAAATACCGAATAGGGAATAAGTGGCTTGGCTCCACCAGGTGGCTCTTCACACAAACAAAGCACTTTCAGGTACCTGCTCTAGGATCATGTACATCCTGCAGCTTCCACATCCAGTCATCTTCACTGTCTCTTCCATTGTTGGGGCAATCTCACGGCTGCCTCTGTAGTTGTCATCACCTTCCTAACTAAGCCCCTATCAAAGAGAAAAAAGACCTCTGCCACAAAACAAAAACAGAACATCACTTCCCCCCAATTCCCTTACAAACACCATGATATTTATTCCTGCACACTCAGCCAGGCATACTGGTTTTTCTGTGGCCAGTTATTAATTTCAGACAATTTCACCTGCCCCTTGCCCTAAAACACATTTGGAATAGAACAAACATTCTAAATCAACCACCCTTATCCTAGCCCCCAGCAACGCTTTATTACAAAAACAACTAGTGAACCCATTTGTTTCAATTAAGTTGTTTGTTTCACAATGTGGAGAGCTTATCATTTTTCCCTGCAGACGTAACTAACAAGTATTGTATGAACCAGGTGCCTGGATAGCTGGAGGAGGGAGAAAAGCTTGCCTAATTCTCTGTGGTTCTTTTATTTGCAACAAGTGCTGAGAAATACAGCTCTCTCTGCTGCACATCCTAGGGAAGTTTTATTGCTTCTGCTTCTCCCAGTGGAGTCTGGTCGCCTCCTGTACGTCACTCGTGTCCTAAATTTAAAAATAAACAACCTCCGGGCCACCTGCCTTGCAATTCTCCTTTTAAACCCTGATGGCATTATGGCCGCCATCTTGGCAGCCAAATTGTAAACTACACTAAATGTCCTTCTGAGCTAGAAGCCACAGATTTCTAGCACTGAGCTGAAGAACTAGTTCCTCAAAGTGAGAGCAGCTACAGACCTGTTTCCCATGTGGGTCAGACACAGCAGGGGCATGTAGCACATACTGAGCAGTGAAATATGTAGGTAGGACTCCGTTAGTGTGCCTCAGTGATGGGGTCAGGCATAGATCCTACGCAACGGCACAAGCCATGGTCTACTACAGGGATCAGAGAGCCTTGGGGATTGATGAGAGGACCACATGGAACATTCCTCCCTGTGATCTTGTGAGGGAGGGGGCAAGTTGGCCCCAGGGGACTATTTGCATCAGCAAAGTGACTCAGATGTGGGTGCCCTTGTGGCCCCAACCAACTCACTCAAGGATCTTGACCAAATCTTCTTAGTGTGTTTCGGGCCCTTCAGTAGCCTGGCTTTTGAGCAGTGGAGCTCCTACCAGCTCCCACTCCTTTTGCTAGGGCATTTGCATTTCACAGAGGGTTTGAAATGTGCAGAGCTGCTAGCTCTTGGACCTATTCCCCAAAAAACTTCCCACTAACATTTCAAGAAGTGCAGGAAAGACCACAGTGAAAAATGGCATCACTGTTGTGATGTCACTTCCTGTCTGCAGCAGCACTGGCAGCCATCTCCATTGTCAGTCAACGGCTAGATTTCAGGTTACGGTGCCAGACTGAAATTCTCACACACCAACCGCTGAAGCCCCCTTGGATTTCAGTGGAGTTTGGGTCTTTAATGGAGCTAGAAGGGAGCCAATTCTTTCCCTTTGCAACAATTTTGACAAAACTGAACTTTTCATTGACTTTTAAAAAATAATATTTTCAACAAAAAAAATGGCAAATGACCTGGTTTCAGCAATGGACCTCCTGGAGCTTTGGGAATGAAACCAATTTTTGTTGTTGTTGGTTGAGAACTTGAACATCTTCAACTAAAACAGATTCCCCACCGCCCCCCCATGGACATTTTTAGTCAAGAGATCATTTTGTATCAACAAAAGTGTCAACAAAAAACTTTCGAGACATTTCTTGAACCTAACTGTCTTTGGATCCTTTAGAAATTCCAGCCTGAAAAAAATCAGGTGAATCCATGGGTCTGCCCTGAGGCCAGAGTCTTTCAAGATCAGGACTTCTTGAAACTAGATTACTTGAGACACCACTGTGATTCTTATTGTCTCTGGACTGAAGTAGCCTGAAGCAAGGTAGGTTAAGAGCAGAGGAGGCTATTTCCTATTCCTTAGTGCATGTAGATTTTAGAAAACCATCTATGTGTCAGGGTTGCTAAAACTGAATCTTTTCCAGTGCCGTTGGCCTTGCCCAACTCACAATGCTAAAAAGAAGTAAACAGAGTTTGAAAATGGAATCATTAAGCACAGAATAGGACAAATGATACAGGCTGAAGTCAAGAATGTGGAAATAAAGTTTTGGAAAGTAGAATTCAAGGAGAAAGGAAGCCGAATGAATGCCATAAGTATTAATTAAAGAGGCAATTGTTGGCTAGCAGCAATACTAAAGAGATAGTGGCATTCTCTTCCCAATAGAATAACAGACTCATATTATTAACACAACAATAAGGGGGATTGAAGCATATAAAATGTGTATGTTTATGCTGCAGTCCTCTGATGGATCCTGCTCACACACGTCAGGGCCCATCTCACTAGAAACAAAGAAAGAAGGAAAACTGTCAGCTCTGAATAAGGCTTGTGCTCGTTCTGACTTGCTGTCATTTATCTGCCTGAAACAGCTTTTGTTTGAAATGTGACAGCTGTCAGAGGGCCAGGTAATGACTGAATTCCAGATCACTGAAGGCTCTGGGGAATGAAGGAGAAAGGGTGGAATCCTGGCTCCATTGAAGACAATGGGAGTTTTGCCACTGCGTTCAATGGGACAGGATATCAACCCAGGAGCATCCTGGGCTGGTAATGATTTTGTTTAATGCTGTGTCATACCAAGGAAACAAATCAATAAAATGAAGGCAAAAGAAATCTGGCAGCTTTGCAAACCCTATTTGAATATGCTGATGTGTCTTTTATGACTATTTGCAAGTCATCTGTCTTGCTACATCATTATTCTTACTCATGCAAAACTTCTACTGGACAAGATCCGCAGTGGAGCAACTGTTTCTGAAATGCATTTCATAAGGTTTGATCCATAGAGCTGACCCGTGAGCTGATGCAGTCAGACAGTCTGTGTCAGTATCAGGCATTGACAGTCTTTAGGTATTTACATACTTAGATGTTCGAAGTAGTCTGGATGATGGCCAATCTCCTATGGATTCATTGTGGTTGGATTTTACCCCAAATATGGATAAGTGGGAGACACCTGATATTCTTGAAAGGTTTGAAATGTCATCCATTTTTGTTTTTGCTGAATTATTTTTCTACCAGAGAGCTGGTAGAAAATTGAACCTTTTTGCTTTAAAAAATCATGGAAAAATGTTCACTATTTTTGTGAAACAAAGCTTGTGAAATCACTGTTTTGGTGACCTTGTTTTGTGGAAAAAAAAAAAAAAAGCTCTGTTTGTCAAGAAAAGAATTAACATTTTTGTGAAAAACAAAATCACAGGTTACATGAAAAAGACCCTTTTTTTTCCTGAAAAAAAAAGAAACCATATTTTTTTAAAAAATCAACACTTTTTTTGTGAAACAAATTTTACTAATTGTTCAGCCAGCTCTTAAACTGACTCTAGTTAATAGGGTCAATTTGACCTAATTTGGATAAAATAATGGATTGAACCTTTGCTAAATGCAAACCAAACCATAGTTGAATAACTATGTTTTCTGCTCTGAAATGGATGTTTGGATGACATTTTTTCCTACTGGTTTCCATTTCTACAGACCAATGGAATTGCAGATTCTAGACAGGAAGGGCTGAAATACCATGAAAAAGAGCGCTCTGATATCATTTCTAGCCCAGCTAATTATAATATAATATAATACAATATAATATAATATAATATAATATAAATAGCTAGCTCTAGCTTTTATCAGTAGGTATCAATGAACTTTACAAAGGAGGTCAATATCATTATGCCCATTTTACAGATGGGAAACTGAGGCACAGAGTGAGAAAGTAACTTGCTTGAGATCACCAGGTAGGTCCTTGGAACAGCCAGGAATAGAACACAGGCCTCTTGAATCCTCAGCCAGTGCTCTATATTCACTAAGCAACACTGCCTCCCCAGGAGCTGTAAGTATCTGAAATCGTGCCCTTATGTTTAATTTTTAATGATCTTCTTTTGTTTTCTGACCCTTTATTGCATATGTATGCAAGTTCTATAAGGGACAAAACACTTCTTGTAAACTCCTCTAGCTATTCCCCAAAGACCAGGCAAATGTGTCTGCTTCATATTTCCAGAGTGCTATGCTAAATTCTTTTGCATTTGTACTCTTATTGAAGATTCTCTGTTGCTTCTCTTCCCTAGCATCAGGTGGTTCACTCTAGCTTCCACACTTAATGATCATTATTATGAAAATATTCTTCAGGAAAATAAGATACAGTATGGAGTCTTACCATTGCAGTTTGGATGCACACTGACTTTGTTATCAAGAAGTGAGTTCTTTCTGGTGAAACTTGACACCCTTTATACTATTTTCTGTGACACTTGCATTCACTTCAGTATGATTGCATTCATTACAACTCTGGGAAGTGTCTCTAAAACAACAGTCTGAAATAGTCATGACTGTTGGATGGCATGGTCCCAAATCAAAATGTTTTCAGAATGTTTCCCCCCAGGAAATTGTAATACTTTGGCATTTTTTCCCTGAGTCTGAATGAAGTAATAACAAAAAAAAGTGTCAAATTTCCTGCAGAATTGAAATTTCACTTCCCATCGAGCTCTAATTATAACCCATATTTTATAGATGGGGAAACTGAGGCCACACGCACATGAGTCAGAGAGTAGAAGTTAGCTAGTGCTGTCCTCTAGTCTCTTAATAGGCAAGAATCATTGCAGGTTCAGTATCAAAGTGCTAATAAATAACATTCTTACTCCTAAGCACCATCCTTCCTTGTTCAATTTCCTGTTAGCCAGGGAACTTTCATCCTTAAAATCCAAATCAACAGGAAAAGTTTAAGAGAAAGAAATAGCTAGGTATGCTGCATGAATTTCAGTGACAGCAAATCATTCCACCTGGCACCAGGTCATTTTGAACCTCCAGTGATAACTAGAGGCATGTAAAAATTGCCCTCAAATGGATATAATAGCTGCAAATGGAGTATCCTGCAGTCTTTCCAGTTCTTTATGCTTCCTACTGCATTAATAGATTTGAATTTGGTGCAAATTGTCAATAATGATAGCATGGGATGTGACAGAGTTGTGCTCTTAATTTCATAGAATCATAGAATAATAGGGTTGGAAGGGACCTCACGAGGTCATCTAGTCCAACCCTCTGCTAAAAAGCAGGACCACTCCCCCTAAATTACCCCAGCCAGGGTTTTGTCTAACCGAGCCTTAAAAATCTCCAAAGATGGAGATTCTACCACCTCCCTAGATAGCCCATTCCAATGCTTCACCACCCTCCTTCGCTTGCTTAAGACTTTACCTGATGCAATGATGAGTCACAAATTACCATGAAAGGATACATCTGAAATCTAAAAAGTGAGGCTGCCCTCCAGAACATAAATACTGTGGAATGCTCATATGCTATAGTTATGGGGGGCAAATAGACCCAGAAATATGTCATCTGATCAAATTTGACCCCTCAGAACAATCAGTTTGATCATGCCTACTAATAAAGCAGTTCTGTATTTTGAAGGATCATACCCCAATCTAACACACACCTTAATGTACAACAAGTCTGATGAAGGTTTTAATACACAATTTTCCTGTGGAACTCATTGCCACAAGATCTTGAAATCAAGAGCTTAGGGAGATTGAGCAAGAGATTACGTATTTCCATGGATAGTGAGAACATGAATAGCTGCACTACCAACGCTGGCTGAAAATGCTAATTTTTCCATGGGAAATTTAAAAAAAACATTTCTTCCTTTTCATCAAAATGTCTTGTGAAAATGCTTAGCTTTCGAAAGCAGTTCTCAGTAAAAACAGCAAATACTGTCAGACTCGTGAGAAAAATTGCAAGAATTTATAACACTGTTTACTGCCCAAGGAAGCATTATATTAACACCCAGCTTAGTGTTCGAAAGATAAATGTAGCACCCAAGATTTTCAAAGAGTGGGAGTCTAGAGTTAGCCCTCTATAGTAAAATTTTACCAGGACCCTACTTAGACTTCCCAGTTACTTAGCCCTAAATCCACAAAGATATTTAGGAGCCTAACTTCCAGTGGTATTCAGGCACCTAAATAGCTTTAAGGATTGGTGTTTTAAGCTCTTCTGAAAATACGTTACTTCTAAATTCTTAGGTGGGTGTCCAATAAGTGGCTTGATTTTCAAAGTGCTGAGCCTCCCAGCTGCTCCTACTGACTTAAACTCCCCCGCCTCTCACAGCTCCTGAGGACTTCAGCACTTTTGAAACACAGACCAGTTATTTGGACACCTAAATATGGAGTGATTTCAGTGGAGTTCTGCCAGCAGATGAGGGTCAGTACAGAAACAGGACACTCAGGCATCCTTGCATGTTACATGGTCATGACCTGTCATCAGATATAATACATCACCTAAATGTCTGGGAAGAGAAAAGCTATTAACAGCCCCTTTTGTGGTTGTTAGATTCTGAATGCAAGTCCTGGGAGCATGAATAAATTATCAGAAATCATAAAGATATCAGCTATATATAGGGGGAAATAATCCCCGCTGTGTGCTTTTCAGCTCCAAAACAGTGAGAGGACGAGATTCATTGCCCATACAGGGAACTGAGACAGACAATTAGACGCACATAGTGCAAATATTAACCTAATCACTCAAAAGGTTCCTGAGGATTTCTGTTATTGAGACTTCCCACACTAGTTCTGGACACAGCTCACCCGGCAGGGATCCCAGTATAGTATAACGATGCCCCTGCAGCAAAGGTAGCGGTGTGATCTAGTGGACAGAGAGTAGATGGGAGTTAAGAGAACTGGGCCTTTGTTTTGAGCTAGGCTGCTGTCCTGCAGTGTGACCTTCAGGCAATCACTTTCGCTCTTAGTTTTCATTTCCCCTCCCTATCTTTGTCTTGCTATTAAGATTGCAAGCTCTTCGGGGCAAGATCTGTCTCTGGGTATGTACAGCATCTTGCACTGTGAAGCCTTGTTCTCAGTTGGGGCACCTAGACATTACAAGAGATGAAATCTCTCCTAGTGAATCTCCAGGGAAGCGATCAGCCCTCTCATTAATTTACTGACTGAGCGGTTCAACATGGAATTGCTTTGTTCCCTGATGGCTAGTGCACTGGACTGGGATGCAGGAGACCTGTGTTCTCATGTCAACTCTGCAGCCAGCTGACCTTTTAGCCTGGCATTCAGATCTCTCAGGATGTCACAGTCTGCTTCACTTGTGCTTGTTTGTCTCACACCCACCTTGTGCCCTAACGGGGGCGTAAGTTACATATCTCAAATCACATCCTGACACCTATGTTATTATGGCGCACTAATGCAGATAAGAATTGTTCTGAGCAGTGACTTTCTGTTACAGGAAGGAAAATCAGTTGAGATGATTTTAAGATTATTTAAATAGCAATAATAAAATAAACATATTGGGGTATGTACCCAAGAGACCTGTGTGTGTGTCCATGCACCTGTCTAAATTTTAACGGTGTGGGATACAACTCCTGCCTGAATCTAGGAAAAGCTATTTCTATTGCTGTAGGCTTTTATGGAAAGTCACTGCCTCGCTCTGTGCCTCAGTTTCACCATCTGTAAAACGGGGAGGCTGCCAATGCCCTCCTTTGTAAAATGCTTTGAGATGAGATGTGCTGATGAAAAGTGCAGTGTAAGAGGTAGGAATAATTAATATTGGAGCCAATTCTTTGTGACCCTTATCCATGCCAAATTTTCACTGGTCTCCAGTTGTCACTGACAAGAGCTTTGCTGGAGTAGTTATTGCAGGTGATCACCCTCATGGCTAGTCTGGCACCTGGGCTTGCTGTAAAAGATGGTGTACAGTGTTGTAGAAAGTTTATAGAAGATGCTGTAGAATGTGTGACACTCCTCAAGGGTACCCAGGGTTGTGAGGCAACTGCTCTTAGCATGAGGGAGCCTTGTCTATACCTGGTGGGTGGCAGCAGCCCTGATGATCCCAGCCACAGGCAATGCAGCACTCCTCTCTTGGCTTACACAGGCTCTGTTATCCTTTCTGCAGCCGAGCAAAAGTACACCTCAATTCCCTATACAGGTGGTGCCTGACTGGGGAGTACACCAATGCCAACCACATCTGGAAGGATCTGAGGTGCAGTCTGGCATGGGAGACCACATAGGAGCTGGCTGTCATATGGCCCAGGAGGCCAAGGCAGACCCTCACCATCATGAGGTATTGAGATGAAATGATGTCTATCATTGCCAGGAACCTCTCCTTTGGGAGGAAAGCTCTGGCCTTGGATGAGTCCAGCATTGCCCTGATGAATTCTATCCTCTGCATGGTGACAAGTTCCAGAGGGGTAGCCATGTTAGTCTGTGTACAGCAAAAACAATGAGTCCTGTGGCACCTTAAAGACCAACAAATTTCTTTGGGCATAAGCTTTTGTGGGCTCCAACCCATTTCATCAGATGCAGGAAGTGGAAATTACAGTTGAGATTTATATATATATATATATACACACACACACACGCCAGGATGAAGGAGGGCAAGTGCTAGCAAAGTTGATTCAGTTAGGGTAGATGAGGTCCATTCACACCAGTTTTCAGAAGGTGAAAATGTGTGAACAGGGACAATTACTTTTTGTAATGTGCTTATGAAAACTTATGCCCGAAGAAATTTGTTAGTCTTTAAAGTGCTACAGGACTTTCATTGGTTCTGCGATCCTCTGCATAGGAACTAATGTTGCTTTTTGCTCATTTATTAGGAGGCCCAACGCTTGGCAAACATTCCAGGTAACTATGATGCTGGCCTGGACCTGAATCCTTGACCTGTCCTGGATGAGCCAATTGTCCAGATAATGGAATACCTGCACCCCTTTCCTTCAGAGGTACACCGCCACTGCTGATATGCATTTGGTGAAGACCCCTGAAGAGTTGAGAGGCAAAAGGGAAGATTGCAATGTGAAAGAAAGCGTCCTTTAAATTGAGAGCAGCAAAACAGTCACTTGAATCCAGAGAGCGAATGAGGGTGGCTAGGGAAACCTTACGAGACTTTAGCCTTCTGAGGTACTTGTTGAGGCATCTTAAGTCCAGGGTAGGCCTCAGACATCCCTTTGTCATTGAAATTAAGAAGTAACAGGAGTAAAAACTTTGACCTTGTAAGTACTGCGGAATCGCTTGCACCCACCCACCTGCAGAAGTGCTCACACCTCCTCCTTGAGGAGTTGTTCATGAGGGTGGTCCCTGGAGAGGGAGAGGGAGGCTGGGTACGAAGGTGGGAGTGAGGCAAACTGGATGGTATAACCGTGTTGAACACTCATCTGTCTGATATCGTGGCAACCCAGGCTCAGAGGAAATGGGCCAAAAGAGAGGAAAACGGAAGCGGGGTTGGATCCACGGGTAGAACTGGTAGGTTGCTCTTGGGCACACCTTCAAAAAGCCTGCTTCCCACCCCGATTATGGTGACTGGAGCCTGGACAAGGGCCAGCAGATGACGAACAGCTCTGGTGCCTCTTGTAAGCTTTGTTTTTTTCTTCTAGGAGCCTCTGTGCAGGTGGTCCCCAGACTGATGCTCCTGCTAGGCCTGAAATGCCTCTTGGAAAGGCTGAGGACCTCAAAGTAGCCCTCGAGTCCTTCATGCCGTGCAACCTGGAATCCATTTTGCTTGGCAGAAAGGGCCACACCATCGAACCAGAGGCTTGCCTGGCATGAGCAACCTCTTCTCTATCGAGGAGGAAGCACCATTGTTTGACAGCCAGTGTGGTGCTGATTCCAAGTATCCCACAGTGTCATGCAGAACTTGCTGATGCACCAGTGAGCAGCCCGGAGAGCCCAAATGATGGGTGTAACACAACAGGCTTTGTCTTTTTTCTTCTTATATGGGTTTGGTGCATGGGATCGCAGTGCCAGGGAAATGTGCCATGAATCTGGTGACAGCATTGTTCCGCAGCTATTTGGTAGTACTCGGCTTCATGCCGATCCTCCAGAGACTGGCGGCAGGAGCCTGGTCTGATGCTTTCCCAACCCAGAAAACAAGGTCTTGACTCCAGGGAGCATTGATGCATGGCAAATGTTGCCTCAAAGCTGGGAACTGTTGAGCAGACCTGTCCCTCAATATGTTGCTTATTGGTGCCAATGCCAAATCTTGGTGCAATGGCCAGCATTGGAAGCACGAGAAGTACCAGGAGATCCTTCATAACCTGGAAGGTCTCCAGTGTTGACAGCACCAACAGGCAGGGACAGCCTGTACCACTATCTGGGGTCAGTAGATGGTCAACGGTCGCAGCGGCGAGGGGCCCTTCTGAGTCAGGGAGGATTGGTGGCCTGATAAAGGCCTCGCCTGGTCCCCCTTAGTCTTTTCCACAAGGGATTGGCCTTCCTCCACAGAAGTCTTCTTCGGATTCATTTTCAGTACCAGCGATTGTACCCATGCCAAAGGAAGGAAAGCAGCTCTGGAGGTGTTCTGTGCACCGAGGCCAATCTAACGGACTGTGACGCTGGTGCAAGTGCTGATGCCAACAGGATAGACGTGAGATAAATATCTCAGTCTTTCTTAGTCTGTGGGTGAAAACCTTTAGGGATTTTGCACTTCTCACAGACGTGTGCTTCCCTCAAACACATTAAGCAACTTTGATGTGGGTTGCGCCATGGCATAGGCTTCTTACACGAAGTGCAGGGGCTAAAGCCCAGGGAACGGAGCACACACTGATCATGGGACTCTAACAACTCACCAACTAGAACTAATTCCAACTAATAACAAACTATGTACACTAGAACAGAGAACAAGTCACCAGGTTTAGTGAATGAACTTTCAAAGGCAAGAGACTTTACAGCGCCATCACTGGTGGCAAGAAGGAACCGAGATGGAGGAGGAGCCAGAGGTACCTATATGTGGATGCATGTACGTGCCGCTGCAGAGTGCACTAGAACCAGCTTGTACGGGTACCACTAGCGGGGTGAAAGATTTCTGGCACCAGCGCATATGGTGTGCACACACACCTAAACTGGGAATGGACGTGAGCAAGCGCTTGAAGAAGAATTTGCAAAGATTATGACGACTGCTGTGACACAGGTTTTCAGTCTTCTCAGATGTGGAGCTTGCCATGCCAATTTGCAGGAGTCTCATAAGCAAAGTGCAGAGCCCTCAGATCACTATCAAATCTGGTCGGGACAGTCACCGGCGATATGTGACATTATCTGGCTTTGGCCACAGTCACATATGGGACCCTCTCCTTGGCCCCAGGTATGATGGCTGTCTGCATGTTGACCCAGGCCCATTCAGAAGGGTCCATGAGCAGTGTGACAAATCAAAGTCAGGTACATGCTTCGTCTGGTTTCTGATGTGAGCTGCAGGTTGTTCTTCATGCCACACCAGAAGTCTCAGAGAAACCTGAGCAGGGCAAGTGAGCAAGGAGCGTGCACTTGGGTGGCCAAAGAGGTCTGCATGTAGTGGTAGACTGATCTTCTCAGCCATTCTGGCCATAGCATTCTTACGACAGACGTATGGAGAAGTGATATTCCTAAACATTGGGACCCATGGCACTGGAGTGAGTCAAATAATTCTAGTTATGATACTGAGTGTAGTTGTATGATCCCATTGGACACGTATCTGCACCTTTAAACACCTAAATACCTTTGGAAATCTGGTCCTAAAGTCTTATGTTTGGCAGATAAACTCCCAGCTACTATAGGAACAAACTCACTCCTATATCCATTGGCAAACTGATCTTTCTTACTTGTAGAAATACAACTGGGAGCTATTCTTGACCATTGCACACACTCCTTTTTAAACCTATTCTCAGGTGGATATATAGAATTCTGCCAATATTTCCCGATTGCCTGGTCCTCATAGATCCAAAAGGTTTATACACCTGATATCAAAGGAAACAATCAATGATGTACATTTAAAGCTTATGGAATGCTAGATGTCAAAGATTTTTTCTTTTTTTATTCCCCTGGGAGAAACTGGAGGTATAATGTGAGTATTTGTTTCTAATATCACCTTTACCAAAGGAATGGTTTTAACAAAGCCATTCTATACACATAGGACACATGGTGGATTTAACTTTTATGCAGAAAAGCAGGTGGGCTGGGGAGCCACAAAGGGAACAAAACTTTTATGGAGTGAGTGAACTGCATAAGTCAAAAAATGAGCTTGCAGGAGTTTTCAATATACACTTGCCTGAAGAGTCGTCTTCTGTTCAAATTGCTCTTGGCACAAAGCATTGAATCATGCGAAATGGAAAACGTGCAGAAGGCTTAAATTACAAACTTGATCTTTTTTTTTTTTAAATGGGAAATCATATGTCATGTCACCTAGAGTGAAAGCTAACTTAATATATTCCCTTAAAAGCCAAGGAGTATAATTTGGCTGTCATAAAAACCCACAGATTATAAAATGTGTTTTGTGATGTAGTTTGAATGGACTCATTGTGGGGTCCATATATGGTAAAACTGTCAGAGAGATGGTAAATAATGTATAATTTATGAACTGAACGAGTCAGTCAGTAATCTGCTGTTGAAATAGGATGAGAATCGAGGTCTTTAGGGGCACTCGTTGGTTCTTCGTTTCTGCGCCACAATAGATTGCGGCTGAACAGAGTTCATGGGGCAGAGATGGATGTTAGGCAGAGCACACATGATTAAGGCTGTAAGAAAGCTGCAACTGTTTGACTCCAATGTTGTGGCCGCCGTATGTTAAAGTGGAGGTTTTGGTGGGACCAGCCCAAGGGCCATTAAAAGGCAACAGATAAAATGGCCGTCCCTCCATCATGGAGGGCCGGTGCAGGTGCCCTCAAGGCTGAGGTGTGGTGGGAGTACAGGGTAGGATGGGCTTCAGAGCAGAACGGTCAAGATGTGGCGGGGGTGGGTAGTGGGGGCCTGCAAGACCTAAACTCTTGGTTTTTAGCTGACTAGGTGTCAAGTTGGCAGCAGCTTTGTCCTCCAACAGGGGCTGGATTAGCCCCAGCCCAATTCTTCAACCTTAAGGGCTCTGACTCCTAGAATTGGCCCCAGGTTAGATTCCTGGAATCCGTGTGGAGGGCTGACACCACTGGGGCTCCCCTGTCCTCAAGTCTGCACCTTGCAGGAGGAATGAGCCCCAGCCTGCCTGGCCTCAATCACTGAGCATGGCTGAGCTCCGCCTCCAGCATGGCTGGACAGCTGCAGAAGGCAAAGTCCTCAAGGTCACACAGGAGCTGCTGCTTGGTGGGTCCCATCTGTTCCCCCTGGCAGAGGCATAAATCCAGCTGGGCGAAATGTGAAGCCAACAGCGATAGTGCCGAATGCAGGCAGGGGCATAGTACACAGCCAGGGCAGCAAACGGGACAAGTCACCTAGCGACGCTAGCTTGCATGGGGTCCGTCCCCTGCCCCATCCCCCTCCATTCTGATGGAGGAATGGCCAGGCCAAAATTTGCATAGGTGCTGCAACCCTGTGAGTGAGCGGTGTTGTGTGTGTGTGCATGGGGTCGCAACACCACTCAGATCAGTGGTAACTGTAAAAAGCTGCAAGAATGCTGAATGTTGTGGTAAGTGTTAAAAGTTGCCATTTCCACAATAAAATGGTGGCCTGTGATTTTCTTATAGCCTCAGCGGAAGCAGTAAAAGAGCAGTACAGGAAAATGCACACATGTTCCATGTGGATGATTTCAGTGAGCCAGCCAGCAAACCTACTGATGGATGCTCAGGCTAGTGGACACAGCTCATAGACTGAATGGGGAGAAAGACAACGGGTTGCATGAGTAAAAGCCTGGCCTGAAAAAAGTGAAGAGCAAAAGGATTTCACCCTCTGTTCTGAGCAAAAAGCCCTCCTACCTGGAAGTCCTCACTATACCAAGTTTACCCTGTAGCATCTCCTGCTCTGCTTGGGACTGAGAACCAAGAACTTTGAATTTAACTCCTCTCGGCACATCATTCCACTGGCTTCAGTGGAATATCAGCAGAATGGGGTGATGCTGGCAAGAGCCTGATGCCCCAACGACAAAGGAATGGCACACTCAATATGGCTGTGGGAGTGTCACAGCTGGTCCTGACCCATTAAAAGTTTGCAGACTACTCGACATCCGCTAGGAACTTTGCAATTGATTTCACACAAAAGATGCTCAGATAGTGTAGTGAGAGGCAGCAGTAAAGCTTATCTAGGCTTCTGAACACCTTTGCAAATCTAGCGCAGAGAGCCTCAGGTTCAGATCCCCAAAGGTAAAGGTGTCTAACTCCCTCAATCCTTCCTTTCTCTTATAAAAAATTATATTGCAATGTTACGCTAGGTACTGTACAAATGCCAAGATAATGGCAGTTCTATGTATGGAGAACATAACAGAGAGAGAGAGAGAGATGTAGCTAGTTCACATTGAACTTCAGCACAGTCAAAAGAAGTGAAGGTTCATTGATTTAACGAACTGTCTATAAATAGATAATTAAATCACACAGCCTCTTCCCGAAACCCTAATGTGTGAAGAGTGTGGCTGATAGCTATGGAATCGGTTCAAGTCACCTTTGTGATAGCATTACATTGACACTGTTATACACACAGATTCATACTATATTGCCCTAAGGGTTTCAGAGCTGTATTTTCAAGGTAAAGCAATAAAAGCATCAAAGTGCATTGGGTATTTTTAATGAATCAACAGCATCGGAGAAAGTCAAACCCGAGAATTAGACACACTTTTACAACCCAAAAAAGCCATTGCTAATGTAGGACCCAGTTCTGCCTACCTTATTTGCATAGCATAGGCCCTTACTCAGTGAGCTGGGGATATGCAGAGTAATGGCCACAAATTCAGGCCTTTGGTTTTACAGGATCAGTTATAACAGGACAGAGCCTCCACTGAAGTAAATGGGAACTGCGCAATTCAAGTCAATGCACCTATGTTAATTCACACTTACTCCTGGTGAGTTACAAGGAGCTGATGTCACAGCACCAATGGGAATGACTGAGGGTGTCTTTTTATCATCTGTTTTTCTAGCATGACCCATACAACAATGATCTCAGGATCAGCAGAGGCAGATTTTAATTGATATAACTAAAAACCCCTAGACCTCTTCTGACTTAGAACTGACTGGTGTCAAAATCTATGAGGAAGCAATCTGTCTGAGTGGTTAGGGTCCTTGGGATACCTGGCTCTTCCTGTGACTCTCATCTCCTCCCACTGGGCCATTGTTTCCACTCCTGCCCTTTGTATTGTCTGTTTAGACCGTAAACATGTTGGGACAGAGTGTATATGTTTGTACATGGCCTCGCGTAACAGGCCGCAATCTCAGCTGGTGCCTCAGGGAACCAATGTAATAATTTTTCTGGGAACAAAAACTCCAAGGTCTTTATCCAAAGTCCACTGCAGTGGAATTTTTGGGTCAGGCCATAGGACACTTTGAGCACCAGTTTCTACTCCTCTCTCTACAAGGATGAAGGTAACACCTGATTCAGATTTCATGTTCAAAGAGCAGTCAGCATGGACGCAGAGGAAAATAGCAAAGATCGCTGCAGCTTTAGCCTGACCTCTTCCACATGTATCTACCCTGCTGTTCTAAAAGCGTCAATCTGCCTTGAAAAGTGCTCTTTCCTCCCCGTCGCGCCGTAGGAAACGTATCCGGTAAGTGTGCTAAGCTGGAGGGTTGTGGTGATGATGCATCATAGCTGTTATGCTCTCAACATCCCGTCACACACACTTACCCTGACAGATTGCAGTGGCCTGCTGGTGAAACAGGGCTGAGTGCAGAGGGGCCTATATTTGAAGCATTGAGCAGGGTGCTGAATATGTTGATGCGTCTTCGCAGTTAGAACTTTTTATGCAGTTGCTTATGTTGCATCTGTTATATATAGCTGTTACTGTGGTGCTTTTCTTCTTCTCCAGCACAGCAGCGAGAGAGCCACCATGACTCTGGCTTGTCTGTGTTCCTGATCAGGGATTCATGTGAATTCTGCCATATGCAACACCTGGCCAGGACGCTGCTTCAAAGAACCTTCTATGAATCAGAGAAACAGAACAATCTATGACAATGTTTGCAGCCTGGAAGAGAGGAGTCTGCTGAAAGTGCTAGTGTGCCGAACTATTGAGCTAACAGCAGCAAGGTGAAATGGCAGGCTAGGCCAGAAAAAGGAAGCCTTCAACTGAGCCATGGAGGACTTGACTTCCCATATATTGAGGACTCCCCATATATCGAGAGGCTGGAGCAATATTTTGAAGTAAATGAGATTCCCTCAGAAAATCATGTAGCAGCAATTCTGGGTTTGATGGGAGTTAAAACATACAGGTTACTTTTGATCCCCTCAGAGAAACCAGCATGAAAACCCTTTAAAGAGATAGTGCTAATTGTCCAAGAACCCTTGGCACACAATCCCCTGATGACAGCAGAAAGGTCCAAGTTTTATAAGCAGCATCCAGTGCCAGTTCTGCTAGCCCATTGGGGGCCCTAAGCAGAAATATTTTTGTCCCCACAACATATATTAATAAGTCATAGCAGGCCCCTGGAGCTGCTCAGGCCGTAGGCAATCGCTTAGTCTGTTCATGTCTAGTGCAGACTGTGGTAGCCTCAACTCAGAGGTGAATTTATTTCCTCCTTTGTGGTAGAGGTAAAAAGATTGTCAGAACACTGCTTTTAAGGATGGGCTTAAAGGACAGATTTGTGCGTGGACTGCTTAATGCAAGTATACAGAACCAGCTCAACTGAGGAAAATCTTACCTTCAAATGCACAGTAGAAGTTGGAGTTGCGATGGAAACTGTGAAAAGGGATGCAATAGAATTGCACACCCGAGCTAAAACAGGCTTTCCTACTTTTCTTTTAAACTATCAAGGGAAGGCAAGAGTCAGTCCAGTCACTAGACAGACATGGTATCAGTGGGGAAAAGGGTTCCACACTCCTTCTGACTGTCAATCTACATGTCTATTGCAGACACTCGAATAAAAAAAGGGCGCATCCAATGGGTTTGTCATGGCAAGAAAATTTTAAAAAGAAAAAAAAAAAGACCAAACCACGGTATAAAAAGAGGAATATCAATGTTGTTGACAGAGTCAGTAATGAGACAGACTTTGAGAGTGGAGTAGCCAGCCTGGAGATATACACACCCACATATATTTATATATATAGTCTCATTTTATATATATATATAAAATCATATTATAGTATGACAATGTATTATATAGTTTATTTTAGCATTATTATTTATTATTATAATCAATAATAGATTAATTAATAATCATAATAATTATTTTATTTTATTAAAGTATATATTATATATGGTTATATATTATATATTATATTATATATATGCAGAGCATCAGGCACAGAGGAGAATATGTCGCACCTATGGGTTACACTTAGCCTATCCAGCTATCTTTCAAAGGCAAGGGGAAGGCAGGTGGGGGTTGTGGGGAAAGGAAGAAGGTCACAGAGCACTGGTTACAGAGGAACAAGGAATGCAGTAGAGAGGAGCACTGAACCAAGGTTTCAGAAACTTTTGTGCTGATTTCGATTCAGATGAGATAAAAGGTCCTAGATGGTTTTTATTTAATCTGGTTTGTTCATCCCTCTACAGCTAGTCATCAACCAATTTGCTCAGCTGCTTCAGTACTGGGACAGCACAGGTGATCCAGCTAGGAGTCAGGAGCACTGGTGGTGCTAGGATAGTTGTTCTGTTGACCTATTTGCCTTCATTACATGGCTTTAGGCATAAGCACTCTGTCCCAGGAGCAGCACCAAACAATACATTTTCAAAGGAGGAAGGAATGCCACTGTAATAATGTATCACCTGGCTTTGTGCTGGAGAGCTTTCTGATGACCTATCTCAGACCTGTACTTCTCTAGTCTCTGGGTAAAGAACAAGAGTGATGTCACAGTAGGGGAAGAGATGGATGAGGCCTTTTAAAAACATCTAACAAAATAATCCATAACACAAGACTTGGTAGTGTTGGGGGACTTCAGCTACCCAGACATTTATTGGGGAAATAAAGCAGGGACAGATTCTCCAACAAGTTCTTAGAATGCACTGGATTTGAAGCAAATTCAAAGAATTGGCAGGGTTCAAGAGAGCTGGCAAGTTTTTTAATGGGTCAGTATTAAGGACACAAGAACAAACTCAAAATGTGTAGGAAAGATAGGAAGCATGGTAAGAGCTCACCATTCTTCCTATCTCTTTTTTATCTCCTTTCTTTTTAAGTTTCAGGTCATTGAAGAAAAGAAAGTCATTCAAAAAGTAGAAACTAGGTCAAATTATGAACTATGAATTTAAAAGAAAAAACACACAAGCACACGAGGAGAAAATTAGAAAGGCCAAGGTGCAAAATTAAATTAAATTAGCTAAGAGATAAAAAGGTAACAAGAGAACATTTTACAAATACATTAGAAGCAGAAGGAAACCAAGGGCAGGGTATACCCGTTACTTTAAGTGTCACAGGACTCCTTGTTTGTTTTGCTGAACTAGACTAACATGGCTACCCCTTTGGAACTTGTCAATGAGGAGGAAAAGACAATAACAAAAAACGCAGCAATTTCCAAAGTGTTAAAAGCTTTTTTTGTTTGAGTTTTCACCAGACAGATTAACAATGGTTGGATGACTAACATCAGTGTAAATGGGATAGGATCTGAGTCTAAAATAGCGAAAGAACAAGTTAAAAATTCTTAGGCCTGGTCTACACTACAGGGTTAGGTCAACATAAGCCAGATTACATTGCCCTACCTCTGTAAACATCTACATCTGAATGTTGCTTCCAACACTGATCACTATACTGATCTAATAATTCCATTACTGTGAGGGGTTGTATGTCAACATAGCTTGGGTGTACTTAATTTTGTAGTGTTAGGGTTTAGACAAGTTAGATGTCTTCCAGTTGTCAGGGCCTGATAAAATACATCTTAGAATACTTAACTGGCTGAAGGAATCACTGAGCTATTAGCAATTATCTCTGGGAAGTCATGGAGGATGGCAGAGATCCCAGAAGACTGGAAAAGGACTACTATAGCACAAAAAGAGGAATAAAAAAAAACAGGGAATTATAAAGCAGTCAGTGTAACTTTGGTATCTGGAAAGATAATGGAGCAAATAATCAAAACATCAATTTGTAAGCACCCACAAGATAATAAGGTGATAAATAACAGTTAACATGGATTTGTCAAGAACAAGTCATGTCAAACCAACCTAATAGCGTTCTTTGACAGGGTAACAAGCCTTGTAGATGGGAGGCAAGCAGCAGATATGATGTATCTCTACATTAGTAAGGCTGTCTCACATGGTCTTATTGTTTCACATGACCTTCTCATAAGCAAACAAAGGAAATATAGCCAAGATGAACCTACTGTAAGTTGGGCGTACAACTGGTTGGAAAACTGTACTCAGAATAGCTATCAACCATTCACAGTCAAAGTTGAAGGGCATATCAAGTGGAGTACTGCAGGGATCTCTCTTGGATCTGGTTCTATTCAATATCTTCATAAATGATTTGGATAATGGCATAGAAGACACACTTATAAAGTCTGTAGACAACAAACTGGGAAGAGTTGCAAGTGCTGTGGAGAATGGGATTAGAATGCAAAATGATCTTGACAAAAAGAAATGGGCATAAGCTGGAAATCTGTAGAGGAAGATAGTTCAATTACATCAAGTACATCTACACAGACAACTTAGGTCGACTTAAGAACGCTTAAGTTGACCTACACAAAGCCGCATCCACACTGGGCTTTTATTAAGTCAACTTAAGCACTTCCTGAAGTTGACTTAATAACAGCTTAAGTCGACTTAATAACACCACCTCTGAAGGTCGACTTAAGCCTTAAATTGACTTCTTAAATCGACTTATAGCCAGTGTGGACAGGGGATAGTGCTAAGTCGACCTTATTAAGTCGATTTAAAGCCAGTGTGGATGGCTATGTCTACTGTTAAGTCGATTTAAGAAGGTCGACTTAAGTTGACTTAAAGTTGACCTTGTTAAGTCAACTTAACAGAGTCGACTTAACTTTACAAGTATAGACTGTATAGACTAGGCTGGCTTTCTCTGCAGGTACTTTGCCTCAGTTTCCCCACTCAATTGGCTTTTCAAGTACTTCTAGCATTGGTATATAAGTCTAAACATTAAGCCATCAAGGAACACTGCAACACAAAAGATTGGTGAATGGCTCTATCGCACCTTCGAAATGCTATGTGCCAGGAAGCTCATTCTGTGAACTTGGAGGTTGAATACAGGAAATAAAATAATTTTTTCCCTCTCTTTGCTATTTGAATTCAGACAGGGTTGGAGATGCCAATCTGAAGCCAGAGATCCACAGGGGATGCCTCTTGGGTCCTCCCTGAAAGACCATTTGAATTGACAGATCACTAACTAAAACTTTGTCACTCTTAGGATTTATATTGCAACCCATGTGTGTATATGTTCACTAGCTTTAACCTGTAAATAACTCATTTCTTTTCCCGACTTAATAAATCTTTAGATTATTTATTACAGATCTGGCTACAGGCATGCTCTTTGGTGTAAGATCTTAGGGTATCCATTGATCTGGGATAAGTGACTGGGCTCTTGGGACTGGAAGCAACCTGAATATGGTGCCATTTTTGGGATAAGAAACCATTTATCACTAAATCCAGTCTGACAAGTGAGATTGGAGAACCTAGCAGGACTTTCTGTGACTGTTACAGTGATCCAGGAATTCACATTTGGTACTGGCTTGGTGAAATCTAATTATAAAACATATCCCTGGTCTGGGGAGTGTGCCCTGTTTTTGACAGTTTGCCCTGAGGTAGGCACTCACAGTCATAAGTCACTCCAGACAGCATGACAAGGGTGAATGAGTATGCTTGCCATTAAATGAGGATATTGATACAGAAATATGGTGGACTGAAGATAATCAGTGGGACACAGTAATACCAGGCTATAAAATAAATAGGAATGGCAGAGTAGGTAGTAGCCCTGTATGTGAAAGAAAGCAGAGTGAAAAAGGGAAAAATCTTACATGAAATAAACTATACCATAGGTCCCAAATGGGTAGCTGTATCAGTCTAGTTCAGCAAAACAAACAAGGAATCTAGTGGCACTTTTAAAGACTAACAAATTTATTTATTGCATGAAAGCTCAGGTGATAAATAAATTTCTTAGTCTTTAAAAGTGCCACAGGACTCCATGTTTGTTTTGCTAAACTATACGTTAGAATCCTTACGGTAGAAGAAACAAATTCCATGTTTGAATAATAAGAATATAGTAATAAGAACACACTACCAACCACCTGACCAGATGGTAAGAGTGACTATGAAATGTTAGTGAGATCAGAGAGACTACAAAAGCAGAAAGCACAATAATGATGGGTATTTTCAGCTATCCTTATATTGACTGGGTAAATGTCACTCAGAGCGTGATGCAAAGATAAAATTTCTAGACACAGTAAATGACTGCTTCTTGGAGAAGTTAGAGCTGGAACTCACAAGGGGAGAGAATTCTTGATTTAGTTCTAATTGGAGCACAGGACCTGGTCCAAGAGTGAAATTTTACATCATATAAAATGATGGGGTCTAAATTAGCTGTTACCCTCAAGGAAGGGATCTTGGAGTAATGAAAACATCCACTCAATGTGCAGCAGCAGTCAAAAAAAGCTAACAAAATATTGGAAATCATTAGGAAAGGGATAGATAACATGAGGGAAAAAGTCATATTGTCTCTATAAATCCATGGTACGTCTACATCTTGAATACTGCGTGCAAATCTGGTCACCCCATCTCAAAAAAGATACATTGGAAATGGAAAAGGTACAGAAAAGGGGAACAAAAATGATTAAGGGTATGGAAAAGCTTCCATCTGAGGAAAGATTAAAAAGACTGGAACTTTTCAGCTTGAAAAAGAGACAATTAAGGGGAGATATGATAGAGATCTATGAAATCATAAGTGGTGTGGAAAAAGTAAATAAGGAAGTGTTAATTACTCCTCCCCAGAACACAAGAACGGGTCACCAAATGAAATTAATAGGCAGCAGGTTTAATAGAAACAAAAGGAAGTGTTTCTTCACACAATTCACAGTCAACATGTGGAACTTGTTGCCAGAGGATGTACTGAAGGCCAAGACTACAGCAGTGTTCAGAAAAGAACTAGATATATTTTCATAGAATCATAGAATCATAGAATCATAGAATAATAGGGTTGGAAGGGACCTCACGAGGTCATCTAGTCCAACCCCCTGCTAAAAAGCAGGACCACTCCCCCTAAATTATCCCAGCCAGAGTTTTGTCTAACCGAGCCTTAAAAATCTCCAAAGATGAAGATTCTACCACCTCCCTAGATAGCCCATTCCAATGCTTCACCACCCTCCTCGTGAGAAAGTTTTTCCTAATATCCAACCTTGACCTCCCCAGCTGTAATTTGAAACCATTGCTCCTTGTTCTGTCCTCTGTTACCCTCGAGAACAGCCTAGCTCCCTCCTCTTTGGAGCAACCCTTCAAGTAGTTGAAGGTTGCTATCAAATCTCCCCTCAGTCTTCTCTTCTGTAGACTAAATAAGCCTAGTTCCTTCAGTCTCTCCTCATAAGTCATGTGCCCCAGCCCCCTAATCATTTTTGTTGCCCTCCGCTGGACTCTTTCTAATTTGTCCACATCCTTTCTGTAGTGGGGAGCCCAAAACTGGACACAGTACTCCAGATGTGGCCTGACCAGTGTCGAATAGAGGGGAATTATCACATCCCTCGATCTGCTGGCAATACTCCTACTGATGCAGCCTAATATGCCATTGGCCTTTTTGGCAACAAGGGCACACTGTTGGCTCATATTCATCTTCCCGTCCACCATAACTCCCAGGTCCTTTTCTACAGCGCTGCTACTTAGCTGATCAGTCCCCAGCCTGTAGCAGTGCATGGGATTTTTCCGTCCTAAGTGCAGGACTTTGCACTTGTCTTTGTTGAACCTCATGAGGTTTCTTTCGGCCCACTGTTCCAATTTGTCCAAGTCTCTCTGGATCCTGTCCCTGCCCTCCAGAGTATCTACCATTCCCCCCAACTTGGTGTCATCCGCAAACTTACTAAGCACGCAGTCTATTCCATCATCAAGATCATTAATGAAGATGTTGAATAGAACCGGCCCCAGGACCGACCCCTGGGGCACTCCACTCGTTACCGGTTGCCAACCAGACATCGAGCCATTGATTCCTACCCGCTGAGCCCGTTGATCTAACCAGTTTTCGATCCACCTTACGGTCCACTCATCCAACCCATACTTCCTTAACTTGCCAACGAGAATGTTGTGGGAAACCGTATCAAAAGCCTTGCTAAAGTCAAGGTATATCACGTCAACGGCTCTTCCCGCATCCACAAATCCAGTCATCTCATCATAGAAGGAAATCAGGTTGGTCAGGCACGATTTGCCCTTGGTGAATCCATGTTGACTGTTCCTGATCACTCTATTTTCCTCCAAGTGTTTCAGGATGGATTCCTTGAGGACCTGCTCCATGATTTTCCCAGGGATTGAGGTGAGGCTGACCGGTCTGTAGTTCCCCGGATCCTCCTTTTTCCCTTTCTTAAAGATAGGTACTATATTTGCCTTTTTCCAATCCTCCGGGACCACCCCCGTTCGCCACGAGTTCTCAAAGATAATGGCCAGAGGCTCTGCAATCACTTCCCCCAACTCCCTCAGCACCCTCGGATGCAGTTCATCCGGCCCCATGGACTTGTGCACTTCCAATTTCATTAAGTGTTCCCTAACCTGACTTTCCATCACTGAGGGCCACTCTTCTCTCCAGTCCACGTTACCCCATGTAGTAGCCTGGGGGCTGGCCCGCCCTGTGAAGACTGAAGTAAAGTATTTTATGGTCCATCAATGGCTATTAGCCATGATAGGCAGGGATTACTGTTTATCAGAAGCTGGGAATTGCTAATGGGATGGATCACTTGATTTCCTGTTCTGTTCATTTCCTCTGAAGCACCTGGCATTGGCCACTGTCGGAAGACAGGATACTGGGCTAGATGGACCATTGGTCTGACCCAGTATGACTGTCCTTATGTTCTTATAGAAATAGTACCCCAAACCCCCACCAGGTTAACAATTAACTTTAAAATGGGGAACTACAGAAAAGTAAGAATGCTTGTTAGAAATTAAAAGGAGCTGTCATAAGGTTTAAATGCCTGAAAACAGTTTGGGGACTATTTAAAAACACCATCAGAGAGGTCAGACTAAAATGTATATCTAACATCATAAAAGAAAATATGGGTCTGTCTACACAGAACTTAGACATGCCAGCTGACTTGGGCTCACAGGGTAAGGGACTGTTTAATTGTGGTGTAGATGTTTTGGCTCGACCTTCCCACTGAATAGGGTCCTAGATCCTGGGCTCCACCATGACCCTGGATTAAACAGTCCCTTAGCCCAAGACCCACAAGCCTTAGTTAGCTGATATGGGCCAGACATAAGTTTTTAATCGCAGGTTAGACATACCCTAAGAGAACCAAAAGAACGCCTCCATGGTTAAACAGCAGGGTAATGGAGGCCATTAGAGGCCAAAAGGAATCCTTTATTAAGATTTGGACTTCAAAGCCTAGGGAAGTTAATAGGAAGGTGCATAAACTCTGGTAGGTTAAGTATAATAAGGCAGGCCAAGAAAGAATTTGAAAAGCAACTTGCTAAAGATGCAAAAAATAACACTAAGATTTTTTTAAGAACATCAAAAGCAGGAAGCCTGACAGATAGACAATGTAGCCACTAGACAACCAAGGTGTTAAAGGGACACTGGGGAAGACAAGGCCATTGAAGAGAAGAAACTAAGAGAAAGCTTTGCATCAGTCTTCACTGCAGAAGATAGGGAGGCGGATGGGGGAGAGATAGCCACAGAGTTTTACCCTATGATGACAAATCTGAAGTACTGTCATACATTGACGTATCAACAGTATAGGTTTTAGAACAAATTGATAAATTAAATGATAATAAATCACCGGGACCAGATGATATTCACCCATGTGTTCTGAAGGAACTCAAATATGAAACTGAAAAACTACTAACTGTGGTATATAACCTGTCACTGAAACAAGCCTCTGTACCAGATGAGCAGAAGGTAGCTAATGATAATGCAGGTTTTTAAAAAGACACTCCAGAGGAGACTGTGTGCATTACAAGCTGGTGAGGTTAATGGGTGATTTCAACTATCCTCATATTGACTAGGTAAAAGTAACTCAGGGGATGATACAGAGATATAATTACTGAGCATTGATGGAAGCTATAATAAAAGAACAGAATTATCAGACACATAGACAAATCTGATCTGTTGGGGAAAAGACAACAGTTTTTTATAAAGGGAAGTTA
This sequence comes from Pelusios castaneus, assembly GCA_007922175.1. Lineage (NCBI taxonomy): Eukaryota > Metazoa > Chordata > Testudines > Pelomedusidae > Pelusios > Pelusios castaneus. Next base: position 8,265,470 of record ML685839.1, read on the forward strand.
TGCCTCACCAAACGATTAGACCTCTTTGAGCATGTCAACAAGAATCTAGATGAGAGTGACAAGTCCATATAATATACTTGGATTTTAAGAAAGCGTTTGCCAAAGTCCATCACCAAAGGCTCTCTTAAGGAAACTAAGTAGTCATGGGATAAGAGGGAAGGTCCTCTCATAGATCAATAATTAGTTAAAAAATAGGAAACAAAGGCTAGGAATAAGTGGCTGATTTTTAAAAGAGAGAGAGGTCAACACAGTAGTCACCCAAAGATCTGTATTGGGATCACTTCAGTTCCACATATTTGTAAATGATCTGAAAAAAGGAATGAATGGTGAAATGGTAGTCTGCAGATGACACAAAATTATTCAAGATAGTTAAGGCCAAAGATGACTGCAAAGAGTTACCAAGGGATCTAACTAAAATGGGTGACTGGGTAGAAAAATAGCTGATAAAATACAAAGTACTGCACATTGGAAAAAGTAGTCCCAACCACACACATACAATGATAGGTTGTAAATAACTGTTACCACTCAAAAAAGATCTTCGAGTCACGTGGTTAGTTCTCTGAAAACTTCTGCTCAATGTCAAATGGCTAACACTTCATTAGGAACCATTACGAAAGAACTAGATAACATAGAAAAATATCACAGTGCCCCATCTCAAAACAGATACGTTAGAATTAGAAAAGGTACAGAGAAGTGCAACAAAAATTATTAGACATGTGGAACAGCTTCCATATGAGGAGAGATTAAAATGTTGGGGAGCATTCAGCTTTGAACAGAGATGACTACAGGGAGGTATGACCAAGGTGTGAGGAGAAAGTGCTTAAACAAGTGTTATTGACCTTTCTTCCACAATAGTAACACCAGGGTTACCCAATGAAATTAATTGGTTTTAATACAAACATGAGGAAGTACTTCACATAACGCATAATTCACCTGTGAAAATTGTTGCTGTGGGATGTGATGAAGTCCTAAAGTATAACCAGGGTTAAAAAAGAACTAGGTTGATTCATGGAGGATAGGAACATCAGTGGCTATTAGCTTAGATGATCAGGGATGCAACCTTATGTTTGGGGCAACCCTAAACTTCTGACTGTCAGAAACCAGGGGGGCAAGATGGGGTGGATCATTCTAACTGCCCTGTTCTGTATACTGTATCTCTCTGTCTATCCATCCCCATACACACCCACCTATCTTTTTGTACAGGGATCTATCAATCACTCACATACAATTGCATCTGAGCATCTCCCATTATTTAAAAGAGGCCGATATTCTCTCTTCTCCTTCCCTGCCATAATAATAATGTGTTTATAAAGGACCGTCTGCCTCTGGGCTCAGAGAGATGCCATTCAGAATACAATACAGTGCAAAAGAGCACAAAGAAAAATAGAACAGAGTATGTCAGACAGCATTTGCTGTATTAACTTAACTATGCCTGTAGAGAGAGACAGACTGGCTATTCCAACAGTCTAATATCTGTTACTGACTGCAAGTGGAAGCTAGCTGATGGCCCAGATTGTGAGGCCTTCACTTGGAATGAAGCGCTTTGAATGGGCAAGGCAGGTGAATTCTCGGGCTGACCGTTCAGAGAAAATGCTCATGAGATGAGTCAGTCTGAGACAGCCCTTATATAGCTCTGGGAATGTGGCTGCAAAGCCCTGTGTTTCCTCACATAGTTCCATTAGTCCTGTCTGAGGAGCAGCTGGTACAGAGATGAGTCTGTTAGACTCCCACACTGGAGCAACACACGGTCAGGAGGACTGGGAGTCTCTTCTTCCCTGGGCTACCCCCAGCACAGCTCACATTACTCTGAGGTCAACAGGATATCAGCAAGAGAACTATGTATTGAAGTGCACTGCTGGATGGGGGTCTCTGTTTTGAACCCAGGACCCTTAAATTCAAACATCATTATCTGAGTAATTGGGAAATAATTTTCCTTTGCATCTTTCATCAGTTTGTTTCGTTACAGAAATGAACAATGTTGCATTTGTGCTACTGCTTCACTGTCCCCCCCCCTGCAATGGATGCTAGAGAACAGGAGACATCACAAATGGAGACAGCCTGCAGATTTCTTATTTGCTGTTTACAATTCCATAGAATGCATTAAAAAGCATGTAATCTGTGATAATTTATTAAGAACCGTGAACTGTGAGATTCTTTATCTATGCAATATGAGCTGGGATTAAGTCTGGGGGAAAGCATTCTTTTCTGTTTGTCAGAAAGATAAAAGCAAATAGGCAAAAATCTCTGCAGGAAATTTTCATCCCCAAGTACTTAGCATTGTGACCTCCATTGATTCGGAGGCAGGTCAGACAAGTAAAACAACATGCAGCTCTTTGAAAACGCACCCTTTGTATCCAGCCTTATTCTCACAGGCTGCATTTTTTTGTGGAATCCCTGGCAAACCAAGCCTTTCCCTCTGCTAATCAGCTGTCTCTACTTGTGCAATGTACTGGAGTTCTGGTGGGTCAGCTAGAAACAGGCAAGAGGTACTTCTGTTTAACCGTTCATGTACTACAAGAGGGAGATTGAAAACCATCACTACAGACCTCAGAGCAACATCAGAAAACCTGGAGTGACTTGGGTACTTCAGCAAGCTATTGCATAACTTAGAATCACTGTCTCCATTTCTCCCTGAGTGGGACCCACCCTTATGGAAGCCATTTATAGGTCACATTGATGATACAAGTGCTAGTGCTAATCTAGCTGATGGTCAATGGGCCAGATCCTCAGCTGCTGTAAATCAGGGTAGTTCCCCTGAAACTCCTGAGCAGTGCCTGTTTGTACCCAATAAAGACTTGCATCCATGACCTTTGAATACTTATTTCACCTTTGAGTTACATGTGGTTTGGGTTTGCTTGCTTTTTGTAAGTCACATGGTTTCATTTTGTTCCTTCAGTGAGTTTCAATCTCAATTAATAACCAGCCTATGGGAGGATGGACAGGTGGGAAATCATCACAGGTAGCTAAATCTCAGCTGCATGTTCTGCGTGAAGGGGCTAGCTGCCTCCCCAGTGCCCTGAGCTTGCTCTGCAATAGCTCTGCCTCAGTTTCTCCACTTTTCAGAGCTCCCCCCATCAAATTGCCAAAACAAACTCTTCCCTGCTACACCACCAACCGTCCCAGGGCTGGATTTAGTATCATAAAATCAATCTCAGCTGAGAGATCTCAAACAGCCATCAAATCTGTATTCCCCCCCATGTTTTCTGCAGAGGGTCTCCCAGATCCTCCCTAAATGGAGCCCTTCCCTTTAAAACTCACTGTTCCCTGATGCAGGCTGCTCACTCTTGGCAGACTATCCCTAGCTAGACAGGCAGCTGGCTTCTGCTAAAGCATTTTACTTCAGCTACACTCTGATTATTTCCCTCCCTAGGGTCTTGCTGTTTTTTATAGGGGAATGAACTCTTCCATCTCCAGCTGGTTCTAATAATTAACCACATAAGGCAAGCAGGGCTAATTGGATGGATTTGGCCTGTGCCAGGCCTTTGGCCCTTACACTCTGTTGGTGAAAACCTCATTAAAATTAGAACAGTAAGTAAATCAAGCTCAGAAGCATTGAATTGCTTGAGTTGGGCAAATTACTGTTGTTGAACAAATAGTGTTGCAGTCCCTGCCCCAAACCACTTACAATTTAAATTCAAATGCAGCAAAGAGTATTTTCAAATCTCCTGGTATATAAAAGCAGCTGACTTGCTGCACGTATATTTGTCATCCCTTGTATATGTGAATTCATGAATGTTCAGATCAGCAAATGTTATGGACAAGCACGTTCTATAAAGATGAGGCCTCTGCAAAAGAGAGTATTCATGAGAGCATCCACACTGGAAATGGCTTCATAGCCATGATGAAAAGCTCCTCTCTTGCTGGCAAAAGATTTAATGAATAATTACAAACTGTAAGCAAATGAATAAAAACCACATTAAAAAAAATCAGACCTACCTGTTTGCAGAAAATAGCTTCACAAAGAGAGGTACCAATTTAACACTGAGATCAATGGGATTCCTGATGTGCTTCAGATTAAGCATCTGCAGTTGTATCTGTCTTAACAGAGGCAAGAAAGGTGGCTTAACAGAGCTTAAAAATCCTCCAAGGCCATCCTGTTAGGATACAAATCAATCTGGTATGAATAGCAACTCATCAGTGGAGCTGTTCAGAAAACAGAATTTCATCCTCTGGGAAACTCTGTATTTTGACGTTTGTTTTTATCCTAAAACAGAATAAAAGTTTGACATATCAAAACATTTCCCCAGAATGACAAGTTCTAAGAATTTTCTATCTGGAAATGCTGACATGAGAATTTGGGGCTTTTGAAGGAAATGAAAAGTTTCATTTCAAAATGTCATTTGGAAATGAATATTTTTGGTTCCAAACCTTCCCAATGGAAAACCTGCAAAACATCATAAAAATGGACATTTTTTTTTCTGGGAAATGGGTTTAATGAATAATTTTCAACCCACTCTACTGATGAATAGTGAATCTCATTAGGCTCAGATCCTCAAAAGTATTCAGGTGCCTGACTCCCATAGGAATCAGTATGCTGGATAATGAGGATCGGGGCCTCACTGATAAGTTTGCAAACAAGTCAGGAGCCAAATTTGTTTGCACAGTCTAGCTGATTAACAACAGAGAATAACCTATGAATTCCTAAAAATCACAACCTGCTCATTTCTGGAATCTTTCAGCTCATTGTTATGCAAACCTGTGACCTGCTCATAGTCACGCTAATCACAGGCAGTCTTGTGTCCCCTTATCACAGTGCTTTTAATTTAAACAATCCAGTTTGACCCACTCTGCTTTTCTCCAGATTATACTGAGGCTCAGAAACAATTGGATGTAAGAGGTTGTGTTGCGCTTTATTACCCTGGATGATGTAGAACACAAGGGCTGGCAGCCACTACGTGTGAGGGACAGAGCCCCACAAGGAGGAGTTACCTGGCATTGGGAGAGCTCACCTGAACCCCATGTGCTGAATGGAACGAGCATGCTCAGAAGAACTGTTGTGCTCAGTGGTGGGAAAGCTGACGGCTGGAAGGGAATGGCTGCCTGTCAGGTGGAGTGTATGGTGGAGGGCTTGCTTGGGAACTGACCCCATGGAAGATGTTTTTAGTGGTCGTCTTGAGACTTGCTGACCTCCAATCGTGAACTGAGCTGGCTTCTTCAGCCTGTCCTGCCCCACGTAATCCCAGATTGTCACTTGACGGATGGCAGTGGATAGATGGGGAAGTGCATTCTCCCCCCACAAGGCAGTCACAAGGACTGAGGAAGCCGGGATTTTGGGGAGGCTGATATAATTCTGTTTTGGCCCTCCTGAAACGGACCCTGTGTTATTAGCAGAGACGCGTTAGGCCTTGTCTGCACTAGCAATGTTGCCAGCAAAACTTTTGTCGGTTTGAAAAATTATACCTCCTGAGTGACATAATCATCAGTGGCATAAGTGCTTGTGTGGACACTTGTCTGTTGGCGGGCGGTGCTCGCCTGCCAGCATAGCCACCACCACTTGAATCGGTGGTTTTATTGTGTCGGCAGGAGAGCACAGGCTCACCAGCATAACGCAGCTACACAAGCACTCTTACAGCAGCACTGAGACAGCTGTGCTACTCTAAGGCTATGGACACACTACAGACTTGTTCCGCAATAAATTGTTGCGGGACAAGCAAAGTGTATAACTGTAACACTTTCTCCCATCCACACATTAGTCCTTCTAACGCAAAGGAGTGTTCACATGCTTCTTTGCATTTTTGTTAGAAGGAGCAATGCATGGTGGGCACCTATCCCACCATGCACTGCCCAGCCAGCTTTTAGGCTGGCAGCGGGGCTCTCTTGCTGCTGAGATCACTGGCTTCTTGGTGGCAGGGGAGCCCCAGCAGTGGGGACCCCAGCAGCAGTGGGGCTCTAGCCGCCAGGGGTGCCGGTGGTGTCGGTGGCTAGAACCCCCTGCCCCGGGGGGGAGTCCCGCAAGCTGCCTGAAACCAAGCGGCCTGAGGGACTCTGTGTGGCAGCGGGGCTCTAGCCTCCAGGGCTTCTGTCAGCTAGAGCCCCTCTGCCCCAGGGAGTCCCTCAAGCCGCCTGGAAACCGAGTGGCTTGAAGGACTCCATGCAGCAGCGGGACTCCAGCCGCCGTGAGCCCTGGCGGCTGGAGCCCCGCTGCGGATTCCCTCAAGCACTCAGTTTCACGGCAGAGAGCCAGGAAACCCAATGGCTTGAGGGACTCCCTGTAGCAGCGGGGCTCTAGTTGCTGTGAGTGCCAGCACTCAGGGCAGCTGGAGCTCAACTCCTACTTGTCAATTTCACTGCTGTGCTAGAGCAGTGAAATTGACAAGTATGACAGCTCCAGTGTCCCAGAGTGGTTTCCATTGGCACTATGGGACATTTCTGGAGGCTGACTAACCCGCAGTGAGCGTACACATACACACACACTTAATGCGGGACAGACGAACCATGGTAAGCATTACCATGATCGTCTGGGTGTTTTACCTGTTGTGCGGCAAGAGGGCTGTTGTGTGCAACAGGCAACATTGTAGTGTGTACACTCACAGCCTTATCGCGCGGTAAAGCTCCTTACTGCGTGATAAAGCTGTAGTGTGTACAAGGCCTAAGTTTTAAGTGTAGACTAGCCCTTAGTCTTCTTGTGCTTGCTCTTTAAAGTCCAGATGCCTTCTGTTTGGCTATGTCTACACTAGAAAAGTTAAGTCAACTTTGTTAAATTGACTTAACTTTTTCTAGTGTCGACATACCCCTTGTCGACCTTATTAAGTCGACTTAACACTTTAAATTGACTTAATAAGGTCAATTTAGACACTAATTCCCGACCACACTGGTTTAAGTCGACTTAAGGAATCAACTTAAGCCTTAAGTCGACCTAAAACTAGGTGTTATTAAGTTGACTTAAGTTTTCCTTAAGTCGAGTTAATAAAAGCCTAGTGTGGACAGGGAGTAGGTTAGGTCGATTTAAGCCTCCTTAAGTTGACCTAACTTGTAAGTGTAGATGCACCCTTTGAGTGCAGTGTGCATTGTCCATTCTTTGCTAGAGTTCCTTTCTCATTTTGGCTCATCCTTCCTTAAACCACAGATGGCTGGGAAGAATCTGCTCCATGGTGGTCTGGGTGTTCCTAGTGAGGCTGTGCTCAGCAGTCAGGATCTCTGCTTATAGGAACATGCTCATGCAGGCTTCCTTCTTCTTGCTGGAAATCCTAAATACTAAATCCAGGCAGTAGGGCGAGATCTGTGCTAGTGCCTTATTTGGCCATTAAATCCTTTCTTTGACCCATTTAAAGTACTCTTCTAGGATCTGAAATCCAGCCTACCACTGGGTCATCAGTACACAATCTGGAGCTTCTCATTCTGCTCAAAAGGTGCCTGTGTGTTAAGATCCATATGTTTAATAAGGGGCGCTTTTCAAATATGCTTAGTCACATAAGGCCAGATTCCCAGCTGGTATAAATTCGACCTAACTCTACCATTGCCTCCACTCCACTGCCTGTGAGGTGATGGGAAATTAGCTCAGATAGTAGTGTGCATGCTTATTATGGGGTTAGACTAGATGATCCTTGAGGTCCCTCCTAAACCTATGATTCTATGAAATGAAGCTACACCGATTTATACCAGCTACAGATGTGGCCCTTAGTCTGGACCAAGCTGGCATTTCATTAGTGTTTTATGTACATCAATCAATCAATCAATCAATCAATCAATCAATCAATCAATCAATCAATC
>ML685839.1:8273189-8286109 GCA_007922175.1 Pelusios castaneus
ATCAATCAATCAATCAATCAATCAATCAATCAATCAATCAATCAATCTCAGTATGTTGTTACCATGAGGGCTTTTTCATTTCTTTCTATTTTTCTGGCAGCAAAAATACAAAGTGCAGCTGGAGTTACAGTGCAGTGACATTGTGCAGGAAGCTGGGATACTGTCATAGGCTATATCTACACTTAGAAAGTTAAGTCGACTTTATTAAGTCGACCTTATTAAGTTGACTTAGAGAGTCTATGCTAGACTCTTAAGTCAATTTAAAAGTGACCTTATTAAGTCGACTGAGAGAGTCAACACTAGATTCTCTAAGTCGACGGGCTAGGTTGATGGAGAGCAGAGCCTCAGCTCCCCAGGCTAGGGGAGCCGCAGCTCCCGGGGATAAGGGATCCACAGCTCCCTGCCAAAAGGGAGCCATGGCTCCCTGCCAAGAAGGAAGTCACCCGTGGTATCCCCCAGGCATGGCTGGCTGTCCCCAGGACAAGCCACTCACAGCTTCCTTGTCCCTGGGGGAAGCCACACAGAAGTCTTCTTTTTCCACTCTTCCATCAGTTCTTGCGTATCTCTGCTGCAGCTAAGGATCTGACACTGGAAGTTCTGTCTTTGGACCAAAATGAAATACGGACATCGATCCAAGCAAAAGCAAATGGTCAGCCAATGGGGCTAATGGCAATGGGCACATTGCTTGGGTAGTATAAATGGCCTTATGCAAATGCAACCAAGGACTAATGTTGAAAGAATGGGTTTTTTATTTATAGATACATCAGTTTTAATGACAGAAGAGACCATTATGATAATCTATTCTGACCTCCAGCACAATGGGCTATAGAACCTGATCCCGTAATTTCTGCAGAAGCCCATAAGTTCCGTATGAGTAATAGCAGAGTTTTGAAAAGACAGCCAGCCATGACTTAATGACTGCAAATGCTAGAGAATCCACCATGTCCCTGGGGAAGTTGTTCCAAAAGTTAATTGCTCCCACAGTTAAAAATCTGCACTAGTTCTAGTCTGAATATGTTTAGCTTCAGCTTGCTGTCACTGGATCTTATTATGCCTCTTTTTCTAGCTTTGTGAAAAGAAATGCTTTCAGTTATGGCAGCATGGACTTGTGAGTAAGGAGTTAGACTGGGACTTAGACAATTTGGGTTCTTTCCCAGCTCTGCCGAGGATTCTGGGCAAGTCACTGTCTCTCTGTGCCTCAATTTCTCCACTTGTAAAGTGCAGATACACACCTAGAAATCCCATGATTGAATAATAAGGAGTAGCAGTATACTCTTAAGCAGGATGGTGATTGTGAAATGTTCAGGAAGATTAAAGAGGCAACAAAAATGTAAAACCTATAATAATGGGGGATTCCAACTATTCCCATATTAACTGGTCAGCTCAGGATGGGATGCAGAGATATAATTTCTAGATACCATTAAAGACAGCTTCGTGGAGTAGGGAGTCCTGGAATACTCAGTGGGAGTAGCAGTTCTAAGTAGCACACAGGATCTTTTCCAAGAGATGAATCTAGCTGAAGTGCTTGATAATAATGACCATAATGTAATTAAATTTAACATCTCTGTGGAGGAGAGATGGACTACAAAAGAAACCCACCACAATAGCATTTAAATTCAAAAAGGGGAACTACACAAAAGTGAGAAAAGCTTGTTAAAAGGAAATGAAAAGGAACAGTTCCGAGATTAAAATGCCTGCAAACTGCATGGAAATTATTTAAAAACTCAACAATAGAGGATCAAACTAAATGTATATCTGAAAGTAAAAACAAACAAACAAACAAATCAGTGCAACCACCAAAAGAATACCATCATGGCTAAACAACAGAATAAGAGAGGCAGTTAGAGGCAAAAAGGTATTCTTTAAAAAATGGAGCTCAAATCTTAGTGAGGAACGGAGCATCAACTGTGGCAAGTCTAGTGTAAAAGTATAATAAGGTAGGGGGGAGAAAAGAACGTGAAGAGCAACTAGCAAAAGAGTCAAAAACTAATAAGATTTTTTTTTCTCAAGTGGATCAGGAGAAGGAAGCCTGCCAAACAATCAGTGGGACCATGGGCACTGGAAGTGTTGATGGAAGACTCAAAGAAGACAAGACTGTTGCAGAAAAGCTAAATAAATTCTTTGAATTGGTCTTCACTGCCGAGGATGTGATGGCAATTCCCAAGCCTGAGCCATTCTTTTTAGGTGACAGATCTGAGGAGCTATCCCAGATTGATGTGTCACTAGAGGAGATTTTGAAACAAATGGGTTAATTAAATAGTAATAAGTCACCAGGACCAGATGGTATTTGCCCCAGAGCTCTGAAGGAACTCAAATATGAAACTGCAGAACTACTAACTGTGGCATGTAACCTATCGCTTAAATCAGCCTCAGTAAGAGATGACTGCAGGATAGCTAACAACACTGATTTTTTTAAAAAGTCTGCAGGGGTGTTCCTGGCAATTATAAGCTGATAAACCTAAATTCAGTACCAGATAAATTGGTTGCAACTATAGGAAAGAACAGAATTATCAGAAACATAGATGAACATGATATGCTGGGGAAGAGTCAACATGGCTTTTTAAAGGGAAATCATGCCTCACCAATCTATTAGAATTCTTTGAAGGGGTCAACAAGCATGTGGATAGGAGTGATTTAGTTGATATGATAGGCTTGAACTTTCTGGAAGCCTTTGGTAAGTTCCCATACCAAAGGCTTTTAAGCAAAGTAAACAGTCATGGGTTAAGAGGCAAGGTCCTCTCCTTGATCACTAGCTGGTTAAAAGACCAGAAACAAAGGATAAGAATAAATTGTCAATTTTCACAATGGAGATTGGTAAATAACAGGTTCCCTCAAGTATCTGTACTGGACCTAGTCCTGGTCAACATGTTCATAAATGATCTGGAAAAGGGGGTGAACAGTGAGGTGGTAAAATTGGTAGATGAAGCAAAATTACTCAAGAAAAGTTAAGTCCAAAGCTGACTGTGAAGAGTAACTAAGGGATATCACAAAACTGGGAGACTGGGCAACAAAATGCAGGTGAAATTCAGTGTTGAAAAGTTCAAAGTAATGCACACTGGAAAACATAATCCCAACTTTACATACAGAATGGTGGGGTCTACATTAGCTGTTACCACTCAAGTAAGAGATCTTGGAGTCAATGTGGATAGTTCTCTGAAATCACTTGCTCAATGTGCAGCGGCAGTTAAAACAACTAACAAAATGTTAGAAACCCTTAGGAAACTGATAGATAATAAAGAAAATATCACAATGCCATTATATAAATCTCTGGTATGCCACAGCTTGAATACTGCATACAGTTCTGGTCGCCCCAGTGCAAGAAAGCTATATTAGTATTGGAAAAAGGATGAAGAAGGGCAAGAAAAATGATTGGAGTAAGGAAAAGCTTCCATATGAGGAGAGATTAATAAAACTGGGCCTGTTCAGCTTAGAAAAGAGATGACTAAAGGGTGATTGAGGTCTGTAGTCTCATGAAGGATGTGGGTAAAGTAAGTTTTATTTACCCCTCACATAACATAAGAATCAGGGTCACCTAATGAATTGAATAGATAGCAGACTTAAAACAAACAAGTATTTCTTCACACAACACTCAGTCAACCAGAGGAACTCATTGCCAGGGGATGTTGTGAAGGCCAAAAGTATAACTGGTTCAAAAAAGAACTAGATAAATTAATGAAGGATAGGTTCATCAATGGTTACTAGCTATGATGGTCAGGGAGCAATCCCGTGTTCCGGGTGTCCTTTAATCTCTGACTACCAGAATCCGGGACTGGACGACAGGGTATGCCTCACCTGACAACAGCCGTTGTTCTGTTCTTTCTCTCTGAAGCATCTGTCAAAAGACAGAATATTGGGCTAGATGGACTGTTGATCTGACCCAGCATGGGCATTCTTATGTTCTTAAATTGGGAACTAAGCTTACTTAAGTCGACTTAATTTACTCTGCGTCTACACTATACTTTCCTTAAATCGACTTAGCCAGTGTAGACGTGGAGTAGCCCTAAATCGACTTTAAGTCGACTTAGGGGACTCCAGGGCTTCCCAATGCCCTCTCTGCCAGGGTGGCTGGCACAGCCACAGTCTGGCGTGCCCCCTCAAAGGGCAGGGCAGAGCCCTGCCCACCCTGCCCCTATGCCCTGCCAGTGTCCCTGTCCCCCTTTGCCCCATTGTACTCAGGTACAATGGGGAAAAGGCCGGGCCCCCTGGCACTTGACAAGGGGTGCCCCCTCTGCCACCGTGGACCTGTCCCAGGTCCACCTAGCCCCTAGAAGTCGACCTAGGTGTCCAGTGTGGACGCTCTAGGTCGATTTTGTAGGGCCCCCTCAAAGTCGACTTAAAATTTAAGTGTGGACTTGTTAAGTCAACTTAACAAAGTGTAGACATAGCCTAAGAATGAGAAGTGCTGGGTAAGAGCTATTGATCACTGTGATGATAGTACAAAAATAAAAGCTAAATGTTTAGCAAACTTCTTCGGAAAGAAGAGCAGTTTATATTAGCCAAGGCGTTTACAGCTGTGATCATTCTGCTAGATGCCAGACAGGTTTATGCTAGAGGATTGTGCTCATTCTGAATGAATCTGCAAAGCTGGGGGTTGTCCTTCACAGAAATTCTAAGGAGCTCTCACACAATTTCAATATGGAGCAGCATAGGTCTCACTTTTTGTTTTCATTCTGTTGCACAGCAGATAAATGTGTATAATTATTCTTCATGGCCTTCTTTCTGCAGTATGACAGTAATGGATTTCCAAGCAAACCACAGGAGATGGTGATGGAAAGGTACTGCTTCTTCTTTTTATGGCATCCAAAGTTCACCATGAGTCGAGGAGGGCTTCCAAGAAACCATTGTTGAGATAGAGCAAAGAGTGACATGGAGCTGAACTAATAAAATGCTTCTGCAGCCCGATTGGAATGCTGAAAACCTGAAGAAATCCAGAGGGACATTCCTGAGACTGTCTATATGCACAGAAAGTCCTAAAGCCAGAAGCAAAGCAATGGAACATTTATGCTTTAATATCCGAAGCGATTTCTTCTGCTGTCCCCAGACACTGATTCTGTGAAACACTGCAGATTGGTCACACAGTCAGATTTTCAAGGTTCTTCTACTACTTCAGATCCTGCCTCAATTCATCTGGTTAGGATGGTCAGGTCAGCAAAATAAACAGCTCTATTAGCTCCCTGAATAGGAGTCTGTGATATATTCCTCTGTAGATCAACTCCTCCTCCTTGTTTGTAATCAGGAGTGTTACATAAGATGCAGGAAAAGCTAACCAATTTGATGCCAGTGCAGTGTCTTGCAGTTTTCTGTCTGTGGCTCATTTTGACATTCTGCTAAAGCATCTCTGTTGCAATTAAGCCAGAGAACTGGGGGATTCACTGCATTCTGTCTGTGGCAGCTGAGCATCAAGTCCAGTGGATGTAGACATACACAAAAGTTCCAAAGAAACAGAAGAAATAAAGGGGAATTTTTCATGAGCAGTGGTGTAGCAAGGAGGTACAGTTGTAGAAAGAGATCTTCACTGAGCAAGCTGATAGGGCAGTGTTACAGATTGAGACACCTATGTTTGTCAAGTAGCACTTGGACCACATTGCATTCCTGAGCACTAAGGCTATGTCTATACTTGCTAAAATTAGTTAATTCAAACTAACTAATTCGAACTAATTTTAGTTAGTAAGAATTTGCTTAATTCAAACTAGAAAAAGTTAGTTCGAATTAGCGATCCCCATTCATTTTAATGGCCGGTTAGTTCAAACTAAGAAATTAGTTCGAATTAACATGTCCACATTGGCTAATTCGAACTAGTTAGTTCAAATTAACCCTTTAGTTTGAATACCCTATTCGAACTTATTAGTTTGAATTAAGGAAGCCCTTAATTCGAACTAACTAAAGCCTAGTGTAGCCATGGCTTTAGTTAGTTTGAATTAAGCCTCCTTAATTCGAACTAACTTGCCAGTGTAGACATAGCCTAAGTGTCCTGCCAAGCAAGTTCCCTCCAGAAATCTGACTCTCTTTCCCTGGTCACCCTTAACTTCTTCATCTTTCCTATTTTATATACAAACAATAATTAGTCCTTTAAACAGGCAACATTTTCTGTCTTGGCAACTCAGACTGTCATTGAGGTAGGGACTGTCTCTTACTATGTGTTTGTACAGCACCTAACACCAGTTGGCTGGACAGTCGTCTGATTTTAAGGTGGGCAGTCCTCTTTTTCTATATTGTGGCAAATCAGTCCACTCTGCCCCTGTGGGTCCTGTGCTTCGTCTTGTTATGGGGTCCAGGCAAGCCCTGTCTGCCCCTGGTTCTGGGCAGTTGATACTCCGGTGCCAGCACAGAGTAGGAGGGGGAAGGGACTCGGGCCCTCCCTCTACTCCGAGCCCCAGCCTAGGGGCCCTAGGAAAGGCAGCTGTACGCTGCTGGTACTGCCACCGGCAACAGTTCCTTCCCCTAGGCTATTTCCCTCTCTTGGTGCTCTTTTACCTCTCTTCATAGCTATGCTACTTCCTTCGCCTTTCTCCAACACTCCTCCACCTTCCTCCAACACTCCTCTGCTCCTCCCACAACACTCTTGCTGGGGCCAGGCTTTTTATCAGCTGGCCCCTGATTGGTCTCAGGTGCCTCTAATTGGCCCGAACCACACCCTGCTCAGTTTGCAGGGAACAAAGCCAGGATCATTCTGGGGCTTATATATCTGCCTTCGAGGACTCTCCTGCTTCCCTCTGGCCCTGGTGTCTCACAATATTTTTTGTCAGCTGTGTGGTTCCAAGACTAAACTGGATGTGGTTTTGTCTTATTTCACAGACAGGGGGCACTGTTCTGAAGAACATGCTCATTCGTCCCCCATTGGTATGACCTTGCACACAGAGTATATATGAGGTCATGCTGCCGGGAAGAGGGTTACCAATTTTGATGGGAAGTATTCCTGGAGGCAGGGCCGGCTTTCCAGTTAGGCATAGTAGGCGCATGCCTAAGGGTTCTGGTGTGATATGGGAGCCTAGACAGTGTCAGATTACTGCACAGGCCAGTGGAGCTCTGCCCAGAGGCATTGGCCAATTTGGGGGCCATGCACAAGGGCTAGAACTCTGGCTCCACCTCTACTGCTCCTCCTCTCTTCCAGGGCCTAGTCCCCTGCTTCTCCTCTTCACTCTGAGGGTCTGCCCTAGGCCTGGCTGGAAGCTGGAGCCTGGGGGATTGCATATTGCTTAGAGCTGGCTGAACTGGTCACCACAGTCCTTTTCCTTCCTCCTCACCTGGAGCTGGCCTTGCCAATCTTTCTCTCCCTCTTTGCTGCTCGCTCCCCACCCAAACATGAAGGTCAATTGTAGACAGGGGAAGGAGGAAGCCCTGAAGATGCTGTGCCCATGGGCATAAGATGTAAATCTAGTCCTTCCTGGAGTTTTCATCACATGACATAATCCTGGAGGGTCCAGGACAATCCTGGAGGCTTGGCAACTGAAAGTGGGGTGCTCTTTAAAATGGCATCTTCTATACACGGTGGCTTCAGGATTCTCATCCCACATGCAGGTGGAGGTGACAGTGAGTAGCCTGACCTCCAAAGATCCCTGGCCATGGTGGAGACCTCTAGCCTAATAACAATAATAACCATTTATTCCATGGAATTATTTTTTTAAGCTACAAAGAACAAAGATTGTCCCTTCTGCATCGGAGGTGAACTTTTCAAAAGCTCCTAAATCCAATGACTTTCAGTGGGAATTCAGCAGCTGACGCAGATGTCTTAGAAAATCCTTGCCTATATGGGCATTGGCCCTTAAGTGGTGTGTGAGAGGGTAGAACGGGCCTGCTTTCCAGTGCCACTATGGGAGCAAAGATGCTTTGTCCCCAAAAGAAAAGTTGTGAAAACAAAGCCATCTCCTTCAGATAAGGTAGCTATGGCATGCAAGAGAACACAATTGTTCCTGGGTTTGCAGATATTCAAGGCAATCATGCCTTTTGGTAGGATGGAGGAAAGCGTGCTGACGGGCAGGTCGTATCAGAATACTGCTCTCCCCAACACTGCCACATGTACAAGACTTGAGAGCAGATGTGCCAAATGTTGCTCAGTGCCATCCCAGTGGTAGGAACGTGTCACACCTAACTGGTACCATGTAACCGCACAGCCTGAGTGTGTAGCTAGCAGCCAGAGCCTCCTAAAGGTAAGAGGAGAAACCCTGGACGTCATTGTGATTAATGACAGGAACGGGCAGACCAATCCATGGATAACCCAGGCAGCAGTATCCGCAGGAGAAAGCTCACTGTGCCAGATGGACCTCAGCAGCACAGAGCTGCCCGGCTTCCACGAGCAATCTGAAAATACAATTTCTGTCTATGTATTTGCTGCGTGGGACTTGGTCTGGTGTTAATGATTCCATTCACGGAGCAATGCCTGTTTCCTCCAGCCATTCAGAGACGTGGCCGACATTTGCCATTTTAAAATGCTATTTGCCCAAGGCTATTTTAACTCACCTATAAACATTTGTCTTAGAATCAGAATACCCTTTAACTGGACCGGGGGGAGTTGGGAGGGAGCTGTTTGCTGTGAAACAGGGTAGTGACAGTAGTTTTATTTTATGCTTATAAGTTCCCTATCTAGATAATTCCTCTCTCATAGCCCCCATTCCCTCCCTACCCAGTTCCCACACTGTTATAATTTGTACGTGTACTCTGGTAGCACCAGAAGAGCCTAAATACGAGGGAGTAAACAAAATGCATAGGGTTGGACTGCACCACCCTCACTAGCCTTGTTGGGCGTTTACTCGTGGTGACAGGTGTGCCTTTTACAGACAGGCCTTGCCTCACAGCGCCTGTACTCTGAATGGACAAGACCAATGAGGAGCAAGAGAAAGGAAGGGTCACTCCCTCCCATTTCATTGTACAGCTGAGGCACTGAGATGCAGAAGGGCCAGAGTCTCATTGATGCCAAGGTCCTTTATACAGCTCCGAAGGGAAAGATGGTTTATACCAACTTTCAGGCCTCTCAATATATAAAATGGGCCTTGGTGTAAATGAGAATCAGGACAAGAGTGACTTGGCCAAGGTCACACAGGGAGTGTGTGGGAAAGCCCAGATCTCCTGGGTTCCCGAGAAGTGCCTGAACCCTACAAATTTGTTCCATGAGACCTGCATGGAAGAGGTTCTGGGCACTTTTAAACAAACTCTTCAAAATCCACTGCATGCTTATCAGAGCCACTGAGAAGTCTGGCCTGCCAGCCACACAAACATCACTCCTCACCCCCAAAACACAGCTCCCACTGCAGCCTCCAGCTTCTCAAGACACTAAACCTTCCAGTGTTTGACGTCATTCTAAAATGGTCAAATCCTCGTTCCTTTGAACTCGGTGAGGATTTTGCCTTAGATTCTATTAGGACAGAGATTTGGCCCAAAGTTCACTGTAGCTTTCAGTGCCATCTGTTTAAAGTTGGCCAAATGTTGTTGGCCTCTACTCCTGAAAGATAGTGAGTCTTTTCAAGAGATGCAGGTTTTCTTAGAGCATCACTTCCATCAGGCTGTTCAAGCTGAAGGAAAATAGCTCAGTCAGTGGATGAGAACTGTTCCAAATTGTCAGCAGAAAACGTTCAATCAAAATTTCAAATAAAAAAAAAAGAATTAAAAAAATTTGGGGCCATTTTTCAACCAATTCTAGAGATAATTGAAAAGTTTTAAATTAAATTGTTGGGAAAAAAGCCCTGCTGAGTTTTTTTAGCAGCTCTAGTGGAAATATCCCATTATGGGGAAGTGTCTCTACAATTTAATAGAGACTCCTTGAAAGAAATAAATGAAACTGGCTATACAAATGACTGAAAAGTTCAGACATTTATAAATTG
The DNA here is from genome assembly GCA_007922175.1 of Pelusios castaneus. Lineage (NCBI taxonomy): Eukaryota > Metazoa > Chordata > Testudines > Pelomedusidae > Pelusios > Pelusios castaneus. The sequence continues at coordinate 8,283,005 of ML685839.1, forward strand.
GATTAAAGATAACTAATGTCTTTGTGGAGAGAGGGAGAAAATATTGTTTAAATATCAATCTCAAAATGTAATTAAACTCACAACCTGGCAAAGAAGCCAGGAATTCTCTTTCATTGTTAAATGGAAATTTTTTTAAAAATATGAATTTCCAGATGTGATTGGATACACTGCAAAATAAAATAAAATAAAATAAAATAAAATAAAATAAAAATCTTCACAGTCTCTAATTAAGTCCAAAAGAATAGAATTGGAGTAATAAACGTATTGTAGTTCTGTCAACTAGAAATAGTTTACTGCTTAATTAGGTCTTTGCAAGACAGTATTTCAACAAAGGGAGCAGATAATAGAAGAACATCAGAGAAGTCTCACCCTTTGGAGAAATAAGTAGTGAGAGTGCATAATGCTCCAAGAGAATAAGGGAATCTTACATTTTTCTTAGTGTAATAAGGGAGAATCATAGAATCACAGAAGGCAAACTGCTGACTCAACTTCAAAGAACTGGCCCAACCATCTAAATAAGAACTCCTATCTCACATACTGTGAATCATAGGAGCATGTTAGGTTGATCACATGGCTAGATGGTTTCAGAAGGGCAGGGAGTTGCTGCAGGAGGAGGGGGAAATAAAAGGAAATGTAAAATTAGGGAAGAGGATGAGACACACAGGAAAAGGTAGATGAAGAAGGTAGAGAAAGGGCCGAGACAGCATTCATCCTAAAGGAGAGAATATTTTCCCACTGGGCGATGCTGAATGTGACAACCTGAAACTGAGGAAATAAAGATGGCATGATAATCAATATTTTAGTTGCAACATAATGGCCATGTACCAGCAGTGATTGGAGTGCTAACCTCCTCTGGACATCAGTGACTCTCCTTCTGTGGACTGGAGTACTCAATTTACATCCTTGCCCATGGTTCATAATTAAATGTGGTATTTGGCCCCTATTCACAGAGACAGTCTGATACTGCTGATCTCATCTATCTCCCTGCATCACAGTTATCTTTGTTCTTCAAGAAACCCCAGATTGTTGACTTTCAGAGAAGGAAATTCCATAGCATCTGTCATAGCCCAATAATTGTCCTCGTCAGCTTGATTTTCAGCAGAAAGCTCAACACACACAGGTCCATATGTTCCAGATGCATGTGTGTTATTGGATGCTAATGTTAATTTAGGCGTGTGCCTTATTTGGCAGTCTATAGCTAGCCATGCACATACAAAAAGAGGGAGTCACAATAGGTAGCCCTACTGGTGTGCAGGCAAACGTGCCCCCATCAACCTGTTGAAAATCAGGTCCAGATCAATGGTCATCATTTATTATTTAATATTTCTAGTGCAGTAGCGCTGAACGGCCAACCAACTGGGTTCCTATCGGAGTAGGTGCTGTACAAACATAAATACTACTGACCCTGTCGCAGAGATGATTCATAGTTACCATTATGATGATCTAGTCTGAACTCCTGGAAAAAGGCTTGCTGTGTTCTCCGCTCCGAGCTAAAGTTTCTTTGCTATCACTGAAGACCATTGTTATTTTTGTTCTGTCACAATTAGCTCCTGCGAATAATCACTCTCTTTAAGTTGTAGCATCCTTATATGTAGTTAATGGCAGGTCCGTGTCTCAATTCATACATCTTTCCTCTGGTTCACTTTCTATAACTCTGCTCTGAGGTCAAGCCACTTAAACCTTTGATCATTTTCTTTGCTGACCTACTTTAGATTCTTTCAGAGCTTTGAAAGTCCCCGTCATTGTCCTTTTCTTTCCCCAGCACAGTGGCCCAAGCAGAACACAGCTCTCAGACGGCTGTCTCCTAAGGGCATGATGCTACTCCCTCTGACGTCAAAGGGAGTTTTGCTCTCCAGTGGCAGCAGAACCAGATCTTGATAGTGCAGAGGGCAACGATCACCATCTTTGTTTTACATACGGAATCTCTACTGATGGTCCCCGAGAGAGCAATGAGAGGTCAAACCACAGACTCATTTAGTCTGTTGCCCTTAAGTTTCTCTTAGCTGCCCAGCCTGTATTCTCCCCTGCTACACGCTCAAGCTTGCATTACATTATTTCCCCCCCACTGCACACGCAAGACACTTTGCCCCTGTGCCTATTAAACCTCCTTTAATTCATTTCCAGCCACTTCTCTAAGTTTCAACGCTGAGTTTTCACTATCATAGATGCTCTGTTTTATACCCAGATCATTGTGATTACCTACTCTGACTTCCCGCACAGCACCAATGATAGAAACTCCCCTAGATATCCCTGCCTTGTGCTCAACAACTTGTGATTGCTAGAAAGACATTCAGACCTGACTGGAAGCTTCCGGTGAGAGCTGAGTTCTTAAAAGCCACTAAAGAAACATGGATGCCTAGTTCCCATTCATTTCAATGGGAGCTGGGTGCTCAACTCCCTTATCTGGATATGAAACACTCACCCAATAAATTTGCCACATGTCTTGGCAAGCTGGTTAGTTACCCTCTGTATGAAAAATGTATATTTTATTCCCAGTCTAAATGATATTTCTAGCCACTGGATCCAGCTATGTCTTTGTCTGCTAGATTAAAGAGCCATCTAGTGGTTAGAGCACCCGTCCGGGAACTGCTTCAATTCCTGCTGTGCCACCAACTTCCTGTGTGAACTGGGCAGGGCCACATGGTGGCCAGTAGGATGCATACCAGCCCAAGTGTACAGACACATGCTAGCTTCGCTCGAGCATGTGCACTAAAAGAGCAAGACAGGCAGCAGCCTTGGCTAGCAGCCTGGCTCCAGTCCTGCCTGACTCCTCGGGTATATTTGCACAGTTAGCCCATGCTGCCTTGACTACACTGCTGTTTTTAATGCACTAGTTTGAGGGAAGCTAGTATGTGGCTGTCTACCTGCACTGGGAAGCAGCTGCCAGCTACTGTGTTGATATATCCTTAGTCTTTATCCTCAGTCTTGCTATATCACTTTCCCATCTGTAAAATGGGAACAGCATGGCTCTACTTCACAGCTGTGTTGAGAGTATGAATATGTTATTAATGGTGGTAAGGTGCTCTAATGCTGCAGTGATAGAGTCAGATAAGTACTTTAGATAGATAGATAGATAGATAGATAGATAGATAGATAGATAGATAG
>ML685839.1:8286119-8356180 GCA_007922175.1 Pelusios castaneus
TAGATAGATAGATAGATAGATAGATAGATAGATAGATAGATAGATAGATAGATAGATAGATAGATAGATAGATAACTCCACGTGTTATATAACATGACGATATCACTACCTAGCTTTCTCTTCCATAAGATTAATAGGTTGGCTGAACTCCTCAACTCTATCAGTGTAAAGCATGTTTATCTTTTGCAAAATATTGACTCTCCTATTTTGATATTGGTAGGAATTTTTATACACGGATGTTTGAACCGTTAAGAGAGATGAGGAATTCCTATCAGAATGACACTGTATCATAACCCTCTGATTTTCTTTTTATAGAGACTGCACGACCTGTCTTACATTCTGCCCAAAGAAAACTCATCACAACGAGCGGCATTGAAAGTCACACTGATGTTACAATACAACAGATTGGCCAAGATGGGCTTAGCACTAGGAAGAAGGGATAGAATTGGGGAAAATAGATAGGTGTTTAAGGTGATGTGGACAACTGATATACTGGCATTTCCTAACTTTTCAGTGTTTTACTTTGCAACCTTAACAATGTCCTTTTGGCTTAATTTATTTTCCTCTGTAATTTCTTATTTCATCTATTTTTGTCTGCATGTAGTGTAGCTGTGAGACACAATTTCCCCTGCATATTCCATTAAACCGTTTGCCGGTGGTGCTTTGAGTGAGGTTAGTACTGAAGTACTGAACAGGTATAAACTTTGAATTCTGAATCACTCCTTCCCCACTTGCCTTCATCCAAATGCTACTGATTGATGGGGCAAATGGCTGAAAACAGGAAAACTTGTCTATTTCTTCTTCTTCTTCTTCCACAATGAAATTTGATTTTTACTTGGGATTTCATTTCTTTAAAAAAAGAGATGAAGTTAAAACATTTCCTGTTCAGTAGCCTGGGAAAATTCTACTTACCCACTCAAATGGATGGGATATTGTATTTGATGGCTTAATAAAATTTTCCTCTTTCATCAACATCATTCTGGTATGGTGGCCACCACCCAAGCACCCCCTTTTGGCCAGTAATAACTCTACAGCACCCTACCTCTGTTTCCCCCCCTCTTCAAGGTGATTTAAGAACTTACAAGTCAAAGATTCAATCAATCCCCACAAGAGTCCCATTTCGTTAGTCCTTTGGTACATACTGGTCCTCTAGCCCAGCGGTTCTCAACCACTGCGTTGGAACACATTACTGTGTGGCCACACAGTGGTAAGTGTGTCACAGAGGGCCGGGGAGATGGCTGGATTTGGCCTGGCAGGGGTGGGCTGTTGTACCCTGTAGGGTCGCAACACACCACCAAATGTGTCGCAACCCGCAAGAGGTTGAGAACCACTGCTTAGCCCTCTAGCTCAGTTCTATATCTCTACCCTAATTAATCCAAAATAACACAACCTTATACCATCTTCATCCCAGCTGGTCTTTACAGACTCTCCCCTCTCTCCCAGAGCCCCCTGTTTGGAGAGCTTTCTCTAATTATCTTCTACTTCAACTTTCCACCCACTAATTTAGGGCCCTATAGGAGCCTTCTTGCTCCCTGCAGTATCTGCTGACAAAGCTGCAGCCTCATTGGCTTCCAGTTCCTCCCTCTAACTGCAGCATCTTGCTCTTTTAGTCCTGGCATCACCTGATGCAACTCAGATGTGGCTCATCCTCTAATCAGGGTTGGCTTTATCCCCAGACTTGCTAGCCTACGGGGCAAGCCACTCTGTTAAAATTGCTAATAGACAAGTGTCTGAAAGAGAATGCAATCTACTGCAGAGTTGCAAAGCCATTCAAGAACGGACCAATGGGAGATGCCGGTCAGATTGGCCTGATCAAAAGCCCATTGCAGTCAGGGGAGTCTTTCCACTGACATCAGTGGGTTTTGAATCAGGCCTGGAGAACCTAAATCATCAAACACTTTGTGGTCCTGTACACCTTGAAGCATGATAACCTGGGGTTATCAAATTGAAGCTGTCATATAGCAATACAATATAAAAAGTTGGTTGAAAAATTAAGATTTTATTCTCAGAAAATTTTATGCAAAGAAGAGTGATCTTTTGAATTTTCAAATTTCTGAAAAAAATGTGGCCAATCTATAAACTTGTAAAAAAAACCAGTAGTAATTTACTCTGGAAACACTGTCACAAAAATTTGATTATCAAATATACTAGTTCCTGAGCTATTGCTTTGATCACAGATGAATCATTTTAAAACACAGCAGCAGTGTGGAAATATTTTTGTTCTGTTCCTCTTTGTGCTTGGTTTCTTCTGCACCATCTGCCGGTTTGGGAGTCATGGAGGCAAAAAGGGAAGAGACATATGGAAACCCCATTAGTGCCTAAACAATGTTCCTTCTTCATAGGCACTAAAGCTGACCAGCGCATCAGAAGCTGGGAAGGAGCATTAATCTCACGGGATTTTAGGGACAACTCATCACCAGCTAACACATCTAAACAGTTTTTAAGGAGATATTGGCAGGAGACATTGCATCAGAAGATGCATGAGACCATAATCCTTTGATCTTCCAGATCTTGCATGTTGTTACTTTCTTCTCCTTTGTTGTACTAGGTCAGTGCATTAGAAGGCTAGAATCTGCCCTTCCCCAACATTCTCTTAAATGACCCATTGAAATCAATGGGGTTACCAGCACAGTCAGTAGTTAAGGTGAGTAAAGATACAAAACAATTGGCCCTTTAATATGAGTTATAGTTGGTAAAAACACTTATTCAATCAAAAGTGGCCTTTTGATTGCAAGGAAAATTTTCGTGGAAAGTTTTATTTTGGACCAAATTTTGCAATGAAAAAAAGAGAAATTTTTTTTGGCTCTTTTGTTCAAAATTCTGTTTTTTAAATTTTTTTTAAAAATGTTGTTACAAATTTTAAGTCTTAAGTTATCATATTTAGTTTTCTGTGACAGGGGTTGCTTTGGATTATAGTAAAAGAAAGTTTCAGATTTTGCTTTTTGAAAATTGTCACCCAACGTTGCACACATTTACTGAAAATGTTTTTAGAAAACCAAACTACTTTTTCCCAAGTTTTGGCTTCAGGGCCTCATCAAACGAAGGAAAGAATTGCACCCACACATTTTTCTTAAAAAGCAATAATTTCGGAGAATTTCCTCCCAAAATAATTGGCCTTTTACAGACCTCATAACAGTGTTTTGCTAGCATCAGGCCTCAAACCCACTGAGCACATGTGACAAGCTCTGGCTTAGCTAGCCCTCCCCTTCTTTTCAACTCCCTTTCTTCTCTTTAGTGAGATAATTGGTCTATTTAGACAATACGCAGCCCAATGACATGAATTCACTCTAGACTCTGTAAGGGTATTTTTACATTGCAATTAGACACCTGTGGCTGACCTGGGCCAGCTAACTCACCGTATGGGGCTGTTTAATTGTAGTGTGTAGATGGTCAGGCTTGGTCTGAAACAAGGGTGCTACCACCCAAAGAGGTGGGAGGGTTCCAGAACTTGGATGACAGCCCACATCAAGGTAGTTAATCACTGTGTGTGTGTCTACACTGCACTTTCCTTAAGTCGACTTAAGTAGCTGCTTAAGTCAACTTAAGGAAAAATTAAGTCGACTTTGTTAAACCTACTTTTAAGTCGACTTTCTGCTTAAGTCGACTTTCTAAAGTCGATTTAAGCCAGTGTAGACGTGGAGTAGCCCTAAGTTGACTCTAAGTCGACTTAGGGCTCTCCAGGACTTCCCCACTGCCCTCCCTGCCAGGGTGGGTGGCACAGGGAGAGCCTGGCATGCCCCCCCACAGGGCAGGGCAGAGCCCTGCCCACCTTGCCCCTATGCCCTGCCAGGGTCCCTGTCCCCCTTTGCCCCATTGTACCCAGGTACAATGGGGCAAAGGCTGAGCCCCTTGGCACTTGGCAAGGGGTGCCCCCTGCCACCTTGGACCAGTCCCAAGTCCACCTAGCCCCTAGAAGTCGACCTAGGCGTCCAGTGTGGATGCTCTAGGTCGATTTTGTAAGGTCCCCTGAAAGTTGACTTAAAATTTAAGTGTGGACATGCTAAGTTGACTTAACTAAGTTAACTTAAAGTCGACTTAGCTAAGTTGACTTAAATTAACAAGTGTAGACATAGCCTGTGAGCTATAGAACACAGAGAAGACAAGGCTCTTTTAGTTTCATCACAAGGTACATTTCTCAAGGTCAACCATGGATAGGGGTATAGCGTTGACCTCACCTGGTTTATCATGCCGTAAAACCAAAGTGCCTGGTCTTCACTGTTTTACCTCAGAATAGCTCGCAGGCGTTAGCTGCTTTTCTTACCTCAGGGTAACTTTCTTAGCAATGAAGGCTAGGCCTGGGAGTGGTGCTGTAGTGCTAATGTCAGCACACTCTATTAATCGCACTACATTAGCGGCAGTATTATATAAAAGTGCAGCATTCAGGCTGCAATGTGTGCGGCTTTCTACCTTGAGGTGTCAGTGTTTGGCAGAAGTACCTCCCTGTCAGGCAAAATGTGTAAAACATTGTAATTCCCCTTAGAGTCTGTTCCCACTCCTCCTGAGATAAACAAAGTGAACTTTTCCAGGGTGACAGCTTGCCTTTGTGCAATGTACTGCTTAGAATGCAGCCAAATGAGCTCACTCTGCCCTGCTGAAATATCAGGGGTGCTGCATGCTATTAAAAAGAAAGAGAATATAGCTTTGCATTTAACTCCACAGTTGTGTCCTTGAAGATAACATTGCTTCCCTACTGCAACTGCTCTGAGCTTGCTGCAGGAGCAAGAAACAGTAATGGAACAATTTGGGGGAAGTGGTTAAAGTGGTATGTTGCCAAGGGTATACATGACAGGTCAGGGTTTGTTGGTGCGCCACTTAATATCAGAGTCAGATGGTTTCTGCTATTTCAGACAGCTCTCACTTTGTTCCAATAGATGAATTCCACAGACAAGTGGCCTTCCACTTATATGTCTTACTTTTGTCTGTTTGCTAGGAATCTGCTTTAAAACTGTTCTGCAGACAAAAGCATAACACACGTGATACTAGCTACAGTAGAGTCAGCAACATTGTGATTGGTCACAACCTCAGGTCAAACACATCCATTTAAAAAAAGCAATAGCTTTGGAATTTGTAAACAAAAAGCTCCGTTGACTTAGGGCTGGATCCTTATTTAATCCTTTCCAAACCACAGTAAAACATCTCCAAGATCTCAGATTGTGCTGAACACCCTAAGGTGAATACCCCCAAATCCTTGCAAAGCAAAAACCAAACCAAAACAATCCCCCTCTCCCCCCCCCGAAATCATGTTTTTGTCTATATCCTACTATATCCTGCAAGAGAGGCCATCAGCGTAGCCAAACTACCTCCAGACTTCTCCCCACCCTGAAGAAAATGTACTGTTTATAGACACTCCTTATTTCCCATCATACCTTGCCAGAAGCTAGGAGTACAAAGATGGTTCCACCCTGGGCTATTTTTCCCAGTGTACCCTCCTTTCCTAGTTCTCAGAGAAACTGGCTGGAACCACTAAGACCTGGTTTAACACCCCATGAGTGAAGAGAGTGGTGTTACAAGCCACCTGTTTAGAGGATCTTTGCATGAGAGCATAGCAGAGATTTATTTTCTAAGTGTATCATAATTTCTTTGAGCTGTTCATATTTCTGAGTCAGTTCCTGTCTTCTATGTGTAGAATTTAAATTTGATTCTCTATTTCCTTTTGTTGTAACATATGCCTGGAAAACTAAAGTTAATCCATTATAGTCTTTCCTTGTTTACCAGCTATTGCTCTTCTGTTTCATACCTCCATTACGTTAAAGTCTGTGTGAAGGAAGTTCGGGAATCATCAAACAAACTTTTCAGCTAGAACATATCTTTTCCAAAGACATCCCATCTTGAATTAAAGATTTCAAGTGATGTAGGCCATATGGATACAATGGGGGACTCTATCTTGAAAAGCAGTGACTTTTAAAAGATTTTTTTGGGGTCACACTGCATAATTAAGTGAATGTGAGTTCTCCCGTGTGATGTTGTGGCCAAAAAGGCCAATGCGGTCCTGGAATGCATAAACAGGGAAATCTCGTGTAGGAACAGAGAGGTTATTTTACCTCTGTATTTGGCAGTGGTGCGACCACTCCTGGAATCCCGTGTCCAGATCTGGTGTCCACAATTCAAGAATGATGGTGATAAATTGGAGAGAGTTAGAGAAGAGCCATGAGAATGATTAAAAGGTTAGAAACCATGCCCTATTCTAATAGACTCAAGGATCTCACTCTATTTAGCTCAACAAAGAGAAGGCTAAGGGGTGATTTGATCAGAGTCTAGAAGTACATGAAACAAAGATTGGAAGTTGAATGTAGACAAATTCAGACTAGAAATAAGGTGCAGTTCTTTAACAGTGAGAGTAATTAATCATTGAAACAATTTATCAAGGATCATGGTGGATTCTCTATCACTTACTATTTTTAAGTCAAGAGTGGATGTTTTTCTAAAAGAGCTGCAGCAGGAATTATTTTTGGGAAAGAGCTATGACCTGTGTTATACAGAAGGTCGAAATAGATTATCACAATGGTCCCTTCTGAACTTGGAATCTATGAATCATGTCATCCTTTTGTAAATTGCTGCAATGCTTAATTACTGTTACAATTCTGCAGCATATTTTTAGTCTGAAAACATCTAGCTTCAGCCCCCAGCCATAGGACTTTGTCACACCTTAGTTGATAGATTAAGGGCTCAGAAATCTTCCCATGAAGATACTGATACACTGTGATTAAGTCACGTCTTAAGTTCAGGATCATAGGTGATGTCTGACTGAATTTTCAGCACATTCAGTATGGCATCTAATTATGGGCAGAGTGACTCAGAACGCCTCTGCAATTTGAACTATGTCTTGCAGATTGGCATATGATGGACATGGAGGTACTCAAGATGAGTGTGTCATCTTAATAACAATCTCAGTATTCTTTGCCACTGTAGCCCCATGCAGCTGGAAAAATGGCTTAATGGAATCATGTGCACATTTTAATGGTGACATACCTTAGACACAAGCCAGGGTAACAAGAGTCCTGAATGAGGGGCCCTGTTGAGATTAGGGCCTTCTCTACCCTCCTTCATATGAAGTCCAGATATAAACACTGACCTTGATAGCTCCTGAGTAGAGCTGTTTGGAAATGGGGAATTTCCAGAGAAAATTTTGACCAAAAATACAAAAGAAAATTCCTTTTAGGCTCCATGGAAACTTTCAACTTTGCATCGAAAAAACCCAAGCACAACAAAAATTTTGACCTAAATCCAGCTGCTTTCAAGTTTTTGGTCAAAAATTTCCATTTTTTGAGTTTTCAGTTTTTCAATAAAAACTCAACATTTCCTGGTGAAAGTAGACATTTCATAAAAAAACCCTGTCAAGTGAAAACCCGAACTGTCCATCAAAAACAGTAAATGGAAAATTTTTAGGCACCCCTGGTCCTGTTCACCTCATGAAAGGTGTCCAGAACCCTCAACCTCTTCCGGCTTTAATCAAAGATGTAGGAACTCAGCATTTTGCATGATCAGTCTCATAAAGTCTGCTCCCAGAAGGGCTCCTATTGACCTTTGGATTAACCCTAAGGCCAAACCCGAAGGACAAGAATAAACGAACGAAGACTTTCTTGTAAATACAAAACTATTTCTCAGAATCCTGAATGGAATTCTCTGATGTCCAACAAAGGAATCTGCATCCTAAGCCAAATTTATTTAGCAAACAAAACCATGTCAATTTTCTTTAGATATGGATGTGTTCCTTATTATAAGCAACCCAGCATCATATTATTTTCTAGAAATAACTTAAGCACGAAATCCAATGTAATGTTCAGCCTCAGAGCTGTTTGAAAATGATATATTTTTAATAGAAATCCCATGTAATATTGACCTAGCAGCTCATCTCTATGCCAGAAGGAAGATTTTGGCCTTTGCTGGTTCATTGGAGAAAATGTATGGGCCTCAGATGTTGCATGTTTCATTATGGAATGGGAAAAAAAATGCTAGTTGTTTAGTTTCATTAAAGCTCTAGGTTTGGCTTCGGTTGCCTATTTCAAATGGCCCATGAAATATATTGGAATTTTATTTTTTCAATATAAAATAATCAAAATTCAGTTAGAAAAGAAGCCATTCCTATTTTTAGTTAAATAAGATTCTTTTTGAGGCATACAAAAAAGCAGCAATATCTGAGGTTTATACTCTTCTAGACTAGCAACAGGTTATGGAGTTAGTGCTCTTTATATTCATAGCACATACAGAAAGAAGGTAGACAAAAACTGCTGGAAGGTTGCAACGTAACAAAACTTTATTTCTTAAAATTCAGAACAGTAACACACTAGAACCTAAAAACAGTGAGCGAGAAAACAGGCTGCTCCCCCAAGGAGTGAGGAACAACTTGCCTTACCTTGCTTTAAGCTGGTTCTAGCCAGACAGACTCCAAACTCACAATTCCCTTGAGAGTGCTAGCCTGCTTTCAGGATCAGGAAAAGCTGCTTCCCTTTATCACCCCTGCCCTAACCTGCTCTTAAAGTGATAGCTTGCTATTCCAGCACCATCTGCAACACACCACTCCCACCACCACAGGTTTAGTTCAGTGTTTGTCCCCAATCCTGCTGAAAGCCCCGCTCCCATGTGCAGCTATGATTATGTCAATGCAGGATTGAGATATGAGGTTGAAAGTTTGCAAAGTAACTAGTGATTTGGATGGCCAGCCTGAGACACTTAAAAGGGGCCTGATTTTCAGAGGGTGGATGCAGACCATCCTCTAATGCATCACAATTTCTCAGTGCCCCCTTTTTAGATTCACTTCCCCATTGCTTTTCCTCAGCTTCTACCAACCCATCTCTGTTTCCAAGGCTCTGTACTCTTTGCTTCCTCAGTGTTTCTCACAGTGCTCTTTCCCTCCACTCACTCTAGGGACCACTTCCTGCCTTAGGCCCAAAGGCCTTAACTGTGACATCCCGTAGCTAGGTTCAAGCCTTCATCCCTTCTCCTAGGGGCTGCGATTGCAGAGTGCTTCACCCACTGACTGAAATGTTATCCGGCCATAAGTACCATTGGCTCACTAAGGGCAAGAACGCGAAAGTTCTGGCAGAATAAGGTCTGGTGAGAAGAAAGCAGAGACTCTAGCAGCAACTCTGGCCTGGCTTCAGTGAGTTGGTCCTGACAAAAATCTGACCTTCTTTCTTCCCCCTGCTGTAAGCTCTCTTGATCTTTGTCCTCCAAGACTCCATCTCTGCCTTTAGGAGGCGGCTTTGCCTCTGTTGCATTCTTTCTGACTCTGCCTACACTTTCTTAGCCACCTTTCATGACCTGCGGGGACACTCAGCATTGCTGGGACTGCATCTCAGGCAGTCATCTAGGAATTTAGATTCATGAGTGCAGATTCCAACTCCAGAAAGGACCACTGTGATCAGATTGTCCCTGTGCTGCATAATACAGCTGCCTGAGACTGCCTGCTGATAACAGGGAACACACTGGGATCGTTCCCCCAAAAGACAGGATCCTGCCATGCAAGCGCGCACACACACACACACACACACACACACACACACACACACACACACACAACCTCCCCTCCCAAAAACAAAAAAACAACCCCCCCAAACAACTCTCCCTCCCCCCCACCAGCAAAGAAACCCAACAATCCTCCATTAGTGGGGATCTGTGTAGAGCTTGACATGCACTCAGGAAGTTCTGAGGCCATTCAGCAGAGGGCAGTGATACAGATGCATACTGCAGCCTGTTAGTTATGGTGATTTATAATTAGCTGATCTGTAGCCTCTCCCTTGTCGGTCTGGAAACTGACGATGCTACATCCAGCTTTCTCTCTCCTCTTAGTGACGTTCATGCTACTTGTTCTTCCCGTTGAACGATGTCTGTTCCCCTCACCCCTTCTGATGTGCTGCCCTCACCTCCTATTTCATTCCATCCTCCAGCTCTGCCACCGGGAATTCCCTATCAATCTTCCTTCCACTTCTTCTGCTCCCCCTTAGAGTTGGGAAGAACCAGATTGTTTTTGTTTACTGGGACATGCCACAAATTTTGATATTTTTCCATTCTAAAAAAACCCAAGACATTTCAAAAACTTTCTCCCAAAATTAAGTTCAGGGGTGTGAGGGAAGTAATTTTGTGCTGATCAAAATAAAACATTTTGATAAAATCAAAATGTTTTATGTCTGTTTGTGACCTTTTAAAACTTTGTTTTATGGTTTATATTATTTGAACATAAAACTTAAAAAAAATTGACATTAAAACTTGTTTTGGAACAGAACAATGGCACTTGCTATTTGGAAAAGGTCACTTTGACCTTCTCAAAACACCTTTTCCCTTTTAAAATCACATGGCCATCGAAATTGACCCCTTTCCACCAAATGTTCTGCTTTTGACTAATGGGTGTTTTCCGGCAGAAAACCATTTCTTGGGAAAACTTCCAAATAGCTCTCTCTTCTCCTCACCTCTCATATTTTCTCTTTCCCACTTGGCTGTGCACACCACCCACTGCATTGCAGTATGCTTACAGGAACAGTCCCTGACCGTGTATGCCTACTGCGTTCCTAAGCACCCTTTCTGTACGGCAGGGAGAGGCAACTTGCCAGCAGCATACAGCTGAACAAGAGGAGGGGAAAATGCGTATTCTGTGGACTGATTGTGTTGGGGGAATTGAAAGATGTCTAGGTGATGTACTGTATTACCAAGCAACGGGAAAAAGCTTCCAGTTTTAAGGCTGTGGAGAGATCTCACTAAAGCATCAAAAGAATTTCTTTTTAAACTGAAGTCCAGCAGGGGATATGAAAGGTTGGACAGTTATGGTTAAGGTTCATTAGGGGTTAACCCCTAGTGCCCAATTCCCCATTCCCCTGCCCTTTGTGTAATCATTTACACCAGTACAGAAAGGGTGTGCGATGCAGTCTGATTTGGCACAGCTGTTAATGACCACACAAGGGGCAGGGTGCTCTGGATAGCTCCCAGTTTTGGAACAGGATCCTGCTAGTGGTTGTAGGGCTTGTTGGAGGCAGGGAAGGGCTGTTCCATCTTCTCTTAGTCTCTCCTTGGAGGCTGACAGCACCAACCGCTTCCCCTCTGGCGGTGCTACTGATTGGGATGGGTTTTCTGCAAGCGACCTAGTGAATCAGAATGTGGAGGAACATGTATGTTGAAGGGTCACCAGCCCAGCCATGCCAGCGGTGGGATGTTACTTGTGTAGTTCTTCATGCATGCATACTTCACCTCTCTCCAGCAGGAAATCATCACATAGGAGCCAGCTGGAAAAGACACAATCTAATGTTGGTGGGGGGTGGGGGGAGGAAGGGGAGAGAAATAATCCTATGCCAGGAGAGAGGAATGTGGGAGCTGTAATGCTGAGAGAGGCCTGCGAGCGACAATACACAGCAAATCTGATGCATTTGCTACACAGCTTGGTTGCAAATCTAGCCATCCCAATTTTCAGCTGCATGAGCAAAGGTCCCTCTCTCTGGGCCTGACCTGAAGCCCACTCATTTCAAGGTGCTTTGCAGCAGACCTGACTCAGTGAGCTCAGTTCTTGACATCCTCGGTGCAATTTTCAGAGGTGAGGCAGGAGCACAGGGACATATTTTCAAAAGGAACTGGGAGTGTGTGATGCCTCAGTTTTTGGTTGAATGAACAGGGTCAGCACTTCCAGGGCACCCCTTCATGCATAACTCTGCAGGCACCCTGCCTCAGTTTCCCCCTGAGGTTCCCTTAATTAATCCACTCATGGCAACAGTCTTTAGAACAAACTCCCCTCTCGTGGGCTATGTCTACATTTGTTAATTTAAGTTGACTTAGCTAAGTCGACTTAACAAAGTCGACAAAGTCCTGGCTGGGAGGGCAGTGGAGAAGCCCTGGAGCCCCCTAAGTCGACTTAAAGTCGACTTAGGGCTACTCCACATCTACACTGGCTTAAGTCAACTTTCTAAAGTCGCCTTAAGCAGCAAGTCGACTTAAAATGAGGTTTTACAAAGTCGACTTAATTTTTCCTTAAGTCGACTTAAGCAGCTGCTTAAGTCAACTTAAGGAAAGTGTAGTGTAGAGGCAGAGTAAATTAAGTCGACTTAAGCAAGCTTAAGTCGACTTAATTTACAGGTGTAGATGCGCCCCTGGTGTCTAATTTATTTAATACATCCCAGATCCCAATCCCTACGTTCAGGGGCTATGTCTACACTTGCAAGTTAAGTCGACTTAAGGAAGCTTAAGTCCACCTAACTTAGTCCCTGTCCACACCAGGCTTTCATTAAGTTGACTTAAGAAATTCCTTAAGTCGACTTACTAAGAACCGCTGATTAGGTCGACCTAACCCTTAGATCGACTCCTTGGGTTTACCTAAGCACACTGTGGACGCTTAAGTCCACTTTATTAGGTCAACCTAAGGGCAGGTAGGTCGACTTACTAAGTTCCCGTTCAGGGGAAGCACTTTGTTAAGTCGACCTAATAAGGTCGACTTTAGGTTGACTTAAAGTCGACCTTATTAAGTCGACTTAACAAAGTTGATCTAACTTTTTGTAGTGTAGACATAGCCCAGGGTGTCCACAGCCCTCTTATCTGGGACTGTATGCCAGATGAGTTCTTTCTTGCAGCAACTCCTAGGGCTCAGCCTCATCCCAGAAGCCTGACTGTGTCACATGACTCACGTGTCACATGACTATTTTTATTTTGGAGTATAGAGGCAGATGTATCACAGACTGTGCTGGGACCCATCTCCCATTTAAGGGCCAGCCACCTTGTGACAGTGTCCAACTTGAGACTTCTTTCTGCTGGTCAGAAAACACAGAGTACCCACCCTCTGAAAACAGGCCCTTTAAGGTTTCTCAGATCAGGCACCCAAATCACTAGCCACTTGTAAAAGTGTAGTCCATGAGCACCCAAAAACTTTCAATAGAGCTGGCACTATTAAGTCATTTAAGGCTTGGGATAATTCCATTCCGTGGCTCCTGAGAATTTCAGGCCAACTGGAGGCAGTTTGGAGGAGAAAAGCAAAAAGCACAAGGGCATGGATGTCAGATTCCTGAGGACAATTGAAAAGATCCATCTCTGCACAGGTTAGCTAAATAACGGCTAGAGGAAGTGCTGATGTGATACATCGGGGCCTGAACCAGAAGCATGAGATGAAGTTTATAACTGGGGTTATAATACCTCTTTGTCTCTGTGGGTAGGCAAAGAAGGACTGGTACCACACTCACAAGTGGGTTTTTAAACTGAAATTCAGGATCCACCCGCCCGTTAGAGGCTCCAACGGTGCGTCTACACTTGTAAATTAAGTCGACTTAAGCAGGCTTAAGTTGACTTAATTTACTCTGTGTCTACACTACGGTTTCCTTAAGTTTACTTAAGCTGCTGCTTAAGTCAACTTAAGGACATTTTAAGTCGACTTTATAAGACCTAGTTTTAAGTTGACTTACTGCTTAAGATTACTTTATTAAGTCGACTTAAGCCAGTGTAGACGTGGCTTAGCCCTAAGTGGACTTTAAGGGTCCCCAGGGTTCCCCCACTGACCTCCCTCCCAGGGTGCCTGGCACAACCAGAGCCTGGTGTGCCCACACACAGGGCAAGACACAGCCCTGCCCACCCCGCTCCTATACCCTGCCCCAGCCCCTGTCCTGCTCAGCCCTCATGTACCCTGGTACAATGGGGAAGATGCTGAGCTCCCTGGCACTTTGGAAGGGGTGCCCGGGGAAGGGGGGTACCTCTCGGGTGCCCCCCTTCCCACCATGCACCACTCCCAGGTCCACCTAGCCCTAACAAGTCGACTTACGCATCCAGTGTGGATGCTCTAAGTTGATTTGAGAAGGTCAACTTTAAGTCGACCTAAATTTACAGTGTAAACACACTAAGTCGACTTAACAAAGTTGACTTAAAGTCGAATTTGTTAAGTCGAATTAGCAAGGATGACTTATTTGAACAAGTGTAGACATAGCCCAAGGGAGTCTGTTAGATCTGCTGCCCCCAAGAGTTCTCCTTCTTCGAAGAACAGGTAGATCCAGCCAGATCTGGAGTGCACTAATGCCAATGGGTGTCTTTCCAGTGACTTTACAAAGGAGGAGTAGCAAGAATAGACTTGAAATAGGTCTTCCTGGTGTCAAGTGATGGGCAAATAAGAAATGCCAGCCAACTCTATGGTAACTAGTATGTGGGAGTCTGGCATGGAGAGGTTTAATGAGGATCAATAGGATAAAATTAAGAAAGTTTAAAGTTAACCTGAATAATAAGAATGATCTGTATCTAGCTGTGGAATAGTCCCCAATGGAAATGGTGAACACCTAGTTGCTAAGGAAATTTAACATGATGCTGAACATAAACCCTAGAAATGGATGGTATGGGACACTACTGGATTGGCCTAAACTGGACTGGATGATCAAACAGATCTGTCCTGTTCCCAACATCCATGACTCTATGCTATCACGCTGGGATTATTCAAATCCCTTTCCACGTCTGTTATGATGCCAAGACAGCAGCCGGCTGCCCTAGATGCTTGTTCTGAGAAAGATCTGGGCTTTTCCGCCTCGGGAGTGTAAACAACTGATGAATCCTGCTCAATAGCAACATGGCTTTGACAAGCTCTCTTGTTCTTCATGCTACTTGTAGCTGTACTCTTTCCCAGAGCTGTCCCAGGCTAACTAGGAAAGTGATGCTATCTTTCCCCTAACCTGGGCCAATTGATTTATCCTGCTATTGCTGTTAATCTCCGTCACTAAATACTAAACCACTGACTTCAAGGAACTAGGGATGAGTCAAAGGGCAGCTACTCTTTCCTCTCCTGGCAGGCTTCATTCTGGCTCCTAGCCCTAGGCAAACCTGATGATGAGTGAGATTCCTTGGCTATTAGTTGCCAGAGCCTTTTCAAGATGCTTTTGTCATGGAGGGAGCCTTCCATGGTTTGCCTGTCATCTTTGTGGAGAATGTCACACTCTCCCTCTAAGGGGCTCACCATTTCTTCCTCTAAGGGGCTCAACTTTTCTTCCTCTAAGGGGCTCACCTTTTCTTCCTCTAAGGGGCTCATCTTTTCTTCCCTCCTGCAACCAGTAACTGATCCTGCCTCTAGAGTTTAGCTTTCATAATTCTAGCCAAGAAGAAACTTAAGAGCCCACTTCCATGCTTTAAAAATCTCATTCAAAGATCACTGAAGTCATTGGAGATATCAGATGGTTTCAATGCGCTTTGGTGCAAGCTCTTCATTAGCTCCCGGAGTGGACTACTTCAAGTCCTGTTGCTGTTGAGAGAATAACGTTTGGTGATGAATGAAATCTTGTCAAATTAAAAATAATTGCTACATAGCGGTAGCATGCCAGTGATATTATTGTTACAAAATAATGCAGCAGCTGTGTGACGGGAACCGACACCTGCTACCATTGAAGCCAATGGGAATTTTATCCTGGATTTCAAAGGAAGCCAGATCAGCACTTATGCCTGGAAAAGAGAGATTTTCCTAGAACATGAGCTTCTTAAAATATGTTGGGTATGGACCTGATGTTGTTTTAGTTTACAAGTTTCTTACTACACATTTTTATAGCACCCAGTTCAATGAGGTTCCATGGCCAAGCTTAATAGGATCCTGTGGGAACTACTGTAATAATTACTACTACTAATTAACACTTATATAGCACTTTGCATTCAGGGGAAGGCTCATTACAATTAAAAAAAAAGCTGTACATATTGCCTTATTTGTAGTTTTCTTATTGCTGTGTAGAGGGTTTGGAGCATGTTGCCATGTATCTATTATATATAGGATCAGATCCTCAACTGATGTAAACGGTTGTTGCTCCTTTGACTTCTCTGCTGTTAGGGAACAGGTTGTTGGTTATCAAGACACTAAGTTCATTTTCCAAAATCCATGTTTCTGCAAAACATTTCACTTCTGATAATTCATCTTTTCCCTTCAACACGTGCCACTGGAAACTTTCCAGTCAGCCCTATTCCTTCTGTACTAATGCTATGGAACATCTTTGCATGCCAGACGTTCTGGCTTATGGCAACAAACGGCATGAAATTCCCATGTTCCGATGGAGGCAGCTGTTGTGGGTGCATCTTGAATGACTTGGAATTAGCAAGAGAGGACTGAAAGCAAGAGACTTCTCATGTTGTGCACAAAATCAAGACAAACATCAAAGCAATTGGAAGTGTCCCCTCTCCTTCATGTAAATGAGATTTTTTAGTGTATAGCTGACAAAAGGGAACAATTGGTGTCCAATAAACCAAAACATCTGGGATCCCTAGAGTGTAAGGCACACCAGGTAAGTTTCATTTCTGAATTCTTCTGTGACCAAAACCTGACCCCACCGCTCTGGTATTGTAAATGAACCTGAGAGCGAGTGTGAATTACAGTGCCATGTTACACTGCTAGACAGGTTTAGTTTTTTTATTGTTTCCATTGTCAGTCTGTTTAAATCCATTTGTTGTCTGTCTGATACTTATATCATCATCTGCCTGGGGCTGGGCCCCTTTTTTTGTTCTGCGTTTGAACACCACCTACTCTGGGAGGGAGCGCCTTTGGGCATGGTTGAGTCTCCCAGGAGCTACAATACAAGTGATAATTATTAATGACATTACAAATGTTACAGGCCCCTGTAAAAGGCTGTAGCAGGGGGGGCTCTGATAATTGTTTTTGGGGCACTGATAATTGTTTTTGCTGTCTCTGTCTCTTTCTCAGCGTTGAGCTCTGGCTGTTTCCTGATTTGAATTGTTTTCATCTTTCTATCTGGAAACGAATCTCTGTGTTCTTGTTATGTTTTTCTTAAAGGCTCCCATATTCTGCAGCTGGCGGGAGAGTGGGGGGGTTCCTTTCTAACCTATCAGGAACTGCAATTTGATTTCTGTAACATGATCTAGAGTCTATAAGAGAAGTTGTTGCTACGTCACAGGTTGGAGATTTCCTTTGTTCTCTCCCCGTGAGCGCTCCCGTATTCTGCTTTCAGTAAAGGTTTGCTAATCACACTTAAGTGACTTGAGTTTTATTTACAGAGTCTTCTTTGACAGTGTAAATTGCAGCCAGGCCTTTCTGCTCTAATGCCCCACAGGCTATGGGGTGCAGGGCATTATCTGAAAGCATCTTCTTCATAAGAGATGTAGGTGTGTTACTTGTTTAATAAAAAAGCAACTCAGGCTCCAGATATTTGGAAAGAGAAATGCAGCTATTCTCAGCCTTCTCCGCTAAGACAGCCAACAGCAAGCAAGGCACTCTTGTGTTTGGTCTTGCATGAGCTGCTAATTGTTACCACAAGCTCATTTCAAACCGTTTGAAAGCAGCTGTGCTTTTCCCCAGCTAAAGCACAAATGCCCCCTTAATAGAAAGTACGCCGTTCCGAAAAACCTCTGACAAAAGACCCCCATGAAAAGAGAACAGGACAACTAGTTACACGAGTTTGGGGATTCTGTATTGACCCTGAAGTGTGACTGGCCAACTGTTAATTGAACAGATGCTAAAAAACGCACTCTAACAGGAAGACAGAGTAGCTACACCATAACTGTACACAGTATTAGAAAGTGAAGGCATGAGGAAAAAATGTACATCACTGAATAGGCTGTTCTAGATACTATCTAGAAAAAAAACTTTGCTGAAGTACAGCATTGTCTTTTACACAGCATTACCTATCTCTGCAGAGAAAAACAAGTTATTCCAGTCTGAACAGAAGATGGCTCTAGTACCTTCTTCAGAATGCTGTATATAGTACACCAGATACAGTGTATGTCCTATATCTGGAAAAAAAGAGGTGCAGGGCTTTTCTACTGTTACACAAGATCATAAGCTGAAGTCACAAATGGGAATGCAGTTTGAAACTCAATTTGTTAAAGCTACTGACACACATCACTAACTGTGAATGGAGGAAGTGTCTAAAGCCCCAGCTGTGCAAGACACTGATGGATGCAAAATATCTTTATGCATACATGTAAAGTTTAATAGGACCATTGTAAGTCACACATATGTGTAAATGTCTGCAGGACCAGGAGCAAAGGATACAAATATTTTATGTATATTAGTACTCTGTCACTAACATACTTACCAACCCACTCCTTTGTCAAAGGCCCTGTCAAAATTAACACTGACACATGTGACTTTGAAGAAAAGATCCCAAAGCAAGAACTTAAAGTTGGACTCCTATAGGTGTATCTAGGCACCTCAGTCAGTGTCTAGATTTACAAGAGTGTGCCAAGCACTCCTGTGGACTTCAGTGAGAGTGCTGAATCTTCAGTACTTCTGTAAATCAGGCTGCTTCTGTCACCACTGCAGTGAGGTTAAGATTTCTTGACTGACAGTTTTAGCCTCTATCACCTTGTGTTCCCAAGCAGGGTCTGTTAGAGAGAGTGCTTCAAAATGATTCATATAGTTATAGATGCAAAGATTATAAAGCCAGAAGGGACCCCAAGGACATGTAGTATGACTTCCTGTGTAACATAGGCAAGAGATCCTCACTGAATTAATTCTTGTTTTTCTAAAAATAGGCTATGGTTCAAACATGTCATCTCTCCAGTGATGGGGAACCTACTACAATCCTTGGTAAGTGTTCCAACAATTAATTCCTGTTGCTGTTAAAAATAGGTTCCTTCTTTCTAATCAGAATTTGTCTAGCTTCAAATTCCAACCACTGGATCTTGTTCACTGGATGCAAGAGCCCTCCATTATCAAATACCACCCCCCCACCTCCGTAGATACCAACAGACTGTATTCAAGTCACCTTTAAACTATCTCTTTGTTAAGTCAAATAGATTGAGCTCCTTGGCTATGTTTACATTGGTTAAGTTAAGTTGACTCTGTTAAGTCGACTTAGAGCGGCCACACTGGAAACTTAAATCGACTGCCGATGTCCACACTAGCTAGTGCTAGGTCGACAGAGGAGAGCCGTGGCTGGGGGATCGGCTCTCCCTTGCCCAATCCCCCATCTGCGGCTCTCCCTGCTCCCCTGCCCAATCTTCCCAGCCGTGGCTCTCCCTTCTCCCTTGCCCGATCCCCCGACCGCAGCTCTCCTTCTCCCCGTCCCATCCCCCATCCTGGAGGCCAGTTAGGTCGACTCAGGGCATCCACACTGGCTTTAAGTCGACTTAATAAGGTTGACTAGGCATTAAGTCGACCTTTAGAAGTGGAGTTATTAAGTCGACTTAAGGAAGCGCCCAGTATGGATGCACCTGTCTGTAGGTCGACTTAAATGTTGTTAAGTCGACTTCAGGTGCAAGTGTAGACATACCCTTGGCTATGTCTAGACTAGTGACTTTGTTAAGTCAACTTAACAAGGTCGATTTTAAGTCGACTTAAAGACGACTTTGTTAAGTTGACTTAGAGAGTCCACAGTAAAAACTTAAGTCGACTGCTTATGTCCACATTGGCAGGTGCTAGGTCGACTGAGGAGTGGTGCATTGTGGGTAGCTGTCCCACATTGCACTGGGGCCTGGAGGCCAATTAGGTCAACTTAAGGGCACTCCCCGTCCACACTGGCTTAAGTCAACTTAATAAGGTCAACTTAGGCGTTAAGTCGACCTTCAGAGGTGGAGTTATTAAGTTGACTTAAGGAAGCGCCCAGTGTGGACCCAGCGTTCTGTAGGTCGACTTAAGTGTCGTTAAGTTGACTTAAGGTGTGACTGTAGACATACCCCTTGAGTCTATCACTACAAGGCATGTTTTCTAATCCTTTAATAATTCTCATGGTTCTTCACTGAATCCTCCCCAAGAAGGACATCAATAAATTGAACTGCCTTACACCAGAACTGGACACAGTATTCCAGTAGTGGCTGCACCAGTGGCAGATACAGAGGGAATAAAACCTCTGCTTCCACTTGAGATTCCTCTGTTTATACAGCCAAAGGAACTGCAGATGAAGGCATTGTCAATACATTGGAACATTGTTCCCCCCACCTGGCTGGTGATCCCAAAGCTTTTGCACTTGTCACAAACAGGCTCTTATTATTTCTCACGAGCTCAGGTAACAGAAATAAGATCTCTAGGCTGCCTGGGTGTTTTTATAATAGATACACTCAGGATGTGTAGCCATACAAGTGATCTTTCATACTTACACAATGAAATCAATAAAGAAAACGAAATGAGTTGCTCCCGCTGCTTGGCTTATTACTTGCAGCCCTACCCACTCTTGTATTAACAAGCACAGGAGACTGTCATGCCCAATATTGCCACTTCAACTCTGCCATCGGGACATTAGTCAGGGCATGCAGGAGGGTGAATGAAGGCTGACCTTGAAACAGGCAGAAACTAAGTCTTAGTCTATACTTGCCACAGTTTTCGGCGGCAGTTGATGGGAGATATGCAAAGTACGTAAAATCCTTTGCATATCTCCTGACAACTTCCCAATTACTCCCTACACCAGGGGTCAGCAACCCAAACAATAAGAAGAACCATTTAAAATAATTCCTTCAATAACCACATGTTTTGAGAGCCGCAATGGGCGTGCCTCATGGTGGGGTGAACTGGGAGCTGGACCAGGGTGCCTGCTGCAGGGTCCTTTGAACCTGGAATCAGGGGTGTCCTCCACAGGGTCCCCCTGTGGCAGGGGGGGCCCGGAGTCAGGAGCAGGCCACCAACAGGGTCCCACAGTGGTGGTGGGGGGCCTGGAGCTGCAAGGGGGCAGCCAAGGAGCCGCATGTGGCTCCAGAGCCGCTGGTTGCAGACTCCTGCCTTACACACTGAGCTAAGCTGACTGGAAATGGCATCCGGTCTGTGTAGCTCTACTCCATTTACGGGGCTGAAGGTAGAGCTTTGGTTCCGTGTTCAATTGAGCACGTCTTAAGAGACTGCTCAATGGAACACGGAAGAGTGAGTTGATGGTGGCGAATCTGCCGCTGTCAGTATAGGCTGATTTCCTCTGATAACATGGACACCCAGTACCCACAGAAAGGAATCTAATCTGTCTTCCCCAGGCTGTCAACTCTGCATGGAACCACCCACCTGCCACATTTGTGCTTGAGTTGTTTAAAAGATTGCTCAAATGCATCCAGGACTTAGCTCCAGAAGGGGTAGGAGAGAGATGATCTACAGGAAAACCAGCCTGCATAAATGGACCAGAAATAGATTGGTCTCAGCAGCAAGACCAGGTCAAAAATAGAAAGAAAAGTAATAACTGAAGCGATGTCTACACTAGAAAAGTTAAGTCAACTTTGTTAAGGTGACTTAATAAGGTCAACTTTAAGTCAACTTAAAGTTGACCATATTAAGTTGACTTAACGCTTTAAGTTGACTTAATTAGGTCGATTTAGGCGCTAATCCCCATCCACACTGGCTTTAAGTTGACTTAAGGTGTCAATGTAAAGGTTGAATTGATCTAAAACGAGGTGCTATTAAGTCAACTTAAGCTTTTCTTAAGTCGTCTTAAGGAAATGCTTAAGTTGACTTAAGAAAGCCCAGTGTAGACAGGGCTTTGTTTAGACCGACTTAAGCCTCCTTAAGTCAACCTAAGTTGCCAGTGTAGATGCACCCTGAGAAGCTAACCAGGGACTGTATTATTCATAGTCCCCATGGCTTGAACTTAGCAGTAAACAGTGGCTTTAGGCGTTAGGAAAGGCTAGTTCAGTGGTTAGTAGACAAGCCTAGAATTCAGAAGACCCAGGGTCCATTCCATGCTCTACTCCAGGCTTCATCTCCAATCTTGGGCAAGTTAATCAGTCTCTGGCTCAGTTTGCCCATCTATAAAATGGGGACCATAGCATTTATCTGCCTCACATGGTGTTGTGAGGCTAAATGAATTAACGTTTGAGGGGCTCAGATACGTGGTGATGAAGGCCATAGAAGGGGAGAGCACAAATATTCACTCAGCTGGTCCCCCTCCATTAAAAGGATGCTAATTTTGCTGATCCCCTATAGGGACAAAGCCTCCTGTTCCAGGTTAATTTACTACTCTGATTAACAGCACCTAAGTGCAGATACCAAAGGATTTCCACGTCATGTAATCAGAAACACACGAACAAGCCGGCACCCCTTTCTTCAGCATGAAGATGTGAACAGTGCAGGGAAATTCAGCTCCCAGAATAAAATTGAGACACCTTGCAGGAAACAGAGCCAATAAAGTGTCATAGCCCTTAAGTGATCCAAGGTTAGTCTGTACCAATCCTACAAAGCAATGGACAGGTTCAAAGCAAGAGAAAGGATCGCAATGGGAAAACACAACCAAATCCCAAATCTTAATTAGAACTGAAAACCCAGAGGCACCAAGCCAACTGACGCTAACTCTACAAGAGATGTTTCTGAAGCTGCCAGCGCAATGTATCAAACTATAAAGGGTAAAGAATTGTAAATGATGCAGGGTGAGAAAATACTACGGTTTTCTAACCAACTGCGTGATAGAAGCTTTCAAAGCTCTTCTTCTAAATGGGAGTCCTTAGCAATAGCAATATTTGTAGCCCCTCCATGATGACACTCATTGAAAACTAATCTAAAAGTACAAGCTACTTGGACAGTGACTATGGAGGTAGCCCGATTATTACATTTTTTACTGTACTAAATTGATTTGAAAGAATATTACTGTGATGTCTGCAAGCATCAAAGTTACAGTTCTATCAGCATTTCCACTCTATGGTCCTATTTTTAGGCGTTTAACTCAGCCATAAATATTTATACTGGGCAGATTCTTGGTAGGCAGGAGTCTTGAAGGCTGGGCAACATGAACAGAAATAATGTGCATCCTCAGACCAGCTGATGAATTACTGTGTATGCCTGGCTGCCAGGAGCATTAATAAAGTTATCATAACTGGTCATTGGATGATACTGCAGGAGCCCACGTAAGCACAGAGGAGGGCTTGGTTTACAGTAGGAGTCAGCTCCCATGATCAGCACCAAAGCAGCTCACACCTGACACTGGTGCCTGTGTTTTCAAAAGAACTCAGCATCCAGCAGGCAACTCGTGTGATGAGCTCTTCTTTGCTTGATTGTCATGGATCCTGAGCAGAGCGGGTCAGAGAACAAGACTTGCATTTGGGAAATGCCTCAAACCAGCCAACAATCCAGTGGTTAGGGGCTGATGAGGAAAACCCGGGGACAAGGCCTTGTTTAGCAGCAGCAGCTTAAGCCTGGATCCTAAATGGCCTAATCGTGAGGCTATAGAGCCAGGCTCGAAGACAATTAGTATGTAATTATTTACCCAAAGTGGGAGAACGCCAACTGGCGAGGCAAGGGTGTGGCCACCCGTTTGCATAGGCATGCACATGCTAGCAGGAATAGAACAAGCCTGCTAAAAAACTAACACAGGTCAGCTGCCAGAATACAATCACGCCCTACCCTGTCACGTGCGTGGACAGCTAGTTGAATGGTTGTGGCCACATTGCTATTTTTAGGTCCCTAGCAAGCGTATGGCTATCTAAGCTGGGAATCCCTTTTTCAGCTTCTGTGCAGACCTCTCCTAGGAGGCTGGCTCTGTAGCTCACTGGTTCAGGCACTCACCTAGGACCTAGAAAACCGAGATTCAAGTATCGTATTCTTAAGGAGGCACAGCAAGTGTTTCAACATGCAGTCTCTCCAGCTGTGCTGCGTGCCCTAGCCCTGCGGTTCTTGGCTTCCCCTTTCAAATCAGAAATTCCTTCCTGGAACTGAGAAACTTTCAGGGAAATGTTACAGTTTTGAAAAGGTTTTAATGAGTCAGCATTTTCCAGCAATAGCTGTTTCAGTGAAAAATTCCCACCTAGCTCTGGCCCTGGCACCTGTGGCTTCCAGTAAGGGCTCTCAGCCCCCTGGACTTCTGGTTCAAAACTCCAATCTCAGCATTCCCAGCTCTTGCTAGGGTTTGGAAGTGGTGCTGCCATTTCCAAGAGCAACTGGTGAGAAAACACCACATGGACCCCTTAGCCATATCTAGATCTGGAAGGGACCCATCCCCCACTGACACAGTCCCAGTGCTATATTGAGAGAGGTACCAATGTCATGCACATTGAGTGCCTGATGTGTAAACACTCGGGATTAAACTCTCACCACACCAGATGGGTGTTAAGGGGATTGTGGTGCCTTTGTCCAGGCAATCAAATCTGTCCTGAGGTTCCTTGATATAGTGAAACAATTGCACTTTGAGGACCTTGTGATCTAGGTGTAGAAACTTGGACTAAAGGGTTTCCTATATATGGAGACAAAGGCCTGAGAAGGAGCATGTAAGTGTTTTTAATTTGGGTACAGCTGGCGTTAGATTATTGCTATTTGACACAACAAATCCTGCAGTTTGGCAGGGGATTAGACTAGATGACCCATCCAGTTCCCTTTAACCCTATGATCATGATAACTCACCCCTATAATGAGCAGTGGCGAAAAGGTGATAATTGGGGAGGTTCTTAAACTTCCCAAGATGCTTTTGAAGCAGAAAGAGGATCACAGCTAGTTTAAGCATGGCTAGCAATATGCCCTTCATAGTGTGGAGCTGCGAGTCCTGGTTAATAAAGGATCGCTCACCTTTCGCTGTTCATGTCACAGGGCTGGGGCCTTTTTCTGTTTTGTATAGCACTAGCGATGAGGTCTGCCACAGAAACAAATGTGTTTACCATTTGCATCACTCTTTCCTATTTACAATAAACACAACAAAACTCCACCCACACCCCACTCTTTTCCAAGGCAGTCACAACTTGGTGAAATATTAAACAAAAAACTGTTAAACAACAAACACAAAATTAGTGAGTATCCCTAAGGCAACCGCTTTCAGTTCAATTGTGCTTAGCTTCCAGCCTTTTCTATTGACTGTGATCACTGACTCAATCCATGTTTTCCTCATTATCTTCCTTCTTGCTGCTAGTGAGCTGGGCTCCCCAGGGCCTCTACCAGAGCATAGCTTGGACATAAAAAGTGGGTTTTCATTTTTATGTATTTCTTGTTATTTGTATGACCGATCAGTGCCCTAGTGTGCTGGGCGCTGTGCATACACATAGTAAAAGATAGCTGCTGCACAGATGAGTTTGCAGTCTAAATAGCCGGGACAGATGTAGGCTAGAAGAAGAAATGTAGATGTAGGCACAGAGAGGAGGCACAGAGGACAGATGTAGGCACAGAGAGGAGCAGTGACTTGCCCAAATTAGCTGGCAGGTCAGCAACACAACTAGGAAAACATGGACCCACTCCATAGGTCTTTATTCACTAAACTGCTCTGTTCTCATCCCACGTTCACTCTCTCATTTTGGATGATCCAGTCAAAAATCCACCTGCAGAATGGACTCATTGCAGAGAGCACCTTTCCAAAATTTCCATTTTGGGACAGTCAAGCTCTGCTAATTTCAAGACAAAAAGTGACCTTTGGACCGAATGATGCCAGAAGCTAAATCTGAACTTGGATTCTTCTCCCAGGGTAGCATGTTGCCAAAAATGGTTTTTGTTTTGTTTTGGTGCTGAACAAAGCCATGATTATACTGGGACTTCTTGCAAGACTGAGGGGAAAGGAGAGCTGAATAGATTCTGTTTCTATTTAATTTCCACACAGCTCACATTTTCCTTCTGTGAATTACAAGTTACATCTGCTTGAACCAAAAAAGCATGGCAAACCTGGCCTGATACAAGTTCTTTTTCTGGGAACATGTAGGACATTTTTTCTAAGACTTAAATAGTATTCTGGAATGCTAATATCTAAAAGATCAAAGTTGCCGATCAATGTTTATAGCTGAAATTATTTGTATAGTCAACAAATCAGAGATACATCAGGCTGGAGACTGTATAATCAGAGACATGGTCCCTGCCTTACTCTGACAAACTTACAATCCAACAAAGATCTACCTAAGGGTAGGTCTGCACTGCAGATGTGAGATGCAATTCCTAGCTAAGGTAGATATACACATCGAGCTCTGCTTGGGTGGCATGCTAAAAATAGCGGTGGGTGTGGGATAGCTCGGGCTACCTGCCCACTCATGTACTGAGGATCTCAGGTGGTGTTGCACTCAGATAGTTGGTTCATGTTGCAGTAGCCATTTAGTGCACTAGTTCAATCAGAGCTGAGCAGGGAATCATGCCTTCCCGCAGGGCCATCCTTGGGGGGCAAAGGGTGCGGTTACGTGAGCCCGGCGTTGTCCCACTCCCAGCAGGGCAGTGTGCAGCCTGCGCCGCCTGCCCCCCCGATGGCCGTGCGTCGCTCTGCTCCCTGCAGCCTTTGGAAGTGAGCCAAAGGGGCAGGGCGGGCCGGGAGTACTTTGCCCGGCCTCTGGGCTGGCCCTCCCCATCTCCGGGGCAGAGCAGGCAGGCCCAGGGGCAGGGCATGTGCGCGGGGCCCAGCCTCTGGGCCGGCCTGCTGCCTGTCCCACGTGCAGCCTGGGCTCCCTGGTTCCTGGCGGCTGACCTTGGCTTGGTGGGGCTGGCTCTTCCTGCTGCCCAGCGGGCAGCCTTGGCTCTCCAGCCTGGGGGCGGGGCCAACTCTCCCCACCGCCTGGCGAGTGGCCTCGGCTTGCCGGGGCTGGGGCCGGGACTGGCTCCCCGGGAGGCGGTGCAGGCCGATCTGCCACGCTCCCCTCCAGCATAGGGGTGGTGGTGGCCCGCCTAGGCCGATTGGCCCTGGACCCTGCTCCTCCCAAGGGACGGCCCTGCGTGTAGCTGTACCCTTCGGGATTTAAAGTGCTGCCCATTGCTCGTATCTGAGCACAGACAAAATATGGGTGGGGAAAACAAAACTGACTTGTTCAATGTCACACAACAGGTCAGTAGTAGAGATGGGACTAGATTGCAGGTTTGCGAAGACCCAGGCCAGTACCTTGCTCAGTGGGGCACAGTAACAGTATACTAAACTCAAAAACCAGCCCTGTCCCCCCACGTCATGAGATTTGTGATTTTTAAGCCAGATTTTATGAAACAACAACAAACGTGGGATTCTTTCAATTTGCCTTCTGATTGTGAGCCTTTGGGTGCACCAGGGTCCCATTGTCAATCTTTCCTCTGCAACTGTGAGGGCTAGAAACGTACTTTAGAAAGGCAGCTGAGATTCTGGGCTTTAAGAAAATTGCAAGAATCTAGTACAGCCTGGAGAGCTGGCTGTTAGCTCCCTGCTGACATTCGCAGAACTGTGTGTGACAAGCAACAAGACCTGCATCATTTGAATGGCTGCAGACTCTCACTTCCAGGGCAATGGCTAGCCAACCTGCTGTGCCGATGACATATACGGCTTTACTTTGCTCAGGCACAGATTAGGGGTGAGGTCCTCATTCAGCTTCTTTACACCATGTAAAAACCACCAAAGAGGCATAAGGTGGCCCTAAAAGCCCCTTATTTGGCCAGATAAGAATTGGTATAGGCACTGCAGAGGATAGGGCTTGTACCCAAGCTGGAAGTGGAAGGAGAGGGCTGGGGCTATGGCATGTAGCACTGCAAAAATCCTAAGCAGCCCTGGGGCCCAGAGGGCGATCTGGCAGAATCCTGTAACTTAAACAGGCCCAAGGGCAGGAAACCACAGGGCACTGTGCTTGTCTAGAGCTCTGCTTCTCAGCATTGGTCCTCAGCCTTCAGACAGGTGTATTGAGCATTACCAACCAGGAGAATATATAACTGCTTCCCTGTTAACTATGTCTAGGGTTTATCTATTACCTTGTGCATTTGTGTAGAATCAGTTTCACTTTCTCCCCCATGCCATCAGAGTGGCCCCAATCTGGCAAAGGTGGACCCAAGTGCTTTGCATGACTCATTGACCCAGGCCGCTCCTCCTCTCACCCATGCTGTGTTCACACTGGTGTACATGGAGCTGCTGCTGCGGGGAAATTCTTAGCAGAGTCTGGCCCATCAGTTGACCTAAATGGGACTGCCCGTGTGAGAAAAGTGAAACAAACACATGTGCAAGTGCCTGCACGGTCAGGGTCAGTTTCCCATTTGTGTCAGAGGCTCTTGCATGCACAAAAAGGGGAGAGAAAAACATTTCTGAAGCCATAAGAAAATGTGATCATTAAACCATAGATCCTGGCATAATAACCAAGAGTCAGAGAGGTATCTGAATCCCTTAAAACCAACTAGCTTGCAAGCTGTTGAGAACCTTTATGCCTGAATTCTCCCTATGAACATGCACATGCTACTCCTAACTGGAAAGCCCATGCAATTCCAAAGACAAAAAGTCAACCTTTAGAACAGAGTTTGTTAGACCTTCAGTTTCTGCTGGTAGTCAATTATTTTCATTTCTTATGTGTGATGCCCGCCAGGGCAAGCCAGCCCGATGGGCATAAAAACTATTGATCATTCTCAGTAAATGCAGTACTTAGAAGGCACCACGCTAGATAATGGAAACTCACTCTTGCTTCAGTGGGTTCTTATAATGACAAGACAAGGTCTTCTTAGCATTACACAGCCATCAGAAATAGGCAATTGGAAACACTAGGATGGTTAATGCAGTGGTGAGTGTGAAATGCACAAACAAAAGTGTTAAGTTTACAACTCATTCCACAACAAGGTAAATTTTGCTACATTACACACATAGCATCCATAGTATTTTGCATAGAAGTGGCTGAAAAATGGAACTTCCCTCTGTGAAGAATTTTAATGTGTCAAAATTTATTTCTGTTCTGACTTGGGATGAAAAGTAGAAATCTTGACATTTTTCATGAAATCACAACTTTGTTCTGGAAAAAATCACAACCTTTTCATAGCTTTCTGTTTTGATAATGTCAAACTGATTCCTTTTGACTTTTATTTTCATGTTGGCTATATTCTATTTAACAGAAACATATAGGACAAAAATTGAAATGAGAAAGTTGAAATGACATGATCAAGTCAACACAAAACATTTAGATCTTCTCAAAATGATACATTTCAATAATTTTCTGTTCCTATGAAACATGTTAATTTTGCCAAGGCACTATTTGCCAATTGTGACAGGGCACACAGACCTCTTAGCAGGGCTTCCTGTTGGCTGGCTGGGTGCAAACCTGCCTCCTTTCCTTTTCCTGTGACCTTCATCAGCTGGGTCTTCAGTGGCCGAGCTCTCTAGCTAAGTCACACAAAATCTAACACGGAGGAAGATATCCCTTCCTGGGTAAGAAGTCCAACAGAGCCTTTCCTTGAACCCTCAGTAATGTGTTTAGCCCTGTCTCTGGGCTCAGTCCTCAGCCCCTTCTGGGCCAGCATTACGTGTCTGCCCTGGCACAGAACAGTACCCGCAGGGTTTCCTGCCTGGAGACTCTATATCCTGCCCGTCACTTGGACATCTAAACAAGTCTTATCCCCATCACAGGGCTTAGGCCACTCTACCAGTGCCAGCAGTAAAGTACCATGGGTTTCTCCACTGCCTTGCATGCCCCCAACATACAGGGCAGGAGGGGTCCCAGCACCACCAGCCAGCTGCCTGGTGTGAGGCATGGGGGGCCACATAAATGGAGGTTTGGCTCCCTCCCCACACTTGTCCACCACACAATATCCACCCTTTCCCACTCCAGCCCCTCCGCCCAGCACTGTCTCAGACAGGGGCAGCCTCACCCCCCGGCCTGGGATAGGGTGGGCCCAGGAGTGTGAGCAGCTGCCCCTCAGCATCCTGCATTTCTCACCTATCACGTAGGGCCAGCCTGGCACCTCACACTTGCCCACCACTCCAGCTCAGAACCCAGGCTCAGCCAGCACGCCATATCCCAACCCAGGGACTGTATAAATAGCACCCACATGCTGCTTCCTACAATAGTTGTTACGGTTGCTGCTATTCCCTGGGCCACTTCCACATAGCCCCTTCTATCTCACCCTTACCTCAGGGCTGATATTCTGGCTCAGCCTTCAACTCCAACAAGAACCATCCTCCTTATTCCCCAAGTTCCCTCCAGAAACGGAGGGGCTCAGCTCCTTTTAACTGGGCCTGCTGTGCTCTGATTGGCTGCTTCCCTGCAGCCTCTCTGCTCCAGAAGGGGGCCCCAAAGGTCCTAGTGCATATCATCAGACCCATAGAAAACGGTTCCACCTGTGATTTTGCATAACAATTCATGTATTTAACAATAGTTTACAGTTGTTAAATACATGCTTAGAATGTGGCTGAGTTCACGTTACTTAACTGCTTAATTCCTTCAGTGGAGAGCCACTGGTGTCAGTGGGTTTTGGATTAGATCTTCATTTATGAAACTAATGTGCGCTAGATGATTATTTACGTGACTTTTAAATGTAGAAACTTTTGTTCTTTGAAAACCAATTTTCGACTAAGAATAATTGTTTCACAATCCAAAAATTATTCACATCCAACACCACTTTATATCAAGCTGGGCACAAAACACAATTGGAAAACAATTATCAAAATAAGATATTTTTTCCTTTTCTAAAAAAAAGCCCTTTTCATTAAGTAAAGCCACACAGAAACAAGCCATCAATAAATAACTCAAGGAAGTATGCCAGTCACAAAACTGGCAATTCTTCTCACAAGCAATTTGAACAGCACTGTTTTTAAGACTGTCATACAAGAGACATATTCAGGGTAACTCTAGCATTTACATTCATTGAATATCTGAACTCCTGTTAATTTGCAGAAATTTTGAGTGCCCAAGGAAAGCAAGATGGGTAGAAGGCAAGCTGTCATTTGTGCATGGTGCAGAGAAATTTTAGAGATCTGAGTGAAAGTGCTGATTCTGTGATTGAGATTATTTATTCCTAGTTTCCTTTTTTAAATAAATGTGAATCTTAGATTTATGGAGGAGATAGTGGGAAGGAATGTACTACCGCTTTCAGGGCAGTTGCATGCACACAACCCAAGCTTGGTTGTAATCATGGGATACATCCACACTGGAGCCTTAGATCGACTTAAGGACAGTTAAGTTGACCTAAAGACCGCTGCGTCCACATTGGGCACTTATTAAGTCGACTTAAGCACTTCCATAGGTCAACTTAATAACACCACCTCTGAAGGTTGACTTAACACTTAAGTCGACCTTATTAAGTCAACTTAAGCCATTGTGGAGTGCCCTTAAGTCGACCTAATTGGGCTCCAGGCCCCAGTGCAATGTGGGACAGCTACCCACAATGCACCACTCCTCCGTCAACCTAGCACCTGCCAGTGTGGATGCTGGCAGTTGACTGTAGTTTTCAGTGTGGATTCTCTAAGTCAATTTAACAAGGTCGACTTTAAGTTGACTTAAAGTCGACCTTGTGAAGTCGACTTAACGGAGCCTTCAGTGTAGACGTACCCAAGGAGTCTTCTTCCCTATGGCTGGCATATTTAAACTGGAAGAGGAAGCTGATCAAACAAGAGAGGAAGAGAGACAGCAGAATAGATGTCATGTGAGCAGCCATGAGTAATAGCTACTTCCTCTTAGGCTCCAAAATCTTTGTCTTGCTGACTCTAAATTTGGGAGCTTAGACTAATGGCTCTGGGATGCCTTGTGAACTTTTGCGGAGACTGCTCCTTCCTTGAGATCTTTGTAAAGGGGCATAATCTTTTGTTAATTTGTTTTAGGTCCTTCTCCACCCTCCCCCTTTCTTTGACCTTGAACAGCTCTTTGTTTATATTTATATAGTGCATAATTTAGTGGGATCCATAGCTAGGGCTCCTAAGTAGTTCGAATTAGTCAGCTGCATTAAGCTCAATGTGCCAGTTAGTTCGAACTAAGCAGATAGTTCAAACTAACATGGCCACATTGGGTTAATTTGAACTAACTAGTTCAAATTAAGCGTTAGTTTGAAAAGTATAATTGAATTTATTAGTTCGAATTAAGGAAGCCCTTAATTCGAACTAATGAAAGCCTAGTGTGGCCAAGCTTCCTTAATTCGAACTAACTTGCCAGTGTAGACATCATAGCCTATGCGTGTAGAAGAATACTTAGGCAAGGAAAGGAAATTCGATTTGACAACGGTTAAGTAATCTATGTCAGATGCATGGATAATATTGTTCAAATATAGTGTATGAGTGGGAAAATCTAACTCACCCCCTCCTTCCGCAGAGATGCCCAAGTCATTGTCTTCCAGACCACTGCTGGCACTGTCATTGAAAAACTTGTCTAAAACATCTCTGAATTTTATACCTGACCTTTCAGAGAGGGCTAAAGAGAAGAGTGTGTATGTGTCTTGGACTGGCGAATTTCTGTTCCATCTATCACATTTGGGACATGACAGCACACGGGTCTGCTGAAAGCAGCCTTGGTTACCTATCCTTCATATATATCTGGCCTCCATTGCCCTAGTATCTGAGCACAACAATCTGTGATACATTTATCCTCCTGCTTTATCTCTATTTTGCTGAAGGGGAAACTCAGGCACAGAGTGGTTAAGTGACTTGCCTAAGGTCACACAGAAAGTCAAGAGCCTTGAATCTTTGTCTCCGAAGTCCCCCAAAGTTAGAATCCTAACCACTAGATCATCCTTCCTATCTAAAGTTAGTGCTTGCCAAACTGTGCCCAATTGTCATGGGATCATTTTACTCGAATGCTGCATTTAGAGCTGTACAGACAGCTTACACTGAATTCCTAATTCAGTCAAAATCAGGGTGAGTTCAGATTCTGTTGCACTTGTGAACCTCAGACCTGGCTTTCAGGTGGTTCTCTAAATCTGAGTAGACCAATAGATCACATTAGTCCCACCCCAGACCAAACTTCATGCCCTTCACCCTACTTGTGCTGCACAGCTCTGAGGAATCAAACATACTCATGATTGGGGAATAGGTGCTGGCAATATGGTACTCGTCATGGTTCAGGGGGAGGTTGTGGTGCAGTGTCCATGATATATGATAGTGGAACTGGGGTGGGAAATGCTTTTCCCCATGCCAGAAGAGTTTATGAGATTTTGACATTTTTTCTTAACCCAACTTTTGAATGAAAAAAATCAGAATTTCAAATAGATAATAATAATAATAATAATAATAAATACATTGGATTAGGTCAATCAAAATCTTTTATTTAGATTTTGACCTTCTATAATATTAACTTTAAAAAAAATTAATTAAATTAACAGAAATTTTGAAAATGAAGTGTCATTTTGCACTGAAAAACAAAACTTTTCATTTAAAAATGTCAGAATGGGAACTTTGAAACACTTTCCTTTTAAAAATGTTGTGACTTGAGAATTTCATGGAGTCTGACCCTTTCCTGTGAACATTTTTGGTTTTGGTGAATCAGCATTTCTCAACAAATAAATTCTCATCCTGCTTTATCTGACAGCGCTAGCAGTGAGGTGTCTCTGGGTGGAGTGTTAGATTCATTACTTCCCATCTCCATGGTTTTGTGTTAGATGTGTTATCTACAGGGCGATTGATCACACACAATGTATCGTTGTTCCATATTTATTGAAAAGAAATCTCTGTTAAAAATGTAATTTGCTGGGCTTAGACGAATGCTTCGTGAGCAGCACTGTGTGCTATTATATAGAAGCTCTACGTTCAGCAGCTCCAGCTGCCATTCAGACCTGTGAGGGATGAGAGCACACCCTAGCTTTGGGAACATTTAATATTGGCTTCTCCTAGAGGCTGGAGAAGCTGTGGATATACATTTTGGCAGGAACCAAAGGTCCATGTGTAACTCATGCTTACACAACTTGGCTTGCCGCCTCCCCTGTGGTGGCTGGGCCACAAAAGAATTCTCTTGAACTAAAAGATGTGGGTCTATTAGCTCAAAAGCAGTAGTAAACTTCTAAGCCCCGATGCAGTCCAGCCACTAGAGGGCAACTGAATGGCACTGTGTAACACAAGTTACTCATGTATCACCTGCCTGAGATCCCCATGACAGGAGGAATTGGGGGTCAAAGAATCATAGAAGATAAGGGTTGGAAGGGACCTCAGTCAGTACCTAAACCAACCCCCTGCTCAAAACAGGACCAACCCCAATTAATCATCCCAGCCAGGGCTTTGTAAAGCCTCACCTTAAACACCTCGAAGGATGGAAATTCCACCACCTCCCTAGGTAACCCATTCCAGTGCTTCACCACCCTCCTAATGAAAACGTTTTTCCTAATATCAAACCTAGATCTCCCCCACTACAACTTGAGACCATTGCTTCTTATTCTGATATCTGCCACCACTGAGAACAGCCTAGCTCCATCCTCTCTGAAACTTCCTCTCAGGTAATTAAAGGCTGCTATCAAATTCCTCCCCCCACCCCCTCATTTTTCTCTTCTTCAGACTAAACACACCTAGTTACCTCAGCTTCTCCTCATAAGTCATGTGCTCCAGGCCCCTAATCATTTTTGTTGTCTAATGTAAAGTGTGTAGAAGTATTCCATTGATTTCAGTGGGCTCTGGATCCAGCTGATGCCGTGCAGGCAAGTAGGCAGGAGACAAATAGTGAATCTCTGACGATCTAAAGATGCTGATGGAACTCATGGACCTAGGACAAAAATGAAGCTGATTGACTTTCCACTAACTCCATTGCTGTCTATTTCCCAAGTGGGTGATAATAATATACACATTTTCCCTCCCTTTCTTATCCTCATCCTCTCTTCCTCCTCCTCTGCTGCATTCTTTCTCTTTCATTTCTTTTAAACAGGAAGCCACTTTTGGCTGCCAGCCTTCCTGTGCTTCTCTCCAGCCGGCAAATGGCATCATGTTGGTGTGTGGACGTCTGTGCTGCAGGCACTTATCTTGGTCAGGCTTCTCCAGATTGTCTTCTCAGAAAGCTTGCAACGTAACCAAGAAACCTTCCCTGAAAATAGCTCCCAGGATGTAACTTTCCACCTGACTTCTTGCTTTCTCCATGCGTTTTGGCAAGTGTTACATATGGGCTGCAGGACAACAACATTATCCTTTTGCAGCATGCTTTCAATAGCAGGCTATTCCTGGAAAACATTCATTAAAAACACAGCCTATAGGAATTGCCTTGCCTGTTCAAGAAAACAGAATATAGAGAACATCCAAAGCACTACATTAAAGGAATATTAAGGTTGCAAAGCCACGCACTGAGCAGTCGGGAAATGCCAGAATTCAGACTGACCATGCAATGCTGGGCATCATTTTAGATAGATCTGTATAAGCTGGTTGGTTAATTCAGAAGACTCTATGCCCAGGGAGAAAAATAATCATCACCAGCTACAACTCGGCCTTTGCGAGCCAGGGGAATGTTGGGAGGAAAGCGTTACACCAAAGCAAGGCATAATGGGTTGGATTCCCAACTGGAATAAATCATCAGTGACTTCAGCGAAGCTAGGCTGATTTACACCAGCTAAGAATATGGCCCAGTATTTGCTTGGCACTGGGACTGATACTCATTTGAAGACTTGTGGCAGGTGCACTCTGCCAACACTTGCCAATGCATAGGGCACATGCTCATGCCCCCGCCAGGCCCAGACAAGTCTCCTGTTGGGAGATGGAGCACAGTGTGCAGCTCTGTCTAGCCTTCCTCCTTATGTTCCCTGGCTTTGCAGGCTGATTTTGGTGGTAGCACCCACCCCAGTCTAGCACTGCAGCTTGCTGTCTGCAGCATCCCATCTTCCTCTTCACAAGCCCTGAAGAAAGGAGTCTGCAGGCATGCCTTTGGTGAACCCAGTCAACAGAGTGGTCATGGAACCACAGGCCAGATTCCAAGCTGGAGTAAACCAGCTTTCTCTGCAGAGCAACACCGATGGACACTGGCCTGTCAATGAGGTTCCCCACAGAGAGAGCCGTATCCGAAGAAGGAGATGGAGAGACAGAAAGAAAATAGAGTCTTGCGTATTTCAGCAATGACAATATAAAAGGAGTGGTCTTCAAGGAAATAAGAATATTGCATTGGAAAGTGCCATGTTAGTCTTTAAGAGGCCTATAGTAATCTGTCACACTGAATTGGGTTTTGCAATCAGGCCAGGCTCTGAAGCAGCAGGAAGAGTGCACTCTGGGAAGGGAGTTATCCCTCTTGGGAAGGAGACAGGCTTATATCCGACAGACAAGGACTGGAATGTGCTAATCTTGCAGCCTCTGCCGTATGGTTGTGTCCAAGGCGGCTTCAGTAATTCTGCTCTGATCCACTAAACTTCCTACGGTAATTATGCACCCTGTGTAAACCAACAAGGCCAAATTCATACCAGCTACAATGCCATTGAAGACAATAAGGTCACAGCAAGGATTCATTTGACCTACAGTCTTTTTTTATATTCTATAATCTTTCTTGTATATGGAGAAAGATGGTTTTGGGATTAAGTCACTTGCCAGGTATTCAGGATATCTGGATTCAATTCTTGCTCCTGCTGCAGCCTTCCTGTGAGACCAGGGGTAAGTCACATTGGCTATGTCTATACTTGGCCAAATAAGTCGACTTAGCATGCCCACACTCAAAAATTAACTTGACTTCAAGGGAACCTTGCCAAATTGACTTAGAGTGTCCACACTGGATGCCTAAGTCGACTTCTAGGGGCTAGGTGGACCTGGGACTGGTCCATGGTGGCAGGAGGGAACAATGGGGGCTAAGCAGGACAGGGACACTGGCAGAGCATAGGAGTGGGGTGGGCAGGGGTGTGTCCTGTCCTGTGGGGGGGCACGCCAGGCTCTGGCTGTGCCAGCCACCCTGGCAGGGAAAGCAGTGGAAGAGCCTTGGAGCCCTTAAGTCGACTTTAAGTCAATTTAGGCCTAATCTGCGTCCACACTGGCTAAGTCGACTTTATAAAGTTGACTTAGCCAGTAAAGTCGACTTTAAAGTAGGTTTAATAAAGTTAACTTAAAATTTCCTTAAGTCGACTTAAGCAGCAGCAGCAGCTTAAATTGACTTAAGGAAATTGTAGTGTAGACACAGATTAAATTAAGTCGATTTAAGCAAGCTTAAATCGACTTAATTTGTAAGTGTAGACGCACTCCTTGGGACAACTTCCAATATCCTTGCATGTGGTAAGCAGCACCTTATTCGGTGAGGTAGCCCCATTAACTCCAATGTGGCCATTGCTGGAGGGCTGGAATCTTAGGCCAGTATGTGTAAGGCTATCAAAGTGTGGCTCGTAACGTTTCCACAGCATCTGTAAAAGGGGATAATACCACTGCCCCGCCTTAGAGAGAAATTTAAAGATTCATAGATTCCAAGGCCGGGAGGAATCATTGTTATCATCTCATCTGACTTCATGCATAATACAGGCCAGAGAACAGGCCACAATAATTTCTTGGAATGACAGCATATCTCTAAAAAAACCCAGTCTTGATTTTAAAATTGTCAGTGATGGAGAATCCTCTATGAATCTTGGTATATCGTTCCAATGGTTAATTACCCTCACTGTTTAAAAATTTACACCTTATTTCCAGTCTGAATTTGTCTAGCTTCAACTTATAGTCATTGGATCTTGTTAGACTTCATTCGCTGTAGGGAAGAGCCCTCCATTATCAAATTTCTCTTCCCCGTGTTGGTGCTTACAAACTGCTTAACCTTCTCTTTGTTAAACCCAGTAGGTGAACTCTCTGTATCACAATGAGGCATATTTTTTAATCCTGCAGTCCTTCTTGTGGCTGTTTCTTGAACCCTCACCAATGCATCAACCTCCTTCTTGGCTTGTTGACATCAGAACTGGACACAGTATTCACACCAGTGCCAAATGCTGAGGTAATATAACCTCTACACTCCTATTCAAGATTCCCCTGATTATGCATCCCAGAATTGCATTAGGCATTTGGGCAGCTGGACTTGGGGCTTCCATTCAACTGACTATTCACCATGACCCCCAAATCTTTCCCAGGGTCACTGCTTCCCAGGATGGAAGTAAACAACCCCAATCCTTTCCTTCTCTCTCCATATGAAATTAAGGAGGATAAAGTAAGTCATGCATTTGAGGAGCTGGGCTGCTTTTATTATGGGAGCTGAAAAATACCTTGATAGATAGGGTAGATTTCCTCTACTCCCTCAAACTAGATACATCTTGAACTGATTCTTGATTGATTGGCTCTGAGTGTTTTACTGGGGGGTGCTACTGACTTTACTGGGGGAGGTTCTTCTCAGAGGATGTACCACACCTGTCTTGAGAATATAATTGCTGCTGTGACAGAGCTGCAGTGGAGTTGCATGGGCATAAAGGAAGTATCAGGCTGAAACAGCCCCAATGTCCATCTAGTACAGTATTCTGTCTCTGACAGTGGCCAATACCAGATGCATCAGACAAAAGTGCAGGAAACCCCACACTATGCTCATGTGGGATAATCTATCCCCATATGAAGGACTCATTCTAACACCTGCTAGTTAGAAATATGTTTGAGCCCTGAAACATGAGGTTTTAACTCCTTTCCAATACTATTTTTAGCACTATCTGTTATAATCCTGGATATTCTTGTTACTCATATAAGCATCTACTCCCACTTTGAACCTTGCTAACTTATTCACCTCAGTGCTATCCTGTGGCAATGAGTTCCACAGTCCAATTACACATTGTGTGAAAAAGCATTTCCTTTTATCGGTTTTGAATTTGCAACTTCTTCTTCATTGAACATCCCTTTGTTCTTATGACAAGAGACAGGCAGAATAGAAGTTCCGTATTTCCCTTCTCAATGCCATTCATTAATACATATACTTTTATCATGTCTGCTTTTATGAATCCCCAGTAACAATGCTAGTCTTTTCAATCCTTCTTAATATAAACATTTTCTCAGGTTCCCTAATCATTCTCTTTGCCTTTAGCTGACTCTCCTCTATTTCTGACACCTGTGAGGTATTGCATAGATGTTTAGCTAAAGCGCTATAGGCTGACGGGTACCTCTAAAGGTCCTTGGTCCAATCTCCAAAAGAGCTGAGTGAAATTTTTTGGTCAAAATATTCCCCACTACCAAAAACTGAAAAAATTCACAAAATCATGGCAAATCTGCTGAATTGTTTCAGCAGAAAAACTTAAACTTTTGTTTCTGGTCAGCCTGAACCAAATTTTTCTTTTTGTTTTTCAGAATGACAAGTGAACCAGTAATCAGGTATTTCCCTCAGTTCTAATATCCCTGATCTCAACCAAGATGGCAGCCTTCACAGCTAGCTATAGAAAAACCACTAACCCTATGTTTTCCTTGGAACTTGATGCTCCAATGGAATATTGGAAACCTGAATTCCATGATTATTTGGGAGGCTTTCCTTGAGTTATCAGAGCATGCTGCCTGGGGAACATAGATGGAAGCAGCAAAACTCTCTTTAGTCTGGGGAAGGAGAGTTTACTGTGATAAAGGTGAAGGGAAAGACAATAGAAAAGTTAGTGATGCGCTAACTCCAGGAAATTTTATAGTGAGAAATGAAAACCTATGTAATAGGGCCTTCCCTAGGGAAGATGCCAAGAACTGCAATGAATGGACCGTAAGGTGGATAGAAAGCTGGCTAGATCAACGGGCTCAGCAGGTAAGAATCAATGGCTCGATGTCTAGGTGGCAACCGGTAATGAGTGGAGTGCCCCAGGGGTCAGTCCTTGGGCCGGTTCTGTTCAACATCTTCATTAATGATCTTGATGATGGGATAGATTGTGTGCTTAGTAAGTTCACGGATGACACCAAGCTGGGGGGAATGGTAGACACACTGGAGGGCAGGGACAGGATCCAGGGAGACTTAGATAAATTGGGCCAAAGGAAACCTCATGAGGTTCAACAAGGACAAATGCAATGTCCTGCACTTAGGACAGAAAAATCCCATGCACTACTACAGGCTGGGGACCAATCGGCTAAGTAGCAGTGCTGTAGAAAAGGACCTGGGGTTATGGTGGACGGGAAGCTGGATATGAGCCAAGAGTGTGCTCTTGTTGCCAAAAAGGCCAATGACATATTGGGCTGCACCAGCAGGAGTGTTGCCAGCAGATCGAGGGATGTGATAATTCCCCTCTATTCGGCATGGGTGAGGCCGCATTTGTAATACTGTATCCAGTTTTGGGCTCCCCACTACAAAAAGGATGTGGACAAATTAGAAAGAGTCCAGTGGAGGGCAATGAAAATGATTAGGGGGCTGAGGCACATGACTTACGAGGAGAGACTGAAGGAACTAGGCTTATTTAGTCTGCAGAAGAGAAGACTGAGAGGGGATTTGATAGCAACCTTCAACTACTTGAAGGGGTGCTCCAAAGAGGAGGAAGCTAGGCTGTTCTCGGTAGTAACAGAGGACAGAACAAGGAGCAGTGGTTTCAAATTACAGCTGGGGAGCTCGAGGTTGGATATTAGGAAAAACTTTCTCACTAGGAGGGTGATGAAGCATTGGAATGTGTTGCCTAGGTGGTGGAATCTCCATCTTTGGAGCTATTTAAGGTTCGGTTAGACAAAACCCTGGCTGGGATGATTTAGTGGGAGTGGTCCTGCTTTTAGCAGGGGGTTGAACTAGATGACCTCATGAGGTCCCTTCCAGCCCTATGATTCTACGACTCATCCCAAGAGACACAGAAAGTGAGAGATAAAAGGCAGTGACATTACCTACTGATACTTAGCTCCAGGACAGATAAGTGCCCTTGGGGAGCCTAATAGATATATTTATGCTGAGGTGAGTTGGGTCAGAATGTTGATCATGCATAAAAATTGTCGCCATTTATCCTTCCAGGCTTGTTTTAAAAGGACACTGTTGGGTACAGAATAATTGATTATGAACTTACTAATTGCATGGCACTGCATGGTACAGTTGTATTACACATTTGTATAAATGAAGCTTGGCATATTTAAGCTTATTTTAATGTTGTGTAGAAGCTGATGTCATGGGGCATCTGGTTTCTTGAAGGGGAGTCAGGACCTTCTCTACCCTGATGGGCTTCTTCAAGGAGAATGAG
Organism: Pelusios castaneus; assembly: GCA_007922175.1. NCBI lineage: Eukaryota > Metazoa > Chordata > Testudines > Pelomedusidae > Pelusios > Pelusios castaneus. The sequence goes on from ML685839.1 coordinate 8,326,546, forward strand.
CTCATATCAGTCCACGTACAAGCAGGGCCACACACAGGTTTTTGGGAGGGCTGGGCAACATCTGAAACTGAGGCCCCCTCAACCTGCCAGAAAGATTACCGCAGAGGGGTGTTTGAGAGTAAGCCTGCACTGCGCTTGCCCCTCAGTGTTGAGTCAACTCCTGGAACAACCTTTCAAGAAAGGCAAAACCCCTGACTGTTGTCGAGACAGAGTTTGGTAAGTTTATGGAGGGGATGGGAGGAGAAGGTTGCCTACGATGGTACGTAGCCCATCCCTTACTGCTATAGGCAAATATCTCCAATGGGTGGAGAAAGGGCACTAGAGGGGTAGAGCGGAGTTACCAGAGAGAATTCTTTCCCAGGGGACTGGTTGGTGGGTCTTACGTACATGCCCAGGATCTAACTGATTGTCATATTTAAGATCAGGAGGAAATTTTCACCAGAGCAGGTTGGCAGAGACCCTGGATTTTTTTTTTTTTTGCTTTCCTCTGCAGCATGGGACAGGGTTCACTTGCCGGAAAGAACTAGGGTAAATGGTGGATTCTCTGTAACTTGAAGTCTTTAAATCCTGATTCGAGGACATCAGTAGCTCAGCCAAAGATGAGGGGTCTGTACAGGAGAGGATGGGTTAGGTTCGCTGACTGCAATGTGAAGGAGGTCAGATCACTAGATCATCACAATGGCCCCTTCTGGCCTTAAAGACTATGAGTCTCTGTGTCTGATGGTCTAGCCTGCTTCTGTGCTGCAGGCATAGAGACCTGACAAACAGCGTCACAGCCCCACTCAAGTTTGGCCTGGACACCCCTCCATTGTGATGGAGAGGCTGCCAAGCCAAACTGCGGTGAGTGGCATTGTGACCTGACGCCTCGGTTTGCAGCAGTCAAGTTTGGGGGCTCTTTCAAATGAGAGCGTGGGGTAAATGAGCTCCTTCCCCATACCCCCTAGATAGCCCAGACTGTAAGTCATTGTAGAAGGGTGCCAATTGCTACTCCTCCTCTGGGTCAAATAGAGGCCCCACCGGCCCCACCTCACTCAATTGCCATCTATTGGCAGGGTCAGGCAATTGAATCAGCCTATGGTGCCCAGCCCTCTGGCAGAGTGGGGCAGGCAATCTATTTATAGTTCATGGCAGGGGTTTGAACATTTTCTGCAGCTGAAGGGGGTCACAGCAACTGCAAGAGGATTGCATATAGGTAGAAGGATGCAGGCCCACCACTTCCAGCACTTCCCAGCGCAAGGCCCTAACAGTGGGCAAGTGGGTCATCGGAGGGTCCCACCATAATGCGCTGACCGGGGCGCACATTTGACAACACAGCCAAATGCCAGTCAGCTGCTCCTGGACTACTTCCTACCCTCTCCCTGATGAGTAACTGGGCTTCAGTGATTCTGAGGTAGGTGGCCAGTGGTAGTCCCATTGGTTACCCTGCAGGCACAGACTTCTTAGCGGGAAAGGCATCTCTGTGTGTGTTGGCCAAGGCAGCGGCCTGGGGTGAGCCAGATGTGTCTGTCTCCCTCTCTGTCTCTCCCTCTGCTGAGCTGGAGACCCTGCCTTTTATACTTCCTGTTCTGCACACCCACTTCTGGTGGGAGGGGCGAGGCTGGTTGGGCAAGAGGGTTCAGCTTCTCCCCCGCTGCCCTGGAGAGAGGCTCCAGAGTCTGTACAAGAGCTAATAAATCAGATCAACAAAGGGGGATGCTTGGTCTGAGTACTCTGGTCTGGAAGTCAGTCCTGGTAAGACTGCAAATGGGAGCGACCAAGGGCAGTGAGTCTGCAGGGGTGGGGGCATGCTAGAAAGTGGTGCACCATCCCAGCTTCTTTTTACAGACCTGGACATTCAGGGCAAGTTGCACCTCACTGTGTTATGTTAACACAGACTGGCTCTGGTGCTCAGCTGGGCTAACCAGGCACAGATCCATTGTCTTCAATGGATGGACACCATTTAGAGCAGCTGAGGACCTGCTCATGTATGTTTATTCTCTGTATTATTTTGCAGGTGAGACATTCATTATCAATTGGATGCTCTTTTAGGATCTTCATTCTTTCACCCTCACCTGTGCTGCGTAGTATCTTACCCAGAGGAAAACAGTTCCTATGAAATGAATGGAGGGAAGAGGGATCTTGCATTTAAGGCACTGGGTTTGAACACAAGTGATTGAGATTCAGTGCCTAACTTTGCCATAGATTCACTCTAGGACTTGGCCTAGTCTCTCCTGCCCAGATCCTCAAAGGTGTTTAGGCACCTCACTGCCCCTGGAATTTCTGAGCCTTAATTTCTCTTTGCCTTGGTTGCTCATCTCTAAAACACAAAGATGCTTTCTTTCTCCCGCCTTGTGTCGCTCATGTGTTTTTAGATGGGAAGCTTTTTGAGGCAGAGGCTGTGTGTGTGTATGTGCAGCACCCAGCACAGTGGGGCCTCCTAGGTGCTGCCAGTGGTAATAATAAATACTCATAATAAGGTTCTACTCATTGTGAGTAAAGCTCTCACCACCTGGACCACGCTGCTGAGATGAAAGCTGAGCCAATGTGGCAGTGTAAAAGTATAGTCAGGAGGCTAGAAAGACTTTTTATTCACACCCTAAGTGCATCAAGTGAGCAAATAGTCAAGGAAAAGCACAGGAGAGAAGGACAGAATAGAGGGAAACAGAACATTTGAAGGGCTGCTTACATCCACTGAAAGCTCTTTGGGAAATTGAATTTATATCCAGCCCTTGTGGAGAACTGAGCCAATCGATAAACCATGCAAAGCTCACACCTGGTTTGCTTTGCAGAGCTGGACCAGGAAACCATCAACCTGAAAGGTTCATTACAGCTATTTTCGTTTTGATCCTTCCACAGTGATGGGAGAATGGCCCTGCTGGGATGTATTCCAGTAATCACCACCCTTCGCCTGTACATTGCTTTACCATAGTTCCAGTCGCAGAGGTACCATCTGGCTACTTGTAAGTGCCCAGGAAAAGACCTCTTTCATTCACTAAGCACATGATGGTACTAATGTTAGTGCTAGTATATGCCCAAGAAAGGCAGCAAAATCTCTCACAAATACATACACACAACCAGATGGGAATAGGGAAACTCAGAGGAAGCAGAGGAAGTAGGGAGGGGGGAAGGAAAGGATCAATCTGCTCCTGTTTTTGTCCCCTGACCATGATTCATGCTGGAAGGAGCTGTCAGATCCAGGGCTGCGTGAAGGCACAGGCTTTACAGACTTGTGCCTAGGGATCCAGCTCCTGGAGTCATGGGGTTCCTCCAGAATCTCAACTTCCATTTAAACAAAAGTTCTAGCCCTTGTGTTTGGGAAGAAAGGACTGAAATCGTGACTCGAGTTTACCCCAAGCAGCAACATTTGCTGGAGATTGCAGAGAGCCTGAAACAATTGCTCAGAGACGGAACTGCTCAGTGAGGCAGTGACTCCCAGTGTCACTCGCAGTTCTGAGCGAACGGCCCTGCTGCCAAATCCGCCGCAGCAGGAGACTCTGAGCAGCAGGAGGAGAAGAGGACTCTGCTTCCCTGGTAGCCGGGATGTCTCTGCTTGTATGGTGGGTCCAGGCTCAATGTGGGCACCCTCCTGTTGGTGTGTCCAAGTGAGTGGGAGCCCTATGCTGCTGCCCCATGGTCTCTGGGTTGGGAGGATCTGCCATGACTGATCCACCAGCAGCATGGGCCAAGGACATAGGTGGGGCTGGAGAGGCAGAGGTGTGCTGTGCTTTGCAAGCCTGGATTGCATGACTCTGAAACCAGCTGCAGTGTGACCCATTCTCAGCATTCGTTCTTCATTACAACCCCTCTCCCTTCAGCAGTGACGGTTACCTTCTTACAGATGGATTTAACAATGCACCGGCTCCCCCCGCCATGGAACAGCCTTGTGGGATTTAGCTCTCAAACCCACTATACTTTCCTGATAGGTGCAACCCAATGGCTCTTCTGCCTCCTGAGCACTGGCTGGTATATCCTTCCTATACTCTTACCACATCAGCCCTTGGCAGCGATGAGCCCTGCTCCCCCTCTCCCCCAAGATCTGTTCCTGCCTCTCTATCCCCATCTCCCAGAACTTCTGCCTCTGTGGAGTGCTTGCAGGTCAGCTGCCTTTCCGGCAGACTTTTCCCTGCACATCCACATGTGATGGCTGGAGGCAGGAGCCATTGTTTTGTGATTGTCTGGCATGTTATAAAGCTGGCTGCAGTGTAAGCACTTACTCTGGGGGGGGGGTCACCTTCAAAGCCAGAAGGGGCCTGTCTCCTGGTGGATTCTGGATTCTCATGAGATTGTAGAATCCTCACCAGAGCAGCCAGTCCGGTGCCATTTCCAACATTGATGATGGTGGAAGTTAGGCAAGATCTACCGTTTTAACTAGATTGGTGACATTTTGACTGAAATAGCTTCAGAACAGTTTGAGATTTTGGTGCTGTTGAATCCAAAATCAAACCCTAGCCCTTATTATGCTTCTAGACTACACCCTTGCCTAAATCTAACCTAGATCTGATTGTCTCCTGGGTCCACACCTCTGAACCTAATGATACTAGATGGTCTGTTAGTCTTTCCTTCCCTCAAACTCTATGAAACTAACTTGGACTCACATCAAATTCCCTGCCAGAGTGGACTTATGCTCTTGTGGTCTCACCCCATAGCTAGTTTGCTGCTCAGTAGGACTTAGACCAGTGCAGGGGCCTCTTATATACTAAAGTCTTCCAAAATGTATTTGAAGGGTCAGAAGTAAATGGAGATACTTCAGATTGTCCATCAGTATAAGTGTGATCAGAACCTGATCGGCAGAGTTTTTTTTTATATATCCATTGCTCTAAGGGAGTGAGAAAATGTATCAGTTCATATCTATCGAGAGCTTTGAAAATGTTTGGAGCAACCAAATACTGAGGGCCCAGCGTACTAGATTGAGATAAATGGACTTGTGTGGGTCTGGAAAATATCATCTGAACAATGGAAAATTGAGTTAACTCAGCAGGGTCTTGGTAAGTATTTTGTCCTTGCAGCAAATCTGCTCAAATTAGAGCAAGGCGAGTTTCCTTCAGGTTTATCATTATTTATTGATATTGCAGTAGCACCAGGGACCCCCAGTCATGGACTAGGCACCCACTATGCTTGGTGCTGTACAAACACAGTGCTTTTACGTGATTTGGGTGAAATTTCTCAGCCAAAACTTTTTCCAGCAAAAAAATACAGATTGAGCAGCACTGAAACATTTTTCTAATTTGTTGCAGATGCAGCTAGTAGTGAAGTGAGGACGGACCCTGGGTGGATTTAAGCAGATGGCTATAACATCAATTAAACTTTAACAGAGGGAAGAGTGCTTTCCCATCACCCATATTGTCCAATACCAGGCAATTAATGGTACCAACATGGGGGTCACAGGGATAATATAATACAGAGTATGGTCTCCTCAGCCTACACCCCATAACACAGCTTATGCTAAATCCTCCCTCCTCCCCCAGTGAAAGGGACAGAGGGTGCAGAAGATAGGGACCTCAGCCCATGAGAGCCACAAGGACTCACCCTATCCATGAGTCCAACACCCATCACCAAAATCTCAGGTCTTTTAATTTTGCCATTTGGTCTGTGAGAGAAAAAAATTCCTTCCTGACCCTCAAACAGGCAATCAGCTAGACCCCCAGTGTCTGTCATGCCAGATTCCCATTGGTATCTGAGGGGATAGGATGGGGACGGCTGGAGTGGAATCAAAAGGTTAAATCCTGGCAGCTGGGGAATTCTGCTCCATCAACAACTCTCCTCCCCCCATGTGGTCAATGGGTGCCAGAGACTCCCAGAGATGGGGGAGCTCTCTTTGTCTCTGTCAGCAAGGGTCTCCCTCACTGACTGCTTGGGCTGTTTCCTTCACCACTGGCCTTGTCTGGTTCCTCACCTCTTGAGGCAAGCGGGCAGCTATCGTATCGGTTTTTCTGAATTGTTTGTGTTAAATTTTTTTGAAAAATTCAAAATATTTCATTTCAATGTTTTCAAGATGAGAGGTTTGATTCGGGGGCGGGGAGGGGAGGTTTGAAACGACTTTTTGTTTTGAAATTCTCATCCATTTTATATTTTTTAAAAAAGCAAAAACATGATCAAACTTGAAACCTAAAACTTTTAAACTTTTTGGGTTTAGTCCAAAATTTAGAAAAAACATTCATTTTCAGTTTGATCTGAAGTGAATGTTTCCCCCTGACTTTTCAGAATTGCCCCAGAACCTGAAATCCATTATTCACACAGCCCAGTTCCACTTCTGACTTCTTGTGAATCACTTCTCACCTAGTCCTGGTTTCTGCTAATGGAAACATTATTGGCTAGGTAATTTAGAACAATAATTTTCAGCCTGTAGTCTGCTTCTGAGTAGAGTCTGTTAGAATTTTTTCAAACCAAAGTTTGTCAAACAATGCTCTTCTAAAAAACTGAAGATTTTAGGTTTTTTTTTACTGTTCTGGGTTATTTTTCCAAAACCAGAAACCTTTGGTTTGCAGATATTTTTAAACATTTCCTCTTTTCTTTTCTGCTTTTTGGGTGTCAAAACAAAAAAAGGGGGACAAAAAGAAGAAAAACTCAAATGTTCCAGAACAAAGGCATTTGACAAATTTCTTTCTCCATCAGCTGTTTTGAAAATTGCTAGAACATTTTGTAATGTTTCTTTTCACATTTTTCAACCAGCTCCTGAGGTATTCCATTTGCCTCTTCACCAGTCATCGTGTGCCATTGGTCACAGACATCATACGGGATTATTTCTGGCTGGATCACCAAGGTTTTGTGAACGAGGAATTTAGTCAAGTGTACTGTTACTTCATGCCCACCCCCTAGTTTAAAGTGGGGAAATATCCAGAGTGGAAGAGTTGTACGCCGCATCATAGTTTCTTAACCTGTGGTACGTGTATCCCAGGGGATACGCCAGACACAAGCTGGGGGTATGCATGGCAGCCACCTGCTTCCCTTGGTCCCAGCTGGAAAGCTGGGAGCCAACTGAGCATTGGGGTACTTTTAAACTTTTCAGAATTTAGGGGGTACTTGCTACTTAAAAGGTTGAGAAACACTGCTCTAGACGAAGATTCAAGCAGGCTAAGAAAAGGAGTGTCTCCTCCCTTACTTCCCCAATTAGGCAAATAAAAGAAGGGTACAGCCTCACTCACAATGGCTGCGTCTACACTGGTATATTAAGTCGACTTAAGCTTGGCTTAAGTTGACTTAATGTGCCCTGCATCTACGCTACACTTTCCTTAAGTCGACTTAAGCAGCTTGCTTAAGTCGACTTAAGGAAAATAAAGTCGACTTTAAATCGACTTAGTTAAGTCGACTTAGTTAAAGTCGACTTAAAAGTGCAAGTGTGGACATAGCCAATGATTGCATTTCTTTTGTTGCTATGCTACTCACATCAGAAATAAAAGTAGCGGGACTGAGAGAAGCCGATCAACCACCTCTGCTACAGGAGATCATGAAGATGACTAAGATCGAAGAAGGCTCTGGGCCAAATTCTGATCTCCGCTGCCCCCATGCTAGCCCATTGACAGCAAAAGGTAATTCAGAGCAAAACTTCAGCCTACCTCCTTTCCATGGGCTGGGATACAGGATGTCTTAGAGATCTCTAATGCACAATTTATTTTCTTTAGTTCAAGTGTTCAGAATATAATCTATTTTCCATTGTGGCTTAAATTGATTTATGCATGTAGCACTCTTTCTCTCTCTCCCCTCCATGGAGTTTCTCTGCTGAACTCTGCAAAATACTAATAAATGACACTAATGGCAGAGGATATGCTTGTAATGAGATAATTGCACCATAAGACAGGCCCAAGGAGCAGCCAAAGCCCTTCCAATCTTCCAGAGGTTATGGACATGTCTTGCTAATCACACTTGCTGGGGCTGGTTAATTGATGTTATTGAAACTGCAGACTGTGGGACAAATTGTATTTCTGATGTGCTAAATGAAGATGAAATTAGAAGCTTGAGACATTGAAAAAACAGTTTCAGATCAGACATGATTCATGCAATCTTCCACTTCAGAATATCCACCAGCTAATCATAATACTCCCTTCATCTCAAATAGCTTGATCAGGTCAATTAATGAACCCCAAAGTCCTTATTCTTAGCATTCACAGAGGTGCCTCATCTTGGGAGAGGCAGTCGCTGACGATAGCAATTTTTTTTTCAAACTAGCAAGCTGATTGTTATGAGCTCCCCATATACACTGTCACAGAGATGAATAAAAGCACTCGCTCGGCTTGTAATAATGACACTCCGCCCTCACCACAGACATCGCTCACCACCTCCTGTTGTAAGATTGCAATGTGAACATTTAATTTCTTCGCTGCCGACATTGTCTTAGTTGCAGGAAAATGATTATTGTGTTAAGGGTGAATTCTTCTTGATCTTTGGTCCTTTCATGGGCCCTTGGCACTACAGTGTCTGAACACCTAACACTCTTTAATGGCTTCATCTTCAAAGCCTTCCTCTAAAGGAGGGCAATGCTGTTAGCTCCATCTGTCAAATGGCTCAAAGGAAGACCAAAGCCTGCTCCTCAAAGGGATTTAGGCACCTAACTCCCATAGAAATAAAGCCACTTGCCCAGGGTCACCAGGAAGTCTGGGATAGAGCAGGGAACTCAAGCCATATCTCCCAAGGGTAGGTCTACACTTGGGTGCGATCTAAAGTCGACATTGATATGCTGAATTAATAAAACCAGAGGAGAGTGTCCACATCATACTACTTACTCCGGCTTTTTGTGTCCCCATTGCTAGCCGTTACTTCGAGTTTAGAAGTGTTGCATTGTGGGTAGGTGTCCCACAGGTGCAACGAAGCACCCACCCTCGTCCTGTCTCCATGCTGCTGCCCAGTTCACCGATCCCCTACTCTGTTTCCACGCCGCTTGCCGGTTCCCCCACCCCGAGCCCTAGCTCCATGCCACTGGCCAGTTCCCCCATGATATTTGCTGATATCTGCCAATATGCAGGATACCAGGAAAGACAGAATTGCAAGAACAGGGAATTCTGGGGTAGATCCCGGAGGCCATTAACATTCCATTACACTGCTCTCTGCACACATTGCTGTTAAAGCGCATGAGTAAAATTGCAGTAAACACTACGCCTCCTGCGGAGGTAGAGTTACAACTTTGACCTGCAGCAGCACTTAATTTGACTCTGCAGCCACATGACTGTGTGTTACATCAACCTAAGCCCTCAGTGTAGACCTGCCCTAAGTGCCAGGTACCCCTGGACCAGCCTTCTTTTTGCAATTGACCAGCACAAGAATTGAACACTACTTAGGCTCATCTGACAGGGACATGTGTTAAGCTGTTTGTAGTGTTGTTGCAGCCATGTTGGTTCCAGAATATTAGAGAGATGAGGCGAGTGAGGTAATATCTTTTATTGGACTAACTAACAGAACTTGGTCCAATAAAAGATATTACCTCACCCATGTTGTGTCTCTAGCATTATTGAGTCTCAGGAAGTCCTTTGAAAACTCCGGCAGTGTGCAGCATATTCATATCCCTCTCCTACTTCTTTGGCTTCTGTACAATACTTTTGTTCTCTGGGGATACCAATAACTGTTCATCTGTTGTTTGCTTTACTTGATATTACTCCAAGGGCTAAGAAGAGCACTGTAACAGAGAGTGCAGGAATGCAGAGGTCTTCTGCTGTCTCCCTGTGCAGTCAGGGGCTATGAGTTGCCACCAAGAGACAGAGTTATTTTTGTCTACACACCCTACCTAGCAGCCAGACAAGGTAGATGCTATCAGCTCCAACCTAGGGGCATAAGGAAGTTGTGCTTCTCTCTGAGGCAGTGGGAACTAGGGTTCCTTCAGGGAAAAACTTAAAGAACAGCCAAGTCAATGAAAAGCTCAAGCTGAGGATTAAGTTTTCTTTTGTTACATGAAGGTTAACAACAAAGGCAAAGCCCATCAAGAAGTAATTTTGGACCAGATGCATGTAGCATGTTAGGAGCAAGATGAGAATAGCATCTCTTTAAAGGTACTTGGTAATACACTATCTATCTAAGGTATTTAGATGGTCCTCATCACCAGAGTATTTGAGCTCCCCACAAGATTTTAAATATACCTATCCTTACAAAATCCCCATGAGGTAGGGAAATGTTGAGAGTTAGGTATTATTATTCCCATTTTCCAGACTGAGAATCATAGAAATGCATGTCTGGAATGAAACATGAGAAGTCATCAAGTTCAGCCTCTTGCTGAGGTAGCACCACGTAAACCTATAACATCCCTGACAGTGATTTGTTCAGCCAGTTCTTAAAACTTCAAGAAGTAGGGAATCCACAACCTCCCTTGGAAGCCTTTCCAGAGTTTGCCATTTATAGTTAGAAAGATTTGTCTAATCTATAACCCAAGTTTCCTTTGCTGTTGTCTAAGCCCATTACTTGTCCTATCTTCAGCGGTCATGCAGAGCAATTGATCATTATCCTCTTTGCCTTTCTTATCAAGTTTTCCCTCTGTCTTTCTTTTTCAAGACTAAACCTGCCCAGTTTTTTAAACTTTACAGGTCAGGTTTTTGTTGATCTCCTCTGGACTTTCCCCAGTTTCTTCCCATCTTCCCAGACCTGGATGCAGAATTCCAGCTGAGACCTCACACCACTGCTGGATAAAGCAGAGCAGTTACTTCCCAGGTTTCACCTACAACACTTCTGGTAATAAATCCCAGAATGGCATTAACCTTTTTGTAACTGCTTCAGCATTGTTGGCTGATATTTAATTTGTAATCCTGTATAACCATCACATCCTTTTTTAGTAGTACTGCTGCCTAGCCAATTAACCTCCTATTTTGTAGCTGCGTATTTAATTTTTCCTTCCAGACTGCACTTATCTTCATTTAGTTGCTTTCAGACTAATTTGTCAAGGTCATTTGGAATTCTAATCCTATCCTCCAAAGTGCTTGAAACCCCTCCCTATTTGGAGAGGCTAAGTGACTTGCCCAACATCACACAGGAATCCTACGATAGAACAGGGAATTGAACCTGTGTCCCCTAACCCAGCATGCAGCACCCTAGCCATTGCAAAATCCTTCCTCTCCAAGCTCTCCTTGGGAAACTAACTCTGCCCTCCTCTACTGGAAAAAATGGGGGAAAAACAAGAGTGTTATTAATGTTGCAGAGTCATGCCCTTAGAAATTAGGATATACAAACAACCTGAACTTTGCCCTGTACTGACACCATCCAATGACCATCTGCTTGGGAGGAAGGCATTTGAGCATCCATATTCGCAGAGCAGATGTCAATGAGTTTTAAAGACACATTAGACATATTCTTTCTTTACTATGGGGCAGTGTTATCTGGTTGACCTAAGCAGGCATAAGCTTAACTCTGAACGTCCTGGGTTTATATGCTTATTTCTAGGGAATCAGTAAACCCCCGATTCTCTAAAGAATCGCAAATTGAAGAATGGTAATCACTTAGGCTGCATCTACACTGGTAAATTAAGTCGACTTAAGCTTGGCTTAAGTCGACTTAATGTGCCCTGCGTCTACACTACACTTTGCTTATGTCGACTTAAAGTCGACTTAGTTAAGTCGACTTAGTTAAAGTCGACTTAAAAGTGCAAGTGTAGACATAGCCTTAGTGTTTACTCCAAACTTTTCAGGGATGAGAAATGATGGAGGGTGGAGTGTCCTGAGTTTCTGCACTCATAAGTAAGAAAAACATTGGAGTTCAAAGGGTAAAATTATGCAAATTAAAAACCACAGCTCAGTCCAGGGGTTCGGATGGCGGCAGAAGCTCCGCTGGAGCTTCTGCCGCCCCCCGATCCCCCAGCTGCTCAGCAGGAGCGGCGGCGCTTAAGCACCCCCCGCTCCTGCTGGCAACCGGAGCCCGGGAACTGAGCTGGGGGGCCGGCTCGAAGCGGAGCCGGCCCCCCAGCTCAGTCCAGGGGTTCGGGTGGCGGCAATAATCCACAGGCTTATGCACGGCATGGACGTGGATTCAGCTGCTGCGCGCACACAGCTGTGTCAGTTATATGCGCGCGCAGGAGCTGCGTCCACATCCCTCCGTGCATATATACAACTGTGGTTTAGTTATATAGATAAGTACACCATGGCAGTAATGTAATTTACCCTACATTACTGATATGTACGCTCAACCTTCACGCCATCTTAATGTAGTGTGTGTGTGGGAATTTACATTGGGTACATACTCTAGCAGCCCAGTCAGCTGATTGTGGTAAGTTTGGGTATTTTTAATTCTCTTTTGTAATGCAGTAAAACTCACTAATTATTTAACAACCCACATCAGGCTTGACTTTCCTCCAAGTTTATCCATCTGACTGTGTAAGACAATCTGTATTTGCTAGACTTTGCTAAACTACAGGATGGTTACAGAATCCTTTTGCACCTGTCACAGCAGATAGTTTACCCGTTTGTCGACACTGTAGAATGAAAAACCCAGACTTTTAAACAATTCCAGTGCAGTCTTAGCTGATGTTAAATAATATGGTCAGCTCTGACCTCTATAACACCTGTGTGACACTGCTGAACTGGAATGAGCCACAAGGAAGTTACTGAGGACAGAATTGATCAATGGTGTATGTGATACAGTGTTTCCAAGTCTAAAACCTTAGAACCTCAGGATAGCCAGGTGAAATATCAATACAAATAGGACGGTCTGTAGTAGCTGGAGTGGCATCACAGCTGTAGTTAAGGCTGCAAAATGCTTTCCATTATCAAGCCCTATTTTTCTAATTTTAAGAACCATTCATCTCTTGAGCTTGTCAAAAGTTTAGCCCAATTTCTGCCCAAAGGTGAAGTGTTTGGAAAAACTGAAGGAAAATCCATACTCTAGCTATTTTGGATTCAGAAGACAGTGATTAAATGTGTTTCCTCTTTATTAATTATTATTATTATTATTAATAATAATAAAATCCCTCTGTCTCTTTTGAACACTCCCACAGCCCAAATGGTCGATGTCTGAACTTTGTAATTTGCAGTGCGCGGCATCCTTCTTGAGCCAATTGGATTGGATTTGACTCAGTTACATGTGCTCATAAGTGGCATGTGGATCACGTGCAATGGCTCAGATTGAACAGGCATGTGCTTAGAATCTGGGATCTGCCCTCCTAAAAGCATGAGCTTTTGCCACATGTGTGAAATAACTCCATTAACTGGTAGTTGCTGTAGGCTCTTATTCTCTTATATGGACTGCCCACTAGAAGGGGGCAAAGACCCTGCTCTCCTAGTATGGGTTACAGATGCACAGCAGAGTTTGGGCCAACCTTCATGGACCAATGGGCTTTGGATGTTTGTGTGTCAAAATAAAAATGCCCAGCAAACTGCTGACTCTTAGGGGATCTTCAGATGGGCCCAACAACTATCCAAGAGTTTACAGGTGCCCGGTGATTTTCCACTCTCTGATGCCCTTGAGTTCCCTTGGTCCCATACAGCTGGTGTGACAGGGTGAAGAAGCAGGCTCAACATCTGTTAAAAAGAAATGTCCCCACTGCCTGCGGCTTGCCCCATACAAATGCCCCCTTTCCTAGAGAAATAGGCACAAGGCAAGGAAGAGGAGCTGAATTCCAATCAAACCTCTTCCACTGGCCCACTGGAGTAACTCCTTGCACTTCCCAGCCTGGATTTAGTGAAGTCCAAGCAGGATTTCAGCAAAGTGACTGAGGTTTGAAAGAGGCAACTCAGCAAGGAAATAGTCTTCATTGAGGAGCATGGCACAGCCTTAGTCAGGAGATTGGGTTTCACCCTGGACTGAGCTAGGAGTTGGAAAGACATGCTCAAGATGTGCGGTAGAGTGGGGTTTTTTTGCCAGGCTTCTATCATGACTCTTGGGGTCTAACTCTTGGCACATTTGTTCACATGCACAGTCTGCAGCTGAGGCTTCCAGAGCCACCTACAGCATTAGAACAGGGACAGGCAAACTTTTTGGCCTTAAGCCACATTGGGATCTAGGTGGGGTGGGTGGGCTGGAGAGGGGTGGGGCTGGGAGGAGCTGCTGTGCTCCAGCCAGGGCGCCACTGCTGAGTCCACACTGTGGGAGAGAGACAGTGCATGGTGGCCATGCTCTGGGCTGGCCAGGGCACCGCTGCTGCAGGCAGCCATGGAGAGAGGGGCAGCTGAGCAGCTCCTGGACTGTGGCCAGGTCCAGCTGGACGAAAGGCTCCTGTGGGTTGCATCTGGCCCGTGGGCTGTAGTTTGCCCACCTCTTCACTAGTGTGTCAAGTTCTCAGCAGAAATGAATTTGAATTGGATGGACAGCTTCCTAAGGCAGCTTTGCAAATCCCATCCTAAATCTTCCTTTTTCGTGTGTGTTTAATTTCATATCAACTACCTCTGTCCCCTTGCGCTGGGGTTCTGTGGCCCCCTGTGAGGCTGCAAGCAGGCTTCAGGGCATCTGCCAAAGACTAGGCCCTCCCCCACTAAGGTTCTGTCTTCCTGCTCCTACAACTCTTCTTGCCTGGAGTTTGGCCTTGTCTGCTGGCCTTCCCAATGGAGGGCCTTGAAACCTTGCAGGAAGAGTGATCATTTATACATTGGCAGTTTCTGTGGCAACCCCAGAACGCTACTGATTATCTGCAGAAGCCTTCATGGGCAAGTTGTTTTGAGATTATTAGGATCAGCTGTATAGTCCAGTCCTTTGTCTAGGATGCCACGTCTCCTGCACTCACACCAACACGCAGTGCAGAAGGAAAGCGACCACATCTTCCACGATTACTTTCAAGAGGCCCCAGCCAGGTCTGCCCCCTCTGCTCTCGAACTCGCAAGAGAGTTACTGTGGAAGTGTTGTGTGTGTGGAGATCTCTATTCCCCAGGGGAGGCATCTGCAGCCAAATCGCTCCTAAGCAGCTCGTGCCAAAGCTGTTCTATATGCAGAAGCATATGATAACTGATGCCCCTGGGCCCAGCATGCTACTTTTCCTCCTATGTAGCAAGTGCACTGCACACCCAGGCCATGTCTCAGCGGGTAGCATTGCGACCTAGAGCCTGATGTAGCAGCCCCATTTAGGTTTGGCCTGACCGCACCTCCTGTAGGTGGTCGCGCTATGACATTGGGAGTTGTTTGGCTTTAAACGGGAGTCTCCTTGACATACTGGGAGACTTGGCCAGGATGCTTCCCAGTGGTGCTTACCCCATGATTGAATCAGGACCTATAGGCATCTCTTGCCAACCATCTATAGCCTCTTCTCATTCCAGGCCTCTTTCTTATCAAGTGTAGGTCGGCTTGCATCACCTGACCCACTGCCCACAGGACTTTCATTCGCCTCATCTGGGAAGGTGACTGGCATGCCACAGGTGAATTGAAGCCTACCTTCTCTATAGTTAGTTCTTTTCATACCTCCTTGCCTGGCAGCCCCTGCCCACCCCTGGGTATTTTCTTCCCTCTCTTGATTTTCAGAGATCTCCTCGTCAATGCCTCCCCCTGTTCCCTTTCCCTTGCTGAGCCATATCTATCTGGAGGTGGCAGATTGTGAAATTCCAGGACCTTCTGTTCTCTGCTGCCAATGGTTTGCTTTCCCATGTTCCCACAATATGCTCATCTGCTCACCCACATATGTACACACACGCCCGCCCACGCAAACGTTTCCCATCTCTTTCTCTCTCGCTCACATACATTTTCTCAGCCACCTACACAGAGAAAATAGTCATCACAAGATGCACTTGATCCTCTGAAAGCTGTTACCTGCAGGAATATTTAAAGAGGCGAAGACTTGGCATTATATATCTATTTGAAAGCCCACAAAAGCTGATCAGCCATTGTTTGCTGTGGACTATAGTTCCACAGTGCCAGCTGGGCCCAAGTTCATTGGCCATTTCCACCCTACATGCCACTTTGCTGGGATCTATTCTGAGCCTCCTTCACTTAGAACAATTTACGAAAGCCTGTGGTGGTTACTCCATCACTGACAGCCTATACCTTTAAACTGGACTCATCTTTCCAAAAGGTAGACTCTATCTCAGCCAGAGGTCATTGAGTTGGAAGCAGAGTACAGCGGTGAAATTTGCTGGCCCGTGTTACATACAGCAATCAGACTAAATGCTCGCAGTTGTTGATACTGGACGCTCAGTGATCAGCGTGAATACCAGTGAGACACGATATGCTCTATTTTCAGATCAATAAGGTTTAATGTGCAAGGTTTTCTGTAGATATATTAGTTACATACAAAGCCTAAAATTAACTACAACATATCATACTCAGTAAGCCTGGAGAGCTAAGCTGTCATTCAGAAGGCTGTCTATAGAAATGGCTTTCTTCAAGGGTACTGCTAGGGAGCAAGTGGCCTCTGGTCCGAAAGGCAGCACCTCCCACAGAATCAGGTGTTGATGTAGTACACCCCTTTGTCTAAGTAGTGAATCCTTATACCCTTCAATAAACAGCTTTCACCTAATTACCTCTCTATTCATTATCATATATGCTAACTACCTAAATTGGGTTCTTACCCTTAACTGCGTTTCATTCTCATCATAATAATTGAGATCATCGAAACAACATCTAGTAATAGGTGGAGCAGTATAAAAATATGCCCCATTGACAATGACAAAGTGTAGCCCAGATGTTCAAGGACAATTGTTCCCATCACCATTATCTATGTCAGAGGTGCACAAACTGTGGCCCCCAGGCCGCATGCGGCCCACGAGCATGTTCTGTGTGGCCCTCTGGGAGTGGAATGAGCAGGGGGATCACGTGACGTGATTCCACATGTTGCATTTGTGGCCCTCGAGTGGCCTTAGAAAATGCCATTTGACCCTTGGCCAAAAAAGGTGGTGCATCACTGATCTATGTGCAGCTGCAAGCATGCACGTTGTGTGTTTTATCTTGTTATGTGCCATGGTATGCAGAAACTGAGATGTCTACAAGGTTATTCAGTGGTCTTATTCATCTTTGCCAACTGGAAAATGACAGCTACAGGGGTCAGAATAGCCAAGCAAGCAACTGAAGCTATGCTAGGCCTGTAGGAAAGTGGTCAGGCCACTCAAATTGCACTGGACCTCCAACAGCACTGATGTCTTCTGGCCGTAAAAAAGCTAAGATGATGCCCTCAGTGAGGATTGAACTGCTGGATCTAGAAGGATGAATCTCTAGCACCTCTGTGAAAGCAATGGGCTCTTGAGATTAGAGATGGCAACTTTGTAAAACAAGTGGTAGCAACTAATGGGTGCTAAAGAGCCACCAACCCAGGCCTACCAAGGGTTGCCCATGCAGTAAGCCAGGCCTCATGTGCAGAACACAGGTGTGAGGCATGATGGGGGCACATCAGGCAGTGATGAGCCCCTTCAGCTCCTATTGACCTTCACTTAGGTCAGAACCTAACTCCACAATTCATGCTTCATTTCGCTCTGTTAGTGTGAGCTTTGCTGCTCCATGTGGCAGTCTGCCCCCTGCTAGTGACGGCCAGCACAATAAACTGATGAACAGGCTGCTGCCTTTGTTAAGCAACTTGGGTCTGTGTGCTTAGGCCCTGGTGACTCCTGAGCTGAGGTTGTGTGGTCCCAGATTCAATCCCCACTGTCAACATTGCACCAGGAGTTCTGACATTATGTAAATTATCTAAAGCTTGCAGATCCAGGCCTACAGAGAGTGATCCTTCTGTGGCATATGTAGCGAGTGCAAAAGCACTTGGCAAAACAAATGGATGGTAAAGAAGAGGACCCAGAGCTGCTCAGGAAAGCAGAAGTCACTGAGATATGATTACAAACAGCGGGATTGGAAGATATGGTAAGGTATTTTGTAAAATCTGTTACTCAGAGTGGCTCACTCCTCCATGGAGAAACATGTGGGAGTAGCCTCAGGGAAGCTTAGTGAGGTTTTTGCTCATTGAGATTCTTCAGGTACAGCCCTTCAAGAGACTTGGGCTTGGCAGTGCTTGTGGAAATCTGAGAGTGAGGGACCCCTGAGAGCTACAGAGGTCCCCCAGGTCCCTACTCATATCTCTGTTGTCTCTACCACCTGCCTTAGTGCATGGCTGCAAAGCGTTTCCTTGAGTCTGTGTTTTCTATGGCCAATTCCACATCTTTCATATTTAAAGGTGATTTGATGGAATCACTGAGTCCTGCCTTCCTTTAGGAAATCAGCCTGTGACTTGGTAACAAAGATCAAATCTCAATTGCAAAGTGCAATCAGATCTCACTGATAAGAACTGAACAAAAAGCTCCGCTCTAGGTGACGAGCTTGACTTGAAAAGAGAATGAGAAAACAATCGAGTCTGATTACAGGGTTTTGTAGCTGACTTGTTATTAAAACTGCTGGCCATGTAATGAATTTCCATGGCCACCAAAAGTAAAGCCTGGGCCAGACTGGTGCAGGAGAGTTCTGTGATGACAAAGGATGTTTTGCCATGCAGAGATGCTTTCCCCAAAGACAGCATCTTAATGTCCAACTGCTTTCAAATATCAAATCTTTGACATAGATTAATTGACTGCCAGGCCAGAAGGGACCACTGTGCCCATCTAATCTGACTCCTGTGTAACACAGGCCAGAGACTTCCCAGAATTAATTCCTTGCATGTGGGAGTTAGTAGTTTTAGAGACAGGCAAGAGTGCTTTTCCTTGCCATGCCATCAAACCTGTTGAAACTTCATGGCTGGTCACCTCCCAATCGACCTAAGAATCAGCAGGCAGCCCCATTCTTACATCTCGGGCATGTGCAAGTGTGTGTACAGACCATATTGGTTATAAAAATAAAGGCAGGACTTTCCAAGGGTACCTAAGGGAGACAGAATCTCATCTCTCCTTGACTTACTAACTTTCATGGGTGATGAGACTTTACAGTGCATTGTGCCTTTGAAAACCCCAACATACCTTGGTTACTGGAAGTTCTTCTTTTTATTCCATTTATTATTTGTGTTCTGATCATGCCTAAAGGTGCAACCCTGGTTGGAACCCCATAGTGCTGAACACTGCACAAACACAGCTGAGAAAATGGTCCCTCTCCCGAAAATCTTCCGTACAACTTGCTACAGTACTTCTAAGGTGGACCAAAGCACCTAACAATCCTGGATTTCTATAGTTATTCACAACTGCTACTAAATAGAGACAGTGGGGGCAAATCCAAATCACATTAGATTTGGTAGTTTCAGACCAGCAGCAAGAGAGACAGTGTACGTATACACGTGGGCCCACACATATGTATGTACTAGCCTGAAGTGTGGGCGAGCTGAGTTCCAGGCTCTGCTTCAACCCCACCCTGCTTCCTATGTGACTTTGGGCAAGTCACTTAGCCTCCCCATGCCTCAGTTTGCACCTGTAAAATGGGCCTAGACTTGAGATGGCTGGCAGTCTAGGTACTTATCTAAGTCAAGAAACTGTTGACAATTTACCTCACCCAACATTGGGCACAGGAGGTGATGATAACATACGTGTGTGTGTGTGTGTGCTCCCACTGAAAGAAAAAATGTGCTTGAGTGGACACTCATGGTTTCAGATTAAGCTTTTGGCCAATACTGGGAAGATAAATTTGATCAGGGAAAATATTATAAATCCACAGAAAAAACCCGGTGTTTCCTTATTAGCACAATAACATTCTCCCCACCTTGATAGACCATTTCTCTGCATTCAATCCTCAGTCTTCAAAAAGATGCCCCATCAATGCTGGGGGGTAGAACTCAGGTTGCTAGATGTCACTCTAGGACAGCAGGTGCAAGGTAACATGGCTACTCCCACTGAGTCAGCTCAAATGATCCTTATAGAGCTTCCCTGGTTACTTTGGAAAAGGTTACAAAGCATGTGCATCTCTACGCTGAGTGCAGAGGTCATGGGCAGCAGAAGCAGCTGTTTGCCAGCTCCTGCTGTTCTATGAAAGATCGTATTATATCTGCCGCCTCTCCTTCCAGAAAAGCCCTGTGGACTGAGGTGGGCAGGAGCCCATACCACCCAGTGCAACCGGTATAGAATGGGAAAAAGCTGAAGGGATATAGAGATGGCTGGATGATAGGCAGGGATTACACAGGATATGAAGAATCAAAGTTATGGGCAAAGGCTGAGAGTCCTGGGGTCTCACTGCAGGAGTAAAGGCTGGGGTGACAGAGGCTTTTCCAGCATATGGAAGGAATCTATGGAGTTAATGGAAATTCTCGGCTTTATCCTGGGGGCTAACAAGCTTAGCTTCAACAATGAGGAGACTTGCAATAAACAAGAAAGTTGCCCCACTGCCCTGCTTCCAGAGAGTAACCGACCTATGGATTGCTAAAGTCTGATCTGGGTTGACAACTTCTCCTGGTTCCAGGAGCTGATTGCCAGCCACCGGCCCTGAAGCGCTCCTCTATGTAGACAAGGCAAGCCGTGAAGTGTGTTGGTAGAGTTTAAACTAACATCATCAATGCTAAGAGTGGTTCTTTCTGCCTACACTTAGGGGGTGTATTAGTACTGCTAAGCTAGAATCAAGGCAAATTCCCAGTGGCAATGAGGCCCAAGGTATCAAGGAAAGGATCTGAAGCAAACAGTGTAAATGAATTTAAGAAGAACCTAGAAATCTGGATGCAGAATGGCACACAAAGCTGGAACTGATTGAGGCTGCAGTCAGCTGGCATGACCGGGGAAGGTGACGTAGAGCATTTGCTCTGGAAAAGCAGCAACATCTCTTCAGTGATGACTTGCATGTTCCAGACTCACGTGACTAGCCTGAAAGGGAGATTCCGAGTTGTCTCCGGTAGCCTGCTGCTTGCCAGATGCTTCCCGTTCAGCTCCCTCTGCACGACCATATTTTGCTGATGAGATGGCCCCTTGTTTAGGTGTTACGCACAGAGAGCCCGTGGCTTGCGAAAAACACTTCCTTTCCCACACGCTGCAAGCCAAACGCTGCCTGTGAACGTGGCATTGTCTTTCAAATAACCTCCGGCAGCTACTACCAGAAAAGTAATACTGAAAAAGCGAGACAGCGAGTGGAAAGGAGTACGCAGTTGTGCATATTGAATGGTGAGCTTTGGAGCGTGAAGTGATCAGACAGCTGGAGAAGAGTTGAGAAAGCCAGTTATATTTATTCATTCTGTGCTGAGCCTCTGCTTTGTAGGCTAATCAGTAAAACATTAGGAGTCTATATTTCATGTTAATTATGACAGGGTGAGAGGACAATTTGATTACTGTTTGCAGCTTAGTGTTGCGGTGCGATCTACTTACTTAGAGAATAAATATCACAGAAACCACACAGCCTTGGGACACATTTAATTCACTCATGTAGAAAAATGACTTAATCCCCATGCTTAGCATACAGAACACTCAACTGGATAAATACAATTCATAAACAAGCTGGTTTCCCACAAAATCCATCCTGATTTAAGATGCACATTTAGAGGAATATTACAGAACTGGATATAATGACAGCCAGATAATATTTTCCTCTTTATTTTATTGGTAAAAAGATATTTTGGGGATTATTTTTAGGTGATCTAAATGCTCAGGAAAAGTGCTGGATTGAAGGCTCAGATGATCTCTGTGTACTTACAGATGAGGCAGAGAATGAAACAAAACAGTGCTCCCATTTCCCTGTGTGCCCCAGCCCCGATCTGGAAAGATCATAGCCATGATTTTCTAAAGTGATTAATGATTTAGGAGGCCCAGCTTGACACACTTCAAAAGGGCCTGATTTTTGGAAACAAAATTGCTCTGTGCTTTCTGAGTTGGAGGCCTGTTGTATTAATTTAGATGGAATATATGGGCCTCATAGAGCCCAAGGTGTTAACATAACCAAGTCACTGTGACATACCAGCCTACAATCCAGATTAATAACCAGCTGTGTCACCCCTGCCCTACAGCTCTTACATGCCTTTTAATGCCTTCTTGAAGGAGGGCCCACTCGGGCCATGCACAGACAGCCTTCCAGCACAAAACCGCACTCGAGGGTCTATGGAAACCGCAACCTGTCAGCCACACTGTGATTACACTCTCATTCTCACCAGCCTGGGTTATATGGTGGAGTGACCCTCAACACACCCCAAGTCCCAAACTTTACCCCCCATTCCAGAAATGTATGTCCCCTTCTGCCCAATACCTTCCTGGACAGTACAAAATATTTCAAGTATGTTAAAGGGAATAATATGCCATCTTATTTTCTCAAATAGTTATTCAGACACTTCAATTCAAACACACTGAATTAGATAAAACAGTAAAACCAGTTTATTGACTACAAAGAGAGAGATTTTAAAAGAGCACAGGTTATGAGGCATAGAAGTTAGATATGGTTACAAGAAAAATAAAGACATTTACTAATACCTAACGAACTATATCTGGTTCAAAGAAGATTTTCTTTTTGCTTTTTCTTTCTTGATCTCTCCCCCAGAGTCCAATGAATGTTTGTTTTGGTGCTGCGGGTGCAGTGAATACAATGGTTGGGGGCTCCTGAGGTGTTTCTCCTTCCTTTTTATAGTTTCAGTCCCCATCTTGAAAAACATTTCCAGCTGAGAAGCCAAAGAGCCTATGTAGAAGGCTGGCTTTTTCTCACCTGTTTTAGCTTTCTTTGTTTCCCTCCTTGCTTGCTGACTCTGATTACTGCTTAAATGCATATTAAGTAGAGCACACATTCCTTTGTTAGAGACAGATCTGTTTTCCAACTTTTGTCTGCACAGGGCTGGGCAGCTTGGACTGTGTGTTATTAACATCATACAGGAAAATCTTATAATGTCAGCTATAATATTACCACACTTGTTTTATCAGGATGATACTGATTAGCAAATTATGAGTTTTCAAATAATACCTTACATAACATGCCTTGTATAAAGATTATTATAATAGTGTGTAGGGTGTGAATAAAGGAGTTCCTTCTGTTACATTGTGTAACATTAAACAGCTTTAAACAAGGTTCAGAGTTTGGTATTCAGGGAACTCAGCTTGCTTAGTCCCATGGCAAAAATCACTAAAAATCCTTTTAACCTTTTACTACAGATACCAAGAAGAAGGAAAAACAGTTAAAGGATTTGAAATGTAAAGGACCAAATAAGGTTTTCATTTTAACAACATCCTTTGTTTCCTTTCCCTTGAGCTGGAGAGAGTTTTTAGAAGGAAAACCCCCTTATTTTAGGTGGCACCAAAAAAAGTGATAAGAGATGGATAGGATCTGTTGCCATTGTCATTAAAGTCTGATCCTGTTTCCTTTAGAACAAAACAAGACAAACACACACATAAGGGGAGAGAAAATAATAGCAAAGATAGCAAATGCAGCTTCTAGCTTTGGTGTTGAGTCTCACTTGCTCTCTCACTGCTGGAAAAACAGACACAGCACACCTTCTTATCAGATGCTCCAAGACCTGGCAAACTGGTACTAGCATCCATTGGGTTGTTTAGGACATTACTTTTAGCTGCCTTTTTTTGATCATGGGCTTACAGAAGTATGGCAAAATGTGCTGTTTTGGCTGGCTAAACCAGATTTTTATTAGATAGAAGGGAAAAAGAGAAGGCCAGGAAAGAGAAGAAATGTTCAACTTTTCGTTCCCCTTTTAATACCCTCCACTATCATGGAGGATAGACAATCATAACCCTGGGATACTAATGTTGTTCATAAACAAGCTGTCAGATGGATGCTGAATGGTGGTGATCCAGAGATTAAGCATATCTGTGGCCTCCCCATCTCCCATCTGCTCCAAGGCTGTGTCCCCCAATGGGTATTGAAGTGAACAGCCCAGACTGGAATTTGGAAGGTTATATTTTTTTCAGCCAGGCAGCTTGCTTCTTATATGCAGGATGGCCTTTCAGCATGCTTGGAGGCAGTATTTGCAAAATGGGGTGTTGTCATTATTGCAAAGAAATGACTACTAATGGGAATGAGGCACTAATTTCCCCTCCCCCATTTTGAGGAAGTGTGGCCTACTGGCTAGATCATGGTCAGGGGATTCAGGAGATCTGTACTCTACTCCCAGCTCTGCTGATGTGTGACCCTGGTACCACTTACCTTCTCGGTGTCTCACTTTTCCCCTCTGTGAAATGGGGATAATGAAACTGACCTATTTTATAAGTGCTTTGAGATTTTCCTGATAAAAAGCACCAAATAAGAACTAAATATTGATATAATAGTATATTATGAATACTTCATAGTCAAGATGTTGGCTCATTGTACTTGTGCCCAGCATCAGTACGTCTCAGAGGACACAAAAACATGCCCGTAGGAGTGGGAGTGTTCTTAAGAAACCATTCCACAGGAAGCAGCTTTGGTACTCACCAGCCCTACCTTGTGCACTGTATCTATGAGACTCCTGCTGCACTCTGCTCTGGAGACATGGAGCCTGGCTATGACACAGAGCAACGGGCCAGATCTTCAGCAGCTGTGCAGTGACATTGAGGAGCTGCTTTGAATCACATCATCTTGCAAGATTCACCCTATGACAGCCCCCATCAAAATCTTTGTAATTCTTTGCCTGACAGATGCTCCTATAATATCCCTTCTATTGAGTGTGGCCACGTACACAGTGTGATTCAACAAGGGACTGGATGTTTATGTGGATAACAGTGATGTTAGTTAATGCTGAAAAAAATGGCCCTGAAGGGAGATAAAACCTTACGTTACAGGGCTGAAACCAGGCTAATTATGAGGGGATAGGATGAGATCTTCAGGTTTGGGGGGGGAGCTGATTACTTCATATCTGCTTCCGGCAGGGTCTTCACCTTTTCCTGAAGCAGTGGGTGCTGGCCACTGCTGGAGACAGGACACTGGGCTAGATGGACTCCCAGGTCTGACCCACTCTGGATGTTCCTCTGTTTCCAGGACACCTCTGCCCTCTTCCCTGTCACTCATATGCATCATCTCAGTTTCATCATCCACCCTATCCTCTTCTTTGTCCCACACCTCCCATCTCACTGCTTCTTTCTGTCCAGCATCTCCTAGATCCAGCCTTTCCTCTCTGCCCACTCAGCCAAAATTCTCAGCCAGGACCTTATCACCTACCACCTCCTCAACGGCTGTAATCTCCTTCTCTCTAGCCTGGATGCCTGCCACCTCATCTCCTTCCAGCCTATTCAACATGTTATTCCTCCAAAGGTCATCCCTGGCTCGCTGCTCTGACTATGTCGCTCTCTCTTTAAATCCTGCCATTGCCTCCCATTGTTGATCCCATCATACACAAACTACTTGTATCCTTCAAAGGCCTCCACCATCTGCCCCTCCTGCATATTGCTATTGACTCCCACCCGTCCTCTGCCAACAATGCCGGCTGTCCACCTCTCCCCCATTATATGCCCAGCCTTCAGTAACAGCCATAGAGCCATCACCTTCTCACTCCTTCAAACCCTCCACAACTCCGCTGCCTGGATGCTACAGACAACTGCCTCGTGAGTGCAGTTAGGCAAGTGATGAGCTGTATTTACTGCTACTGAAGGGTTAGGACTTGCACTGCCAAGCGCTGTCCTCCCTGTTACATTGTCTGTTTCATGCTGTAAGCCTGTTGAGTGAGGTCTGTCATTTATTCTTTGTCCAACACCTATCACTGCTCCCTCCCCCCCCCCCCCAGTCTTTAGCTTTACAAATAATAGCAATCAGACTGGATGGGAGACACACAATGGCTGCTGCACACATCCAGGAGAGCCAGGTTGTGATGAAACTTTGCTTATAATGAAGGGGAAGGAGAGAGCTGGATTGCCCATCACAATGGACTGTGTCTGTCAGCTAGCAGGGAAGATTCCCTCTGATTGCAATGATGTTTCTGCCATCATAAAATGGCCCTCTGTGATTAGCGGAATTTAGCACCTAACTGGTAGGTGTTAAACTGAAGAGCAGCACTTGAACGTGATTAGCACCTCTCACTGGGCTCAGCCAGCAGGAGAGGGGAAGAAGAGCTATTTGCCCAGGCTGTTAAGACCAGGCCCTGCAAACTCCCCTTGCAGCTGTGCAATAGAACAGGGGTGCAGAGTGGGTGCCCCCACATGCCTCTGGTATGAAAGGAAGGCTCTATTCTTATCCCCTTTACAGCTGTATTTCCTGCCAGGAGGGCAGCAGAGAGGACCTAGTCTGGCAAAGTATCCAAGCACATGCCCAGCATTAAGCATGATAGCAGTCCCACCAGTTTCAATGAGACAGTTAACAGGCTGACAGTGCTGAGTTGGGGCTAGGAGGAGCTGCCTAGGGTGGGGAATCTCCCTAAGGTGCCCCATCTCTTACATCTGGGAACAGTAACAACTAGACTATATCCCACCTCTGGGAACCCATGGATTCCAAGGCCAGACCTTCTGCATAAAACAATCTGAAAACCTATCTCCGTGATCCCAGCATCCAGCCCATAGCTCCTGGCCATCTCTGTTTGAGAGACCTGCAACCTCCCATCTGTCTCACTTTTAACTGAGTTGCCTGTTATTGGGTGAAGCAGGAGAGAGGGACGGCAGCCCTGAAACAAGGGGAAGAGCAGTGGCAAACCAGGCTAGGAATTTCAGGGGAGCCCAAGGTAGTGAGATGAACCCATTGGGAATTCAGTGGTTGACAATCTCAGGAAAAATGTCTGGAGCCTAAGCATGCAGTGGTCACAGGATGTGGTCAGAGTGATTTCAAAGGGAAAGATAGGGATGTGATACTCACGCTGCCTGATGTCAACAGGAGTGACGAATGCAGGACCAAGCACTGGTTTTTTTAAAAATAAAAAATAGAACAAAGAAGACTGACTGTAAATGGGAAGCTCTCTGTTCCTCGAACAGATGGTGTGTTTAGCTTTAGCAGCACGGCACAGAGTTCCCCGGCCTCCTGCCAGCTCTTTTGCATCAACCCACAGAGGTCATTTAGTCCATCCCCATCCCCCATCCTGAGACAGAACTAAGCAAAAGACGCAACCAAATGGACAGCATCCTTCACTTCACATGAGCAGTGACTGTCGGTGACAGGACAACAAAAAGCTGCAGAGCAGTCAATTGTGTGGTTTAAATGTTCATGGGAATTCTGAATAAATCTGAGGCAATCCCAATCTCCTGGCAGATATTCTAACATACAAAAAGAGGCCAAGTTTGTTGAGTAAATAAATGAATTAAGAATTATTTGTTCGGCTCTAACTCTAATGGTGGTGGCATGGAGCCAAAAAGTTAAAATGCTTAGCATTTAGAGACTCTCTAAGATATGGCCTTGTCCCTCTCGCCGTGCAGCTGAAACTCTCTTCCATCTGTGCATCATCTCATATCTTGATTACTGGAACATCCTTCTTTCCCACAACCCTGCTCTTCTAGATCCATTCAGAATGCTGCTGCACAGACTATTTCCCTCACTTGCCACTTTGACCATGGCACCCCTCTCTCTGCACCCCTCCATGACTTCTCTACCCCATTAGCTGCTCATCTGCCCTTCCCTATCTGACCTATGATCTCTCAATCACAATGGAGATATCAATGAATGCTTCTGATTGGCCCACATGATTCCAGACTACACTGCTCACTTGTTCAATTTTCAAACAAGTACCTCCAAGCTTTCTCCCACCCTCAGGAAGGACTCCCTGTAAACATCTGCAAAAACACCTTCAATTCCTGTTCAAAACTGTCCTATCCTAGCATATCTACAAAACACTTGACAGTCATTAGCCTACTCATGTCCAGGGAACATTGGCCCTCAGACTGACCAATATTGTCTCATTGTTTCCTTGTGCTCCTCTTTTTTTGTCTGTTTCAATCCATCCATTGTCTCTTGCCTTGTACATAAATTGTAACCTCTTTGGGGCAATGACTGTATGTGCTTGATAGTGAAGACTATGATATGGTTTGTATATCTCAGAAGCACAATCAAGGCTGATGGCCAACTTCATAGGGAAGGGGAAGCAAGAATGCAGATGGTATATGGAGCTTTTTCTAGATTGTCAAATATCTGGAAAAATAAGGAGATCCACACTAGGAAAGGCAAAGTTATATTCTGTCATGGTGCTAGCCACATTGTTATACGCTTTTGAAATTTGCCAAATGCTAGAAACCTGCAGCAGGAAATCTACTGTGTTCCATCAGAGATATTTTGAAGAATACTCAGTGTCCAGTAGTGGGAAAAAGTAACCGATGCTGATGTGTTACAACAAACTGGCCAGCAGACTGCAGAGACAATGATTTGAGAAAGAAGGCTGAAGTGGTTTGGACTTGCCGTATGAATACCAAAAGCCATATTCCTAGACAAATCCCCCCAAAAGCACAAAGATGCTTTGCCATACAAATAAGCAGCACAGTTGCCATTGACTTAAGCTAGCAGGGGAAGGTAGAATACTACTGAAAATCAGGCTGTAGATGGTTTAAAAATGAGCCTGCAAAAGCCTGGAACCCCTAAATTAGAAGCCCCTTTTGAAATGGATCTGTAAAACAGAGAGAAAACATCCAAATGCAGAAGTGGGATCCTCTAAAAGGAATTAATTTGAATTTTGCCTTTATGTTGTTTGCGAGGCTGATGTGAATATGAGTTGCATCCATTTGGGTTTTATTCCTTTAATTGATTAAATTCTGCTTTGAAAAGGTTTATTTATTCATAGAAAAACACTCCTTTCAGCATGAAATATTTTGCTTCTAATAGACTCCTATAAGCCAGATTTCAGGAAGATAAATCTGATAATGCACAACAGTGCTCATTCTGAAATCAGTATATACAAAATTTGCACTGGCAATTAGACATACTAATTAAAACACCATCAGACTTTTAATAATAATAAGCAATTTAATAACCTACTTTCGTTAGACAAGATCTGGCTCACATAGTTATCTTCCCTGCCTCATCCATGTTTAAACACAGGGTCCATTTGTGTCCCCAAGCTCAGATTTATCCACCTGTGGTCTCATGGATGTCAGCGAGACGTACTCAGAGCATGGCACTACATGAAGGGAATGAAGAGTTTATTAAAGATAGATTTTAAGTGATTGTAGGTGTTAGACATAGAGGTCGAAGTTGGCTAATTAAGATATAAAAGGTAAAATCACATGCTAAATCCTAAGCCTTATCCAAGGTAGCAAGATGTGAATCAAATAGTTTTTCTCACACCATTAGGTATTGTAAGGAGTTCACAATTCTCAATATACAGGCTGGATTCCCTGCTCAGTCTGGGACCAATCTCCACAGTTCAAAATCTTTTCTTTATACCCATGTTAGGGTTGTGTGTGAAGTATGTATTCTGCATGCCGCCATGATGAGTGTGCAGTATAGATGAACTATCAGTGGCTATGTCAGCACTAGAAAAGTTAAGTCGACTTTGTTAAATTGACTTTATTAAAGTCGACTTAACAAAGTGGAGTAAGTTGCCTTAGCTTTAAGTCGACTTAGTCCACTTTGTTAAGTTGACCTATCCACCCTTAAGTCGACTTAATAAAGTCGAGTTAAGGGTTACTCCATGTCCACACCATCCTTAAGTCAACTTAAAGAGTTGACTTACCGGTTAAGTCGATAATGAGTGGTTGTAACAAAGTTGACTTAAGCTTTCATTAAATTGACTTAAGGACTTTCTAAAGTCAACTTAATGAAAGCCTAGTGTGGACGTAGCTTAATTTAAGGCGACTTAAGCCTCCTGAGGCGACTTAAATTGCCGGTGTAGACATAGCCAGTGTATGGCAACCCTTTCTGTCCTCAGTTACACTGATATAATTCTCAGTGATTTCAAACATTCCTGCAGTGGGACAGAAGATGTAATATGTCTCCAATTTAGTACTGGGTGAATTACTGATTTTTTTCTGTTTACTGGCCAAACCAGAAAATTTTTGGTGAACTGAAAAAGTGGGGAAAAAATCCATTTGAGGGGTTTTATAGAGAAAGTGTGTGTGTGTGTGTGTGTGTGTGTGTGTGTGTGTGTGTGTGTGTG
>ML685839.1:8356190-8367496 GCA_007922175.1 Pelusios castaneus
GTGTGTGTGTGTGTGTGTGTGTGTGTGTGTGTGTGTGTGTGTGTGTGTGTGAATAAAACTGAAGTAAAATAAGAAAAGGTTGTTTTGAATACAGAAATGGAAACATTTTATTTTGAAAATGTAAATGTCAAAACAAACCAGTTTGATTTTTTCAGAATTTTGAGGGTTTTTTTTAAACCAAAAAGAGGCAAATTCTAAACAAATTCATAAAGCATTTCAGTTGACTCAAATCTGCATTTTTGGGGAGGGGCAGGGGGATTTTTTTTTCTCACCTCAAAAATATCAGAGAGCGCTACTCTTCACAGCTGAAGGAAAATAAAGAGGGTTGATAATGCTAGATTTTGTGCTTGGAGAGGGAGGAAGGAACAATCCAGAACTGAACTTAAAAGATATTTTACAGATTTTTTTCTGTCCTAATATTCTTCTGAATGGCTTGGGCTGACAATACCTGTATAAAGGATGCTCCCTCATCTGCTTTCAGGAGGACCTTGCTTGGAAACTAAAGGTGAAGGCAGCCAAATCTGGCTGAGAAGACAAATCTATGCTGCCGTGTGTGTTAAGCTGCATTTCAACATGTCTGCGTATGGCTTGGGGATTGTTTATTTGGTATCTATTGAACTGTTGTGGATGTGGGACTTGGGGGCTGTCAGTCATTTCCAGCCTCCATCTGGACTGCTGCTGTTAATTTTTGCATCAGCAAATCCAATGCACTCTGAATCCTAGCCAGGGATGGGCAAATAGGTTTGGAAAAAACAACCTGCTCCCACGTAGCCCTCAACTGTCACCTGTTTCTTGGACCAGAATATGAAAGGAAAGTCTTCTGATAACCTCTTTCCATTTCCATCTGCATTCAGCACTGGAATTAGGCACTCAGTGGTTGTCACTGAAGTCTTAACAACTAATGTCAGTGAGTAAAATTAACTGTGCTGTGATATTCATGGCGTTCACGCCCTTAGACTACTGAGCACCATGAAATGGCCTAGGAACTGCACTGCAGATACTGTGATTACTGCCAGACTGGCACCTTCCAGCATATTACCCAGCTACTTTCAGCCAGCTTGTCTCCTTCACCAACAAAAATTGCTCCGACAAAAAATATTACTTCAGGCATCTTGTCTCTCTAATACCAGTGAATGAAACAGATGGGGTTATGGATCTGTCTTCTCCATTCGTTCCCCACCAATGAGGAATCAACCCACTCCAGAAATCACAGTTCCTCTGCTCTAAAGCCAGGACAGATTAAATCTACAAACCGTTCTGCAGCCATAGGACATAGGAAAAAATTGGTTTTGCCTCCAGCTGAGCCCATAGCTTTCCAAATAGGACCTGTACCAACACCCAGTGGAGATGTTGGAAGAATCTCAGAGGATGGACACTGAACCAAACCCAAGAGAACATGTGATGATGGGGTGGAGGATCAGCCAGGGATTGGGATTGTATGTTATTCATGAATAGTAATGTTACAGAAAATCCAGTCTTTACAGTGCACAATCATGTCTTCTGGGGGTGCCACAAATGTTACAGAAAAACAAACAAAAACCCGAAACCTAGTTGAGAAATGTTTTAGAGCTACAAAGCTTTGATTTTCCCTATTTTTCTTATCTCTTGGTCTGGAAATCATGGAAAACATCACACAGGCTGCAGAGGCCTTGGAGGGAATGAGAAATGGTATACAGTAAATTTTAGGAACCTCTAGAAGTGTTGAAAACATGGCTTTTCTGAACATAGCAATGGGGCAATGTTCATGTCTAATCCATTGAGATCTTCCAAGGTGAAAAACAAAGCCTTTTCCCACGTGAAAGGAAGGAATCCTAGCTCCATTTCCTGGGACAAATCTTCAGTGGTGACAGGCCTCAGTGCTGACTTACACCCACTGTGGATCTGGCCCCTCACTTCACTGAGATTGTTTGCATGAATTGAGGGCTGTGAAATTTGGCACCAGATGAGGCTGTTCAATGACTCACCAATGGCATTACTGCCACGCTGGGCTCGATCCTCACTGATGTCAAAGCCCCTTTACATCACTATGGGTTGTGCAAATGGTCCTTAAATGGATGCAAATATAATCTAAATCCTCTTTAAATACAATTTGTGCTGGCAAAGGAGTATAAGGAGGCCCTAGAATAAATGATAATGAGGCCCACCTGGTATAATGCAATGGGAGTCCAAGACCTAGGTTCTAGTCCTCGTCCTTTTGTTTGATCCTGCCCAAGTCACTTCCGTGCTCTGTTTCCCCTCCTATTCTTTATCCTGTCTGATTAGATTGAAAATTCTTTGCGGCAATGATTGTCTCTTGCAGTATGTAGGTACAGCACCTAGCACATTTGGTGTAACGGCAGCACTGATTATAATTATTATTTTTAGCTCCTTTTTTTCTCCACACTGGGTTAAAAATGGTTAGCATTTGCAGGAAGAAAATGAGATAATGCAATACACAAAAAAGGATGAAAAATAAAACCATGGCCAGAGAAGATTTCCATTTCACTGAACTGTGCTTTTCCAGACCCACTATTCTGTCAAATGAAAGAGTTCTGTCGTACTGTCAGTTGGAGTAAAGCAGGATCTGCGAGCAGCAGAGGGGTATAGTCATATAATATGTATTGAGATCAACAAATGCAGACATAAGATATATTATGGTTTCTCCCTCCCTTTTCAGTTAATGATGAAGAAATTCATGACCTCTATGGCACCCACCTGTCGAGACCGTGGCGGGCCTGGATCAAGCACGAACAACCAATATGATTGCAGCAACAACATTTATTGATACATAAGTAAAGATTTTTATATATTTTCATAGTCCCACTACCAACTATGACAAGGCAGTTAATTGGTGCATATATAATTATATAAAACAAACCTGTAAGCCATTGGTTAGATAACCCCTAGATTTATAATTGTGTTTACTGCTCTTCTTACTCCTCACTATCAGTAAATTCTCACAGAAATCCAGACACTGAAACGCCAAGGCCGGTGTGAAAGTATGTGGCAGTATGCCATTGCAGCCTGAAGTATCCTTGTCCGACCTGGCTGTGATCTTCCAATTACAGTGTCATCATGTCTGTGTATGCTGAATAAATTTATTACAGCGTCAGCATATCTGCGTATGCTGAATAAATCCCCACACCCACCCTCCCTACACTAATAAAGAGTCTATCAGCATTTGTTATAAACCCCATTTTTTAGAAGTTTAATGAGAGCCAGGCTGCCCATTTGTAATTAATAATTGATCTGACATGTTTAGCCTCCTTTTCCTTTTCCACAAATTGTCCATTCATGGGGGTGTTTCTTTTACAAATGTGTTGATTCTTTGTAATTGTTCAGCTAAATGTTTAGGTGAGCAGGTTTCAGCGCCTCCTAAAGTGGTTGGCATCAGGACACAAATGATGGTTCTTCCCACAGGGTTGCCAACCTTGCATTTTAGGTTTTAATGACAAAGTTGAGGGCTTTTTAACTGACACAGTAAGCTTTTTACTGACAGTGCTAAAAATAGCTTACCCCCGGCACTGAGGCTCCCCTCGCGACTGAGATTCCCCCAGCTGCCAGCTCGTTTTGGGGGTGGCTGAAATTAAAGTGGCAAATTCGGTGGCAGGAGCTTTCACAAACAAACAAACAACCCACATGCAGCTCAAGCTTTTAGTTTCATTTTCAGCTTCCAGTGGCTCTTAAAGGGGCTTCTTGGCTTGCTGAATGTTGTTACAACACTCTGGCCAACCGTATCTCTGCCCCTTTCTAGTGGCAGGAAAGCATAATGTAAAGCTGATGGGGAAATGACCTATATTTTCCCCTCATGAAAATTTTGAAATGAAAACATTCTTTTTTCATCCAAAAAAATCTCTCAAATTTAATAATCTTTCAGTTTTTTCTCCCTTATTAAGAGTACCCTGACAATTTAAAGTTTTGGTTGAAAGTAATTGTTTTGGGTTAGCCAAAACCTGGACATTTTAAAACATTCCTCACAACTATTTTTCTTCTTGTCAAAAGAGACGGTTTCCACTGAAATCCCTTTTGCAAGAGAGTGTTTGACTCCCTCCAAGTCTGAGTGCATCCCCCAAAGCCAGGCCTCATGTCTTTACATCTGCAGGATGGAATCAAGCAATTTCCTAACTATATCTGTGCATTAATCTTACTTACCGAGCAGGTCCAAGTCCTGTGCTGCTTCGCTTCAGAAGTCTGATTGGAGGTCAACATAGTGACCTGACAGCTTACTTAATCTTAACAACTGGAATACAGCACAGCATAGGGGAGGGGAGGGAAGGGTTTTCAAAACAAAGTGTCTATATGTACTTCTGTCTTACCTATAGACTTATCTTCCCCGTGAATGGAGACCAGGAAGGCCTAATTTCTTAAGGCCTCTAGTGGATCCTGTGTGTGTGTTGATTTGTTCTAAACAGTTCCCGTCCAACACTCTCCAGCACAGCTAGCCACTCTTTCTCTGGCCAGAAGTTCTTTGCCTGGAAAGTTCTTTGGGCTTTTGGCTCTGCTCCCCCAAATCAGTTTGATGAACTCAGCAGTGGATTGGAGGTTGATCAAAGGAATGGCTTTTGTATTGTCCCATACTTGTCTGCTGAGGAGTGTCTTCCAGGAATTATTGTTTCATCTTTCTGTTTGTTTTTCATCCACCCTGTTGATTTGCTCCAGCATAGTCATAGAATACATATTCCAATATTAAACCTAATGTCCTCGTACAGCAATTCTCCCAATAGTAGGCTAACATACATCATTCGTTACAGAGCAGCTCCAGTTCTGACACACATTTGTGTGTTTAATTGTTTCTTTTTCCCCCTGCAGAATTTTAATTCAACCTGTCATGAAGACAGACCTAAAGGAAATTTCTGAGGTGCTTTCCCTCTTTAATATCACATGACAAAGTGCAGGTGAAATGTAGCCTCTGTATAAGTCAAACTGCTTTCAGGCAGCTTGTCTGCTAAGGTGTTTGTTCAAAGGAATGACTTCAAAAGGAGTCTGAGAATAAGAATGAGCCAAACAAACAGACAGTTAAATCATGAAAAAATATACCATTAGGGTGACATCTCAGGTGCAGATGGTTATAACAGGAGCTGAAAAGGGATGCAAACACAGAAAAGCTGAGGTATTCAGTCCACATGAAATATCTTTATGTTAGCTCTAAAGGTTGGTTCAAGAGCTATGCAGCACTAAAAATTGAATGTTTGCATTCAGTGCTTGTAGCGTTTACAGGATCACAGATACCTATACAGGAGATGAGTCATGGCTAATACCTGTTTGTGGCTTTGAGCACTCCTTTGAGATGGTGGGGGACATAGTCTGTTTATGTATGGGAAAATATTACTATAAAGCACCACCGTATTTTTCACTAGTTTTGTTCTAGGTTAAGGAGAACATCAACGTGGCCTAATTCAATTCTTGGGGCCTAATGTTTTCAAGGTCTATTGGAACCATGAGCTGACTTGAAGCATGGGATTTTCCAAAGCTCTCTCAGGTATAAGTCATTGAAAGAGTTGGGTACCTAACTCCCCCAGGCACCCATCAAAACCCTACCATAAAATGATTTTGAACCAGAACTTTGGACCTTGTAAAGCAAGATGGGTTTAGGCCCTGAAGTTGCATGTAGGGGACAATTCAGGATCAACTGCCTTTGTCAGCAACCCTGCTTGCAAAGTGGAAAATAAATGTATCCAGAGCAGGTCTGGAGTGCATTAGCTCAGATACCTGTATAAACGGTCACACTGGGAAAGAAAGCCTGCAAGATCTTGCATACACTGGTACCCCCCAGACAAGTCCCACCCTTTCACAGGGAGCGCACTTTGGAGCTTTCTAATGACTGCTGTATAGAGGGAAAAACCCTCCAGGTTTAAACCTCTAGCGGGCCTTCTCACACTTTTCAATCAAAATGTTATCCATCACATTTGTGTGGTTTTCAGAGACCTTGATTATAGGATGCAATTAATTAAAACCTTGACTCTTTTCCCTCCCTTACGCCATGCATCAGTCCTGTCACAAAATCTTAATACCTCCCCCATCTTCAAAATCCACCTATTCTTCTCCACTCCCTACACTAACATACTTGTTCAGGCCCTATTCACCCCTCATTTTGGTTGCTGCTCTCTCCTCTTTGAAAGGAGCGGTGGCAGCCTTCTAGATAAACAGAAGAAGAAAGAGATGCTCTGGGACCCTGCTGATACTTGACTGGCAGGAAGCAACCTGGAATATAACAAATCCTCCCAGTCCAGGCTTCCCAGCTATGTTCCTTAAATAGCAAGCCAACACCTTCCTCCAAGGGAGAAGAAACTGCCTCCACTAATTCTTCTGATTGCTTCTCCCAGCCTCCACCATTATCTCCATCTTGTCTGGGTTGACCTCAGCCAGGTAGCCCTGTCCAAAGCCTGATAGTTGCTAGACCCTGGGCACCTTACACCACAGAATCTGCCTTCAGGTGAGATGGAAATATAGAGCTGGGCCTCATGCACAGACCGAAAATATCACACCCAATATGTCCTCACAGTCTCTGATTTGCCCTCTATGCACATTGAATAGGAAGGGCAGCAGCAAAGAGCCTTGGGAAGCCATATATGAAACAGCCTCATACGTTCTTTGAGCTATAGTATCACACGTAGAGAACAGGTTCTCTACAAACATGTAACAAAGAAATGGTCCCAGTCCCAGACAGTTTATGGTCTCAGGGCAGGTCTATATCAGAAGCTTTTGGGGGAGAACAATGTCATTTAGGGATGGGGCATGGCTTTATTGCTGGTGGATTCTCTGCATCTCAAAATCTTTAAACCATGATTTCGGGACTTTAAAAGATTTATTAAGATTAGATTATTATTAGATTTATTAAGTCAATTTAGGGCTAATCTGCGTCTACACTGGCTAAGTCAATTTAAAGTTGATTTAAAGGACTTCAGGGCTCCCCC
Source organism: Pelusios castaneus (assembly GCA_007922175.1). Lineage (NCBI taxonomy): Eukaryota > Metazoa > Chordata > Testudines > Pelomedusidae > Pelusios > Pelusios castaneus. The sequence goes on from ML685839.1 coordinate 8,363,084, forward strand.
ACTGCCCTCCCTGTCAGGATGGCTGGCACAGGCAGAGCCTGGTGTGCCCCCCCACAGGGCAGGACAGAGCCCTTCCCACCCTGCTCCTATGCCCTGCCAGTGTCCCTGTCCTGCTCAGCTCCCATTGTACCAAGGTACAATAGGGCAAATACTGAGCCTCCTGGCACTTGGCAAGGGGTGCCCCCCCGCCACTGTGGACCTGTCCAGCGTGGACACTCTAAGTCAATTTGGCAGGGTCCCCTTTAAGTCGACTTAATTTGAATGTAGACATGCTACTTCAACTTAACAAAGTCTACTTAAATTAACAAGTGTAGACATAGCCTGGGTGTGATTTGTTTGTTAGTTTTTTTAAAAGTGATATTACTACACTGGCAAAATTCCTAGTGTAGACACAGCTCTACCAACAGAAGAGTGCTTTTGCTGGTATAGTTAATTTTGTTCACAGAGCCAGTGGAAGCTGTGAATAAGCTAAGAGGATTTGCCAGTACAGCTATACTGGGAGCAACCCTTTCTAGTTTAGACTAGGCTGCAGTATTCCTCCATGGAAAGAAAGGACTGGGGCCACTTGGTGTGCAGCAAGGTCAATAACTTTTTATAGCCAGTGGTATTCAGGGCACTCGAACATCTAAATGAAACAGTTTAGATGTCGGTGGGGAGTTTATTTTCAGCAACAGTCAAGTGCCCATGTCCCACTGAATGTCCAAAGTGATGTAAACTTGGCCAAAGTCTGTTAATCTAGTCTTAATGACACCTGTGGAATTGCCATTTCCTGACCGTACCCTCCTCAAAATGCAGCTGCAGTCCTAGCTAGAGTCTGCTACCATTGCTTTTGGGGAGTAGCATAGACCTTGTAGCAAACAGCTTCACTGAAACCAATGGTTTAGAGAAGTAAATTTACTACTCAATGTGAGTAAGGATGTAGGAACGCGACTCCAAGAAAGTCAGAACTACAGAAAACTTCTGTAATGTCATAACAAATGAATTTCTGCCTTTTCATCTCAATCTGGGTAGCTCTCAAGACCAGAAGGGAAGATCTTCAAATGTCGCTAACAATGTCCAGTCTGACTATTGCAGAGTACAGTGTTTAGAACCGTATCTCCATTCTTATTCATCTCATTCTCAGTAACATCTGTAACTACAGATACAATTTCAGAGACCTGCTTGAGACTGATTACTGCATCTCTACTGACTACCTTTCCCATAGTTTTATCAGCTGTGGGGACACCAACCGGACTGCAGAGCTATAGTGGAGTGTGTATTCAGACTGAAAAGTGGATAGTGGTATAATGCTGTAGTTAGAGGAGTATACAGAGATCTAACGTAGTTATTCTAGGAATGGAAGCATGTTTTTAAATGCAAAATGAAAGACTTTCAACTTTCACATTGTGAGGCAGTTGGGTAATTTTCCTTTTACCTTTAAGAAATGAATGATAACAGAACACAGGCTAATTTTAGTTTAGAACAACAGCACAGTAAGAAAACCTTCCTCTCTGGGATTTCAGAATTGATGATTTTAGACAGAGTCTGAGACTATTAAATAGGCCAGTAATATTAATGCACCAAATTTTCTTGGCTCAGAGTGCTGATTAAATATGTATCTAATGTCTATAGGTTTCTTCATCAAATGGCTTCTGGGAACTTGCTTCTTGCCTATTTGGTATCTGGACACACACTCTTTTCAGATTGTCTTTTCCTGCTCAAATGCAGCCTCTGTTCTTTGATCGTTAAAAGAAAATGAAAGAAGCTTGATTCACTTTAATCACGGCAACTTTCTTCTACATGTAAAAGGAGAGGAGATAAAATGAATGCCAATATAGATATGCTCTTATTATGGCTGCTCCCTTCAGAACTAAAGGGCCATGGGAAAGGAGGGTTCAGACGGTTCCACTGGAACTGGGCCAATGACTGTAAAGGCCCCCTCCTCTTTTTTTACCTCTTGCTCTTTTCTTACATCATAGGGGCCTAGTCCTCTCTGTAACTGGTTCTTTCCCTTGACCTCAGTTGACCATATCTGCCTCCTGCGCTCTGGCTCATTAGTTTCACCTGGCAATGCTGAGTTTCAGAGATATTCTGACCTTTCATGTGATTTCTCAATGCTTCAGAGATATTAGTTGGATCTTGCACCTGCCACCACAGTCATTTCAAAGCTAGCAATAAATTCGTGATGAGCTTGGTATATGAATGCTTACGGTGAGCCATGTTTTCCATCATGAATATCTAGAGCACCAGTCTTGTGCTTGTAGAGCAGAAACTGCAACAAGCTGGTGAAGAAGAAGATTGGAAAATTGCAAACAATAAGCAAAGTTTCTTGAAACATGCAATGTTTGGCCATGTTCCTGATGAACAGTCTGTGGATGGTTCTGCCATTCACACGTATGAGCCTTCCATACCTAGTGAGCATATTGAGTTAGGTTTGGCAGGCTTCCTGGGTGCCGGAGTCTCCAATTCCAAGGACAGGACATAGCCCATTGGTTGCTAATGTGTGTGGTCACTGCATAGGGAAGAATTTTGACTTTGACAAAGCAGAGCTGGCTACTTGACCACAAGTGACAGATTGTTCACTGATTTCTGGGAGAAAATGTTCCCATTGTTAATTTAGAACACGATTTTTTTTTTTTTTTTTTGCCTAGAGAACACAAAGGAAGGCAAGTAACATTGTGGTTATTTGTCAAAGTTCCTAATGGGGATTTAAGCCAGTAGTGGATGTAGTTTGATTCTTGCCTCCGTGTTCTGTTTTGCTTGTTTCCTTTTCCAAGCATAGTCCCTTTAAGTGAGCTAGTCTGCCAACATCCACATTTGAAGGAACACATGGATGCAATCACTTGAGGGATGGAGCTTGCAGAGCGATTGGAAAAGGACTGCATAATTGATAATCATGGGCACATCTGCCATTAGATGCAGAAGTCTATATGATGCAGCATTTTGTGTTGCTTTTGGTATTTTGCTATACTTAGGTGAGAGTTGTTTAGCTTTGAGATATTCAGACAACTAATTAGTCCCTCATACTGGTCATATTTTGGGTTTACTTGAATTACTTACACTGTCTTACAAGATATGATAAACTGTTGTGAGATTATATGGAAGTTATTCAGGCCAGTACCACAAAAGTGATGATTTCAGTAATATCATGAGAAAAAAGTACAGCAGACTATTCTGACAAGGTGAGAAAAGCTAAATAGTTCTCTATGTTTGATTGCACTCCAGACCTCTCCCAAACAGAACAAACGTCTCAAGTGTTAAGGTTTCAAAAGACAGAGTGAAAGTTGGTGAGAGCCCTGTAGAATTCATTGATATTTACAACAAAGCAGGGAGGATATTATGAAGGTATTATAGAGAAGTTGAAAAAATGGATTATTGATGGCTGGTTGCAGGGGACAAATCTATGACAATGGTGCTGATACAGATGCAGCATCCACAGATGTTCAAAATTGAATTCAGTAGGTAAATCAGTACCTGACTTTCTGGCCACATACTGCCCACTTACAGAATTTTCCATGGAGAACCTGCTGTGGTTGTTGTTCCAGAAGATGTTCTATTGTTTTCTGCTTCCATTAGTCACTGGGATGTGTTTAAAAAGCATCGAGGCATTACATTGAAACACCAAAGCACAACAAGACGGTCAGCCAGGGTGTAGAGGCAAACCATACTCTATGAAATCAGGTTGAGGCTCTTAATGCTTTAGACAAGATCAAGCCTCTTCACATTCTTACACCAGCAGTTATGTCGCCACCGCTTGCAAACAAACATTTCAGAGTTTTCATTTCTTGTTTTGGCCAAGATGGAGTATACGCTCTTATCAAAAATAAAGTTGTGAGCAAACAGTTGCAGAGTCCAGAACCTGACATTCAAATGGCTCATGGTTTATTTGGTGGTCTTCAAGACTCTTCATTGGGATTACTGTCTTTGGGATGTGTTGCATGGAAGGAAGCTGCTGCTTCACAGGCTGAAATCTGGGCAGTTCAAAGAGAAACAATTCCAGGTGAACTTGGAAAGGATGAAAGGTCTCAGCCTCAGACTTCAAGGCCAGAAGGGATCATCATGATCATAGAACCATAGAACAATGGTTTTCAAACTTAGGGTCGGGACCCAGTACTGGGTCGCAGATCCTCAAGCGCTGGGTCACGGCACCCCCTGCTGCTGCTGCCAAAAGACTGGAATGCATTGCTCAAAGATGTAATTATTGAGTCATGGGCCTAAATTATTATTTTCAATTGGGTCCCAAGAAAAAGGTTTAAAAACCACTAACATAGAAGATTATTTCAAAGGGGTAGCCGTGTTAATCTATTGTAGAAAGACAACAGAGTCCTGTGGCACTTTTAAAGACTAACAGATTTATTTATCACATGAGCTTTCGTGGGAGAAAATCCCAAAGTGGGATTTTCTCCCATGAAAGCTCATGCGATAAATAAATCT
>ML685839.1:8367596-8394284 GCA_007922175.1 Pelusios castaneus
CCAAAGTGGGATTTTCTCCCATGAAAGCTCATGCGATAAATAAATCTGTTAGTCTTTAAAAGTGCCACAGGACTCTGTTGTCTTCATAGAAGATTATGGTTGGAAAGGATCATCTGGTCTAATCCCCTGCTCAAAGCAGAACCAATCCCAACTAAATCATCCCAGCCAGGGCTTTGTCAAGCTGCATCTTAAAAACCTCTAAGCATGGAGATCCCACCACTTCCCTAGGTAACCCATTCCAGTGCTTCACCAATATCCTAGTGAAAGTTTTTCCTAATATTCAACCTAAACCTCCCCTTTGCAACTTGAGACCATTGCTCCTTGTTCCATCATCTGACACCACTGAGAAAAGCCTAGCTCTATTTTTCCTGGAACCCCTTTTCAGGTAGTTAAAGGCTGTTGTCAAATCCCTTCTCAGTCCTCTCTTCTGCAAACTAAACAAGCCTAGTTCCCTTAGCTGCATCTCAAAAGTCACATGCTCGTAATGATTTTTGTTGTCCTTAGCTGGACTCCAATTTGTCCACATCCTTTCTGTAGTGGGAGGCCCAAAACTGATCATCTAATTAGACCTCCTGCACAGTGTAGGCCACAGAACCTCACCCATCCCTGCCTGTAATAGACCGCTAACCTCTGGCTGAGTTACTGAATTCCTCAAACCATGATTTAAAGTCTTCAAGTTGCAGAGATTCCACCATTTACTCTAGTTTAAAACTGCAAGTGACCTGTGCCTCATGCTGCAGAGGAAGGCAAAACAAAAACAAAATAAACCCCCCCTCAAAAACAGGGTCTCTGCTAATCTGATTCAGTAGAAACTCTTTCCTGATCCCAAATATGGTGATCATTAGGTCCTGTGGGCAAGACCCACCAGCCAGACACCTGAGGAAGAATTCTCTGTACTAACTCCGAGCCCTCCCCATCTAGTGTCCCATTAATGAACATTGGAGATATTTGCTAATAACAGTTGCAGATAGTCAGTCTCATCATACCACCCTCTCCATAAACTTACCAAGCTCAGTCTTGAAGCCAGTTAGATTTGTTGCCCCACTGTTCCCTTTGAGAGACTGTTGGTGGGCAGTTTATAGCCATTTCTTCTTGTGCCCACATTGGCGCTTAACTTAAATAATTCCGCTCTCTACCTGGTATTTATTCCTCTGATGTATTTATTGGGGGCAAACATATCTCCCCTCAGCCTTCCTTTGGTTAGGCTAAACAAGCCAAGTTTTTGGAATTTCCTCTCACAAGGATAGATTTTGCATTCCTTGGATCATCTTACTAGCCATTCTCTGCACTTGCTCCAGTTTGAATTAATCCTTCTTAACTACACACAGTATTCGAGATGAGGTCTCACCAGTGTCTGCAGTGGGTAAAGGATGGGAGAAGGAAGGCTCCTGGAAACTTAAAGTGGTGGCCAAAAATAATGAACTTTATTAGGCTCCCTTTTTGGGGACGCAACGGGTTAACAGTTGTGCTGCTGGCTGAACTAACTTAGAAGTCAGCTTCACAGATAACAAGATAGCCCCAGGTGGTTACCCACAGTTTAACATATCATGAGTTACACAGAAATAAACCTTTAGAATAAACCCTCCTCTTGGACTCTTTTGATAATTCAGAGATAAAGTATAACAAGACAGAGTCCAATACATAAACAATAAACATAACAATAATCCCCAAACCTACACCAATTGTAATAATAATCCCCAAACCTACACCAATTGTAATATCTTGGGTTAAAACTGAGGTAGAAGAGTTATTCACATTCCACTATATACATTTAAAGGGAAAGAAACAATCATGAGAAGTAAACATGGGGGATGACTCGGGTTCAGTTTACATACGTACCACAACTATCAGGCAGGTGATTAACAACAGCATAATATCTTAAGGCGGAGGTTGAAATCGACTCGGGCCGGCACTCTCGGGGGAACTCCTACTGCAGGGTGATCAGGCCTAGCAGTTAACTCGAGGAGACTCTCCGTGCTCCATGCGGCATGGAAGCTTTTATGGCCCAGGCCATGGCTTCCTGCCGAGGGCTGTGATTGGCCAGATTTCGCTGCAGCAGGAATTTTGAGGCGAGGGTCTGCCCGGTTCCTCCTGTCCTTATTTGTGCAAAGGAATTTTCACCAGCTCTCTAGGTTCCGGGTCAGAGCCTTCTACACCCCTGGGGGGGGGGGGGCAGAGCAGCCATGATTGACTTGCCCTCCAGCACATGGGTGAGGGGGATGACCCACCCCTTTGGGAGCTGGCTGAGAGCGAATCAGGGTCCGAATAAAGCATGTTGATAGTCACAAGCCTAGCAGTCAGGAGTTCTCTACGTGCAATAAAGCATGTTGATAGTCACAAGCCTAGCAGCCATGAGTTCTTTACATGACCTGGGGGGCAGTATCTGGTATGTGACCTGGGGACAGTATCTGGTATGTGACCTGGAAAGAGTATCTGATAAACAGTTTCTCTACGTGACTTGAGGAGAAACAGTTTCTTTGTCTGTATATCACAAGGGTGACCTGAGGAGAAACAGTTTCTATGTCTGAATATCACAAGGGAGGTGGCGGCCAGTTTATGGGGTGCTCATAACAGTACCTTAACAACCAGTGCCATGTATAATGGTACTAACACCTCCCTATTTTTACTGGCAATACCTTGTCTGATGCACGGTAGGACTGCATTAGCTTTTTCCACAGCTGCATCACATTGGTGACTCATAGTGATCAAACAATACACTCAGGTCTTTTCCCTCCTCTGTTGCTTCTAACTGATATTTCCCAGTAGATAACAAAAATTCTTGTTGTTCTTGTTGTTAGTCCTTAAGTGAATGACTTTACACTATTAAAGTTCTTCCCATTTCTATTCTTCCTGTTTTCAAGGTCATCCAAATCTTCTTATACAATATTCCAATCCTTCTCCCTATTGCCAGAACCTCCCAATCTTGTGCACACTGCAATGCTCACCCATAGGAAAAACCTTCTGAATTTGCACTCATTAACACAATTAGTGAAGTCACAAACACTCCAACCCAGAAAGGCAGATAGAAATCATACAAAATGAGCATCTGAGCACCCGTATACTCACACCATCCCTTGCAAAAGGACCTAATGTGCTAGTCAGCATCCTCAGACTCACCATCACCAGTCGTCACCATCCTGGCATCTCCCAAATCAGACAGGCTGGGATGACAGCTTTTCCTATGTGTTATGCTGATACCACTATGCCTAATGCACATTCAGTACAGGTTTCTCCTCTTTTCATTATTTTTATTTCCTTTCCCTTCTCTTAGGCAAGGGGCGAGGCGGAAGCGCAGAGCCTGGCCTCTGGGTTGGCCCGCTTCGCCCCACCCTCATGGTGGAGCAACCAGCCCAGAAGACAGGCTCTGTTCTCCCTCTGTTCTGTGCTGACCCTGGGGGTGGGGCGGGGCAGGCTAGCCCAGAGGCTAAGCTCTGCTCTTCCACTCCACCACTGGGCTAGTTGATCTGTCATGGGGGCAGAGTGGGCCATCCCAAAGGCTGGGCTACATACTCCCACCCCACCCATTGACTTCAGCATGCTGCCAAAAGCAGTGGGGGGGGGGGGGGCAGGATGGCAGTGGGGAGGCAGCAGTGTGGGCCCTGGGCAGGCCTGGATCAAAGCCTGGGGGGGACCAAGGCTGCCCACCTTTGTGAGACCCCCCCTCCCATTTTTCCCATGCTGGGGAGCGGGGTCAGTGGCTCTGGGCCCCTGGCTGGCCCCAGTGCTGCAGAGGGTGTTGGGGGGGGGGGCACGGTTGATGCTGCGGAGGAGTATCAGGGGCCACGGGCCAGTGATGCCGGGTGGACCACAAGCCCTGCCACCCTGACCTATCCCTGCCTTGCCAGCTTTCCACAGACATCCTCCTCCCGTCTGGTGTCTGCACCCAGCCCTTTAAAAAAAAAATATATATATTTTTTTTAAATTTTAAATTAATCAAATTACTACATTTTAAATAGTTCAAATGCTTAAATTTTAACTTTAATTTTTAAATCTGCATCCAGCTCTTTAAAAAGGCTTTTAAAAAATTTAAATTAAATCTAATTAATTAAATTTTAATTAAATAGACTGGTGGCCCTTCAAGGATGTAAAACTTTTATTTGTGGCCCTCAAGCCAAAAAGGTTGAGAACCACTGATCTAGCATCACTCCTGGCTAGAAGCTCATGCTAAGGCTTTTTAGACCTTATTTAGATAGGCTATTTATTATCTTCCAGGCCTTATATGCTTGTTACATATCAGTTACATAACTGTGGCTACTAAGGAAAGGAGTTTCAGCAAGCTAATGTTAATCAAGACCTATCTAAGAACGTCCAGGGGGCAGGGCAGGTTAAGTGATCTGTCTGTTATTCCTAACAGAGAATGCAGAAGCAGGGCAGATAGACTGGAACGAGTTAATTAATGAGGTGCCTTCAGAGAACGCTTGGAAGGGAGGTTTGTAAAAGTATTTAGTGGTGACTGCAGGGCTTTTGTGGCGGGGAGGGGCCCGGATTTGCATCTTTGAACAAGGTCTGGAACATCATTCACATGGCTCTGGCAGTAGTACTAGAGGATCAAACCAAATATGTGAGCGAAACAGCTTCTTTAAGAGGTCTTTTAAGAGCATTAAAAGGCTGTTTGTTGCACGGGAAGGGATTGACTCTTTTTTCTGACAGAAATTCAGTGCCACTCCATGGCTTTTACCCTGCAAGAGTGAAAAATATCTTCTGCGGGATCAGCATCATTCTAAATCGCCAGAATAATGAGAACTGGCATTTCAGCAACACCTTAGTTTAGTAAGGTATTGAAGCACGTCTAGCTTTAAGCACAGCAACAGCTCGAGTGAGATCAATGGGCCTGAGCCAAACTCCTTTGAAGTCAGTAGAAAGACTCATGATGTTCAATGGGCTTTGTATCAGGGCCAGAGTATCCATGTGCTTAAAGCTGAGCACATGCTTAAGTACCTTGTTGAATCTGAGCCCAGCTGAGAAGGGAGTTGAAATTCAACATGCTCACATGGGCTGTGTCTACATTTGTTAATTTAAGTCGACTTAGCTAAGTCGACTTAACAAAGTCGACTTTAAATCGACTTAGCATGTCCACACTTAAAATTTAAGTCAACTTTGGGGAGATCCTACAAAGTCGACCTAGAGCGTCCACACTGGATGCCTAGGTCGACTTGTAGGGACTAGGTGGACCTGGGACTGGTCCACGGTGGCAGGGGGGGTACCCCTTGCCAAGTGCCAGGGGGCTCAGCTTTTGCCCCATTGTACCTGGGTACAATGGGGCAAAGGGGGACAGGGACACTGGCAGGGCATAGGGGCAGGGTGGGCAGGGCTCTGTCCTGCCCTATGGGGGGACATGCCAGGCTCTCCCTGTGCCAGCCCCCCTGGCAGGGAGGGCAGTGGTGAAGTCCTGGAGAGCCCTAAGTCGACTTAGGGCTACTCCATGTCTACATTGGCTTAAGTCGACTTTAGAAAGTCGACTTAAGCCAAAAGTCGACTTAAAACTAGGTTTTATAAAGTTGACTTAACTTTTCCTTAAGTCGACTTAAGCAGCTGCTTAAGTCGACTTAAGGAAAGTGCAGTGTAGACGCAGAGTAAATTAAGTCGACTTAAGCAAGCTCAAGTTGACTTAATTAACAAGTGTAGACACACCCACGGGATGTACGTGTCGACATCATGTTTTATGAGGGAGGTTTTCTTTTAATAGGTACCTCAAGTTCTGTGAGGCCACTAGAACCTTGTCAGAGAGAAAGCAATTGAAACGTGGCACAGCCACATTTTCTGTCTGTCTTAGAATAGAAGTCATCACCCTCACTACTTTCTGCAAAGCTACTGAAAATGCAGCATAATGTGCTCTTCCCAGTATCCCAACCTGTTTTAGAGTGGAACCATATGGAAATTAGGATTAGAGGAATCCTTCTAATTGCCTAGACTATGGAAAATAGATGTTAACAATAATCTGAGCATATGATCACCTGGGGATGGCTGTGGGGTGCCAGACCTGGCCTGAAATTGGATTCCTATTTTTAAAAAATTACGGTAAATTCCCTGTTCGTTTTTGAGCTACCGTGTTTGTGTTGTGCTCCAAATACTGCTGTCATGAAGATGTGGCTCCCGGTGTATTTTATTTATTCCCACTGTAACCTGGATTGTTCTGCTGTGTTCTTTTGTACATGTACAGCAAGTGTCTCAGTGCCGGCATAAAAATTGTAAGATATAGGATGCCTAAAAAATAAAACACACCAAAACTGCATTGAGTTAGCAAGGAAACAAAGCAATCCAAGACACTTGCTGAGCCCTTGACATACTGTATTAGATTTTTATTTACACTAGGTTTTATTTTCCTTTACATAGGTCTGGCCAAGTGCATGTCATGTGCATTTAAATGAGAATTAGGGTCATGCTATGCAGCCCCTACACAGCATAACATTATATGCCTACCAAATACAGTTGCTCCAGGAGAACCCTTTTACACGACACGTAGGTGTGAGAGTAATGGACCACATCCTCAGCCCCTGTAAATTGATGTAACATCTGAGAACCCGGCCCATTCTGTCTAAATGCTATGGGGGACAGTGTGGCTTACTGGTAATACATTAAATGGGAACTCAGAAGAGCTGAATTGTAGTTGCAGAATTGCTAGTGGGTGACCTGTGAAAAATCACTTCCCCACTATGTGCCTCAGTTCCCATAACTGTAAAATGGGGATGAAAACACTGAGATGTGCTGATGAAAAACATTATGGAAGACCTAGGTATTATATTTATCTAGATATTTATATGAACTGCTTCATCATAACATTTGATCTTTCTCTCCTCCAGTATTTAATAACAGAATTAGCTCTCATTTTCTACCTTCCCAGCCTGTAGGGAAAATAGTGCTATTAGTTTAGAGGTGGTTCGTTTGTTGTTGGCTTTTTTGTGATTGTAGGAGTGGATAGGTTGTGCCTATAAATGGGAACATGAGTAGGCCGGTGTGCCTTTGAGCATGCATTCATGAGGAAACTGAGGGAAAGTTAAGTTGGAAATTAGTCCTACTATTATAATAGTAATTTCAGTCTAATTTGAAACATCTCAAGCACTGATTTAACCCCATACATTAAGACTGTAGTGCTAAATCCCAAGGGCACACAGATTTTATTACCATGCTCATCTATGTGTCAGAAAAAGAGACAGGTAATTTCTGCAAAACACTGTTTTTGATGGTACCCAGGCTGGGAAGCAGTGGCGGAGCAGGATTGGGCCTGGGGTGGCAGTGTGAGGCTGGGATTGGGGTGGATGGCGGCACAGGACTGGCGGGGTGGTGGTGCAAGGCCAGGATTGGAATCTGGGGGTGGCGCAAGAGGTGGTGTGAGACCAGAATTGGGGCTGGGGGGAGAGGGCGCCTCAAGCAGGCAGATTTGACCAGGACCCAGCTCTGGCTGCTTGGCTATACTGCTCTGTGGCCCGGATTCAGCAGGGCACGTATGCATGTACTTTAGTTCAGTGGTTCTCAGCTTTTTGCAGGTCATGACATACTTGGTGGCATATTGCGATCCTACAGAACACATCAGTCCACTCCCCAGAGGCCAAATCCAGCCATTTCCCTGGCTCTCCACAGCATACTTATTGTTGTATGGCAACCCAGTAATGTGTCCTGACACAGTGGTTGAGAACCACTGCTTTAGTCTATCCCTAGTCAGGATAGCCCTGAAGTATCTGCTTAAGTCCCACTGACTTAAAAGTTAAGGTCATGCTTGAGTGCTTTACTGAATAGTCATGGACTTAAACATATCTTAAGTTTAAAAACTGCTTTGCAGAATCTGGGCCAATGTCCTCAAACAGAGGAGTGTTCCAGGTGTTAACATACATTCTCTCTCGTCTCTGTATTGGTAACACCAAAAGGGAGAAAGGAATGATTAACTTGAAAATTGTAGAAAATAGAAATGATCATATTCCTGGTTATATCTGAAAGGCATGTCAGCCGAGTTGATTGATTAATGTTGGAACTACTCAAAATATACTGGGAATGTTTCTTCTAGTGATGTACTTATTATTTTCACTCTGCCTTACTCAGAATGTTGACTTGTAAAATTAAATATATATTTGCTGTCTGCAAAGTTAAAAAAGGAAAGTTACTCTGTTCGTGGGTAGTGTGATGTGATAGGTATTGTAGAGAGTTATGGCAGGTACTTCTGAAATCAGTAAACAAATGAATAATGATAGCAAAGCATTAAGGTGTGTGCCTTCTTAAATGGACCGAGTAGGAACGGAATGGACATTTTAAAGCAGTGCTATATTTCTCTATATAATGCTTAACTGTACTGGGAAGTGAGAAGACATGCGTTCATGAAGGGAGCAGCTGCGATTTTTAAAAGGAATACAAGACCTTGAAACAACTCAAGTTTAAATCATGGGAATTGTGCAGTTCATCACATAGTTTGCAGCAGGCATGTGCTTAAGCATGCGCTTAAAGTTAAGCATGTGATTTATCACTTCCTAAATTGGGATGTTTGTCTGTTTATCTTTGGTATTTGAAACTCTTACCTCTTGACTAGACTGTCAGTTTAAGAAGTGTGCTAATGCCAGGAATAGAGAGTCTACCTAGAACTGATTCAGTTATTTAAGATTAATAAGTTATCAAATACATTCAAATCTTTCTTCCATGTGTGAATCATTTACCAACCAATCACAATTTATATCAATGTCTCTATTTGCAAGCATCTACCAAATTGTTATTGTGAACACATTTCTGTTCAAGGTTTTTCAGTCCTATGTCTTCAGCTAGTTCCTTGTGGTGTGTGATACAGCTCTTAAGTCACATGCTGTGACTTCTTTCTCCTTGATTGGAGGGGCTGATTTGTTTTAAACACAGTGATAAAGAACAAATAACATAACAGATAATGGTTCTGGTGTGAATTGTTCCTGCTAAAATACGTGAAGCTTTTGGATTCCTGAACATTTTCACTAATAATCCAGTCATTGTCCAGATACTGATAAACAACAAATGGTATAATCTGCCACCGGTAACAGTGGAGTAGGGTGATGTCACTGGTGTTGGATATGAAACCCATTTTCTTTATTGTTTAACTGGCTCTAATTACAAACAAGAATGCAGGGGGAAAATAAAGGTCTCCTATGCTGTAGAGATCAATTCATCCATCAAATTTACTTAACCAGCTCCCTATCACTTTAGTGCCTCATGATCATTAGTGAAGGGCAATCCTCTATATTATACAAATAGGGAACTGAGGCAGAGAGAGACTAAGTAACTTACCCTAAGTCATACAGAACATTTGTGGTATAAGGGACATGAACCTGGGTCTTCTGAGCTGTAGGTTACCACCCTAGTCCCAGACTGCCCTCTTTAGAAGAGGACTTTAGCTGGAAAATCACAGACATGTAGGAGGTGATGTGCAGTGTATCTAACAACCCAAACAATAGACTTGGGTAAATCCGAATATATAGGATGAACTCCTGGCCTTACTGAAGTAAAGAGGAGTTTTGCCATTGACTTTAATAGGACCAGGGTTGTTCAGTCAGCATTATGTTGCTTTTGAGACAAACTTTAGTGAAGTCAGTGAAAGTGCTTCCATTGACTTTAATAGTCTTCGGGCCCTAAGTCTTCATAGTCAACCTAGAGTAGTCTCAGCACTCGACTCACCAGCAGGGCACCTCCTGGTGGTGTTGCAGGGGAATTAGGCTCAAGTGGCTCCCCTGCCAGTAGTCTGTGCCCTGCCTGTAGACACCAGACTCTGGCTCCGAGTCCTCCTTGGGGTCTTAGCCCTCCGGCCAAGCCAATAGCCCACCCATTCTGGGGTACAACTAGGTCCTCCGGCCCACTCTGCAGCATTGGCCGGGCCTAGGCCTTTCACCACCTGCCTGTGGTCATAGTTCAGCTCACTTGTGCTCCAGCCCACAGTTTAAAACAGTCTAGGGGCCAGCAAGCCTGTGCCTCTCCTGGCACCTGTGCTGCTCCTAGCATGCTGGGGGAGCAGGGAGGGACTTGGGCCCGCCCTCTGCTCCAGGGACCCTAAACACCTCCTGTGAGGCTCTGCCTCTCACCAATGTCTCATGAGCATCAACCCCCAGGCCACATCCCCGCAGCCCAAGTCGCACACCACTCTCCTCACCAGCCTGGATCTAGCCGCTATCCCTCTGGCTCCTTGCCCTGGACCGCTGCTCCAGCCACTAGCTGCTCCCACTGCTGCACCACACTCAGAGCTCTCCAGGGTCCTGGCCCAGCAGTCTGCCAGCTAGAAAGAGACCTGCTCCCTTCCAGCTCCCCCTGCAGACTTCCCAGCCTAGTCTGCTGCTCCTGGCTTTATACTGCAGCCTGCCCTCTGATAGGCTCAGCAGCACAGCCACCCTCTTGGATGCTACAGCCAAGCCCCCTTTTAACCCTTTAGGGGCCGTAGTGGTGCCACCACACCGCTACACAACCGTTCTTACCTCGTGGGTTTTTGTCTTGTATAGATAAGGTTTTTAAGATGAGATTTTCACAACTACCTCAAGGGTTTAGATGCCCAGTTCCAGTTCACATCCCCTAGCCATTTTTGCAAAACTCAGCCTGAAAGCTTATTACAGTCACTAAAAAGAAATCAAGTTGTTCAACATTAAAACACCTTGCAAAATATCCTTGAATTCCATTTAAAACCATGTTAACTAGCTAGTGCAATGAGGTAGCAGAAAGCTAATGTGAAATTACTCACAACCTCTAAAGATGAAAGGAATGTAACAGCCAAGAGTTAAAAACTATGGCCACTGAGGCTTAAATTTGATGCATTTAAAGAAGGGAATTGTGTGCTAGTAAAACACATCATTTACAGCTCTGCAGTGCAGTGGTTCTGGACAGCTAACGTAGCTAGCCAGAACTGCTCTATATACTATATGCCATGGTGGGTATGGTCAAGTTAATGAGAACATTCAGCTTTTCCAAGCAGCTAGTGTCAGAAGCCTGTTTTCTGCTAGGATAATTTTGCAGTTGATGTCTCTTTATTTTGGTTTGCCAGACTTTGTTGCCTATTAGAATCTTTGCTCCTTTACAGGATTGCTTTCTAAAGGCAACTAAGTTTTTTCTCCTGCTCTGAGGAAAAAAAAACAAAAACAAAAAAACCCCACCAAACCAAAAACCCTCACATAATCACTGGGGAGCTTTTAGCTTAATCTAATTTTTAAATCACTTCCACCTAAATATTTATCAATTTGCTGACTTCTAGACCTGGAAAATTTCCATTGTCCTGATGTGTCCCTGTCAGACTAAAAACGGAATCCACAATATTACCCAAGAGCAATGCAAAATCATCACACAAGTCAGAACTGATTAGCTGCCAGCCCCTTTGATACCCAACCCACAGCTAATGACAGCTTTTTTTCACCAGCAAGCCAGTAGCTAGAGAGTAGAGCGGTCACAATCTTTTGCAGTTTGATTTGCTCCAGATGTTCAGCTTGTCTTCAGCAGCTTGATTAACCCCTGACAGGAGAACTCCCTTAGTCAGGATGCTTCTTAGCCTTTGATGTCTTTGCTAAATGATAGATAATTCAATCCCTGTCTCACTGTAACCTGACATCACTTGTGTGCATGAGGAGGTGGAGAGAAGAGAGAGGGCTAGTCTTTGCTGCCTTTCTGAACGACTGGTTGGGTCTGTGAAGACCTGCTCAGTTGATTGGGAAGCTGATCTATTAAGATCACACTGACAACTGGAGTAGCTCTGAGTTGAAGGGAAGCCCCTCCCTTCAACTCAGTGCAGTCAATGTGCCGGGTACAGGACTGTCGAACTGAGATATACAAGTTCCAAAGGGGTAGCCATGTTAGTCCAGTTCAGCAAACCAAAAGAGGAGTTGCATTGCACTTTAAAGACTAACAAATTTATTTTTTTCATGAGCCTTTGTGGGTGAAGTCCCACTTCGTCAGATGCCAGAGTGGAGGGGGAAAAACGTTTTCTCCACTCTGGCATCTGATGAAGTGGGACTTTGCCCAGAAAAGTCCATCCGAAGAATAAATGTGTTAGTCTTTAAAGTGCCACAAGACTCCTCTTGAGATATGCAAGTTATTTTAAAAAACTTTGGTATCTCCATTTGACTGCTGCCAAAAACAGTGGGCAGTATAGACCTGCCCTTGTTCTCAGTTTGCCATGTCTTATCTCTGCTTCAGTTGACTGTGGAGAAGATCTGTGACTTCCCTTTTCCTGCTCAGCTGTTGGTGTCCCGTTGGTCCCTTGCTCTGTTAAAATGCACAGAGGGGAACTGATTAGCCCAAGAATCTGTGGCTCTTACACACCTTCCGCGGGGGAAGGAGAAGACCAGAAGCCAAACTGCATTGCTGTGCAAGTCCCTCTACATTAAAGGCCATTGGGTTATACTACTCTAAGATCATTTGCAATGTGTAAATTGAGCCACAAAAGCAGGGAGAACATGAACACACCCACATGCCTGTTTCACCCATTTGAATTGTCAGATTTCTGAGGCATGGATTCTCTCTCACTATGTGTGTTTGCACACAAGGCTCTGATATCATTTGGGACCTATAAACCAATGAGACTTCAGATTAGTGGTCCAGCCATCACTACTCCCTTCATTTATGGTAGAACACAGAGAAGGGAGCTTGGCCATTCATGGAGAAAGGTGTTCCACTAAAAAATATCTTGGGGTCAATGGATCGTTGACTTAACTTTTCATTTAATTCGCTCCCTTGTCTGTGTTTTGTCTTGTTAGTATGTATGGCTCAGATCACAAAAAGATTTACCTAATGCCCATTGAAATCTATAGGTGTTGGGTGCCAAAACACTTTGCAAATCTGACTCTGAGTTCTTAGGGACAGAGAGTGTCATCTTTCCTATATGCAGAAGGACTATCCCCCTAATTTAGTCAATGATATTTTACAAACATTATTTAGTGGATAAACAATATACCAATCACAGACGGTCAACCATTTTCCATTGCAGCACTTTTTTTTCCAATGGAAAATGGCTTTTTGATTAAATGGAAATTTTGTGGGTGTTCTTCATTCAAAAACTGAAATCTGATTTTTTTTCAGCAGCTTAAAAGCAACATTTTAAAGTATTGGGGTTTGGGTTTTTCAACAAATTTTCAAAGAAACTGTCAAACAAACATTTTCACTAGAAAAATGCATTTCTTGTTCATTTATAGGTCAGCTAGGTCAGCTTGGCAGAGTTAGATTTTTTAAAATCTGTTGACAGATAATATCAATGTTTATTTTTTAAGCATCAGATTTCAGTTTTCACTTTTTAAGCTTTCATAGTTAAAGGACATAATGTAGGGGATCAGAGAAAAATTATTTAGTGACAATGGACATTGAGATTCAAAAAATTAAAGCTTTATAAATGATACAACACAGAGTCATCATGTCAAACTATACGCTGTAAACATCCTAAAGTTATCAAACTTTTTTCTTATTTTACTGATATGTAAGTTTCAGTTATGATTGATGATAATATTTTTTGTCAGTTTGAGCGTGTATGATGAAATTGATGTTTACTGACAGTGACTAATAAAAATCTGAATCTAATTGTAGATAAAAGAGCATTTCCTGCCCAAGCTCTAATTATACCTCTGCTACTGCTCTGCTGTATGAATTCTATATTCCAGCTGGCATTTCACTGAAGTTCTCCCACTTGGTGGCTTGCAGGAAGATGCAGCTCTTCTCCCGCCAATCCCCACTACCCCTCCAGCTTTGTAAGACACGAGGAGTAATTCTTCCCCTCTACTCCACCCTGATTAGATCTCAACTGTAGTACTGTGGCCAGTTCTAGGTACCTCATTTCAGGAAAAATGTGGACACATTGGAGAAAGTCCAGAGAAGAGCAACACAAATGATTAATTGCTGCTCTTCTCTGGACTTTCTCCAATGTGTCCACATTTTTCCTGAAATGAGGCACCCAGAACTGGCCACAATACTCCAGTTGTGACCTAATCCTGGTGGAGTAGAGGGGACGATTGAAAGAGCTGGGTTTGTTTAGTCTGGAAAAAAGGAGACTGAGAGGGGACATGATAACAGTTTTCAAGTACCTAAAAGGTTGTCATAAGGAGGAGGGAGAAAAATTGTTCTCCTTAACTGCCGATGATAGGAAATTTTTCCTAATGTCCAACCTAAACCTCCCTTGCAGTAATTTAAGCCCAATGCTTCTTGTCCTAACTGTCAAGGTGATTAACCACTGGAACAAGTTGCCTAGGCAGGTTGTGGAATCTCCATCATTGCACATTTTTAAGAGCAGGTTAGACAAGCACCTCTCAGGGATGGTTGAAGAGGGTACTTGGTCCTGCCATGAGTGCAGGGACTGGACTCAATGACCTCTCATGGTCCCTTCCAGTTTCTATGATTCTATGTAGTTAACATCAGTTGGCTCTGGGAGTCTAAGTGGGGGCAGAACTTCAAAGCATTTTGCAGTGCTGTGCCTACATCCCTCCAGATGGACGTTCTGTCACCAGGGTTTGGTAACCTGGTTTCTACCTGCAGAAACCAAGATGTGAATCAGGTTCACAGAGTCATACCTAAATTCTAAAGCCAGTGAAGTGCAGCTATTGAAGGGCACAGTACTGTGCACTTGTAATGAAGTGGAACTTTTAGGAAAATGGAGACAGACAGGTCTTTTCAACATAGTACAGCAAAATACAAAATAGGGATTTCCAAAAGCACTTAAGTGATTTAAAAGAACATGTCCTATTGACTTTTCAGAGACACTCTCTTCGGGAAATGCAGGAGAATTAGCATCTCTGAAAAGTTAATTGGACAGAAGCTCCTAAATCACATGGGCACTTTTCAAAATTTTACCCCAAGTGACTTAAAGGGACAGGTCACATTTTCAAAAGTTACATAGGCACATAAAAGCCTAGATCCTATTGACCTTCAGCAGGATTTATGCTCCTAAATAGAGAGGTGCATACAATGTATGTTTCAGTTCAGGAGCAATTAAAAACATTGAAAAAATTATTCATTTTGGGCTGAACCAAAAAGTAGAATGTCTAATTGATAGAAAAGTCCAAAAAATAATTTCAGGTTAAAGAATAAATTTCATTCAACCTGAAACAAAATGTTTCATTTAGATTTCAAGCATTTTAATTTTTCTTTGATTTTTTTTTTAAAAAAGGAAATTTCTAAACAAAAATAGTTTGAATTGAAAAAAATGGAAATATTTCATATAAAAGTGTCAAAATGAAAACACTGAGATTTTCAGAATTTGTTTGGTTTTGAAAAAAACATTTGTGTGAAACCAGTGCCCAATCACAAAATGTTTGGGGGCCAACAAATCTAGATTTTTTCCCCCACAAATCTTTCAGTCAAAAAATGTCCCCCAGCTACAATCTTGACTTTTGAAAATGAGACTTGGCTGCTTAAGGATTTGTCTACACAGAAAGCTGCTGGTGTGATTCCCAGCTCAGGGTATCTATGATTAAGGTAACACAGTAAGAATAGTGTTACCACAGCAACACAAGGTTCTAGCTGGCCCAAGTACCATTCTAAGATGCTACGTATACACCAGGGCCACTACCTCTTCCCACTATTTGTGCCACTGCAGTGCCCATCTATTTTTAGTATATTAGCTCAATCAGAGATAATGCAGGTTTATCTCCTTTAACAGGGAAAGTGGTTAAAGTATAATTTGATGAGCCCCGGAACCCTCCTAATCTCCAAGCCCCCTTCCTTATTGTCTGGGCCCCCTTCATGCATGTGTGGGCCCCAGCCCAAGTAGGCATTTGCAACCACTTCTAAGTACCAAATGCCTCGGTTATTATTGTCACAAACTAGCAAACACTACATAACACAATAAGTATTGTGATTAATAACAGTGGGGCGTAGGACCTGCCAGCAGCCAGGGCAGGGCTATTTTTAGGGGCCCCGGAACTCTGGCCCCTCAAATTTGGGGGCCCTGGAACTGCGTTCCGGTGCATTCCCCCTTACTTTAACCCCTGGGAATTTCACTATCATCTTGCAGTGCAGCTGTCCCCTGAATTGGTGAGGTATTACAACACTGAGTGTATCAACGCCTAAATACGTTTAAAAATCTTGGCCCATGTGCCCTAATCTCTGTAAATGAGACTTCAGTGGCTTTGAAAATTTTAGCTGTAGATGCTTGAAAAACCCAGCTAGACTCACACCAAGGGCTTGATATAGTGCCCATTTGACTAATGTGGAGTATCAACACAGACTGCATTGAAGCAGGCCGTGAAGAAAGTTTCTTTATGCCTTGTTTGACAAACAAGTTTAATGTACTCACAATTGTCAAGCAGCAAGGTCTCACTGAACCTGACTCACACCACGTAAAAGTTAACTGCAGAATGGTATATTACAAGTGGATTTTCCTTTACACTTAATTAAATGTTATGGGAGTCATCCCGAGGGGGAGGGGGGGTTGTTGGTAAATTGTTGACCAAAGTAAGCCCAAAAATGAGGATTCTTAGCTGCAGGGGAAGAAAAATCAATGAAAGGATGTATTTATGGATTGAGAAACCACCTCAGGCAAACAGCTCTTTGGAATATTCTGTCTTCACTGCATGAAATCCTTGCTCATCAATTTACTGTGAAAAAGCCAATTCTCTTAATTCTTCCAGTCATTTCATTTTAATTAGATTTTATTTTCTGTTCACAGATCAGAAAACTTATTTTAATAGTGATTTATAAAAGCTTGAGGTGGGGACGAAGGAAAGTTCTTCCTTTTACAAAACCCGGCTATGACCTAAGCTTCCATTTGTGTATTGCTATTATTTATCCCAGTTATGTAATAAATGGTTCTTTTCAAGTTAATGAGCTTTCTAAGGAGCACAACATTTCTCAAGCAATTATTCTTTTTTTGTTTGAAAGGTGAGACTTTCATAAAACAAACAAACAAACACCACAGTATTCCAAACTATAGTTAATTGCATATTACTGCTCCCAGCTGCAGAACCTTATAGGCAAGATCATTGAAGTACAATATGTGATAATTAACAGGCAGAAATAAACGAGAAAAATCTCATTTGAACTCCTTTCCAAATCTAATAAATACAAAACTTCTAGTCAATTAAAAAATAATGCTTACTGGAGTAACAGAGCAGTGTGTGGAAAAGCTTATTAACAGCTCTGTCTGGCATTTTCTGATTGCGCGATGCGTGAAAATTTTGTCCAACTTGTTGAAAGTGGTCAGGGGAAGAACATTAAAAACTTGTTAAAAGCTTTTTTAGAAAATGTTACTTAGAGGTATTTGTTATTGTTAATGACTGAAGAAAGGGAAGGAAAGAGATGGAAGATTGTACAGCTTTGTGTGGAATGAAAGGAACTAATTACTCTTCCATCACTATGAAACAAATGTTAAAATGAACTGAGATTTGGATTGTTTGCAAAGTGCGGCTCAGCCAGCAATAGAAGAAAGGTTCTGAAGACAGGGATGCATGTTTGGTAAATGCAGATAGGGTACCATAGGTCAGATCATCAGCTGGCGTAAATTAGCTTAGCACCATTGAAGTTCCGAGAGGGTGGGAAATAGGTTGTGCTGAATTGCATTATCTGGCTACATCTGACTCGCCTGTCCATAAATCAGCATGGTACAGCAGTGATCGCACAGCGGCAGATCTGTATTCTCTCCACACACAGAAGGGGGATTTTTTCCATTTTGTGCATCAATCACAGCTCACTGCAGTGATTCCGCAACGCCAGCAGATACGACTTGCATACAAAGTACTGCTGCCCCATTTTGGCCCAAGGACCTAGTCAAAGAGAAGCTGCATCCCCACCCCAAAACTTCTCCCCAGGTTTCTTCCAAAGACAGATTTTAGCTCCTTCTTCAGGCTGCCTGTCTCACACCATCCTGTTCTTGTCTGACCTCTGTTTCTCTGAGATCTTTTTCCCCTCGCCAGCCGCTCCCACACGCAAAACAACAGTATTTAACCAAAAGCTCCCAGATGGGTTTGAACTTCACACATATCTTTCGTTTTAGGTGGGGCTTATGCTTACAGTTATGTTAGCTGAAGGGAGAGTTCACACCTAGCAATCTCAAGGAGATTTTAACTCCACCCATAAGGAGATTTCACCTAGCTCATAGCACTCCCCAGTTCCCAGGGAAGGATGAAAAGTGCTGGAAAGTTTGGTGGCACTGCAGTAGTAGCAGTGAAATAGAGCATATGCCCATAGCTCCTTTAATTGTGATGCCGTATAGGGATGCGTGGCCACCCCTCCTTGTCAGTCTGTGAGGGATGACATGCCCCATTGCTGTCACTCTGCTAGGTAGGCTCAAAGCAGGGAATAGCTAGCTCTCTTAGCTATCTCTCTAACAGTTGTGGAATATTCCACCCCTGGGTCAGCAGGGCTGCAGCTGAAATGAACTGACTAGTGCTCAGGCAGGAGCAGAGCTGGACTGTAGTTGGCTAACAATGGGCTACTTCCTCCCCTCCACTCAGGCTGAACCTGCATCCAGGGGCCAACATCTGCCTCCCTGGAGTAAGTTGTCAATGGCAGTCCCAGTAGCTCCTCAGTGTCTGGATTTTCGGGCAGCTCAGGAGGAGCAGGCAAGTCCCCAATGCAACCAGAGTCCTTTTTGGGTTCCCACTCCAGCAGCGGGTAAGAGACATCCTTCTCCACAGGTGGATCTCTCCCAGCTGAGCTGGAGGTTCAACTCTTTGCATTTCCTGTTCCTGTCTTGCCCTTCTGCTTCTGGTATGGTGGGCATGGCCTTCTGGCTCCACCCATCATGGGTGGATGGTGGATCCTCGTTGTCAGTCTCAGAGGGAGGTCACACCTCCCCGGTACATGCAGAAAATAGTGGGTGGCACTCTATGGCTTGGGTTCTGCAGGAGGTCAGAGCAGATGATCGCAGTGGTTCCATCTGTCCTTAAAATCTATGACTCATGATTCTAGGCCAGCTGTGTGGCTCTGATCTGCCAAGCAGTGGCTATAAAGTGCAGGAAAGATTGGCTCTAAGAACCAGGATGCTGGAGCTGACTCCCACCAGGGGCTCCATTTCAGATTTTGGTTGGGGGCAGGCAACGTTAGTTGTAATTCTAGGGGCTTCATAGACATGTGAAAACTCTAGGTGTTTTTGTTGTTTTTTGTAGATAATAACTTAAAAATTAGTTGACAGGAGCAATGAATCCAATTCCTATATAAAGAAAGAAAATTACATAAATATTAGACCTATTCACCTCTAATACTAACATGGTCTGACATCTTGTGTCAAGTCACTTAAGGGACACTGGTTAGATTTAAAATTTTAATGTATATTCTTACTCTTGAATACAACAAATGAAAGAATTGTAGAAAAATCTAGATTACTTCTATCATTTAAGCTACTTGCTTTTTTCAGTTCACCAAGCTTGGAATAGATCAGGGGTTCCCAATCCCTGGTCCACGGGCCAAAAGTGGCCCACAGGGCTAATGGCCCATACTGCCAGCTGCTGGCTTGGAGCCAGGCCACAGCTGTCTGGTCCTGAAGTGCAGCTGGGAGCTTGTCTGCAGCTGCCAGCCTCCCTTCCGGTCCCGGCCAGGGCCAGATTAGGGATTGGGGGCAGAGTCAAAGGCTCCAGGGCTGCAGGGGCTGGTGTGGGGGCCGCCTGCTGGCATGGCCACTGCAGGAGCTTGGGCCACGCTGGTGCTGCTGGCTGGGGCCCACACACTTGCCAACAACTTGGCCTTGTTCATGGGCATCCAACCCCTTTTTCCTTTCCTTTCCTTTTAAAAAAAAAAAAAATCAATTTTTTCCAAATTTTTAAAAAATCATTTTGCCTCAAGGGCCACAAAATATAATTTTTAGGAGCCTGAAGGGCCACTAGTCTATTTAATTAAAATGAATTAAAATGTAATAGATTTTAATTAATTAATTAATTATAATTAAAATTAGATTTGAATTTAATTAATTAAATTTTAATTAAATAGACTGGTGGCCCTTCAGGGTTCTAAAAATTATATTTTTGGCCCTGGAGCCAAAAAGCTTGGGAAACACTGGAATAGATCATTTAACTTTTGGAGACCTACTACTAGGGCAGTTTATACTGCACCAGCCTAAGGCTATAGGGGTGTTACCATAATACAAATAATAGAGCAGTGGCTGACTTTAAACAGGAGAGAAACTGATACTTTCAAGTCACTTGCCAGTCTCAAATGTTAAAAAACAATGAGTCACATGAGACACATTTGTAAGCTTTCTCCACAGCCATGAGGGTTAGAAACTTACTTTTCCTTTAAGAATGAAGGCTGAAATCATCACAAATCCACTTGACACTTGGAGCTGGGGCTCTAAGGCAAACAATAAGTACCATGAGACTCAGGGCTTGTACACACTGGGGGTAGGGTTGTAATTCGATTTTAGGTTGTTGAATTACAGAAGGCAAAGGCGAGTGATCACAGCTTGCTCGGGGCCTTGCACCCCCACTGCTCATATTACTTCCTGATATGCATTGTACTGTGGGTAATAGGTGTCCTGGCTTGTGGGGAGGCAGTCGTCCTCCATTCACTCCCAATCCCCTCTTCTCTAAAGGAAAAAAAAGCAGCAAAAGCTTTCCTTGCTCTTTTTCTGCCACAGACACAACAGAGAGGCACAGTGCTGAATGCAGAGAGAGGAATTAATTGTAAATTTTCCGGGGCTACAGGCAGGGGAGGAGCTATGTTGCTATAGTGTAGCAGATAGGAAAAACCAGAAAAGCTGCTCTCTGGCCATACGGACCTAAATTTGAATTGTAAATTTTGACTTTAGTGCTACGCCACTTGTTGCAGGGGTGATGTTAGCAGGTCAAATTACAGCTCCATTTTTTTTTCGAATTTACTGCTCTGACAGTGGAGACACAGGCTATAGAAGGTCAAGGTAAGCAGCATTATTTTGAACTTCACTGTCAGGGTAGACCAGAGCTCACAAAATCAGGAGAGCCGGCAACATTGCTTTCACTACTGTTTAAAGGCTAGTTACTTTCCTGACATCTTAAATGTAACAAGACCAGGGCTGAGTTGCAGTTTTCACAGGAGAATTTAAAAACCAAATACTAAGAAAATTCCACATTTTTTTTTTAAAGTTGAGAGGAAAAGAAGACTTTCAGAAGTATAACAAGGCCACTACAAGTAAGAAAGGAAAATAAAGAGGCACGGGAGCTCTAGGAAGTTCTTCTTGAAAAAATATTGGAGGGTCACAACTTCCAGTCCTTAATCGGGTAAAACTCCTGTTCCTATCAGCCCGTCCACTCAGCTATTAATATGTACTCAGTAAGTATACATCTCATACTTAAATATCTGAGCCCTCTAATCCAGCACTACACATTTTATACACATTGGTTCAGGGACAACATTTTCTGGCATATTCTGAAAAGTGCTGAGCACACAGATGGTGCCCAGTGAATAATACAGATCATGACAATAATCGTCGGTTTTATGGACTTTGTCGTTGCAGTCTCTGTTTTTTGTTCTGGCTTTGGTCTGAATACACCTGAAACCCTATGAATTTGAGGCATAAACACATCTGATACTGACGTGACATCTTCTCATTCCTTCCTTTTCTCAAACTCAGAACAAAAAATAACAAAAGAAAATGGTTTTCAGTTAAAATGTAAAATTGCACAGCAGCCATTGCTCTACAACCCAGCATGCTGCAGAACTTGCCACCCATTGGGGTTAAGTGATCTCCTTTCATTTGACTCTTATTCTTGCTCTTTCTTCATCCTTCCTGACTGCTGTGCTGCTTTTCATCCTGCCAACCATGACATCCTCCACCTGTTGCCCTGACAGTGAGATTCCAGTATATGGATAAAGGGCTGCAAGGAACCTATTTTCTCCTCTCTTCATTCTTGCAATCGATCATCTTTGGAAATGACAAGGCCCACAAGAGTATCTAGGCTTGTGGACATCTCTGTGGGGGCCAATGTGTCTTTGGTTTCTTCCTGCAAGCCCCACTGGAATGGGTACACCATTGCTGCTTTGTTCCTCTACGTATCTGCTGTGAGGCAGTGGAAGCATGCTGCATAGGAGGCAACTGTGCCCGGCCCCTGCTAAGGTCTCCTTCGGGTGGACTCAGCCTTTCGAGTGCAGCGTGGGTTGTTGATGGCCACTTTCTAGGATCAGCGTGCGGTTACCAGTGAGGCATGGTATGCCCAATTTGCAAATCAGTAAGGTTTAATGTACAAGGATTTCTTAGCTACTATGTTCCAAAGGGGGAGCTGTGTTAGTCTAGTTCAGCAAAACAAACAAGGAGTCCTGTGGTACTTCTAAAGACTAACACATTTATTTATCGTATGAGCTTTTGTGGGAGAAAATTCCACTTCGTCAGATGCTTTGAAGATGCTTTCAAAGCATCTGAGGAAGTGGGATTTTCTCCCACGAAAGCTCACGCAATAAATAAATTTGTTAGTCTTTATAAGTGCCACAGGACTCCTTGTTTGTTTAGATGGTTAGTTTAATACAATGCCAAAAATTAACTACACTATATCATACTCACTAGCCAAAGAGTTTTGTGTTCACTCAAGAGGCTTTATACAGGAACGGCTGTCTTCATGAGCCCTGCCAGGTGATCGGGCCAACAGCATCTCTTGCGGAACCAGATGGTGGTGGAGCATGTTTCCTTGTCTAAGTGGTGGCATTTTATACTCTTTTGTACACAGCATCCTTTCATTCACTTATCTTGGGTGACGTTCCCATGTCCTTCAATGTCTGTATACTTCATTGCCTATAATAACCACATATTTATGTTCTCACCATGATAATTGGAGCAAAACAACATCTGGTAGTGGAAGAGGCGGTGGGAAAGAATTCACCTTAATGTAATGTGTATAATTTTTTATCTGTATTCATCTTTATCTATATACAATTGTAAACTAACAAGCTATTTGCTGTGTTGTGCCAGCCCCACACTACTTTCCATCTGCTGCGAGGCGCACAAACTGAGATACCGCAAGGTTACTCAGCACTCTTTTGGTCTCTGCCAACTTGTAAAAAACAGTCAGGCTACTGGGGCTAGGCCTCAAACAGTGGCCAAGCATCTCAGGCCAAGCTAAGCCTCCAACATGGGTCATCAAAGAAGGTTGATGTCAACTGGAGAAAGGTGTCCCCATCTGACAGTGCTGGACTATGACTTTACATCAGGGGGAGGCCCGGGATGATTAGCAAGGCCACCTGGTCAGAGGCATAGATTCTGGGGTACATCAGGAACAGAAGGGTTCATGAAATCCCAGGACTCTGTTTTTGAGGCACCTGCTTGGGGCAAGGTGCTGCCATCTCTGCTTGTAGCATTGGCATTCTAGGCACTGAGCTGCCTCATCTTCTCTTGCATCTGCTGATTTTCCCTGATCAGCTGAGTGACATGGGCCTGCAGCGCTTGATTATCTGCTTGGAGGCGGAGGGACCAACTGGGTAAGTCCAATGCTTTCCACGGAGGTGCCAGTGTAGCTGGATCCATCCTTCTTGGAGGCTCAGTCCCACTGGGTTATTGTCGTCTAGTTTATAGGCAGCCGGTATACCTAGTGGTCAGAGCTCAAGACCACCGCTGGGAGGTGAGAGTCTGCTGGGTCAGGATACTGGGAGATCAGAAGCAAGAGAGAAACTGGGGATGCGACTCACAAGTCGGGAACCAGAGTCAGGCCAGGACAGGATATCAGGAAGTCAGAGACAAACCAACAATCAGAACCACAAATCAGAGGTCAGGAACCGAACCAAGCCAGGATGCCAGGAAGTCAAGCTAGGGGAGTGGGAGCGGGAGGCACAAAGTACATGTATAGAGCAGGCAGATCCAGTTGTTCAGACAGCTTTCTGTTCTTGGTTTAAGTGGGGCCAGCAGGCCAATCAGCTGCTCTGGGACTCCGCCATTAGGACTTCAGGGGCAGAGTCTCACACTGGGGCTGGGCTTCATGGATTGTGGGCCAGGAGTTGTCAGTAAGCTGCCAAATGGAGTGTTGAAGCATGGCTGCTCCTTTGGGCCAGGATTGAAACCCACAAGTCACGACAGAAGGGGTTTTCCCAACAATGTAATTGATCCTCCTTTCTGAGAGGCAGTAGCCAGCTCTATGGAAGAATCCTTCTGATTACCTAGCCGCCTCTACACTGGCAGTTAGATCAACCTAACTATGGCAGACAGGGTGCAACATTTTTACAGCCTTGAGCAATGTAGCTAGGGCAATCTCATTTTTAAGTGTAGATTAGATCTGAGTAAGGGGCAGTCCCTGCCCGAAGGAACTTATGATCTAAGGCCGTGATCCTGCATACTCGTTACATATATATTTTTACACCTAACATTTGGGTCAACCTAGCTAATTCACTGGGGGATTTGAAAATTCACACTCAAGAGAGTTATAGATAAGCTGACCTAAACCTTGATATAGACATTGGTAGTCAATGAAAGAATTCTTCCATTGACTTAGCTGTCACCTCTAAAGGAGCTGGATCAGTGGTGTGCCATGACGATTTTAGTAAGGCATTCCTTTCTATACCTGTAGGTCTTAGGTAGTCCAAAATAGCATCCTTCATGTGCTGTCACCTTGTTCTACAAAATGGCAACTTCCATGTGCATTCATCAGCTGGAAGGAACTGTCTCACAGGCCATATCCAGCCTGTGGGCTGCCAGGGCATACAATGTGTGCCTTGCTTACACAGACAGCTTGCCTGGGGTGGATTTACTACAGCGATGGAAAAACCCTTTTCATTGCTGTAGAAAGAATCTACAGTAAGGGCATGCTTGCACTGTAAACATGCCCTAAGTATTTTCATTAGGACTTAAGGTGGGAGAAGAGCATGAGTATCACGTTTAATAGATGAGAACTGAGATACATATATTTAAGCCCCGCTGCAGCAAAGTACTTAAAGAATGTGATTAGCTTTAGCAATCCCATTGAAGTCAATGGGACCATTTGGATGCTTAAATGCTTTGTGCCATCAGGGCCTCGGTGATGTGCTCAACATCACATCACATAGGAGATTTGTAGCAGACTGAGGAAATGAACCCAGATTTCTTAAATCCCAGTCCAGTGCTTTAACCATAGCACTCTCTGAAGAACGCCTCTTTCATGCTGTGGGAACACCACACACAGACGGAGCTTTCCATAACACACCCATTGCAAAGCACCTTGTTTTTTGTCAAGATGAATCTGAACTTCTGTATCAGATTATACGTTTACCTTGCTGATTTAGACCTCTGGGTCATGGCTGATAAGCAGAAAGAATAGCAAATATGGCAGACAACCAGCTTGTCCGAACAAAGAAGTTGTCGGCGAGCTTTAACACACAAAGGAAGCTTACAAGAAGTGGAAGCTTGGGCAGATGACGCAGGAGGAGTATAAAAATATTGCTCGAGCCTGCAGGAGTGAAATCAAGAGGGTCAAAGCACAATTGGAGTTGCAGCTAGCAAGGAGTATGAAGGGTAACAAGAAGGATTTTTAGAAGTGTTACAAGCAAGAAGGTGGTCATGGAAAGTGTGGGCTCCTCACAGAATGGGGGAGGCAACTTAGTGACAGATGATGTGGAAAAAACTGAAGTACTCAATGCATTTTTGCTCCTGTCTTCATAGACAAGGTCAGCTCCCAGTCTATTTCACTGGGCAGCACAGAATGTGCACGAGCTGATCTGGCCTCAGTGCTGAAAGAGCAAGTTCAGAACTATTTAAAAAGGTTGGGCGTACACAAATCCACTGGGCCAGCTGCAATGCATCCGAAGATGCTGAGAGACGTGGCTCATATAGAATCATAGAATCATTGAATCTTAGGGCTGGAAGGGACCTCACGAGGTCATCTAGTCCAACCCCCTGCTAAAAGCAGGACCACTCCAACTAAATCATTCCAGCCAGGGTTTGTCTAACCGGACCTTAAATGTTTCCAAAGATGGAGATTCCACTACCTTTCTAGATAACCCATTCCAATGCTTCACCACCCTCCTAGTGAGAAAGATTTTCCTAATATCCAACTTCGACTTCCCCACCTGCAACTTAAAAGCATTACTCCTTGTTCTGTTCTCTGTTACTGGTGAGAACAGCCTAGCTCCCTCCTCTTTGGAGCACCCCTTCAAGTAGTTGAAGGTTGCCATCAAATCCCTCCTCAGTCTTCTCTTCTGCAGGTTAAATGAGCCTAGTTCCTTCAGTCTCTCCTGGTACATCATGTGCCCCAGTCCCCTACTCATTTTTGTTCCTTCCACTAGACTCTTTCTAATTTGTCCACATCCTTTCCATAGTGGGAAGCCCATAACTGGACACAGTATTTCAGATGTGGCCTCACCAGTGCTGAATAGAGGGGAATAATCACGTCCCTCGATCTGCTGGCAGCACTTCTACTGATGCAGCCAAATACACCATTGGCCTTTTTGTCAACAAGAACACACTGCTGACTCATATCCAGCTTCCCGTCCACCATAACCCCCAGGTCCTTTTCTACGGTGCTGCTATTTAGCCGATTGATCCCCCGCCTGTAGCAGTACACGGAATTTTTCCATCCTAAGTGCAGGACTTTGCACTTGTCCTTGTTGAACCTTGTGAGATTTCTTTTGGCCCAATGCTCCAATTTGTCTAGGTCTCCCTGAATCCTATCCCTGCCCTCCAGCATGACTACCATTCCCTCCAGCTTGATGTCAACTGTGAATTTACTGAGCATGCAGTCTATCCCATCATCCAGATCATTAATGAAGATGTTGAACAGAACTGGCCTCAGTGTTATGCAAAAACAGCACCCAGGATCTTTTCAAGGGGGAAAAGGCAGTATGCCGCATTTATTACAAGAAACAAAATTAACAACTATCATCTTTTACACACACACACACACACACACACACACACACACACACACACACACA
>ML685839.1:8394294-8440391 GCA_007922175.1 Pelusios castaneus
ACACACACACACACACACACACACACACACACACACACACACACACATGCCAGAAGATGTTCTACAGTTTATAGTTACCAGTCCTGATTGTGGCTTGAGACCGCAGCTTGGGTTCGTTGCTGGGGTTCGTAGCTCGTAGCAGCTACCTGGCCAGGGAAGCTGAGCCCAAGGGAAAGCGGGGTCACTGTTGGGCGTGCCCCGATGCTCCTTTCTCTTTGATGTTGACGCTATGCAGATCGTTACCCAAAGCCTTGTGATCTCACCCAATCTTTATAGGACTTTAGTTCTTGGTTTCTGCTGGGTCATGCTGCGTTAGGGGCTTGGTGACCGTTGGTCGCCAGACAATAGCAGACATAACTTTCTTGATTGCTTTACATTCTTTTCTTTCTGGGGTGGATTCTTCTTTGTGCTTTTCAGGGGTTTCTGCATTCTTCAGTCATTTAGATGGTACTTCATCAGGACAGGCTGGTATTTGAGACTGATTCCATCATATACACACCTGGGTCATACTTGGCGTCTGGGACTGAACTTATCACATGCACACTCTTCATTCACACATCTAAATGAATTTACAATTACAGACATTAATGAAGATGGAGTTTTACAATGATAACATTGAGTTTCAGTTACAATGTGGAGTTTGTTACAATACAGAGTTTGTTAAAATGTATACTAAAAGGGATTCCAAAAATAGATACAAAAATAGGTACAAAAGATACAATCTCTAAAAGACTTTAAGTAGGCAAACAATTTTATTAAAAACACAAGTCTAAAAGAAAACACAAGTAACAGATAGAGAACTTTGTTATGACAGATTTTTAAAAGAAGCGGCTTTTTCAGCCGGGAGCAAAAGCGACAGTCGAAGCAATTTATGAATGGCTCAATTAATTCAGTTTATGAATTATAATTGACATAGTTTATGAATGAGCAACAATTGAGATGATTTTACCCATGTGATTTTACCCAAGTACCCCTACACCAAGACCGACCCCTGGGGCACTCCACTCATTACTGGTTGCCAACTAGACATTGAGCCATTGATTCCTACCTGCTGAACCCATCGATCTAGCTAGTTTTCTATCAACCTTACTGTCCATTCATCCCACCCATACTTCCTTAACTTGCTGACAAGAATGCTGTGGGAAACCGTATCAAAATCTTTGGTAAAGTTGAGGTATATCAAGTCGACAGCTATTCCTTCATCCACAAATCCAGTCATCTCATCATAGGTTGGTCAGGCACAATTTGCCCTTGGTGAATCCATGCTGTCTGTTCCTGATCACTCTATTTTCCTCCAAGTATTTCAGAATGGATACTTTGAGAACCTGCTCCATGATTTTTCCAGGGATTGAGGTGAGGCTGATTGGTCTGTAGTTCCCTGGATCCTCCTTTTTCCCTTTCTTGAAGATAGATACTATATTTGTCTTTTCCCAATCATCAAGGACCTCCCCCATTCGCCACAAGTTTTAAAAGATAATGGCCAGCAGCTCTGCAATCACATCGGCCAATTCCCTCAGCACCCTTGGGTGCAGTTCATCCGGCCCCATAGACTTGTGCACATCCAACTTCTCTAAGTAGTCTCTAACCTGACCCTTCATCACCGATGGCTGCTCTCCTTCCCTCCATTCTGCGTTACCCAGTGTAGTAGCCTGGGAGCTGCCCTGTGAAGACTGAAGTAAAAAAAGCATTGAGTACTTCAGCCTTTTCCGCATCATCCACTAGGAGGATACCTGCCCCATTCAGTAAGGGACCTACACCATCCCTGATCCTCTTATTGTTACTGACATACTTGTAGAACCCCTTCCTGTTATCCTTCACATCCCTTGCTAGCTGCAACTCCAATTGCCCTTTGGCCTTTCTGATTTTATCTCTGCATACCCCAGCAATATCTTTATATGCCTCCCTAGTCACCTGTCCAAGCTTCCACTTCTTGTAAGCTTCCCTTTTGTGTTTCAGCTCACCGCAGAGTTCTCTGCTAAGCCATGGTGAGCGCCTTCCATAGTTGCTGTTCTTTCTGCACATTGGAATGGTATCTTCTGTACCCTTAGTAGGGTTTCTTTAAAATATAGCCAGCTCTCTTGGATGCCTTTCCCCTTCAGATTAGCCTCCTAAGGGATCCTGCCCATCAGTTCCCTGAAGAAGCCAACATCTGTTTTTCTGAAGTCCAGGGTCTGTGTTCTGCTTCTTTCCTTTCTTCCTTTGATCAGGATTCTGAACTCTACCATCTCATGCTCACTGCTGCCCAGGTTGCCATTCAATTCTACTTCCCTGATCAATTCTTCTCTGTTTGTAAGCAGATGATTGCAGAGCCATTGGCTATTATCTTTGAAAATTAGTGGCATTTGGGGGAAGTCCTGGATGACTGAAAAAAGGCAAATATAGTGCCCATTTTCAAAAAGGGGAAGGAGGATAATCTGGGGAACTACAGACCAGTCAGCCTTACCTCAGTTCACAGTAAAATCACAGAACAGAGCCTCACAGATTCATTTTGGAGCACCTGCAGGAGAGGAAGGTGATTGGGAACATCATTGAGCCCTGGCTGATAAGCAGAAAGAATAGCACTCACCAAGGGCAAGTCATGCCTGACCAACCTGATTGCCTTCTATGATGAGATGACTGGCTCTGTAGATGTGGGGAAAGGAGTGGACATGATATACCTTGACTTTAACAAAGCTTTGATACAGTCTCCCACAGTATTCTTATCAGCAAGTTAAAGAAATATGGGTTGGATGAATGGACAATAAGATGGATAGAAACCTGGATAGCTCATGGTGCTCAATGGGTAGTGATCAACAGTTCAATGTCTAGTTGGCAGCCAGTAACAAACAGAGTGCCCCAGGGGTCAGGGTATGTTTACACTGCAATCATAGGGCGTGACTTCTGCTCAAGTAGACATACCCGAGCAAGCTTAAATCTGTCACAGTGAAGCTGCAGCTGCGTAGACTGTCCAGAACATGGGGTAATTACTTGTGTAGTTAACCCACATTGAACCATTTGCTGCCACTACTTCACTGCTTCTGTGCCCAAGCCAGCTAGATCAATGTGAGGTTGGGTGCATTTGCCCATGCGCACTCTAACCCCATGATCGCAGCACAGCCATATCCTGAGATATTTTTCTTTTGTTTTCATTATTCTCCTCATTTTAACTCCTACGCTTCTGTGGTTTTTAATTCTTACTCAGGCATGGATGGATGGATATAGAGAAGAGAAGTGTTGACATACACTTAGAAAGGCAATTTTCACTTGCTTTCATTGTGTCCACGTGGCCTCCACTTTTCTATATCAAAAGCAGACAGATACATGGGTCCAGTGGCATTCACTGAATGGTCACTAACCTTGGTCAGTAAACTTGGCATCATTTCCCCTGCTTGCCTAAACGTAACTGAGCAACCATGAAGGATTGGAATGCACTTCTCTCTGAACACTGTACCCCCACAACAAACCCCTCACAAGAATATTAGACACAACCATGGTTTTATGTTTATCAGCGCTATGCAGGGACCATGCCTGTGATGTGCCAGGAAGGACTTGAGGCCAGTCTTCAGCTGAAGTCAATAGGGTTCTGCTGGTGTACAAGGGTCGGGCCCATGAGGTGTAACTGAGAGCAGGATTTCAGAAAAGCAGAAAACTACTCAGAAAATGTGTTATACATGGTTTAATTTTTCTCTTTTTACTTCAGTGTTCTTTCAATTGCCTATTCACCACTGGGAATTCTGGCTGGTGCTCTGATAGACTGACAGGACCACGTAGTAAAAATAAATTCCAACCTATGTCAATACTTTGAAAAGTAAGTAATGAATCTGAGTGCCTTTCATTTTTTAACTCAACTTGGGCTGCCTTAAAGGGCTCTGATGTTTAGAGGCTGGGTGCTCAGCCCTTCCTGAAAATGTGGCCACCCCTTCTGTATGTTAAGTTTGGCACTGGAACTGTTAAAAAATGCCAATTATTTTTTGTGGGAATTTTTGGAAAATTCAAGGTTAGTTTGTTTTTTTTTAATTAAATTCAATAAAAAGGGTTTCTTTAAAAATGGGGGGAGGTGTTTTGTTTTTAGGAATCTTTCTTTGGGGAAAAATGATTTCCTATAGAAGTTTTTGGGTTTTTTAATTAAAACAATGGAAAATTGTGCATTTTGATTGGAAAAGCAGAGCATGTTGACCAAAATGATCATTTTGTTTTCATTGAAAAGCCATATATTTGCTTAAAAAAGGTTTTGATGAAAAATGTTGACCACTCCATGGAGTATCTAAAATACTAGTCCCTATTGAAAATTTTAGCCTTAATTTCCATTGTGTACATATAATCACACATGACACCATCAGTCTCCCGTCTATGATATTGCCCCAAACATTATTTGCACGTCAAAACTGGTTATTTCCAGTTGACAGCTGAAGCACATTTCCTTCTAACTTATCTTCATTTAACAGTCATCTGAAATCTAAGATTAATACATTGATTTATAAACAACTTCCGTAAGGAGAATAAAATTAAAATGAAGACACAGCTTTTTCCCTGTAGGAGTCCAATATGCCAGACTTGTAGTAGTGATTTGCCTGAGTGTAATTGCTTTTGAGAACCAGTCAGATCACATGACACAATGCTGTTATAATCAAAACAGTAAATCAGCTCAAGCAGTGATGTACCTTGTAATTAAGCAATGCAAGTAATCAGCCTAAACGGAGACCCGCATAAAAGTGTAGTATCATCAAGCAATAACTCAATCACAGCTCTGTATACGATTCGGTAATAACTTGGAAAGGCTCTTTAACTATTAAGCCTCTCCTTTGAAATTCCAGGATTGCTGAAAGACAGAGTCACCTTCCACCTGCAGACAACAACCAAAACCCAGTGACTTCTCCTCTGGTCTTCCCAGTAGGAAGGAGATCCAGGCTGGATCCTACACTGGTGCAAATCAACTTCATTCCATTGCATTCAGCTGAGATCAGAGTCTCTCCTGGCAGTTGTGTCTATACTCCAGAAGTTTTGATTTTGAAAATGAAGGTTTCCTTTGAGCCCAAACAATTCTTTTTTAACTTTGATTTACCAAAAATTTAGAAATGTTTTCATTCTTGGTCCGACCCATTTCAAAATTGCCCAACAAACTGAAAACTGCTATTTGCCCACCTCTACATGTATCAACTACAGGCCTATAGTATTAAGTCCCTGGTTCTTGTTTCTTTCCCATTGTAAAAACTGATTTTATCTCAAAGGGTTATAATGGACCTAATCCCCTATGTTAACAATAACTACCTGTAAGAAACAGATCAGCTTCTTGCCTTCCATTCCTTGAAGATCCATCCAAAGGATGAACATCAGAGCTGGCTGGCTTTTTTTACCAAAATTTTTTGCAACAGATTTTTTTTTAACCAAAACAACAGATTTCCAATTTTTCATCATAAAATATGAATCCATAAAACAAAATGTGGTTAAAATGGTTGGGTTAAAATAAAATTATTTTCAGTTAAAAGGTTTGATTTTTGAAAACTAAAATGAATGTATTAATTTAATATAAAAATGTTATTTTTTATTACCCTCCCCCCACATTTATTTATTTAAACAAAAAAAAAATATGGGTTTCGAAAATCAAGAGAGAACAAGTTTAATTTTAGGTTTGGGATTTTTAATGACAATTCCAAAAAGACTTTAATGGGAAATTTTGAAAAACACATTTTAAAATAATTCAGATTCCTGTTATTTGAATCTTTCATTGAAAATCTCAAATCCAATTTTTTGTTCTACTTTTTTTTTTTAGTTTTCAAAACCTATTTTTGGTTTAAACATATGATTCTTTTTTTTAAAAAACCTCTGATAATAAATATAGTAATTCATTTTCAGTTTTCAAAGTTTTTTTTATCCAAACTCAAAAATTTTAATTGAAAGCACATTTGAAAAATAAACTGGCATTTTCTACTCAGCTCTCATAAAATAGCCTCCCTTTGAAAATGGTCCTAAGTCTGGTGTGAGCAATTGTCTTGGAGGTTTTATTTGTTTTGTTTTACAGTTCAGTCCTGGTTGGTGCTTGTCCTATAAGTGCTTCTTCATTGATTAAAACTTTCCCCTCTACTTGATGTTGGAGTCTTTATGAAGCCAGAGGAGCTTTTATCTCAGCCACACTGCAAGAAATGCCCTTTAGTTGGTTAAATATAGCAGCGTATCTTGGATTTTCATAGTTAATGCATCAGATCCTCCACCTGCCCAGGTTTATTGACAATGGAGAAAGTTTGACCTTTACCTTAGAGTGCTCAGTGCCCTTTTCATTCCAACCCAGTGACAGTTTATTCCCAGAACTGTAACCAGATTGCCTGTTCATGTTTATTTGCTAATGATGAAATTCCACCCCTTGCTGAGCCAGCTCCAGGGTCTAGCTACCAGATACATCCGCCATTCAGTTCTCAAAATTGGCCATAAGTGGGTCTCAAATGATGTACTGGTCTTCTCCTGGCCCTTTGCTCACAGGAGAATTGCACACAGGTTTTCAATAACACAATACCCCTTCTTCTTCAAGTATATCAAAACCAAAAAACCATCAAGAGCTGTGCAACCAGAGGCCAGATGACGCGATATTTTCCTGTTGTTAGTTAGAGGCAGCTTGGATGGGTTGGGAGTCCCATTGTTCAGAGTTGTGGATTTCTCGTGTTTAGGCAGTAACACATAGAAGAGGATGTTGCTGCTATTGATGGAGAACAGAATGCATGACTTATTTTTAAAACCCAGCTATTCAAAGGTACAGCTCCTGTCTCTGGCCCCTGAGCAGAACGAGAGAGAAGGATTCAGAATGAAAAACAGTTGGTCCCTACAGCCTGTGCTTTTCAGGAGAAGAGCTGCATTTTGTGTGACTTTTGGAGGTTTTTGTTGAAGTTAACAAATATACCCTGACAGAAGGGCCTGAAAAAGACCTGGATTGGTATTTAATCTCTCCACTGCTGAGAAAACAGGTCTGCTTTTCACTCAAAACCAACCAACCAACCAGACTCCCTTGGAAGTATCAGCTGTCAGGCTCCTCAAAACCACTAAAAAGTCACTTAGAAAACTATTGGCCAGGATCTGTACCTTAAGATAGGCATTTCTGTGTTCTCTCTAGATGCAAAGCAAAATCACCTTTTTCTTAAACGTACATAGTCAGATGAGGTATACTTGCTCATTTGAAAATTAACACTTACTGGTAATCTTAAAAGAAAGTAAACAAAGAACAACTGGAAGGAGCTTTGTAGTGAAAGAGAAGGCAAATTTAAAATTATATGGCTTTGTACAAGAATGAGATGATTCCAGAGATTTAATACCCAGTCTAGCAAAAATGTGTTTCAGCTTTTAGAGAAAAGTCTTTAAGAAAAACGCCTATTGAATTCATCTAGCTGTCAGTACTGCAATTTTACCAGCCCCAGCACCATGGTTATAATATAGATGTGATGGCTCTGACTATGTTAGGAGACAGCATTAGCTTCCTTGGGTTTTGGGTGTCCTGCAGAGTGGCAGACTATGGAAAAATGATTGAAAGGGAACTCAGTGCACATTTGCTTGCTAAGCAATATGCAGAATACCAAAAGATCTGTCACAGTGCTTCTGAATGACATAGGTCATGCACAGAGGACTAGATTCGTTTGCCTTAAAGTCATGTTTGAGAGTGTTCTAGCAATGTTTATAGCATTGTGATGCAAGGCTGATGAGGATGAGGAATTATTTCCCATTATGAAATTGCCATAGAGCAATGGATGTAAATGGAGAGGGACCATTGTTCAAAATCCAGAGAGCTGTTGGCTTCATCCATGGTCATACCCTTTATTGTTTGCATGTGTAAACTTTAACACTCATGTGTTATCATTATTTGTTTTACAAGCACAGATAGAGGCCCCAGCTGAGGCTGTCTACACTTAAAATGCTACAGCAGCACAGATTCAGCATTACTTCAGTGTAGGTACTGACTACAGTGAGTGGTTCTCCCATCCCTGTAATTAATCCACCTACCTGAGATGGAAGAATTCTTCCACCAACCTAGCATTGTCTACTCTGAGGGTTAGGTCAGGTTAACTGCTTCTCTCAGGGGTATAGGTTTTTCCAGACTCCTGAGGGGCATAATTATCCTAGTGTAACTTTTCAGTGTAGACCAGCCCTGAGATTAGGGTGTCTATGGTCTAGGCCCTGTACATAGCCAAAGTGAAGTCTTGTCTACACTGTAGAGTTTTGTCAACACAAATTATGCCAACCTGCAGCCTCACTGTAATGAATCCACTGTTGCATGTCCTCATGCTCCTTGTGTAGGTGGAGTGCATTCACACTACCAGCTCTTGCATTGACACAAAGCAGCACACTGTGGGTAGCTAACTGTAACAAGCCACCACAGGCTCCCTTTTTGCCTAACCTCCCCTCTTCCTCTGGAGGCAACAAAAAGGGTCTCTCACAGTTTGCACTATGCTTCACCCATGCTCTTTTATTTACAGTGCAGATTACAGTCCTTAATCCCCAAACAAACCCTTCCCTAACCCCTTGCTAGGTCCTGAGGCCTTGATCAGCCAACAAAAATTACTGGTAGAGTCACTACCTTCCTGCCTGGGTAACCTCCTCTGGCAGGAGCTCACTCAGTTTATATACCTTGCCCCAGCTAGGGCGACAGCTGTTCCCTGTTCCCTAATCAGGCCCAGCTATCCCCAGCTCTAATTAGCACATGCAACCCTGGGACTGGCTGGCTCCCTCTTTCCCCAGCCCAGGTAGCTGGGAGAAGGGGGTTAGCAGAGGCATTGAGGGGCCCTCAACTCTGCTACACTAACCCACTTTGCAACTGCACAGCAGTGTGCTCTGAGAAGGGTTTACAATGCCTTATGGCAGTGGTTTTCAGACCATGGATTGCAACCCAGTACTAGATCGCAGACCCTAGCTCCGGTACTGGATCACAGACCCTAGCTCCGGTACTGGGTCGCTGTGCCCTTTGCTCCCACTGCCAAAAGACTGGAATGCATGGCTCGAAGATGTCATTGTTGGGCTGCGGGCAGAAATGATTTTTTAAAGCTGGGTCCTGAGAAAAAAAGTTTGAAAACCACTGCTCTATGGGGCAGGCACAGATCACATGATGGTCTCTGAGTCTCATCATTCCATGGTCATCCAACTAGACTGACAGCCACTTTTCAACTGCTCTATCAGCCAAACTGACACTGCTGAACACAAGCACAAGAAACCCATGTAACTGTGTGAAGGGGGCACTGTGTGTGAGTGAGAGAGAGAGAGAAAGGTTGTGTGTTGGGGGAGAGTGTGTGTATCCATATGCTGTCTCTTTAAGTTCAGACAGCAGCCAGAAACAACCAATTCTGAGGCAGAAGCTGGTGCACAGAGAGCTGATGTACCCCATCCCTGCAACCCCAGCTCAGCAGTGTGCTGTACATCAGTGGGAGGAGGACACTCCAACATCAGCCCCTACCTCCCCGTTTCTTGCTCTGAACAGCACATCAGAAATCTATCCCTCATTCCCCAGCAGCAGCCCTGCATTGCCTGCCATTGGAGAGCAGGATTGATTCCCTGAATATTCTCTCACAGCTTCGTCACCCCCACAAACCCCTCAGAATGATCCATCCCTTCCCCTGTAGTCCAGGCACAACTGCATTCACTGCCAGGAGCCAGCATGCTCAGACGGGCAGAAGCTGTGCGAGTTGTCCACCCTGAGCAATTTCCAAACTTCCTGGAGCTTGAACAGGAGAGGGGTGCATGCTTGTGGAGCTGGACTGCAGGAACTGCAACAAGTGTTCAAAACATTGAGCAGAGCCATCAGAGTGGGCACTTTGGGATAATTTATTTATTTAATTTAATCACTAATTTATTGCCAAAACTCTCTGTAATATAGACCAGCCCCGAAAGTGAGTGTTTACAGTCTGAATAGAGAACGCTGACAGTGGATGGAAGTGCAAACAGAGAGAAGGGACTTGCCCTAGGTCACCCAGCAGGAGAATGGTAGAGGTGGACATCAAAACCAGATCTCTTAAGCTCTAGGCCAGCAGCTTGTCCTCTAGACTATGCAGCCTCTTCAATGGCAAAGCAACAGATCTGACTGGGACCCTGCAAGACATGGAAAAAGCCTCCCCATCTCCTTCCAGTAAATGGAAACGATGAATTCATGGGGTCTTTAATGCTGGACCTATGCAGGGTGTGAGCCTCTTTATTTTGAACTCAGTGGAAGGGCTCCCATTGACTTCAACAGGTGTGGAATGTGAATGCCTGCCCAGCAACTGGTCTGCCAGCTGGGCTCTGGATTTGCCTTAGTATTTGTAAGACAGAATTGAAACTAAAGACCCACAGCCCAGAACTGGACAGATTCCGGTCGTTGTGTCCTGGTTGGGGCTGGCTCTGGCCCCATCACCAAAGCAGCTCATTGATGCTGGCCTGATCTCTGTTTCAAACACATGCAGTATTCATTATTAATAATCTGGAAACGTGAAAATGCTCAAAGCCAGTGAATATTGAAGACTCATCAAATGAGCGACCACATTTAATGACATGGACCAATGGTCTGTGGAAAACCAATGCACAAAAATGCAAAGGCTTGAAGATGATACCTGGCCAGATACTGAGCTCAGCTACATGGGTGTAAATCTGGAGAAAATCCCCTCCGTCCATGGAGTTTGTTATACCAGTGTCAGGGCTTGATCCAATTCCCACCGAAGGGTTGCCTAGCCGTATAGACACTGAAAACACTGATCTGGGACTGAAACTTCTATTCTTAGCCCTCCACGCTCTCCCTGTGTGACTTCAGGCAAGCCGCTTCATCTCTCAGTGCCATGTGAGGGCTCTCACTGCTCTGTAACTTCTCATGGATTTCACTTGCGCTTGCTCACAGAGGTACTTCTGCAAAAGTGGATGATAGCGCCCCTCTTTCCTAGTTCCCTTGGGTGCCCCATTGCTCTTTAGGCAGTAGGGCCTAGTAGAGAAAGCACTGGACTAGGACCCAGGACTGGGTTCTACTCCTGGCTCTGCAGGGATGCTGAATGAACTTAGGTGAATGAGTCCTCTGTGGCAAAGTCGACAAGCCTAAAGTCGAACTAAAAGGAGGTTTAATAAAGTCAACTTAATTTTCATTGTCGACTTTATTTTCCTTAAGTCGACTTAAGCAGCTTGCTTAAGTTGACTTAAGGAAACTGTAGTGTAGATGCAGAGTAAATTAAGTCGACTTAATTTACAAGTGTAGACGCACCCTGACTGCCTTTGTAGGGGAAGGACTGGCTTCCCAGGGCCAATAACAAGGCCACAAAGACCTGGAGAGGGGGTAGGAAAAAGTATTCCCCTGAGTTCTGTGTTGTGAATGTGTTTCTTTTTGTTGGGTGGAGGAGTACTCCTTGGGCCTGCACTGAGGCCCATCTGGAAAATATTGAGAAATAAACCCAGAGTGGGAGAATAAACACCGTCCAGAGTGGGGCTCACTTATTGCAGGCCCCACCTGTTACGAGTTGAGGAAGCACTGATCTGCCAAGGTGGAGGAGGTGCCTTGCCACATGTAGTATCAGGAGCAGGATGTTGGCACAGCGGTCTATCACTGAAGCAAGGGAAATCAACTCTAGAAATGGATGACATGGTGAAGGCACTGGTGCAGGCCATGGCAGCACAGCAAGAGAGTACAAGAGTCTAAATGGGCCACCCAAAGGGAATCTGTATGGGTGCAACAGGAGACAAATCAACTACTGAGGAATCTGTCAGTCCAGACTGAGCCATCCTGCAGAAGATGGTGAACCAGCTGAAAGCTCTGACTGCTCTGGCACATGGCCATGATGGGACCTGATCTCTAAGGGCCAGCAGTTACCTGCCAAAATTGATGATGGAGGATGACCTGGAGATGTACCTCCTCAAGTTTAAAAGAAAGACCCTTGGTGGGTCCAGGCCCCAAGAACAGTGGGCCACTATACGTGCCCCTTTCCTGTGGAGAGGCCCAGAAGACCTAGCACAACATGGCAGCAGAGGCCGCTACAGACTACTCCCAGTGCAAAGCTCAGATCCTGGTGAGAGCTGAGGTGATGACAGCTATAAAGACCCAGAGGTTTCACAAGTGAAGATACCAGGGCAGCAAAGAGCTGAGGCCACAACTGTTCCACCTGATCCACCTAGAACAGAAGTGGCTGTTTCCTGAGACCAGAGGAGGATTAAGGGGACTCAGGGCCCTGGGCCCTGGCCTCCCAGTGGCCCACCCCAGCCTGGCACCATGGCCCCCCACCAGTGGCCCCTTCCATAGGGTCCTGGCCTCCCACCAGTACCCCCCCACCCCACCCTGGGGTCCCCTGGGGGATGGCATGGCTGACTGGCATGTGGTGCAACTTTAAGTGTAGCCTTCCAAAGTCACACTGGAGACTGTGCATGCCAGCCATCCTGCCCCCCGGGCGAACCAGCCAGCCCAATGGTGGGGCGGAAGAGTGGAGCCCGGCCTCTGGGTTAGGGGCGCCCCGCCTGCAGCACTGGCAGAACCGAGAGCCCCCAGATCCTCCCCTGCCCAACATGCACAGTGCAGAGAAGATTATAGAATTCTTAGTGTTGGACAGATTCACAAGAGGACTACTAACAGACCTGTGAGTGTAGGTTGTCCAAAATGACCCGTACTCTTATAATGATTTGGTCACACTCACAGAGAAGCATTTAAAATCTAGATAACTTTTTGGACTACCGGGGAAAAGCTGTGTCAGAACAAGAGGCCAGTCTCAGCCTTGAAGACCTGGATCTCCAAAAGTTCAGGTAGGACTGTGTTGGGAAGGATGGACACCAAAGAGTGGCCTAAGGCCATGAAGGAACTTGGAGTACTGAGGAAAGAACATTGTGGGATGAGAGCATGATATTGAAAGTGGTAAATCAGGACAGATAGGTAAGCTAAGTGACCAACTGGGAAAAGCATGATTCTTGTTCATCCTCAACCTGACCAAAGGTTATTGACACATCCCGTTGGCCAAGAAAGCCAAAGATGATTGCCTTTGCTACACCAGTATTGTACCAGTACATCATACTTCCTTTTGGATTACATGGGGCTCCAGCAATTTTCCAGTGGCTCATCATGGATAAGCTATTACCTTCACATGCTGTATATGCCACCACTTACCTCAATGGTGTTATCATACACAGTCAAGCCTGGGGCACGTACCTGGAAAAGGAGGGAACACAATAGAGGATCCCTAAGGAATGCAGGTCTCACTGTAAATCCATCCAAATGTGTTATAGGGCTAGCAGAAGCCAAATACCTTGGGCACCTCATGGGGAGAAGTGTAGTGAAACTCCAACTGAAATCCCAACTGGGATACAAACTTGGCCTGGACCAATCTGGAAGAAAGAGGTCAGAGCATTTCTGGGGATAGTTGGGAACTACAGGTGATTCATTCCTCACTTTG
The DNA here is from genome assembly GCA_007922175.1 of Pelusios castaneus. Taxonomy (NCBI): domain Eukaryota; kingdom Metazoa; phylum Chordata; order Testudines; family Pelomedusidae; genus Pelusios; species Pelusios castaneus. Next base: position 8,407,629 of record ML685839.1, read on the forward strand.
GTGCATCACGTACACATTGGTGGACTTGATAAAAGCCTGGGGCCCTGACATTGTGAAATGGACAGGCACATAAGAGGAAGCTTTTAAAAATTAGAGGGCAGCTCTCTGCAGCAATCCAGTGCTAGTATCTCCAGTCTTTGAGGAGTTTATACTACGCTGACAAGGGTGGGGTTGGGGGCTGTACTGTGTCAAATGGTAGGAGAAGAAGAACACCCAATCCTATTCCTCAGTAGGAAAGTCCTTCCTAAAGAACGTGGCTGTAGAGAAGGAATGCCTTGCAGTAAAGTGGGCAGGGAAACACTGCAGTTCTACCTACTAAGGAGCTGGTTTACCTAGACCACACCTCCCTGAAATGGAGGCACTGGAAGAAGAAAGAAAGGCAAGGGTAACAAGGTGATTCCTATTACAACCATTGCAGTTCAGAGCACAACACAAGGCAGGGATCAGGCATGGCAACATTGATGGCCTGTCAACGGCACGTTTCTCAGCCCAAGTAGTCCAAGCCCATGGTGCTGAGTGGGAGGAGATAAACCTCAAGTGGGAGAATAAACATTGTAGAGAGTGGGGCTGGCTTACTGCAGGCCCGCCAGAAGGAGAAGCGCTGAGCTCCCTGAGATGGAGGACGTGCCTTTTCACACTACTCTGTGTCTCAGTTTCCCTGGCTGCATAATGGGGCTAATGATCCTGAACTCCTTTGCGAAGCATTTTGAGAGCTATGATGCAAAGTTCTATATAAGAGTAGGGTTTATCATTTTCATACTGGTTTGGCCTTTTCTGACTTGTTCTGTTGGGCTTTAAATTTCTCAGGTGAAAAAAGTCCCCTGCTCATCATCCTGCTGGATTTCAGGACCATTTGGAAGAACCAGTTTATGCATAGCCTACCATAATTGTCACAGCAAGATAATGGTTTATGCCATGGCTGATTAGACTAAGTTAGTGTCTATAACCTAGTGTGTGTAATGCTTGCAAAGGAGACACAGCATGTTACGTATAATGTATTACTACAAGCAGCCTCTGTCACTTGAATACATGCCCATGAATTAATATCCATCCAGGGCTAGCGTTTCTTCACATGTGGAGAAAAGTAATCATTATTTGCACTTATGTCAGGCCTTTCATCTGGTGATCTCAGAAGCTCTTCTCAGACAATTAACTTGCTCTCCTACCAGTCTTCTGGGGTACTTTAAAGATATGTAATAAGATGAATACACTTTACAGGACAGATTCTCCCTGTTTTTTCCAACCCCTTGCTGCTGGAGTCTCTCCGAACCTCACCCTGCAGCCTGCAGGGTAGAGAGAAAATCAAGGGGCAGCATTCCTGTACTTTGGTTATTCCCAGATGGTATAGGACCCTGGGGGCATAGCTAGCTGCTGTACATTAGGGCAGCCTCAAGACTGCTCTTAAATACACCCTATCCTGACCCTGGTGTAGAGCTGACCTTAGGGTAAGGAAACCATGGCCATGGCCCACTCCTTTATGGCTGCCACTGAGCAAGGGAGACAGCTAAGAATCTGGTTCATCAAGAAATAGGCTCAAAGTCAGTGATGGATCCAGGAGTAAAGTTTAGAAGCCCCATCTCTCAGTCTCCAGCTCTAAACTGCTGGACGACACCCCTGCCCACAGATAAGGCTTCATTGTGGTGCCAGGGTGAGCTGTATGTGTACTTCCCATTTACCAGATCTTCTCAGTGTAGTAGTGAGTGAGTGAGTGGCAAAAAATCCATCCTAATGTCCCCTTGACTTCCAGGGGAGTCTAACCCCACAGATTGGCTGCAACAACCCCACTGCTCAGAGCCCATGGGCTTAGCAATTATCATCACACGTAGCCTCTCAACAGCTACTCTGCACAACATCTAAAGGAAATCCTTGCTCCCTTCCCAAGGACCTGACATTGTTCGGTGCAGGTGGAGGAGGGCCTCTCTCTGCCAGCAGCCTCCCTGACAGCCAGGCTTTACTCAGAATGAAAAAATGGGGGAAGAAAGTGGATCCAGTCTCTCCCCATGCAGCTGATTGTGATGAAAATCTTTTAAACAGCAGCTGCGCAGAGACACTTCTCGGCTGCTATGGAGCACACGATGTCATCCTCTTGTCCTGGCCAGATACCCAATGGGAATGGTAACTGGAGACTGTCCTGTTCTTCACAGCAACAGAGAAACGGTGCCCAGGCCACTCAGGCTTGTGTCAGGTTTACTAGGGGCTGTTTCAGTGAAGGGGATTGGACTAGATTGACCTCCTGAGGTCTCTTCCAGTCCTACAGTTCTGTGATTCTCTGCAGGCTCCATGTCTAGGTGTGGTCTTAGTGAATCCGGGGCCCTGGGCAATAGTCAAGGATAGGGCCCCCCGTGGGGGGGTCCTATCCTTGACTTTTGCCCCCCAGCCTTGCCGGGGCCCCTGCCTACCCCCCTCAGCCAGACTGCCGGCTCCTGATCTTGCTGCTGGCCACACTGCCAGCCCCCCGCCTACCTCTCCAGCCACACTGTTGGCCCCGACCTTGCCATTAGCCACACCACCTGCCCTCCAGCCACACCGCTGCCCCTCAGCTTCACTGCTGGCCCTCCGTCTGCCTCCCAGCCACACTGCTAGCCCCCGGCCTCACTGCTGGTCCCCCGCCGGCCCCCTGGCCACACCGCTGCCCCTCTCTCCTGTCTACTGGCCACATTGTCCTGCCCCTGTGGGCAGGGGGACCTCCCAGCATGGGGCTCGGGCAAATGCCCAGGCTGCCGAGTAGCTAAGACCGCCTATGTTCATGTCAACTTGTTTTGTTGTGAGTGATCCTTCTTGCTGGTTATGCTTAGTCAGGGCAATTTACACCAGCAAAGCTCCTGCAGTGAACCAGAGTGTCTTATCCCATGCCATCAATTTCTTCCCTATCAGCCTGTGCTTTCAGTTCCAGTGCCATGAGGCACAGAACCCTCAAATCCCATCCACTCAGCACCCTGCTGAATTGCGTTCTCGGTTCAGAAGCTCCCAGATGGATTAGACTGTAAAATCATTGGCATGTTCAGTAAATCAGGAACATGAAAAAGCCACTTTCTGTATCCTCTTCCTTTGGTTTCTGGCTTTTGGTGGATGAGGATGCTTCCTCCTTTGGTCTTCAGCCACAATATCGCTTCTCTCTGATTAGCTAAAGAATGATTTTATATTCTGAGATATTCCAGTATCATGCAATGTTAATATGGGAACAGCTGTTTCATAATAGAGATGATACTTTTTGCTGGATTAATTCCTAGACACTTACATTAAAACACTGCTCTTTAAAAAAGGAGATTTTTTTTTCTCCCTTAGTTGAAAGATATCATGATCTGTGTCTTTGTCCCCAGTAAATGTTAAATACCAGTTTGGTGTCCACAATTCAGGAAGAAAGTTGATAAATTAAAGGGTTCAGAGAAGAGCCACAAGAATGACTAAAGAAGTAGAAAATATGCCTGATAGTGACAGAATCAAGGAGCTCAGTCTATTTGGCTTTATAAAGAGCAGGTTAAGGGATGACTTGATTATAGTCTGTAAATTCCTACACTGGGAACAAATATTGAATAAAGGGCTTTTCAATCTAGCAGAGAAAGATATAACAAAATCCAATGGCTAGAAGTTGAAGCTAGGCAAACTTAGACTGGAAATAAGGCATAAAGTTGTTTCAGTGAGAGTAATTAACCATTGGAACAATTTACCAAGGTGTGTGGTGACATCCGGCAATTTTTAAATTCATTATTGGATGTGTTTCTAACAGATCTGCTCTAGGAATTATTTTGGGGGGAAGTTCTCTGGCCTGGGTTATACAAAAGGTTAAGCTAAATTATCACAGTGGTCCTTGTTGGCCTTGGAATCTATGTTGTGCTCTAAGAGCCGGGGGAGAGATTTTCCCCTTTTGCAGAGGGCTTGTGCAATGACAGAAGGCCTCACAAGAGACAGTGACTAAAGCCCTGTTTTCAGGGTTTAGGGGGCATGTCAGCAGTATATAAGCCTTGTGCATGGGGTGGAAAGTCTCACGCAATGGATATATGTTGCCACTCTTGTCACGGCTTGATACATTCAACTCAAATTACATTGCTAGACTGCAACAGGCACAGCCCAGGTGGAGGTTCAGCTGGAGTTGGTCCTGCACTGAGCAGGGGGTTGGATTAGATACCTCCTGAGGTCCCTTCCAACTCTCAACTTCCATAATTCCATGGTGCCTAATATGTTCCTTCCCAAAAGAGGTGTAGAGTCACCTTTCTGGCAATGCTATTCCTCCTCTTCTTTCTCTGAGGAAGGGTAGCAATTTGCTGATGGCTATTTGCAGCAACAAACTAGTAGGACTTCCCTTCACACAGTGCTGGCCTCCCGCCAAATACTGGGATGAAGCCCACCTACTCTGGGGAGGGGGTAAATGGGTAGGGAGCTCTGCTTAATCCTAAGGTCCAGGAAACTTTCATCAGGGCATGATTCCTATTCCCAGTTACCACTGTGGGCCCTGGTTCAGGAAAGCAGTTTGTTCAGGAAGCTTGTTGAAGGCATGTGGTCCAAGCCTTAACCAACTATTTGGATGATCACTGTTATTCCAGCACGACACTAGACAGGAGACTCACCAAAGCCAAGGAATACTTTAGCTCACAGAATAATTTACAGGACAGCTGGAGTGGGTGTGAAATAAACCACTTGCAGAACAAGCCCCTACAGAGAATTTGCCATCATACATGGGCAAGTTGGAAGCCTGTCTGAGAAACTCCAACAAGCCACTAAAGGATAATCAACTCTGCTGTGTAGTAGATGAGACTTATTTTACTCATTCCCCATTAGCGCTTGTGTGTGCCAAGCACAGTAGAACAGCAGCCGTGTGGAATTATCTCCCCCTCCCCATTCCTTCCCCATCTAGCTTCACCAAGCAGATCAGTCCCATGACACTGCAAAACTGAACTAGCAGAGTCAAAGGAGTTGGCAGAGATCTTTTATTTTAATCTGCAAGAAAAATTATCTACTATGCCTGATGCACATCAGGCTGTTTTGTGTGTTTGATCCATGTTGTCATCAGAAGATTAAATTTTGTGAAAAGGATGAGATGGAGAAATGGCACAAGCTCTTAAGGAAACATCAAGCGTAATTCATTAATGACAAGCAATGTGGAGACAAGTGTACGAAACAATGCTTGCTGTACTTAACAGGGATTTGGAGCACATAAATGCATAAGCATTTAAGTCCTTGAATCCTGAAATAATTATCTCTGAATGTGGAACTTTTCTCTCCTTATTATATCTGCACTGTGAGAATATTTAGTAAATGCAATAATTTTTCTCATGAGTTTATACCTGATTTAAGTAAGGACAGGTCATATAGGAGACAATAGAAAAGGACTGTATTGCTTTATCACATCATCTGTTTTCCTGGAAGGTATTTGTTTAGATATCCAGATTCAAAAGCAACCTAAGTCCTGGAGTTGGCAAAACACTTAACTGTGTGCTTAAAATTAAGCACGTGCTTAAATCCCCTAATTTCAGCTAGAGTTAAATATGTACTTAAAGTCCAGCACATGCTGAGACTTAAGCATGTGCTCAAAGGTAAACATATATTTGAGTGCGTCTACACTTATAAATTAAGTCGACTTAAGCTTGCCTAAGTCGACTTAATTTACTCTGCGCCTACACTACACTTTCCTTAAGTCGACTTAAGCAACTGCTTAAGTCAATTTAAGGAAAAATTAAATCGACTTTGTTAAACTTCCTTTTAAGTCGACTTTCTGCTTAAGTCAACTTTCTAAAGTCGACTTAAGCCAGTGTAGATGTGGAGTACCCCTAAGTCGACTCTAAGTCAACTTAGGGGCCTCCAGGGCTTCCCCACTGCCCCCCCTGCCAGGGTGGCTGGCACAGGGAGAGCCTGGCATGCCATCCCATAGGGCAGGGCAGAGCCCTGCCCACCCTGCCCCTGTGCCCTGCCAGAGTCCCTGTCCCCCTTTGCCCCATTGTACCCAGGTACAATGGGGCAAAGGCTGAGCCCCCTGGCACTTGGCAAGGGGTGCCCCCCCTGCCACCATGGACCAGTCCCAGGTCCACCTAGCCCCTACAAGTCAACCTAGGCGTCCAGTGTGGACGCTTTAGGTCAACTTTGTAGGGTCCCCTCAAAGTCGACTTAAAATTTAAGTGTGGACATACTAAGTCGATTTAAATTAACAAGTGTAGACATAGCCTTTGAGTGTTTGCTCTCTCAGGGTCTATATTTTGGTTTTTCACTTCCAACAGTTATCACACTGAGATCTAAAGGGCTCTCTAGGCATCCTCCTCCTGTAGTGGAGTCTGCAGCCCTTTTGACGACACCTTAATTCAAGGCAGATCCAGGGTGGTAACACTCTACAGAACAAGCAGCTTCCCACAGCTTGCATGACAGCTACAGATTGTGTGTGTGCCCGGCATCCAGGATAAAGAACTTCAGGGAAGTTCTTGCCTGTCACAACGGTCACTGAGTTGTTGTATGGGTTGGTCCCAGGACAAGGTGGGTGAGGTAATGTCTTTTATCAGACCGACTTCTTTTGGTGAGGGAGACATGCTTTTGTGCTTACACAGAGCAGCTTCAGGTCTCTCCTCCATCACATCCCAACCACCATGCTCCTTGTGTGCTTTTGTTGTCTGCATTGATTCAGAAGGTTTACAGATCCCCGGTGGTTTGACCTTCAGTGTCCTCTTGGACACCATTCATGGCCCTTTGCTATCTCTAGCCATGAAGTGCCTGTCAGGCAGCACAAGCTGGGCCTTCACGTGGGACAACATCACATAAGTTATTCAGCATGGCTATTCGTATTACCTCTGTACTCCTGCTTGCCTTATAAAGCACACAGGACAGAGTGCACGATGATGCCCACTCCTAACGGGTAGCAGAGGGCACGGTGTTGCACCAGACAGTAGATCGCAAGACTCAGGATCAGCCTGCCGTTTGGTCAGTGATGCAGTAGGGGAGAAGATGCGGAAGACACACAGAGACTCTCCTTCCCTCAACCTCTTGTGCAGTCTGTGTGAGGGCTAGAGAGAATGCCAGTCCCTGTGCTTAGAGGGGCCATTCTATCTCTAATGGGGGAGAGGGGACAGGCCAGAGTGAAAAGCCAGCTGTGTTCATCCTCCTCAATGGCCAATACCTCCAATGACTCTGGGAAGCATCCTGGCTCCTTGAGCAGAGTGCCTTGCCATGCTTCCTCCTTGTTCCAGTGCTAGGCTGTGCATGGACACAGCCCGGGAGCCCCGGGCTGTCCCCCACTGCGTGGCCCTCCCCCTGCCTGGGACCCCACTACAGGGACCAGGATCCTACCCCCTGATCAGTGGGGAAGGGACCATGGGGCCAGAGGGCACTCCTGCTCTGGCCCTGCTCCGGTTTGTCTACCTGGTGTGCGGGTCAGCTGGTGCGTGGCATGGTAGCCCCCAATGCAGCCCCCCAGGGCCACAGGTAGTGTGCTTTGACTCAGACTCCTGTGTGCTAAGTGTCTTACAGTGGAAGTCTGTTGGCATCTCGAGTCAAATGAAATGCAAGTGCTGGAGGAAAAAAACAAAACCAGAAAGGATCACCCTGTTTACAAGTAAAGACAGTGAAGTTATGGGGATACACTGTGCATCCTTCAGTTTGGGAGACAAGCCACCAGCAGGCTTGGTCTTAGGAAAGAGGAATCTTGGCCACCCAGGTTGAAAACAGTGGTAGAAGGACTTGATGTCAGCTAGCCTGTAGGAGAGAGGGACCGTCTAATGAGTTAAATTTAGATAGAAGTGTGTTATAATTTTGTTTTATATGTAACAATTTGTTTCGTTCTTACTTGCTATCATTTGAATCTCTAGTCTTTGCTAAAAAACTTATTCTTGTTTTCATGATAAATGTATCTAAGTGCCAGATGTGTGTTGAGCAGAGTGGGGATTCTCAGTTGAATCTCTAGTGGATATGTGCTATTCTTTTAGAGGTGGCAAAGCTAGGAGACTTAGGGGGTTGCAGCTTAGGGGCAGGCCTGCACCTATCACTCCCCGGCACAGGCTGTGGTTGTATTGCCAGAGTCCCGAGATTTTCAGCAGGAATTGATCCACAACAGGCACAGACAAGACTCCCTCCTGCTAAGGGCAGGTGGTAACAAGGTGTTCCACAATGCTGGGTAGCCCTAGGAAATGTCACACTCACCAGGAATTCCAGGGTCCAACCAGTTCTAATGAAAAGCATTTACAAATCTGGAGCCTGATCCACATTGATGTGAAGGCTCCTTTCTGCTGCCAGAGCATGGTGAAGAGGCCTGAGAGTGAAGGAGAACAAGGTCCTGTCTACCCAATCTGAACAATAGGCATGTTTTCTATTAACCCTTTTTCAAGTCTTGATAACCGGTGCTGGCCCAACTACACTGGGGTTGCAGGGGGCTCATGGCTTGATCAGCCAACACTCACTAGATGTGTGTGACTTGGTCCTCTGGAGTGCACTCCTGAAGCAAGGGTCAGTATTGCCTGCCTCTCTTACTGTGTGTTGGTGAGAGAGGCACTTCTTGTGCATGCCCATTGCACGTTTGAGGAGGGGAGTTCCAAAATCAAAAGATAGAGCAAGAAACTGCAATGTAATCTTCAAAAACAAATAAAACAAAAGCAAACAGAACCCCAAAACACCCAGAAAACCTCATGATTATTTGTGCCAATCTCGTGATTTTTAAGGGCTTATCTTTTGTGATGTTGAATCTTTTTGGGTTTGGCAACTCTAACGTTTGCCAAGTAATTAAAGCTGTGTTACCTCAATCTATCCATGCTTCTGCCCCAGAGTCCTTGTGTAATGCTCAGTAAGTTGCTTAAACCAAAATCTTTCATGGGTGGCCACTAATTTGTGGGTTCTTTATTTTCAGGGTACCTAAATTGCACTGCTAAGGTCTGATGTGCAGATGTGCTGGGCACTCCAAACTGCAGCTGAGATCAATGGCAAGTAGTCTGAGCATGTATGCTTAGTACTGTGAAAAATCATGCCCTGGGCTTCTCAGAGTCAGCTCCCCAAATTAATTGATGCTTGACTATTGTGACTTTAATCTCTCTGACACAATTTTGTATGTATAAACTGGGGATAATGCCATCACACACACATCAGAAGGGCATTGTGAAGATAAATGTATTAATTTTGTGAAGAACTAAGATACTGTGAAAGCATCAGAGAAAAGTCTATTAGGACATTGATAATTCTGTATTCACTGCATGGCTTAGATGGTGTGCAGTTAAGAAGTGCACATGGCTACACACTGAAAGATGAGGATAAAAGGAAATCTTGAATAGCTGTGCATGAAATGAGCAACATCCAGTCTGTGCAATGACTGAGGCAAATATCCTATGGAAAAAATAGTATATGGTCCTGTAATTAAAGACCGTATCATGATGTATACGTCCAAATAGGATGAATAAAGGTTGCATAAGGAGCCTTAATTCGAGCCTTTCCTAACTTTTGAGTGCTTGACATTGCAACCTTCATTTTCTTTTAACATAGTTTCTTGGGTTGTAATCTCTCTCTCTCTCTCTCTCTCTCTCTCACACACACACACACACACACACACACACACCAATTTTATGAACATTGATCTTATGAATGATTGATCACATGAACCATTTTTCCATTCGTGAAGTCATCATTCTCCTGCTGAATGTGACTTCAGTTCTTCAGCCAAAGTTCAAGCAGCTGTACAGCTTTGAAAAGACAGATTTGATGACTAAGTAAAGATGCAATTCTCTCAAACAAAGGAAAATCAGACACATGATAAACATTTGTTACCATTCAGTATGTACACTCTCAGTGAATGATTCATAAACTAACCTGTGCATTGTATCTACTGTGGAGATGTTCAATGTTATGACCGCCCCAGTCCTCAATTAGTTAATAAAATAGGGGTTCTGCTATACATGTATTTCTAGATAAATAGATTAGACACATACATACATATTGAAATAATTGAATCTGAGCCTGGAACCATGTGGGGCCAATTTCTCTGGCTCAAAGTGAGCGCAAACTTAGGGTAAAATTCTATTGATCTGATTCTCATCTCAGATGAACCAGGACTAACTCCATAGAAACCAACAGAGACTTTGATTTTACACCAGCCTATGACGGAGAGGAGGATTAAGTCCTTGGATTGGCATCTTCCATTTCACACCCACTTCGCACTGTCTTTGTACCAGTGTAAATGACTGCACGAGGTGCAAGACTGTGGCCAGTTTGGTTTCTTGGTCTCTGAATGTACTGCTGAGCTAGAACTTTACTCTGCAACTCTGAAGGTAAAGGGGCAGATTCTCAGCTATTGTAAGTGGGCATGGTGCTCTCGATATCCATGGAGTTATGCTGAGGATGTGTTGCCCAATGTGGATAGAATCAGGCACTTAATGGGAAAGGAAAGAGCCCACCAGACTCACCTGGTTGGCTACATTTTATTTTTCTGTTAAAGAAATCAAAGTACAGCATTCTAACATCACATATTTATACATTTGGTCTGTGGTATAAACAGTTTCTTTATTGCAGAACTAGTTTTTCAGGCTCTGGTTCAGCAAATCATCCCTACTCAGCAAAGCACTCAGGCACTTGCTTAAGTGTTTTGCTGAATTCGGATGGATTTAACCACATTAACCACAGGAACCTGCAGAATTGGTGTCTAAGAAGGCCAATCCTAATATGGCAAACAAGACGATTCTAGGGACCTATAAGCTGAATTATTCATTAGTACCATTATTAACTTTCATCTGTGATCTTGTATACACAACATAAAATTCTAACGGTCCTCTTTGCCAGTATCATGCCAAAGGTCCTTAATCTCCTTGGTAATGAAAGTCCTATCACAAATTCATTTCATGCCCAATGAAATGTTAAAAATAAAGATTATCCTGAACATTATGGGTCTGACCTGAAGCTCATTAAAGTCAATGGGTATATTTACACTGACTTAATGGACTTTGGATCATTCTCAGTAGATGAGGGGAATGACAGCTTATGTGATTCCTTTAAACAATCTGGTAGTTAGACACCTAGCTTTTCCTCTAAATCTTCCACTGGACCATCTCCATATTCTTTGCCAAGGCACCTGAAATTTATTTCTTTCGAAATGGAATGAAAACTCAAAAATTTGAAATTTTCTGTGAAATAGAAATCCCACAAAATTTTGATATGAGAATGTTTAAACTTTATCAAAACAATGCCAGAACATTATAATTTAACATAAAATATGAGATATAATGTACATATATATTAAAATATTAATTTTATTAATAGTAAAAATATGGTAAAAATCAAGGCAATCAGTTTTACCTTACCAAATTGGTTTCAAATTACAGCCGGGGAGGTCAAGGTTGGATATTAGGAAAAACTTTTTCACTAGGAGGGTGGTGAAGCATTGGAATGGGCTACCTAGGGAGGTGGTAGAATCTCCATCTTTGGAGATTTTTAAGGCCCGGTTAGACAAAACTCTGGCTGGGGTGATTTAGTGGGAGTGGTCCTGCTTTTTAGCAGGGGGTTGGACTAGATGACCTCGTGAGGTCCCTTCCATCCTTATGATTCTATGAAAATGATTCAGTGTGACTGAAATGAAAGGAGACACAAAATCACTCATTTTGACTTTCTCTCATAAAAAATGTCATTGAAATTGACATCCCTGCAAAATATTTCCATTTAAATGAAATTGCATTTGTTGATAGAAAATTGATCCATCAAAAATTTTTCAACGAATTCTAGCTGGAGACCTCTTGTGTTGAATAGCATGAGTACACTAAAGAGAGATTCTCGAATCTTTCCTCTGCCTAAGTGGTGTTTAAGGGTGGTCGTTGGATGGTGCAACTAGAAAGATTAGGATGGAATTGAGCAAGAGAAAATGTACACCTTTCCTTCTGTTCTGGCCACTGGGCCACGCTAAGGAAATGCAACAAGGAAGATAGTAGGTCCAAGCTGGCCACCTGAGAATTATTCTGGGGTAGGGGATCTCCCACCTCCCTCCTATCCCTCAGCCTCAGCCCTGCTTTATGGAGGAGGAAGGAGTGTGTTGAGGTTGTGGGAGCATGGGCCAGAGCATGCCTGCATTGTATCAATTCATAGCTCCAATAAGGACCATAGCTGGGGCCATCCCTGTGGGGGTGGAACCCAGGGCCAATTGGCCTGTATAGGCCCCCGGGCTCCCTCCCTGTGCTGGGGAATGCGGGTGGGGCGGGTTGCTCCATGCTTCTGTCCTGTCCCTTGCCTTTGGCTTGGCTGCCGAAAGCAGTGAGGGGAGGCAGCGTGGCAGTGGAGGGGCAGTGGGGCCCGTGCTCATGTCCCTCGCCTCAAGGATGGCAGTGACGGTAGCCAGTTGATGTAAACTGGAGCAGTCCCACAACTACTCTACTTTATTCTGATTGGCTGCTTCTGGAACAAATGCATCTTGAGAATAAGGTATGCATAAGAAGTCCCAGACACTCCGGAAGTCCATTAAGGACTTTACTATTGCTGAGGATTGTATGTGGGAGGCACACAGGCTATGTCTACACTTGTTAATTTAAGTCAACTTAGCATGTATACACTGAAATTTTAAGTCGACTTTGAGGGGACCCTACAAAGTTGACCTAGAGTGTCCACACTGGACGTCTAGGTCGACTTGTAGAGGCTAGGGGGACCTTGGACTGGTCCATGGTGGCAGGGGGGGCACCCCTTGCCAAGTGCCAGGAGGCTCAGCCTTTGCCCCATTGTACCTGGGTACAATGGGGCAAAGTGGGACAGGGACCCTGGCAGGGCATAGGACCCTGGCAGAGCCCTGCCCTGTGGGTTGGCATGCCAGGCTCTCCCTGGGCCAGCCACCCTGGCAGGGAGGGCAGTGGGAGAGTCCTGGAGAGCCCTAAGTCGACTTAGAGCTACTCCAGGTCTACACTGGCTTAAGTCGACTTTAGAAAGTCGACTTAAGCCAAAAGTCGACTTAATTTTCCTTAAGTTGACTTAAGGATAGTGTAGTGTAGATGCTGAGTAAATTTAGTCGACTTAAGCAAGCTTAAGTCAACTTAATTTACAAGTGTAGATGCGCCCTCAGAGACTGCAGTGCAGTGGCAATACCAAGTTGAGATACATAGGTAGACAGATAGATATCCTCAGCAACATGTTAGAGGGTAGAAGTGACCAGCAATGAAAAGGACCTAATAAACTTACAGCAGTAGATCATGGAAATCTCCCAAGGGAAATGATAGATGCAATATTCTTTAGTTATTATAAGATTCCTATTGCTGTCATTTTGACCCCACACCTTCCACATTTCTTCGACTATAACAGATCAGGGTCCTCAAATCTTTTCATAATCATATATTTTTTTTAAAAGTTCATCATTTTTCCTGGGCAGTTATAACTTTTTATAGCTTCCTTAAATGTGAATTAAAAGATCTGGTCCAATGATAACAAAGTAAGTTCAAATTTCAGATTGTTTCCACCAGGCCTAGCAAATTGGCATTTGGAAAAAAGGAGGAGAAGGAATCCGCAGCATGTGCTCAGTCGCAACTCTACAGCCCAGAAGCCCTGTTCTTGCAATTGGAGCTAGGTGGGGAGATGCATGCACCCACACGCTGCTCCACACTGAATTCATGAGCCACTATTGCAACTGTGTGGTCTAGTGGATACAGCGCTAGCCTGGGAATTAGCCAGCCAGGGTTAGGTGTTTGCCACTGCTCTGCTGAGTGACCTTAGGCAAGTCACTTCCCATCTCTGTGCCTGCTTGCCCATCTGTAAAATGGCTCTAGTGATACTGACCTCTTTTCTAAAGTGCATTAAGATCTGATTAAGAGCTCTGTGCAAGAGCTAGGAATTATCGTTGCCATTTTATTGCTTGCACTGGACTTGCTGAACATTCCACTGCGTCGAGCGTGCTCCCAGGCCATCTTCAAATCAGTTAGCCCCCCTCGGCCCCCAGAAGGACAAGGACTTGCCTGCATCGATCAGATTCCTGGAACAGGGACCTAAAGCATGTCATAGTGAAGTGGGACACACTAGGTATAAACAGAGCTTACAGTTATTCGGGAGGCTGGAGAGATGTAAGTTTGAGGTCTTTAGGCATGGGTTCCATCAAAACATAACAAAACAAGGGAGGGAGCTCTTGTTTCAAAGTCTGCCTGCTCCAAAAATTTCGTGACCTTCAACTGTATTTGGTGACTTTCAGAGCAATAGATCTATTTCCTAGATGTGGTTTTTATTCTTTCTTCTTGATGCCAAGGAATCAGTCTGTGAGCTCCAACTGAAATTCCATTGTGTGGTCTGCTCTGGGGGTTCTTAATCAGGGGGTGGAGCTACTAAAGGAGAACCAGGGTTTAAAAAGTCCACTCTTAAGTGACCAGAGGAGCTTGTGAACAAAGTAGTTTTGTGAGGGAGTTTAGAGGGAGAGTTGGGTGGTGGTGGATACACTTCATTAATGATCTGTGAACAAAAGACAATAAACCCCATACTCCCTCGGTCTGATAAAAAACAACCAACCAACCATAAAAAAAAAAAAAAGAGCTGTACGGATTAAAAAGAATGCAGGCAGAAGTCCAGCAACAGAATGGAGGCTACTGAGTTTATTGTACTGAATGCAACGTGTATGATCACCTGCCTTATTGATGGGTGGCATATGTATGCAATTGGTGCAAAGAGCACCTGGCCATCAGAGACTGCATACAGGCTCTAGAGATCAACGTGGCTGAACTGAAGGAGCTAAGGGAGACAGAGCGGTACACAGATGAGACTTTCTGGGACACAGTAAGAATGGCTCCACTCCCAGTATGACAGCCTCTGTGCTGTTGAGGATGATGAAAGCCTCAGGGAAGGAGAGCATCGAACTGGAGCAGAGGGTAATGTTCCTTTAGCTGGACCCTCCTTCCAGATGATGTCATGGTATCCTCTCATACTGAGGCTACCTCTCTGAGGGAAGGAACTCCAGTTATTAGGAAAAGACTGGTAATAGTAGTTGGGGACTCGGTCATTAGAAACTTAGGTAGCTGGGTTTGTGATGACTGGGAGAACTGCACTGTGATTTGTCTGTCAGGTGTTGAAGGCTGCAGATCTCTCAAGACATCTAGATAGATTTATGTGTAGTGTTGGGGACAATTTGGTGGTTGTAGCACATGTAGGAACCAGTGACATAGGGAAGGGTAGGAGAGAAGTCTGGGAGGTCAAATTTAGGCTGCTAGGTAAGAGTTTGAAGTCCAGGACATCTGTGTGACATTCTCTGAAGTGCTTCCAGTTCCACATACAGACCCAGTTTGACAGGCAGAATTGCACAGGGTCTCAATGTGTGGATGAGACACTGTTGTAGAGAAGAAGGGTTTAGATTTATTAGGAACTGGTGAACGTTTTGGGAATGCCTATTCAAGAATGATGGGCTCCATCTAAACCAAAATGGAACCAAGTTCCTGCTACATAAAATTAAAAAGGTTGTAGAACAGTTTTTAAACTAAGGGCAGGGCAAAGCTGGCAGGTGAGGAGAAGCACGTGGTTCGGACAGAGATATCCCTTACAGGAGATTCTATTAATGGAGTTTCTTTATATCCTAGTAAGGAGGAGAGGATGGAAGAGAATAAAATATAGGAGGATCTGATGAGAAATAGTCAAATGCAAAAGAGTCCCATTCAATTATATCACATAATGGCAGACAGTTAAAAATGATATTTTTAAGTGCTTATATATAAATGCCAGAAATCTAAATATTAAGATGGTTGAACTTGAGTGCCTTGTGTTAAATGAGGATATTGCTATAATAGGCATCACAGAAACTTGGTGGAATGAGGATAATCAATGGGACACAATAATTCCAGGCTACAAAATATATTGGAAGGACAGAATAGATCATACTGGCCAGGGCCATTTTACTATATGTAAAAGCCTAGAGTCAAATGAAAAAAAATCTTAAATGGACCAAATTGTGCCATAGAATCTCTAGGGACAGTAATTTCATGCTTGAATAATAAGAATATAGCAGTAGGGATATACTACTGACTGCCTGACCAGGACTGTGAAATGCTCAGGAAGAGTAGAGAGGCTATAAAAATAAAACACTGAATAATAATGGGGGTTTCAACTATCTCCATTTTGACTGGGCACCATGTCACCTCAGGACGGGATGCAAAGATAAAGTTTCTTGACACCTTAAATGACTGCTTCATGGACATCGCTTGGTAATAGTGACCATAAAATAATAAAATATAACATCCCTGTGGGGCAAAGGGACCAACCAAACCAGCCCACCACAGTAGCATTTAATTTCAGAAAGGGAAACTACATAAAAATAAGTAAGTTAGTTAAACAGAAGTTTAAAGGTCCAGTGCCAAAAGTGAAATCCCTGTAAACTGCATGTTAACTTTTTAAAGATATCGTAATAGAGGCTCAAATTTAAATGTATGCCACCTGTTAAAAAACATAGTAAGAGAATCAAAAAAGTGCCACCGTAGCTAAACAACAAAGTAAAAGAAGCAGTTAAAGGCAAGAAGACATCCTTTAAAAAGTGGAAGTTAAATCCTATTGAGAAAAATAGAGAGAGGAGCATAAATTCTGACAAGTGAAGTGTAAAAATATAATTAGGAAGGCCAAAAAGGAATGTGAAGAACAGCTAGCCAACGACTCAAAAAGAAAGAGCAAAAAATGTAAGTACATCAGAAGCAAGAAGCCTGCTAAACAACCAGTGGTGGCACTGGGTAATTGAGATGATAAATGAGCACTCAAGGAAGATAAGGCCGTTGTGGAAAAACTAAATGAATTTTTTTGTATTGGTCTTCACAGCTGAGGATGTGAGTGAGAGTCCCAAACCTGAGACATTCTTTTTAGGTGACAAATCTGAGGGATTGTCTCAGATTGAGGAATCATTAGAGGAGGTTTTGGAATTAAACAGTTATAAAATCCCCAGGACCAGATGGTACCCACCCAAGATTTCTGAAAGAACTCAAATGTGAAATTGCAGAACTACAAACTGTGCTACATAAGCTATCATTTAAATCAACTTCTGTACTGGAGGACTAGAGAATCGCTAATGTGACACCAATTTTTTTAAAAGTTCCAGAGGCGATCCTGGCAATTACAGGCTGGTAAACCTAACTTCAGTACAAGGCAAATTGGTTGAAACTATATTAAAATCCATTATTATTAAGTTACATAGATGAATACCATTTATTGGAAAAGGGAAACCATGCCTCACCGATCTATTAGAATTCTTTGAGAAGGTCAACAAGCATATGGACAAGGTTGATCCAGTGGATATAGTGTGCTTAGATTTTCAAAAAGCCTTTAACAAAGTCCCTCACCAAAGGCTCTTAAGGAATGTAAGCAGTCATAGATAAGAGGGAAGGTCCTCTCTTGGATCAGTAAGTGGTTAAAAGATAGGAAACAAAGAGTAGGAATAAATGGTCAGTTTTCAAAATGGACAGTGGTAAGTAGTGGTTTCCCCCAAGGGTCTGTACTGGGGCCAATACTGTTCAATATAAATGATCTAGAAAAAAGGGTAAATAGTGAAGTGTCAAAATGTGTAGATACAAAACTATTCAAAGCAGACTGCAAAGAGTTACAAAGGGATCTTACAAAACTGGATGACTGGGCAACAAAATGGCAGATGAAATTTAATGTAGAAAAATGGATACTGGAAAACATAACCCCAACTATACATATAGAATGAGGTGGCCTAAATTAGCTGTTACCACTCAAGAAATACATTTTAAGAGTAATTGTGGATAGTTCTTTGAAAACATCCACTCAACATTCAGAGGGAGTCAAAAAAGCTAACAGAATGTTAGGAATAATTAGGAAAGGTATAGATAATTAGACAGAAAATATTGTATTGCCTGTTTATAAATCCATGGTATGCCCACTTCTTGCATACCACTTGCAGAGCTGATCGCCCCATCTCAAAAATGATGTATTGGAATTTGAAAAAGGTACAGAAAACAGCAACAAAAATTATTAGGGGTACAGAAAAGCTTGCATCTGAGGAGAGATTAATAAGAATGGGACTTTTCAGGTTGGAAAAGAGACTCTTAAAGGGGAATATAATAAGAGGTCTATAATATCATGACTGGTTTGGGGAAAGTAAATAAAGATGTCTTATTTACTCCTTCTGAAAACACAAAAACTAGGCATCACCAAATGAAATTAATAGGCAGCAAGTTTAAAATGAACAAAATACTTCTTTCCACTACCCATAGCCAACCTGTGGAAATCCTTGCCAGAGGATGTTGTGAAGGCCAAGACTATGAAGGGGTTCAAAAAAGAATTAGATAAGTTAATGGAGGATAGGTCCATCAGTGGCATTATCCAGGTTAGGCAGGGCTTGCTCTTTGCCTGAGGCTGGGAATGACTGATGGGATGGATCACTTGATGATTCCTTGTTCTGTTCAATCCCTCTAAAGCACCTTGCTTTGGCCACTGTCAGAAACCAGGATACTGGACTAGATCAGACCAGGGTCTAATTCCATCTGGCAGTTCCCCTGTTCCTATGACACATGAAAAGGAGAAGATCTTAAAAAGGGTGGGAAGCAAGACTCCTACTGGGAGTCACAAAGACTTCTCTGAGCACCTGCCACGTTTCCCTGCACAGGGATCTGTTGATGCACTAGTCACACACTGGTAAGTTTCTACCTTATTCCATCCAGGTGCCTTATACTCTGTCCATTGTCTTGGCAGCTGTATGTGTTACTATTGTGACTGGAGAGAGCTTGGAAAAGTTCCACCACTTGCTGTTTCCTGGTATGACCCTTGGTGGGAAGTACTGGAGGGTCACATGACAAGTTACATAAAACATGATTGGACTAGCTGCTGGAGATCCCAAATGAGACCAGGGCCCCATTTATACTGTACAAACAGGTCTGTTTCTAGGGGCAGGCCAGCAGGGCAGTCACCGACAGTGCCAGCTTCCAGGAGGCATGGTACTGCTGTGTCACTTGGCTTTTTCCTTCATCCTTTCTTGCTTGGATTGGCCAGTATGTTTGCTTGGGGGTAGGGGTGAGTGGGTGCTTGAAAATAGTTCCTGTCCTGGCTAGGGGCACTCCTGTGTACAAGCACATAGCAAGAAGCAGTTCCTACCCTAAATAGTTTGCAATGAAAGTAGACCAGACGAAAGATATAGAGAGGGTGGGTGGACAGAGAAGGGGATGGGCCTTGCCAACTCACAGTAAATCAGCCGCAGAACTTGGGATAGAGCCTGTATGTGGAGCGTGTACCTGATCCATTGCTTCACACACTACTTAGGTGACAAGGTCCTGGCCTGTTCTGAAAAAATACAGATCTACCTGTTTGAGAAAGTAGGGGCAGCTCTTCTGAGACTAATGGAGCTAGAAGTAACATTAAGAAGGAATGTTTTTCTTTTCCCACCCCCCGCTCCCCAACTCATTTCTGTCCTCTGGGTCAAATGAATGGATTAATTTGTTCTTTGAGAATCTTTGCAAGAATGTTGACAGCAGTCCTTAGTGACAGAGCTGTTACTGGGGTAGTGTATTGTATTGGGGCGGAGGGGGTGGAATATTTCTGCTTTTTTAAAAAAAAGATTCATTGAATGAAACAATTTCAAATATGGAAATAAAGGGAGTGGAAACATCACATCCGGTAGCAGGTGACACAATAACTACACTTAGTTTTTACATGCTTTTCATCTATAGGCCACAAAATGCTTTAAAAAGGAAGGCGTAATTCACCCTTTTACTGATGGGGAAACTGAGGCACAGAGGGGCAACACAACTTGCTCAAGACTGTGAAGCAGCAGAGTCAGTAGAATCTGCCCTGCGTCCCTGTAGGTGGGTACAAGACCCCCTAGCTGTACCCTTCGGAATCCCACTGTCTGTCATTTATCCTCTGTATTCCCCCAATGACTGGACTTGGGTTGTTCTCTGGGGCAATCATACCCTGGCAGAGGACTGGTTCTTGTTACCTCCCTCTCTCTCTTGGGTAAGGAGAATTGGTTCGGAACAGGGGTCAGCCTCGCAGACAGCCCCTGGATAGGTCTTTATGGTCTCAGTCTCTCAAAGTCTATTGTCCCTTTGTGGTTGTACCTCCTACACTGGCTGTCAGCCAGGGTAGCTCCACAGCTCTCTTCTCTACTGGCCTGCCCCTGTTTCTAGCAATATCTAGGGCTATGTCTACACTTGCTAAAATTAGTTTGAATGAGTTAGTTCGAACTAACTCATTCAAACTAATTAAAATTAGTTCAAATTAACTTAATTCAAACTAGAAAAAGTTAGTTTGAACTAAGCAAGTGCCATTCATTAGTGATCCCCATTTATTTCAATGGCCGGTTAGTTTGAACTAAGAAATTAGTTCGAATTAACATGGCCACATTGGCTAATTTGAACTAGTTAGTTTGAATTAAAGCCTTACTTCTGAAGCCCTATTCAAACTTATTAGTTCGAATTAAGGAAGCCCTTAATTCGAACTAACTAAAGCCTAGTGTAGCCATGGCTTTAGTTAGTTCGCATTAAGCCTCCTTAATTCGAACTAACTTGCCAGTGTAGACATAGCCTAGGTTAGCAGCCTTCTTCTTGGTCATTACCTTAAACTCATCCACCTCCAGGCTAAACAAGCCATGCAGGGGCGCTTGGTTAGCACAGCACAGACTCGCAGGTGCTGGTTTGCCTTCTCCCCACCAGTGTCAGGGCATGTCCTTTCACACTGCCTCAGCTGGTGCCCTATCTGCTGGACCACACTGCCTTTCATTTGCTGATTTCTCTGAGAGCGGACTGAGAACATAACAAGAATTCTGGCAGCTGTTCTCTGCTGGTTCATCCCCGTTTTGCTGGCAGTTATGATGTTGCTTCCATTTCTTTAATGCCTGAATTATGACAAACTATACACCACAAACCCCCTCAAGGATCATGGCCTCACTGCACTATGTGCTGTAGAAATATAACAAAAAGGTGGTGTCTGTCCCAACTATTTTATGATAAGATTAGAGACAACTGGTGGATACAACACATATCAGGGCCTGGACCTGATGTAGCAGGGACAACCTCACTCTAGGTTCCTGCTTAAATTGTTTCCTTCCTGCCTCATATTGGTGGAATTTCAGGCCAGAAGGGACCCACCAGTTCATGTCTGATCTTCTGTACATGACAGGCTGCCAGCAGCACCCTGCATCCAACGGCTGGGATTAGACCAAAGCATTGCAGGAATCAGACTATTACATGCCACAGTGACAGAAAAACCCAGTTCCACCAAGCAAATAACTGCTAGACTTGGTGGAAAACCAGGCTGCAAGGCCCGCATTGCAATTGGATTGGGGGTTTCAAGGAGGAACAAAAACTGAATTAAAACGACCCAATAGCTCTGGGCCTGCAGGCTGACAGCTGGCACTCCGTAAAGTGCCCAGTCTCCTTTCCTGCAGACTCCCCAACCCTGGGTTTCGCTTTGTACATCACCTGGGAAAGGCCAGGTTACAAATGGAGATGGCCCCGGGGCCGTGAATCAGGACAGGGCGGTTCCGATCCGGCTCCGAAGGGAATCTTGAGGGCAGAGGCAGCCTTTGGCCATTGGGGGCCCTAGGCGAAGCCCACTGCAGGGACCCCTATAGGCCTATGGGGGCCCCTCTGCAGAGGCAGCCTTTGGCTATTGGGGGCCCTAGGGAAAACCCATTGCAGGACTCGCTATAGGTCGATGGGGGCTCCTCTTTGGCCCTGCTCTCCCTTGGCCCAGCCCCCTCCGTTACTCCAGTTCCCCCCGCTAGCCCCAGCTTCCTGAACCAGTACCTCCTTCTGCTGCGGCTGATCGAGGCAGATGCGCCTTTTGGGTTAGGGAAAGTAGGCGACGAGGCCCCTTACCGATTGGGGCCCTGGGCATTCGCCTGCTTCGCCTGTCCCAAAAGCAGCCTCTGCTTGAGGGCTACCGCAAGTTAGAGGCACGTGTGCTCCCCGGGCCGTCCCTCCAGAGCAACGCCTGTGCTTTCGGCAGGACGACTCCACATTTACACTGGCCCCGAGCGAGGGTCCAGGGAGCTGCTGCGACAGCCGGCTGGTTCTCAGCGGAGAGGCGGTGGATGGTTTCCCTGGGCGCACGGGCTGAGGGGGGACACCTGCCCTATTGCACCGTTCCTACTCCTGGTGGGCGGGGGTGACACAAAGACAATTGCTGGGAAAAGCGATGCGCGATCTCCCTCCCCCAGCCCCGCTGCTGCATCACTGCGCACCCGCTCACCCCACCTCCAGCGGACCCCCCAGGTCCGCCCTCCCCCCAAGCTTGCAGCTGCGCTACGCTGCACAGCTGCACTGGGAGGCGGTGCAGCTCCCCGCGTAACCTGCAGGCGGTCGGAGGGAGGCGCGTGGCTTTGCCGTAGCCTGCCCTTCGCGCCCCCCCACCGCCCACGCCAGCAATCAACCGCTGCTCC
This sequence comes from Pelusios castaneus, assembly GCA_007922175.1. Taxonomy (NCBI): domain Eukaryota; kingdom Metazoa; phylum Chordata; order Testudines; family Pelomedusidae; genus Pelusios; species Pelusios castaneus. The sequence continues at coordinate 8,429,893 of ML685839.1, forward strand.
CGCCTGGGCCGAGCAGCTGCGCTCCGGCCGACTCCGCCCGTAGCCGCGGCGCTGTGCAGACTGGAGGAGCGCTGCGCGCTCCGACCCACCGAGCGGCACGTGCTGACTGAGCTCAGCTGGGGCGCGCGCACGCCTGTGTGTGCGCAGCGCGCGCCTGGCAGAGGTGCAGCGGCACGCGCCCGGCCAGACTGACTGACCCCAGCCCGCGCGCCCCGGGCCCTGCACGCGCCCGTAATGGCGGGAAGGGCCCGCTGGAGTATTGCGGCCCCTTAACGTGCACGGGGTCCCGTCCCTCCCTGCAACTGGAGCCGGCCTGCAGCTTGTTTGTGTGTGTGTGGGGGGGAGGATCACACACTCCCCCACCCCGGCCGGTGCTGGGGAGGGGAACAGGAAAGGCTGGGAGGAGGCGAAGCCAGGCTGGAAGCGCCGATTGCTCCAGCAGCAGCAGCAGCAGGGGGAGGAGGCAGCCGCCAGGTCCCTCCTAGCCGAGTGGAAGGCGGGATGGTGTCAGTGGGATGGTCCGGAAATCCCGTGATAAAAGGAGGCAGCGGGGAAAGGCGGGGGGAACGCGCTCGGCTCTGCTCTGTACGGCCGGACGCGGCTTCAACTTTCCAGCCCCGCGGACGCCCGCGCCCCCTCCCCCCCATGGGCCCGGCCGGCGGGAGGAGCCGGCTGAGCTGCTAGGAAAGGAGCCGGTGCAGGCTGCACCCTCGCTCTGCTGGGCGGGCCAGGTACGTGTCGGTGCTCCCTCCCCAGCGCGCCAGAGAGCTGTCCGCAGCCCCGGTGCTGAGTCGCGCGCGGGCTTGCGCTCGGTGCCTTGTATTTGCGGTTGCAAAGTGCAATACATGGAAAACCCGCCTGTGCCCGGCTCGGGCCGAGCAGCGCATTGCCCGTGGGGCGCCGGGGAGGGCAGAAGTTTGCAGCGCGAGGGAGGAAGGACGGGGCAAAGCTGAGCCCCTCTCCCCCCAGCTGCCAGCCCCGCTCCAGCTTGCCCGCCTGGAAAGGCAAGAGCTGGGGCTGCCCCAGTTAAGGTCTGAGCCGGCCTTTTCCCCGGCGCGGGTCTGCGCGGTGAGCTGTTCGGCTCCGCTCTGCAGTGTCGGGGAAGCAGCGGCCAGGCTCCCGGGGTTCAATCGCGGGGGGTGGGGGGCGCACGTTCATGGGGCGGTTGTACGGAAGAGACGCCCCGGGACCCGAAGCGGACCACTGGGGCGCGGACAGCACAGCTTCCCGCGGGCTGCCCTGGAGCGGCTGCTAGCTTCTCGTGTGCATCCGATCCGGAGCACAGCGCTCCCGCCTCCCGTCCCCGGTCACCTTCAAACGTCCCCTCTGCCCTGCCCGGCCCGGCCGGCTGGGCTCCGAGCAGGCGCGGCGAGGCAGCCAAGGGCCAGCTAAGTGGCAGAGCCCCATGGCAGGGGTGAAGGGAGACACCACCAAACAGCCCTCGGGGGAGGCGGGTCGCGCCTGGCCAGGTGTCCTCTGCCTGTCCCCGTCATCGGAGCCTGTGCCTGGCCGCTGAACGGCGCTGGGATCCAGCCAAGCTTGCTCCTGGAGTGTGGACGGGAATCTCTCACTCTCACGTGTGTGTGTGTGTGTGTGATTCCCCACTGGGGGTATGTGCATGTGTGTGATTCCCTTCCACGCGCGCGTGTGTTCGTGATCCCCTCACACACACGTGTGCCTGTGTCCCCACGAGCAGACTGCGCCATTCTCCCGTTAGTCACTTGGCCTGTCCCGGGAGAAATTGCCAGCAAGCTCCCCTAGCAGGGCTTGGCTCCGCGGCGGTGCAAGCGCTGAGCCCAGGCAGACGGACAGACTCTCTGTACTTAAAGACCCACCTCTCCTTTGCTTTGGTTTGTCTCCCGTTCCCGCCGCAGGCTGCGATCCCAGGACTTCTCTCCCTTCGACTCGCATGTGAGATCTGCCCCAGCGGGGAGGAATCTAAAGCCATCACCATGGATTTTGTTATGAAACAAGCTTTAGGAGGTAAGTGCTGTTTGTCTTTGCAGAGCAATGACCTGGGTCCCTCCCCCCTCCCCGTAGCGCACCCCGCCCCATCCCTCTGTTTCTCCCGCACACAAGTAAAATGTTACCTTTCCAGTCCCACTGGAGCAGTCCGACGCAGTGCCGCTGACAGGACATTGCCTTGCACCCAGCTCTCCTCACAGTTTCTTTCCCCTGAAGGCACCATACCTAGGGAAGCCAACGTGCTGGCACTCCTACTCTCAGGCAGGAGAGCTGCGACTGCATATGTTGGCTGAATTTGAACGCCAGTAGCCGGCAGTACCGTGGAGAGCAACAACCATCTGGACTTGATTGAAAGCCTATTGAAGTCGGTGAGAGACTTTGCATTGACTTCCATGGATTTAGGAGCAGGTCCCTAGATCCTTGGAACTTTGGGGTCCTAGGCTAACAGATAAACTTCTTTCCCTAGTAGCTGGTCACCCACACAAAACAGCTCCTGTATGCTTCTCTGCTTCTGATAGTTTGCTGCCTTGGGGGACAGGCTCATTGTCTCTGTGCTTCTACTAGTCCAGTGTGCTGGTTTAAAAAAAAGAAAAATGTGGCCAGATCTATGTAAGGTGAGGCCAAATAAATGAAAATATCTTATGTGGAAGAGCTCACCTTAAATTCCAGTAAAGACACAAAACTTGGTGCAAACTCGGACAAAGCCAGGTGGCGCAGACATTTTATGCAGCGCATCAGACCACTTGGTTTTCTGGAAGGGCTTGCACAGACACAGTCACAACTATGTAACATCTTTTTCCTGAGTTGCGCTGGCTGCCCCCATCTCATTATTTTAATGCATTTCTTATTGTTGCAAATAACCCTTTTCACCTGGACAGTGCACAAATGAAAGGAAAGAAAAACACAACTGAAGAAAAATGTTTTATAAGAGAATCCCCTTGTTCTATACTGGCTGTACGGCTCATTCCAACGCAGCCTGTAGCAGGATCATTAAAATCCACAATTTGCAATACTGACAATATTTGAAGTACAAGGGATGTTTAGGTCTAATTGGAAGTCAGGTGTACAATTCTCCAACTGCCCCATTTTTTTCTTTGGACAAACTGCAGTGTCATTGGACCTTTTGCGGTTTTATTGTGTGGTATTGCTGATGTCATTTGTTGCAATATAAACAGATTGTAAATGTACTCACCACAAGAGTCACTCTTTATGTCTGTTAGAGTATTTTTTATTCCAGAGAAAATGGAATTTTCACTTTTTAAAGTGAAATACATTGACAGTTTTGAATTGCAAAAATCAATCAATAAGAAAGCACAAGTCCATCCTAAGGTGCTGAGGATAAAAGGGCCTAATTTTAATTCTTCTGGGTTGTCCATCGTTATTGTGAAGACTATATCTGAACACATAATTGACAGCACAAATTCACAATGTGTTGTCACATTTAATTAAATTCAATGCTATTTCAAAGGGGAAATAATTTAATTGAGGGCAGATTCTGCTACCTTGATTCAAGTTTGCTCGATAAGCAATCCCACTGAAATTAATTTCAGCACTCACAGCATGGAGTACTACTCATTGTAAGTAGGTGTGGAATACTCAGACCCTAGGGGCTACTTATGTAGTCAGGTATTGCTTACTGTGATTAAAAATGGCAGAATCTGGCCTTTGCTGGAAAAAATACAGCACCCAAAAGATGTGCAATGTCATGTGTTGTGGAATTGTAATTAAGAAATAACAATCGAGGTGCTTCCCCTTTCCTGTGGATTAATAACCAGCTGGAGAGACGTGATGGCCCATGACATAGCTAAGGATCATTGACCCCAACCAGGCATCAATCCCATCAAAACACCATGCGACAATGTCAATATTTGCATTATCACAATGGCATTCAGAAAAGCAGTTTTAAAAACCATTTTATATCTGTGTTTTTGCATTTTTGACACATCAAGCACAGGCTGCTAGTGGCATCACTATCGGTCGCTTTGCATCTCCCAGGCACTGAGACCGTAGATTCCCTCACTATGTGTCTAGTTTTTTCCCCCGTTTGTCTAATAAAGAGAACTAACTGCAACATTGTAGAAAATCATTAAATGTTAATTAATGAGAGTGAAGTGCCACAGCCAACATCATTAACAGGTTTCAGTTTTTGCAGGCTGAATTGCCACAGATACATAAAACCACAACTAAGAATCAGTCAGCCAGCTGTTTCAACATAACATTGTCGACACTGACGAGCACTGACATGTGCATTATGCCGAAACAGCTGGCACCGTGCTTTTAATTTGTATGTGATTAATTTTTAAATTAATTTTCATAAAGAAACAAGCGATAAGAACTCCAAAAAGGTAAATGACTTATAGCTTGTGTATGTTACCAAATATGGCACATTTCATAGGCTAGCCAATGAAATGATGCAGTTACACAACTTTTCAACTTGTCAAAGCTGCAGTGCCAGACAATTTAAAATCAGAGAATATTACATGAGCATAATGTGTTAGAGTGGAAATAACAATAATAGTAAAAGCAAACATACACAGATAGGTAAAAAAGGGAAGGAACAGTAAAAAAGGGAAGGAATGGACTAGGGTGGGAGGGAAAATGCAGGGAGGGCAGGTGGAATGGAAGCCTGGTATAAGATTCTTTATCCAAATGTATCAAGAAGTGGGATCCAAATGTCTTTATATAATTGCTCTGTATGTCAATATGGTATTCTTCCTTTCTGGACTGGTCCAAATCTCACTGCTGTATTCTGGATGTCAGTCTACTCTTCTGTTTCTGTAAAATCATGCACTTGGGAACCAATGTGACTGTCAAGAACTAAAGTCTTTGTGGTGGATTTAAACCCAGCATAGTAGGTACATAACATAGCTTATAATTTGGCAGTCTTTGACAAGTTATTTGCTTTATATGTTGAACTCCCACAAAAGTGCTTTTTGGTATCTATTTCCTATGCCCTTTTAAAACATGAGTTGATTTCTAAATCTTCATGTGCATTTCAGAGAATGGGTTCTCATTTTCACAAAGGATTTTATACTAAATGATCCTTTTTCATGTGAAAACCCATGGAGTCTTGCATTTCAAATCAATGGAAAAACTCTCATTGGCTTATGGGCAAGTAAACTTGGTTTTGCTAGAGTATCTTGCATGATATGAGTTCTTCATTCTTCACAGGCATGTGCTCTAAGAACTATTTTAGTGGACTTCTTTGGCCTGTGTTATACAGGAGGTCAGATTAGATGGTCTGGCCTTAAAATCTATGAATCTGTGAGTCTTTCACAAACTCTTCTTGTATAAAAACATAGTCTTGTGACACTTTTAAAGACTAACAGATTTATTTATCGCATGAGCTTTTGTGGGTTTCATTATCTACCCCCTTGGAATTTGTCTTCTTGCGTAAGTTTGTCTCACTAGCATACTATTTAATATAATTTTTACTGTGATTGTTTTATTCAGTGAACATTTTCTTCTGTGCAAAATTATGCTCTCAAAGTCCAATTCCTCTCTCACATGGGAGGAAATCAGAATGAATGCTATTCAAATCAATGGAGTTACCTACGTGTTAGACTGACATGAGCAGAGAATCAGTCCCATTTACTGTTATTGGCATAATGCCCTGGGAAGTCATAAATTATCCCTCTTGCTATCTCACTCCTCTCTTTTATCTGCATAAGGATAATTTTAACCACTGACACCTCTCTTGACACTGTGCATTTTCATGTAATTTGGCCCAGAGAGACCCATTACTCGTTTCTGTTGTGTAAGTGGCAAGCAATGGAAATTCTGATGCCAGTTGAATTGCACACTTTCTTGGGGCCATTCCAGTTAAAGAAAACTAGGAAGAATGATGTTCCTTTAAAGGCTCCTGGAAGCAAATAGGATGTAATTTCATCATGCACTTTCAATGTGCACAGCATTTTTTCCTCCTGAATCCAATAGAAAGTACATTTGCAAACTAGAGGCACTTAGGGCTGGCTTTTGAAAAATGCTCAGCTGTGGGACCAGAGCTTAGTAGAGCCTGGATGGTTATACCAGCTGTGTATCTCTGGCTCTGAGTTCTACTAACTGAGTGTGAATCTGAGCTTGGATGGCCTTATTTATGTGAACAGTGACATAGGAATCAGTCAGTGCAGATCTCATGGGTTTCCTGGCCTTTGGGACTCAGCCTCCTTCCTAACTGAAGGACAACATTCTGAGGAGAACTTTGCAGTTTTCTCTACCCCCTTTGTAACTTTTAGTATAAAAGTTAATGGGATTTAGGACCAGATCTTTGATGTGGTCCCTGCTGACATTCCATTTGGCTCTAACAGCATACTGACAAACAAGTCAGATTTGGCCCATGTATATTTCCAACCAGAATTGAACAAGGCTCTAAGTCATTAAGGGGCGTGGACTGATTCTTACATGAATTGGCAGCTGGGTGAAGAGAAATTATCTGGGATGGATCTGACAAATTAGAGATCAAATTTCACTTTTTACCAGTATTCATATGTGGGAAGTTTCATTGTACAAATGTACATGGAAGATGAATTTTGTCCCTGTGGCCCATATATAATCTCTAGGGTGGGTGCAGATGTAGGAATCTTGCTTTACTACCCAATCAGTTCATCCAAGGAAATGTGCTGTTTACATGCAGGTGGTAACCATGCTTTACACAAACTTTGCTGTCCCCTGTAACATTGGTGCAATGTTGTTTGTACCCCCAGTAAAGGTTATGTCTACACTAGAATCAAAACAGCAGCACAGCTGTCCCATTGTAATGCCATAGTGTAGACACTTACTACATTGATAGGAAGGGTTCTGTGGTTGTTATAGTAAATCCATCTCTGCGAGAGGTGGTAGCTAGGTCAATGAAGGAATTCTTCCATAGACCAAGTCCTGTCTACGCTGGGGCTTAGGCCTAGTCTACACTGGGAGGCTAAGTCAAAGGGAGAGATGCATTCTGTGTCATACAGAATGCGTATCTCCTGCCAACTTAGTTACTCTTACTTGTCGTGCCATCTTCACTCGGCTGCATTGACTTGAAGCGCCCTCTGGTCGATGCAGCCTTACTCCACTTGGAGGGATGGAGTTATTCAGTCGACCGGAGAGTGCTTCCGGGATCAATTGAGCAGGTCTACACTGACCGTTCAATCGATCATGAATCGATGCAGTTTTTTCAGTTTAGATAAGGCCTTAGATGGGCTAACTCCATCTCTTACTGGTATGAATTTTTCATACCCCTGAGAAATGTAGCTAGGTTCGCCTAAGTTTTAGATGTTGGCCAGATCTCTGACTGTTCCCTGGCATCTGCATGGGCTCTATATTGTCCTTTTAGCCTGGCTGTTTCACATCCAAATGACTTCTTGTTGACTGTATGTGCACTGATGCCCACTAGACATGGTGACAAATACCAGCTAAATAATGACCAAAACAGCAGAAGGACAGATCATTTTGTTTTGATCATTTAGTATTTCTCTGACACAGCCCTACCATGTCTCTTGGTACATTATATAAGAAGTAATGTTGTGTATGAGATATTGGGTAGCAACAATAACTGTGACAAAGAGATGGGTGTTGCTCCCAAACCCTTGGCCGGAACCCTGACACAGAGGCCAATGCAGGGACCAGGTTAGAACCATACATACATGCGGAACTTATTAATTTCTCTGTCCCAGTGATGGTTGCAAATGCTGAGAGGGAACAGTAAGCTGAAAACCAGTCAGTGTAATGATTGCAGAAGGCAGACTCGTGAAATTCTGCTATACTGTATTTAAAACCAGCACAGCACTGCTGGGAAAAACTGTGTTCCCCAGAGCTCAGGATGAACATAGCTAAATTAGATGGACATTGGTATATGACATCACCATGTAAAATCCCTGAGCAGTGCCTTAGCACAGAAACATTAAATAGCTCAGATGGGAATCTGACCACCATGTTTGGGCTGGGATAGTGCCATACATACTTAGTCTATATAAATGTGGTAGAAGACTGTACATTTTAAATTTGGTCCTGCCCATAGTTAGATTCAGCAGAATTTGATTTTTCTTTTTTAAAATAATTTTTCAAGAGATCAATGATTATTTAAAAACCTTACGTACGGGTTTTTATTGAATTAGATTTTCCCTTTTGTGGGTAAATTATTGGGAGAACTCAGATGTTGGGGAGAGTTAGACAATAAATATTTAGCTGTAATTGTTAAAATACAAAGTGTCAGCATCAAATATTAAAATATACAAAGTAAATGTTCTTAAATTAAACTCTAATAAGTTCCCAAGAAGCATTGTTCTGACTTTGTCTATCTGCCAATTTTGATTATAATTGATGGAAACAGTTTTTTTCGGTTTGAGTGTGCCTGGTGAAAGCAGTGTTTACTGACATTTACCAATGAAAAATTAATCCTTTCAAGTCTACCAACAATACTCAGATTGCTCAATTTCTCTATCAATGACCTCCAAGATAAGCTCTGATGCAAATCACATGGCTTTAAAACACGAATAAGTTCTATAATTACAGCTGGACTTGAAATGGTTCTCTCAGTTACTGAGAGTTCAAGATTTCATTTCTTTTTCTGTCCTGAAGTGGGGTGAAAAATTGAAAACTAAAGAAATTATGCAAACCAGTGATCCAAAAAGAGTTGGATTGGTCAGTCGAAAATGTTTGTTTTGATCATTTCAAGATGTTTCATTTCAGTTTTGACTTTTTCGTGTTTTAATTTTTTTTAGCATATATTAACTAAAATTTCAAAATGAAGAGTCATTTTGAATAGAAAAGAATGAAACTTTTCCATTAAAAATGTCAAAAAAACCATGAATTTTTTCCTCAAAATTTTTTTGGATTGGGAGGTTCATCATAGTGGACCCTTTTATATAAACCATTTTAGTTGTGATGGATTGGCATTTTCCAATGGAAAAAATGTTTCATTGGATAATTCTTAACCAGCTCCACTTAAAATATCCTAATCCTGCAGGATTGACATCTCCTACTACCACAAATTATTCTCAACCTATACCTGAAAGAATCAAAGATCGAGGAACTTTATTGTTTATTCAGTAATGAAATGAGAACATCACCATTTGAATAAGATGACCAATCACACCCTAAACATAACAATCAAGAGTATATGCATAATTCAAGAGCAATGCAGAGACTGATATCCATTAGCATTTGGGCCCCAATCTTGTAAACTGTCCCAGTTCCTTATGCCTTTGTTTGCCAGTGGTGTTCCATATAGACAAAGGAATTTGTCTGCCTTGAACCACCATTTGGAACAAGTACTTGCTGAATAATGAATAAGTCTATAAACATCAAAATTGACTGTCAAAAAAAGATGCAGAGAAAAATGAGCTAAATTTACTGAAAACCTCTGTCAAATAGTTTCTCCAACTCTAAGCCCAAGTCTACACTCAGTTTGATCCTTCCAATTCGATTGAGCAGTCAGTGAAGACCCGCTCAATCGACCCGGAATTCAATGCAGTAAGTCCACTCCTTCAAGAAGATTAGCGCTGAGTTGAAGTGAGGGCATTTCCTTTTGAGGAGAGATGCCATGGAAAATAGACATTAAGAAGTTGAAGGCTATGTCTACACTGGGGAATTTAGGTCGACTTAAATAAGTCGACTTTAATAAGTCGCCTTTAAGTCGACTTAAAGTGGGCCTTACTAACTCGAGTTAGAGAGTCTATACTAGACTCTCTAAGTCGACTAGTTTGGCCCAGGGAGAGCCAGTCCCACATGGGGCTGGCTTTCCCCGAGGCAGCAAGCCCCTGAGTGGTCCGGGGGGGAAGGGAGCGTGACGCTCCCTTCTGCCCCGACCACTCGGCTCCCTTCTGTTTGGGATTTCTAAGGTCCTGGGCAGAAGGGAACCCTTCTAGCCAGGACCTCTCGGGTCCCAAGGAAGACCCGAGTGGTCCTGGCCAGGAGGAAGAGCGGGAGACCCGCGGCCCAGCTGCTGGCTGCTGAGCAGCTGGAGTGCGGGGCTTCCTTCTCCCCGGGACCTGAGTGGTCCCGGCGAGAAGGGAGCTCCCTTCCCCCGTGCCCTAAGTCGACTAAGTTGACTTAGGGCATCCACACAGCTTAAGTCAACTTAAAAAGTCGACTTAAGCTTCAAAGTCGACTTTATACAAGGTTTTATAAAGTCGACTTTGAATTTCCTTAAGTCGACTTAAGCAGTAGCTTAAGTCGATTTAAGGAAATGCCAGTGTGGATGCAGAGTAAATTAAGTCGACTTAAGCATGCTTAAGTCGACTTAATTTTCTAGTGTAGACGCACCCGAAGGGAGCTATGCAAATTATTTTATGTAGCATTTCTCCCTTCGACTGCCACCAAATTCCATGGTCAGTGTAGACCTGGCTTAATTCTTACTATAAGTGTTACTACTACGCACAAATATAAATTGATTAGCAAAATGTAAAACCTTTTTACTTTATTAAGTGTGCACTTAACCCACAGATAGTATAGTGGGGTAGACAGAATACACCCCATAATGATGTAATATACATAGAATAAGTAAAGATCTATCTATCTATCTATCTATCTATCTATCTATCTATCTATCTATC
>ML685839.1:8440401-8466450 GCA_007922175.1 Pelusios castaneus
ATCTATCTATCTATCTATCTATCTATCTATCTATCTATCTATCTATCATTAGTATGTCTGCCTAGAAATATCATATATGCACTTATAACATATGCAAATACTGTTCTCTAAATTTTTCACTTTACTGTAGTATTATATTTGTGTGTTCTTCGTCTAATACATGAACACCAGCAATTCAGTAGTATAACAAATCTCAGTGAGATAAACTCAGGATGTCAATAATAGTGCTTCATATCAGATATTCAGTATGTTGTACTGATTACATTATTTTGGTGTGGCTGATTAGAATAGTGGAGTAAAATAACATTCATTTCAAAGTCTGCCAAGCTGACTTCATTGGGGTGTTTATACACTGAATTCAGACAGATTCATGAGGCAATACCATGACTGATGAAAGTGTACCCCTGGTATAGACAATGGATTTTTTGTCTGGAATGTATCAGTGGAAAAAGTATCTTGTACTGCGCCCCCTTGCTTCTCCCCATAATGATGGCCATGATTCAGCAATGTACTTGAGCACATAGTAAAATTTAAAAGTGACTTCAATGGGACTAGTCAAATGCTTGAAGTTTGGCATGACTTTAAATCCCACTGAAGTCAATGGGATTTAAGCATGTGCTTATGTGCTTTGCTAAACCAGGGCCTGTACTGGGATTATGCTAATTGAATATGTGATGGTCAGACATTTCTGGAGGCAGGTGGTGATGATAATTAGAATACTATTTGACAGGACTCCTGCCATTTAAGGGTGTAGGATCAGGTCTTTTCCATAGTTTACTAGGTCTGATTTTTACCTTTGCTGTGTAACCAGGAGTAATTCATTTACCTTCTCTTTGACTCAATGTACACATTTCTGAAATGCATATTAAAATACTGGCTGATATCACCAAGCATCATGAGACTTAACATGATTAAAGTCCATGGGACTACTCGTGTGTCTTAAAGGTATGCCCAGTGATTAAGAAGGAGATTTTCAGAGGCACAGATAGGAGTTAGGCATACAACTCCCATTAACTTTTAATGTCCATTGGGGCCCAGTTGTGCCTTTGAAAATCTCCACTTGATTGAGTCAGGATCTAAAATCACGTTGGGTGTCTTGGATTCAGGCTGCACTGAAGTTTGAAATGTTGTTGTTATTGTAATTAACAAGTTGCTTCCATATCTTCTTGATTTCCATATCCGATGCTTGGATTATATGTATTTTAAGGTCATTTGTACGATAAAATTGGCAGTATTGATTAAACTAATGGCAAGGGATTTTCATCAATGAATGTAAACACAAATGGCTATCTTGAAGACAATAATCGTGATTATTGCAGTGTTGAGAATAGTCATGAAAATCACTGAGGCGACCATATTATCAAAGGTACCAGAATGTGGTTTCAAGACAGAGCACCAGATACTCTGCTGATGTAACTCAATGTAGAGTGATAAACCATGCCAGTTTAAACCAGCTCAAAAATCCAGCCAATATATGTAGTTAGGATCAGAACCTATCACCTGTTTTCATGCCTACATGGAATGGCTCATAGAATCAGGGCTTTATTCTCTGATCAGGCCCTTTGAAATCAGCTGGAATTACTCAATGAGGGAGGTATGAATCAGTGGACCAGGTCCTTGGGTAGAGTAAATTGATGTAACGCCACTGAAAACTAGCCAATTTACAACAAACTAGTATCTGGTGCAATGTGAATAAAAGTGGCAGAATAAAACCCTTATTTTTTTAGTCTTTATGGATCAATGAAATCAGTTGGAGCCAGGTGGCAAAATACCTTGAAAATACTGGCTCTTTGCTTTTCTTTTTCTGAATCCTACTTGTCTCTGTGCTCACTTTCTTTTGTTGATCCCATTGTCCCTTCAATAATGTAAATAAAATCCGGCCTGTCTGTTCAGTAGGTGTCAGGCCTCCTGTTGTTGTCTTTGTAAATGATTATCAAGAGCGGATTGGGTTTGTTCAGCATCCTGTGATGGATGTGTGGTCTGGATCTGCTGATTGTAGGGCTATGCTGCAAAGAGATGAACTAGGATATGTTCCATTTAGCAGCCATTTGTCAGAGAACCCATCCAGAATGTGGCTCTTTCGATAAGGAAAATGATTAAAATTCACCAAGCTGTGAGCAAAATGGTTTGCCTCTGGGGAAAAGGGAAATCTGAGATGCATCAATGGTTTCATTTAGGACTGATCGTTAAAAGACAACAATAAACAAACAAAAAATGGAGGAAAAAGAGTGACGGTTGACATACGAAAATCAAAGAGAAGCTGTTCTTTTTAGGAAGCTTTGCTTCATCAGCAAAATGATTTTGCTTTGTGCCAAAACCTTTATAATTAAAGAAAGAGCAAAAAGTTACCTCTTAACAGAGAAAAATATTAACACATGGAATCAAAATATTAGAATGCCGTTTTGAACTTTTTCTAAGCCTATTGCCCTTTGGCTTTAACTGTGGCATCAGATGCATAACTGAGAGTGAGTATCGTACACAGTACAGCCCCGGTACTTCATACTTGTAGGACTGGAAAGGACTTCTGTAGGTGAACCAGTCCACCCACCATGCTGAGGCTGGAGTAAGTATGCTGCCATTCTTGTCAAATATTCATCTGTGGTATGGACCATATAACTTAATGAAGTCAGTTGGACTCAGTGCCTGCGACTCCCTTTGCGGAATGGCCCTGATTCAGCAAGGTATTTAAGCATGTGCCTAATTTTAAGCCTGTGAGTTGTCCTGGTGAAGTCAGTGGGATTACTCAGATGCCTAAAGTTAAGCGTGTGCTTTAGTACCTGGCTGAGTGGGGGCCTGAATGTGTACTCTGTCTGTGATTGTAAAGCCATGTCCCTTAGTTATCACTCATCCTGCTGTATGGGGCTTGGAGGAAGCTGTAACAACCTCTAAAAGTCCTTGGAAGCCTTCAAGATGAGAAGTCCGTGTATTGCTCATCAGGAGGTGGGGGATCTCCCCTTTCCAATAGCACAAAGCTCCAGTTTCTAACCGGGGCAGGCCAACCAGGTGAGCTGCCTTGAAACCAGCCAGCATTTCACATAAGGAAGCACCACCACTGAGACAGTGTTGATTCTTACCCGTTGCAGGACTCTGGCAGGAGTAACTTGGGACAGCATGAGGATGGTGGCAGAGGAGCAGGTAGGTACGTTTGATATTTGGTGAGTGAAATAGGAAACATTTCTGGGACTGGCTGATTTTTAAACAACACGGTGACTCTTCAAAGCTGCGGAGAAGTTGGCATGTGTCCTGTGGGAGAAGGATCCGAGTGCAGATGAGACTTAGGTGACTCCTTGGTGCACGTGGCTCTGCACTTTATCACTTGGCTATCACCACCACCTCTGCGAGGAGAATGGGGTGTGGGCATTTATCCATTGTGACATACTTTGATGGGTGTTATAGGAGAAATTAACTGAGATAACAGAGCGAAGATCAGGGACAGGCCTGCACTGACTCTCTGGCCCTGACACCTATGAACCAAGCTCTGAATGTTTTGGCCAGCCCCAAGGCTGACTTACTTATGGCCCAACCTTGAATTTCTCATGCATCCAGAACTCCACTGGCTTCAGTGGAAACACAAATAGGGTTCTTCATAGATCAGCGGTTCCCAAACTCTACCACGTTGTGTACCACCAACTTAAAACACCAACACCTGTAGTACCACTACTTATAGGGGTGGGGGGAAAGGGCGGATCTGGTGCGGGAGCAGTCCTTGGCCAGTCGCTTTGGCTCTTGGCCAGCTGCGGTGTGTCCAGGAGATATGGGACAGAATGGCTGGGCTGCCACACTGCTTGGGAGTAGAGCCAGTGCCGGAACAGCGACTGGCGAGTGCCCCCAGCAGCAGGTGGATGCAAACCATTGAGATGTGGCCTGCGTATCACCAATGATACATGTATCACAGTTTGGGAACCACTGTTTAGTTTTAGTAGATAAAAATGCACTTGATAAGGCTGACTATTCCCCATAGGAGTTTAGTCTGATGCTGACCTTTTTGATTTATGGTTTGAACAATGAAATCAAGAAAAGTGGTAGAACATATTAGTGATCTTAGTAACACAGACAACAGAGTCCTGTGGCACTTTTAAAGACTAACAGATTTATTTATCGCATGAGCTTTCGTGGGAGAAAATCTCACTTCATCAGACGCTTTGAAGATGGGAAAGTTACAGAATGGGAGGAAATTAAATGCAGGGGAGTGTATGACATAGGATCGGGTCAGGCTGTAACAGCAAATCAAAATAGGTGTTAGGATTCAAACACTGGGGAACAGCACATAGAGGAGGGTGAGGTCAAATCACTTGTAATGAGAGAAAAATCCATCGTCCCTGTTTAACCCCAAAACAACTGAGTCAAATTTGAGAGAAACTGCAGAACTCGAACTTATATGCAAATTTGACTCAGTTGTTTTGGGGTTAAACAGGGACGATGGATTTTTCTCTCATTACAACAAGTGATTTGACCTCACCCTCCTCTATGTGCTGTTCCCCAGTGTTTGAATCCTAACACCTATTTTGATTTGCTGTTACAGCCTGACCTGATCCTATGTCATACACTCCCCTGCATTTAATTTCCTCCCATTCTGTAACTTTCCCATCTTCAAAGCGTCTGACGAAGTGGGATTTTCTCCCACGAAAGCTTATGCGATAAATAAATCTGTTAGTCTTTAAAAGTGCCACAGGACTCTGTTGTCTTTCTACAATAGACTAACACGGCTACCCCTTTGGAACTTAGTAACACAGTCAAGGATCACGGGGCAAGATATTTACAGCAAGCTGGGTCTTTCCTCTTTGGAACCAACAGATCATCAAACGACACAATATAATAAATTTAGCGTCCATTGATTTATTCTGCAATTTTAAATTAGCTAATTTCAAACTGGTTGGGCTCAGTCATTGCAGAAACACATTAATACAAACAAAATAAATTAAATCTGCTAACTTTTGATGTGCATCTTATTACAGTTTAAATTTGTCATTACCTATACAAATGAAACTGCTTACTAGCTACTTATCATGAATTTGCAGGATGACTTGAATCCTGTGCCTTTTTTGTAGTGCTATTGACCTTGGAGCAATGTCAAACATGCAGCAGGCATCCACATGAGTTTGGAATTCAAAGTACAGAGAAAGTATTATTTAAGGAAGTAAATTAAAACAAACAAACAAAATATCCTTTGGCGGGTGAAGCGGCAAAGTTGTTTTGATAACTCTATAGTCTGGGAGAATGGAATGAAGAAACAGGGAAGCAGATGGCAAATAAAGAAAAGATAAAAGAGGATAAGAAATCCATCTGGATGGACTGATAAATTGGTAGACAGCTAGGCAGTACTTGCCCATCTCTATCTGTCTGATCAATCATTTTCACATTTCTTTTTTGCTATCATAGGGTGTAGGCACAGCTTGCTGACTAAAAAAGCAAGCATCTGCTTTGTGCTTACAGTGCTGGGCTAGTATCTAGCTTCATGTCTCAGCCCTGGCATGCACTCCCTGTGACTATTGGAAAGTCACTTACTCTGGCCTCTCTGAATGTAGCTTTACCGCCTGCCCTGAGAAAGAAGCAGTGTCTAGCTGTATCACCCCAGATGCAGAGAATAAAACGTGCTTCAGGAAGTCATAGTAAAGGCTTTCCTTTCTTCGGGGGTGGGAGGAGAAAATGACTTCAACCCTTCTTCTGGAGCAGCTCTCTCCCATTGTACATCTAGCCAGCTGCTTTGGTGACCATGTCGAGAGGAATTAGATTTGCAGGCTTTGTGGTCTGGAACATTTGTCCTTGCACTGATATTGGATTCATACATTGATTCCCATGAAAAATGGCATTTCAATTAGACCTGCTGGAAATTATTTCGACCGCTTTTCTTGACAAACAATTTTTTCTTCAAAAATGATTTGTTCCCACGAAAAATAGT
Source organism: Pelusios castaneus (assembly GCA_007922175.1). Taxonomy (NCBI): domain Eukaryota; kingdom Metazoa; phylum Chordata; order Testudines; family Pelomedusidae; genus Pelusios; species Pelusios castaneus. Next base: position 8,446,301 of record ML685839.1, read on the forward strand.
TTTTCATTAAAATATTCTCCCCCCCCCCCCCCCCCCCCCCCCGAAAATCGGAAAATAATAGTTCAGGTTATTTTATTTTTTTAACAAATCTTGTAGGGGAAAAATAATTCTCCAACCAATTCCGTTTCTAATCTCTGGCAAGCAATTTATTGTATGCTGAAATTAAAATTTACCGGTACTCCCACAGCAAGTTGCTGAGAACAGCAACAGTGGTGTTTAATGTCTATATCCCTATTGATCTTGGGGGGCCCAGACCCCTTCTTATTAAAGTTTGTCTCCTTTTTCCATGTCCTTTTTCCATTAATTAGCATCCACCAATCAGATCCCTCTGTACCATCGTTCTGCTTCCCAACCAATCAAATACCCTTTCCAGTAGTTCTGTCCAGTCCTGCCTCCTCTACTAATACTGTCTCCACTTGCCTTTCAAAGAGGGTGCAGTTCCCACAGTCTCCACTAGGTGGCACAGTGACCAACTTCATTAAAGCTGCAGGCCAGACTGGACCTGCTCTACGCTACAGGTTGCTTTGGAACTACGTCACTCACGGGTGTGAAAAACCCACAATCCTGGACAGGATAAGTTATACCAACTTAAGTACCCGTGTGCAGAGCGCTATGTCTGCAGAAGGGCGTGCAGAGGCAGCAGTTATTAACCCAACAGGAGCGCTCTCACCTGTCGACTTGGAGCATATGCAGCACAAGCGCTGCAGAAAGGAAAATAAGCGATCTATTTGGTGGTTTGCTGGCAGTTGGTAAAAATTTTTTTTTTGTCAAGTTTGCCTGTGTGTGTGTGTGTGTGTGTGTGTGTGTTGAAGTCTATGCTTGTAAATTTCCCCATGTAAGCATGATATAAGTAAAAGTGGATGACTCTTACGGCTATATGTACACTTGGGGTGGGGGATGGGGGATGGGATTCTTAGCTCAAATAGACATATGTTAGCACTCACTCATTGAATCAGTGCACTAAAATAGTAGTGTGGTCTTAGTAGCATAGGCAGTGGCAAGGGATGGCATGGACATCAGTTGCTTCAGCTCAGCTTGAGCCTAATTGGTTTAGTCCTCAGCCAGGTGATTGAGTCCAGATGTGCTGCAGCAGAATTGTCTGATTGGCCGGCTCACTAGATTGGCTGAAAGTAGCCAACAGGTTCTGGAACTGGCACAGGAAATGGCAAGCCCAATAGCAAATATTTTAATGACTCCATAAACTCAGGGGTCCTGGCCCGTAACTGGAATATTGCCAATAGAGTACTTATACTTAAGAAAGGGGGGGCGGGGAAATGATAGGGGAAACTACAGGCCAGTTTATTTGAACTCAATAGTATGCAAGGTCTTGGAACAAATTTTGAAAGAGAGAGTAGTGAAGGGCATATTGGTAAATGGTAATCGGGATAAAATACAACATGGTTTTACAAAAGGTAAATTGTGCCAGACCAACTTGATCTCTTCCATTAAGAAGATAACTGATTTTTCAGACAAAGGAAATGCAGTAGATCTAACCTACCTGGATTTCAGTAAGGCATTTGATACAGTTCCACATGGGAAATTAGTAGTTAAATTGGAGAAGATGGGAATTAATATGAGAAATGAAAAGTGGATAAGGAATTGTTAAAGGGGAGACTACAATAGGTCATGCTGAAAGGTGAACTGTCAGACTGGAGGGAGGTCACTAGTGGACCAATCTTCTTTAACGTTTTTATTACTGACTTTGACACAAACAATGGGAGTGTGCTAATAAAATGTGCAGATGACGCAAAGTTGGGAGGTATTGCCAATACAGAGGAGGACTGGAATATCATAAAAGAAAATCTGGATGGTTGAAAGCTGGAGTGATAGAAATGAGATGAGATTTAATAGTGCAAAGTACAAGGTGATGCATTTAGGGACTAACAACAAGAATTTTTGCTATAAACTGAGGATGTATCAGTTGTAAGTGACATAGGAGGTAAAAGACCTGGATATACTGGTTGATCAAAGGACGACTATGAACTGTCAAAGTGATGCAGTCGTGAAAAAAGGCTAATTCAGTACTAGAATGCATCAGGCAAAGTATTTCCAGCAGAGAAATGGAAGTGTTGTTATCATTATACCAGGCAGTGCTGAGACCTCATCTGGAATACTGTGTGCAATTCTGGTCCCCATGTTTAAGAAGATGAATTCAAACTGGAGCAGGTGCAGAGGAGGGCTACTAGGATGATCTGTGGAATGGCAAACCTGCCTTATGTGAGGAGATTCAAAGAGCTTGGCTTGTTTAGCCCAACCAAACGAAGGCTGAGGGGAGATAGGTTTGCTCTCTATAAATATATCAGAGGGATAAATATGAGAGGAGTTATTTAAGTTAAGGCTCAAGGTGGGCACAAGAACAAATGGATATTAACTGGCCATCAATAAGTTTAGACTTGAAATTAGATGAGATTTTCTAACCAGTAGAAGAGTGACATTGTGGAACAGCCTACGAAGGGGAGCAGTAGGGGTAAAAACACTAGCTGTCTTCAAGACAGAGCTTGATAAATTTATGGAGGAGACAGAGTGATGAGGTTGCCTATAATGGTATCTGGCCCATAGATGACTGCTAGTAGCAAATATCCTCAAAAGCCAATGATCGGACACTAGATGGGGAGGGAGCTGAGTTACTGGAGAGAATCTTTCCCAGGTGTCTGGCTGCTATGTCTTACCGACATGCGCAGGGTCTAACTGATCACCATATTTTGGATTGGGAAGTAATTTTCCCTCAGGTAACTGAAGCAGAGACCTTGAGGGTTTTTCACCTTTTTCTGTAGCGTAGAGGATGAGTCACTTGCAGGTTTAAAGTAGTGCTAATGGTGGAGTCTCTGTACCTTGAAGTCTTTAAATCAAGATTTGAGGACTTCAGTAGCTCAGCCAGAGGTTATGGGTCTATTACAGCAGTGGGTAGGTGAGGTTCTGTGGCCTACAATGTGCAGGAGGTCAGACTAGTTGATCATGCTGGTCCCCTCTGGCCTTAAAGGCTATGAATCTATGAGGCATGCACATAAGCTGACTGGCTGCTTAATTCTTACGCCTGTAGCTACAATTGCTCTTGCACTTGCCTTGTTCCAAGTATTGCTCCTGTTCTCTCTGTTCATCCCACTCCTGCTCTTTTGCCGAGATTCTGGCTTCAGCACTGACCTTTGCTTTGATTCCTGGTAGCTGACTCTGGCTTTTCCCATGGCTCCTGTCTCTCATCCTAGCACAATGCACTAGGGCAGGTAGCTCATGGCCTAGTCCTGAAACAAGGAAAGGTTATATAGCTCTGTTTACTGAGAGTTAAAACAAATCTGTGATCATTGTCCATCGGTAGGTTTGGTTGCAAAAGGTATTAGTGATTAAAGACAAATGCAGTAGAAGGAAGAAGAAGGGGTCAGATTCTCAGGACTTTAGGGTGGACCCTTTACATTTTGGCAGATCCCCATTTCTGTTATGTTATAGCTGGCTTAGTGGGTGCACATGTTCTAGTGAGCCTGGTTATAACCTATCCTGTATTAGTCGTCCCAGTCAGGCTGCACAGGTTTCTTTTCTATGGGATAAGCTCCAGTTTGATGTGGACTCCAAATGAGAAGAGCCTATCTGAAGAACTGTGAGAAGCATAGCAGATGCCTTCTTGAGAAAGTGGGTGCAAGGGCCAAGCAGTCTCGGAGAAAACATGATTACCCCCATGATTCCACATACACCCTAAGGGTATGTCCACACTGGAGCCTTAGGTTGACTTAAGGATGGTTAAGTCGACCTACAGACCGCTACATCCACATTGGGTGCTTATTAAGTCGACTTAATAACACCACCTCTGAAGGTCAACTTAACGCTTAAATCAACGTTATCAAGTCGACTTAAGCCAGTGGAGACATGGAGTAGTGCCTAGTTGGACCTTTTTAAGTCGACCTAAAATGTTAAGTTGACTTAATAAGGCCAAAAAGGGGCCACGTCTACACTTGAAAAGTTGTCAACTTTTGTTAAGTCGACTTAATAAGGTCCACTTTAAGTCGACTTAAAGTCGACCTTATTAAGTCGACTTCATAAAGCCAACCTACCTTTTCAAGTATAGACATAGCCCTGGAGAGGAAGGCGGTTAAAGAACTGGGCTGCCTCTTAGGAGTTCTGGGGTTGAGCCACAGCCCCAATCTGTGACCTTGGGCAAATCATCCAAGTTAGTTCATCTCCATGGGCCTCAGTTCCTCATCTGCAAAATGGGGTGGCATTACTCCTTGTTCTGTGGTAAGCAGGAAAGCAGGCCATAAGAACAGCATAGTGCCTTCTAAGCTGAAAATCCAGGCAGGTGAGATCCTGTTCCTCTGTTTCTACAGAGGCTTGCATGGTTATTTGTCTAACACTCACTTATGGCTCACATTTGAGTGAAGGTTGTTTTGGGTTGTGACATCCCAGGCTCTTTGAAAACCCAGACAAAATATGTTCTAATTATAATACTGCAGATTAGATTATTTAAACCAAGAGAGAGTGGATCCATCAGGGCAATGCTACTGCAAGAGGATCACCATCTTTGACTGGGTACCACTATATTATAAATTAACTATCATTCATAATCATCGGCCGGTGTCAATCTGCCCATGTCTGCAGAGTTGTGTTGATTTATACCAGCTGAGGGCCTGACCTCTGGGGGCCAGCAAATGACTTGCTGTTAATGTGAAGGAAACCCTTGCAGATTTTTTCCCTTGAAACTTTAATACCTTTAATAGAAAAACCAACAAAAAAGAACCCCAAAGCTAAACCCAAAATACTTATTTCATGGCTCCCAATATTGATTGTATCTATGGAAAGTTTCAGCACTAGGGATCAGGTTTGAGCACTTTACCAGAGCAAAGAAAGAGATTTGTTCTCTATTCTGGCCAGGCCTTGCCAAACAAGAGGTGATGCTGGTTACATAAGATTTTAAACATTCCCTGCCTGCTGCTCTGACACTTCAAAGTTAAGCTATCATGTCTTTTGATGCTCTTAAGAACACAGCGACCTAGTTTTTTTTTTTCCTCAAGAGGTGGTCCACTTAGTTGATTAAACCGCCACTCAATTATAAATGGTTGTGCTACAATGTGGGAATAAAACAGATGTAACAGAATTCAGCTGATAAAGTCATTATTTTTTGCCTTGTTGGTTAACTGAAAATTATGATAGAGATTAAGTGAGTGGCATTAGTTTTAATAGCTCCTGGGTGGCAGGCCTTCCATGCTCGTCTTTGTTCATGTTAGGGGATGCAAGAATGGTTCAAAGAAATTTGTGCATTTCATTCTAGGATACAAAAGATAATGGGATAATTTAAGGAAGATTTAAAATGAACATTAAAGTCAAGAAAAGCCAAAGTAAGCAAATGAAGAAGTGAAAACTCGGTTGATATTTTAGTTGAAGCAAACCCAGAAAGCATGTTGACATCGGTGCATTATTTATAAGTATAATGCACCTGCAAATGCACCACATTAAACCATCAAAGTTGTCGGAAGGGCAAATAAGTCATCTAATTGAAGTCTGCGGAGTGACTAAAACCCTGCTGGAGATGGTCCTTCCTCAGCACTCTTCCCTGACAGTGATTCCTTGGAGCCAACCATATGACAGCTCAGCAGATGGAGAGACGAAGCCTCTTGATGCCAGGTTTATGCTGAGAACACACTTTTAAAATGGAAGCTGATGTTGCTTCAAATTCAGTGTAATACTCTGTGTTCGCCAGGCTGCCTTTTCCCCTTCACTGAACGCTTTCATCTGGTTGAGGGACAGGATGTGAGTGAGACAAATCTTTAGTGGAGATGGGCTAGTAAGTGCAATCCCCAACACTGGGTTCTTCCCACGGATGTCTGCTAGACCATGGCAACAGTGTGTTTCTGCCATTATAGTGCCCATCCCAAGAAGGCAAAAGATTGAACTATAACCACAATCCTAGGAAGGGGAATGAAGCACCCCTCTACAAGTAAGTCATAGAGTAGATAGCGCAAAATCCCTGCAAAGCAGTTGATTCACTTTGGAATCAGTTTAACACAGGTATTCAAGGAATTCAGAATGGAAGGCTGGTTTAGTGGTTATGGCCTGGGCCTGTAACTCAGGAGCGCTGCATTCAGTTCTCACAGCTGGTATGGCTTTGGAAGGAAAGTTAATTTATTTGGGTGCGTCTACACTTACAAATTAAGTCGACTTAAGGAGGCTTAAGTCGACTTAATTTACTCTGCGTCTACACTGGGCTTTCCTTAATTCAAATTAAGCTGCTCCTTAAGTTAAATTAAGGAAAAGTTAGTTCAAATTAATAACACCTTGTTTTAATTCGAACTAGCGCTTAAATCCACTTTATTAAATTGACTTAAGCCAGTGGAGACGCAGAGTAGTGCCTAGCTGGACCTTTTTAACTCGACTTAAAACATTAAGTCAACTTAATAAGGCCAAAAAGAGGCCACATCTACACTTGAAATGTTAAGTCGACTTTTGTTTAGGTGACTTAATACGGTCCACTTTAAGTCGACTTGAAGTCGACCTTATTAAGTCGACTTTAGAAAGTCGACTTAACTTTTCAAGTGTGGACATAGCCTTTGTGAGGTGGGACTACTACAACTTCCTTTATCTATTTAGATTGTTTCTTACTAAGTGTTTTTGGATTGTGTAGTATGATAGGCTGCTGCACCGAGGTAGCTTTGTAATAATAAACAGTAAGAGCACAAGGGTAAAAACAATGCGATGCTAGGTTGCATCCACACAAGCACACTGAAGTTGGTCCCCTGAACACACAGACTTACTGTTGAATGTATGATGGCTAGCCTGTTTTGAAATGTCTCATGACTTAAGAGCAGCTGTAATGCATTGTCTCACTGCTTGGTCGTTACTCTGGCTTCCTGAAAAGATCTTGGAGAGCTGCAGTGTCTGCTTCACAAAATGCCACATTCCTGTCTCCCAGCCTGGACGGGTTTGGGTTTTGGCCAGCTCTTGGAAGAACTAGCCAAATTCTGAAGCCTAACATTGGCATCTTGGGAATAACAGATGATGAGCTTCCTTGGTGGTCAGTAAACAAGGGGAAGGGGAATTATGAGCCCTACATTTTGTGTACTTTCATATAGCAGGGAGGAGTTAAGGTGTACTGTAGGAGAAACCATACAGGCATTCTGGCCAACATTAAATGAAATAGACATCTGTTGTGATTGATTTTGCCTGTTAACAATAAGCCGATCACAAGTGGTTTATAGATGGGGAAGAGGAAGGCTCAGATTGTTATCGTTTGACTGAACCATATGAATGGGGCCTCCTGATGTCAGACTGCCCTAGCTATATTCTTCTAAGCAGTGCTTTACTGAATCTCTTCCACTAGTTGCTTTCATACTGAATTTCACCCACAAGTTTCTTTCAGACTGTTCTCTGCAGCCGTATGCCCAGAGGCCTGAGTATTGGTTTATCTCCTGGCTTCATTTTCTCACTTTGATGAAACCTCTGTCAGAAGGGAATCTGCTTCTCTGTGTTTGGCATCAGTGCCAGGATGGAGCTGAAGAAAGAGCCCCATGGCCGCTGAGTGAGAACTGTCTGAGCAAATCAGAACATCCATCTTCTTTTTATCAGACATAGCATCAAGTGTGGTGTCCATCATGAAGAAGGACGGAGAGGCCAGGGCCATGCCTACACTCACAAGCTAAGATGAACTAGCTGTGTTACTCAAGGGTATGAAAAATGCACTTCCCTCAGTGACATAGTTAACGCCAGGTGTAAACAGCAGTAAGCTGATAGAAGAATTCTTCCATTGACTTAGCTACCATCTCTTAGCTACCACTGTGGTATTTCCTCCCATCAGTGGACTGAGTGTCTACACCGAAGTGCTACAGCAGTGTAGTGTAGCTGTAGCATTTAAATTATTGAGAATCCTAAACCTGTGGGCTTACACCCTGCTCTCTTTACTCACAGGTGTAGACTCAGTGACATTAATACCTCCACTTGTATGAATAAGGCAGACAGGATGAGACCCTTTGAGAGACTCTTTCTTACTTCTAGGTTTAAAGATCCTTGTTTTGAGCACAGAGTATCAAGTGATCCGCTGGTTTCCTCCATTTAACTCCAGTTCAGTCCTAGCAGCTTCCTCTGGATACGTTGTGGTAAGCTATCATGCTACCAAGCTGCACTTCATAGGCCATTCACCCATTCTTCTTATTAGGATCTGTCCCTATTCTGTTGTGCTCTTTAGGAACGTGGATCTCTTATGGTGTTCATTGGCATCGCAGTGCCTGTGCGAATCTGCTTGACATTTTATTAGTGTGATGTTAATGATATACGGTGTCACCAAGCTGCTGTCTGCATTTCATTGAAATGTCAAATTCTGCTTGGTTTTCTGGCTTATCACTGAGCCTGGTTGAGGAGCGGTGATGGGGAAAACCAAATCCAGTTTCACTATAAAGCCCTGCTGCTCTGCTTAGTCACAGTTAAATATTCTTCATGTCACTTTTTTCACCCAGGTTCATTTCTTCCACCAACACATGCCTGCTTTCTGATCCCTGCACTTATCTCGATCAAAGTGTTTACTGGGATTGGCAATTGGAGAGACAAGTGGAATTAGTACTTTGGGTTAGCCTGCCAGGGTTAATACAGATGACACACTGCTAACCGGGTTTGTGTGAGATGTAAACGGGGCATACAATCCAAGGTTAATGCTCTTTATCGCTAACTGTCTCAGGCTCAATTCTGTTCTTGTGCACAATGATATAAATTGGGATTAACACAAAAGAAGTCAATGGAGTCACACTGCTGTGAGATCCTAATAGTTACATTGGGAAAATCTATAAGCAGTTTTTCCTAAGAGAAGACTGTGTCACTTATCCTATGGGGATATTACGGGGAGTTGTCCAAGAAGTATTCCATGAGGCCCTTCTAAAATCATTCTGTTCCAGGAGCCAGGAGGAAGTTGTGTGAGCCAATGACCTTTGGCATAAATGTGCATCCTGACTAGTGCTGGATAATTTTGGGGGCAAAACCTTTTTTGGTAAAAAGAAAAAACCCAGCAAAGCCCCACAGATTTGGCAGAACTGGTTTACTGAAATATTTTGGTGGAGAAAAAAGAAAAACCAAAAAAAGTCAGCAAAAGTCAAAATGAAACCTTGATTTTCTCAAATAGAAACAGCTTTCTGTTTCATGATGTTCTTCAATTTAGTTTAATCAAAAAAACCCCCCAAAACTTAATAACGCCAAGTCAGGGGAGCCTAGAGCTATGTATTTCCTTAATACATCCCTGGGCAACCTACGGTATATCTTCATCAGAACTCTGACTGGCACGGCCGACTGCATCCACACACATGGTTTTTTGTGGTCCAATAAAGTCAGATTAAAGAGCTAGACATGCTTCGCTGGAAGAATAAAGAAAAAGTGAAAAGCTAAGCATCATTATTTAAATAACAGTTTATTTAACTCAAGATCAGCTCATCAGTTTATCTTTCAAGCTGAAATTTGAAGTCCCAAACAAAGACCAGTAAAGTGCTCAGGCAGATACACAGTTTTGCAAATGTAAAGTCATGTCGATCATTTTAACGAAGGACTGTTTCATAATGTAATGTTTTAAAATTCCTTTTCCTCAAGCATCTCTGTAGCTCTGGGGAACGTTTGCAGCCTCTTTCTATGACTAAGTGTGTGTTCTTCTGTAACACAAAAGGTGATAATGAAGTCTTTTACAGGATCCGTGCTGCTTGCCTTGGTATAAGAGGGTGAATTACAGCATCTGAATACATTCTGGCCACCAATCTATGGGAGGAGGAGGAAGGTTATTTAAACACGTTAGATGTAATGTAATCATTTGGAACATCGAGATGATTTGCAGCTTGCATTGGGACCAATCACATAATAAGAGAATGAGTCACAGCTTGTGGCTTGTCGAGTTATTTCATAATATGAGCTGTCTTTGAGCGTATTCATTGTGTTGTGTCTCATCACGGCACTGCAGTATTATCTAGCTTTTATATAGCACTTTTCATCATTAGGTCTCAAAGCATTTTATAAAGGAGTGCAGTGTCATTTCCCCATTTTACAGATGGAGAAACTGAGGCACAGAGTAGGGCAGCAATCTGCTGAGCCAGGAATAATCTAGGTCTCCTGAGCCATGTCCAATGTTCTCTCCATTAGGTAATCCTGCTGCTAGGCCATGCATAAAATATGTACATAAGGGAAATGACTTTTTTTGTCAAGTATTACATTTGACAAAACGTGGAGAAATGAACAGTTTTGACATTTTGTTTCACTTAGAAATGGTCAGTTTAATTTCAAAATGATGTTTGAAATGTTTTGTTCAACCCAAATTAATTCTGGGTTTTGGGTTTTTTTTTTTTTAAATTTTCCATTTTGGCAAGAAACATTGAAAAAATCATGTTCAGTTTGAAATGAGCCAGGTTTATTTTTTCCCAAGGGCTTCTGATTAGTTGCATGTCACATCCACTCTGCACACCTGTCAAGACCTGATCCAAAGTTTATTGAAGTCAACCAAAAGATTCTCATTGATTTCAAGGACTTTATGCCTACTCAAGATGCAAATCAGAGGAAACTTGGGCCCAAGTCTTTGCAGCATTGTGTCAGACTCAACATTGACTGAAAATGTTTGCAAAATGTTCCCCTTTGTTTTCAGCCCACTAAATTGGAAGTGAGTTAGATACCATCAGGGCATCCGTTCAGACTTTATGCTTGCTTGCAACTGTTAGTGTCTAGCAAATGTGCAGAATTAGTGCCATAATAACAACAACAAAGCTCTGGGGAAGGAATACAGGGCAATCTCTGGAGCACCATTGGAATTTGATCTGTCATATGCTGTCCCAACTCCTGAAGTTGAAAGTCATCTCATGGTTTCAAGAGTTTAGATATTATCCTTTCTGTCAACTGTCCATAAATACGTAGGTTTTGCTTCATGGCTGTTACCGCTAAGCCTGAGTATTGTAATATCCATTTGGAAGGGCTCTGGTTCCTCTGAGCCATACTGGGATTTTGCAGCTGAAATGCTCTTCATATTATATTACCAATGAATGTGTTCTCTGTTAGTGGGCTGTTCTAGAAGACTTGATGGAATCCTGCTCTGTCTTTGTAAACCATATGAAATCTACTACCACCATGAAAACGACCCTTTGTTTAGCCCCAGTGTACAGCCAATGTGCCCTTAGAAAGCTGACTTTGCAGCAGGGGGTCTCCGCAGTAGTTTAGTCTGGTAGAGGAACCCAGGGATGAGGAATGATCATTTTTGTACCTTTCAGGTCTTACGGCAGCTCTGCACATTTTAAGACATGGTATCTATAAGCCGTTTCCATCTGCTCAGCCTCCCTTGAACTTCTTCAGTGTTACACATACATGCATCAAAACCCTGCTCTGTAAGGAGATATTTCCACAGTCATTAAGAAAATAGGGGGACATCCCTCTGGAGTGGGGCATGGATGATCAGGGGACTGGAGAGCTAATCTTATAAGAGGAGAATCACTGCAGTGCAAGCTCACTGTTAGTAGAACTCATGTTAGCAGATCCTGGGTTTGTTTAACTACGGTTTAAGCATCAACACTTATTTGTAACTTATTTGTTAGGAGTTGTTGAACCCTGGGTCCCAACCTGGGGTTCCAGTGTCCATATTGCCTTATGTGGACCCGAGTCCAACCCCATATTCCAGATTCCTGCCACCCTCCATAAAGGGGGCTGCTCTTTCCCTTTGTGTTTGGTGCAGTGTGGGAATGCTTGACTGTCTAGAGCAGTGGTTCTCAACTTTTTGTGAGTTGCAACATGTTTGGCACTGTGTGTGACCGTACATGACACACCAGCCTCCCACCTCGCCCCCTGCAGGCTGAATTCCATGACACGCTTACCGCTCTGTGGTGACACAGTGATTAAGAGCTGCTGGTCTAGGGAATAAAGAAAGTAGGCCTGTGGGATTGTGAAATACATCGCGTCGGATGTTTTCACATGTTACTGGGACTTCCAAGTTAAATTAGTTGCTACCTTCTAAGCTGCAGACATTTAAGCTGCTGTGAGCAGCTCCAAATGGGTATTTTCCTTACCGCAGGGCTGAAGGAAACAAAAAATTAATGGACAATAATGTCTTATTTGTACAATGTCTTAGAAAAGCATTTGCAAAGTATTCCAAAGCTATCATTAAATTTGGCCAGAATTTTAAAAAATAGGTGCCTAAAGTTAGGGTCCTCAATTTATGCTTTTGCTATTCAAATAGCTAGTTAGAATAAAAAATATCTAAGCAGTTAACATCTGCCACTGATTTCCTCAGCTTTGAAACCTTAGTTATATGCTTTATGAATAGAGAAGAGCTATAATTTTGATGAGGGCATGATGTGATAATGCTATTGCATAAAACGATGGGCTACAAAGCAATGGTGCTCTGCAGAAAACTTATGTGGCAGGAAGCAAATTTAAGAGGAAATTCTCCACTTGCTAAAATTAAATACACAAGATTTGTTTTCTAAACATTCAAATGAGCCCTTGTGCCAGCTTTGCCTTATGTTCCGCACCTGCTTAGCATATAAAATGACTGTGATGTGTCCATTTCCTTAAGTTGTTTGGCTGAAGCTTAGCTTCAGACATGGATGAAAAAGAAGGGATTGAACTGAGCATTCTCCATTGACTGGGAAAAGGGTGCACCTAGCATTTAATGCAGCTAAAGGCAAATGTTGCAATGCATCAGATCTTCAGCTGGTGTAAATGAGTGAAGATCTATTGGTGTTGATTTCTGTCTGCTGGGGTTGAAAGTATCAAATCACTATTTTTGTGCACACAGTAGCACATGTGTGAGGCAGCGGGGCTACAGGGAAAGAAAGACAGAGAAGACAGTTATCTTGAAAACAAAGGCTATCGGCTGATTTTCAAGGCCTGAACAGGAGTGAGGTGCCCAACTCCAACTGACTTCCAGTGGGATTTGGGCACCTTCCTGCTCTTTTTGCCTTTCAAATGTCCCCCCATAATTATGCCTGTTTGTGAAGCCAAAATATCCACGTGGCCTCTGTGACTGCAGCCAGAACGAGGCAACGAGTAAACAAAATATCCTGACAAAACACCTCTCCTGTCTTCTCCTCAGCAAATGAGATGGTATATTTCATCCACAGTACAGCTCTTCCTCCTAAACACCATGCTGATGGACGTGTGTCTTTAAGTGTGACTCCTTGGAGTGTCTGGAAGTTTATATTGCTTTGGACCAGACAATTCAGCAAAAGCCTGTCTCCCACTCCAGGCTTGTGTCTCTGAGATAGATGGAGGAGCTGATGGACCAGGTATATAACCACTCTCTCCTGATGCAGGTGTGAAATTCATTTCCAGATCAGTGGGCTAAGCCATAGCTAGGTACAAAGTTGCTGGGAATAGGACATGGGGTGAGTCAAACAAGCTCCAGGATCACTCTGGTGCCTGCGATTGGGGTGTTGTGTGGAGTAAGGTGCTACCCTACGTGATGGGTAACTGGCAATTAGACTCTGGCTGTATGTGAGATCTGGTGGAAAAGCAGCAACAGAGGGTGCATCCTGATTGTCACACACTCATGTCTCCGTGAGGGCCAGTTCCTCTTAGCAACAATACCAGAGGTTCTTCTGAGACTCCTCATGGCCATGTTCTGATGCCTATGTTGACTAGCACCTTGGTCCATGGAAATCAGTGGGGCTACTGTGGAGGAAGGCAGCCAGCAGGGGCAGTAGGGATATCATAATCGAACAATCTGAGTCAGACATGGCCCTAGCCTGGCCCTACTGGGCTTGTAAAATGTTTTTTTTTTTCCAGCTTTCAATGAGTGTTGCTTCTTCTGGCTGAGTTCAAAAAAGGCTACGGGGTGGGATTCAGCAGATGAGATATTTCTTTTAAAGACACTGGCCAGTCTGAAAGAAGACTGCGGGCCAAAGCTAGGCCCAAAGCTAGAAGGGGAAAGGTGTCTGTCCTTGTCTTAGGACTCAGTCCAGCAAAGCGACCAAGCAGGGTTGAAGTGATTGTCGAATGAGGGGTTGTGAAGGACTTTTCCACCAGATCAGACCAGCAGCGACCTTGGAGGGTTTTCACCTTCCTCTGCAGCCTATAGGTGTGGGTCACTTGCCAGAGTTATCTAGGTATATCTCACAAAATCATTTCTTTGCCATTGAGGGGGCCTGGACACTGGTGCACCTTGGGCCCTCCAATTTAACCATCCTCTGGGCTGTTATACTTTGGTCTCATTTTGGTTGTTGGGTTGGCGTGCAGGGGCTGATGATATACAGGAAGTTGGTATGGACAATCTCATGGTCTTTCCCAGCCTTTACTACGACTCTATGACAGGTTTAGCTTCAAAGCTGTACTTAGATCCCACTAGAGTCGCAGCTCTGCTGGGTCAGGACCTTGGATAGTACCCGATGAAGCATGTTGAGGCATTAGTTCTTTATCCAAAAAGGTGAATCAGAGAGAGCAATCTCTGGTCTGTGTAAGGCTGGAAGGACCTTTATTCCCTCCTCCTGTGCTTTAAACCAATTTGCTAAACTCACGAATGTGAGGTGTACCCAGTTAGAGCGGATTTTTAATTGAGGTTTGATTCAGGAGGGCATGTAAACCAAAATCAGATAATATACAAACTGTTCCATTAGCGCTGGCAATGAAATCAAGGGTGTTACAGCTGGGAAGATTTTACTCAGGAACTTTCAAACCATTCTGTCCCCTTCCTTTCTCTCTCTCTCTCTTGCTCTGTCACTTTCATTTGAAGTTTAAAAATAAAAAACAACCCAGAAAGAGAGGCACTTCAAAAGGCTATTTTGGCATTCTGGCTGCTTCCCCCACCCCTCTCATCTCCCAGCCTGTCTGACTGAGTCACTGTCTGTCAGCCTGGCCTCAAACACATTTCAAAGGGAAAAAATAAACAATATTTTGGCAGTTGTGTTGGCTGTCAGCGTGGTGGCGTGATTTGTAACTTGGTAATGGAGCTTACTCTTCTTCACAAGCCTGATAAGTGTCTCTGGGAAGTGGCAAGGAGGAGGTGAAAGCCAGAAGATCTTGATATGTGTGGAACTGGCTGATCATGAGAGAAGGGAGAGTTTATTATTATGTGCAACCATGTTTCTATATGTCTGCCCCAGTCCAACAAAGCTCTTAACTTTAAACCTCTGAAGAATGCCATTGAAGTTAGTGGGACTGTGCACATGCTTCAAATTAAGCAAGAGCTGAAATGCTTTGCTGACCTGGGATCTGACTCGCATCCTTTTCCATGCAAAAGAACACTCCTGTCAAACTTCTGCCTGTACTCTTTGGGCTCACACTGGTCCTAAGTTCCTTACGAATGGATGACTAGAGCTAGTGTTGAAATGAGAAACTCTGGGTGCTCAGCACTTCTGAAAAGCAGGATGCTAATCTAGGTGCCAAAATCTGAATTTAGGAGCCAACGTTAGGGCTCCATTTTTGAAAATCTTGACCTTGATTTCTGGCAACAAAATACCAGCCACTTCCTAATATTCCGCTTCTAAATGTTCACTGAATTATTTGGCACATTGTCCGCTCCATGGACGTCTGGAGCTGCTGCAGCCTGAATATAGATCTTACCTATCTACTCCTGTCTCACCCCACACAGGTAGCATTAAAAATTCCAATACCTTTAAAACTGTTCTTCATCTATCCCTGTATACGGTCAGCAGTGGACAACGGAACAAAGTGGATCTGCTTTAAATACCATACGGGGCCAGAACCTCCACTGGTGTAAATCAACCTAACTTCATTGACTGCACTTTCTTTAAGTCAATGGAGGGATACTGTTTGACACCAGCTGAGGATCTGGCCCCAGATTGGTATGCTGTGGATCCATACTGTAGAAACATTTTTTTTTTCAGAAATGTGAGGGCAAGCTAAACAGCAGCAGTAAGCTTGTATCTGACCTCACACAAAACAATGTAATATGCTGCCAGTCTCTTAATTAGAGCATATGCCATAGCATCCGTACGGACAGTCATTTAGTGATGTCAGCTCTGCGTGATGCCATTTTACATCAGTTTGGCAACAATGTGTAAATGGTGTGTTTAGAGGAGATTCTGCATTTTCTCCATTATGCACCTTCCCAGAGTGTTTTTATTCTCGTGCTGAAGTAACATTGTGGCGCGTTCTAGTTCTGGGAGGTTTGGCTGTTTCGCTAGAAAGTCGATCAGACAAGCACTTTCTTTGGGTTTGATCTATGTGGGCTTTCCCCCACGAGTTTTGCTTCCAGGTATAGAATGGAACGAACTCTCCAGGTCTCAAAGCAAAACCCAGTGGAACTGGCCAGGTTTCAATCTGTGTATGTGAACCCCATGTGAGTTGGTGAATTTGCCCCCAAATGACTGAATGATTTCAAGTGTGTTTTTTGCCAAGTCATTTTGAAACTGTTTGAACATTGGAAGTTTGCAATTCACTAACTGCAGCAGATATGCTCTTGATTGTATGTCATTTAGTGAGACCTGCATTTGTTACACAGTAATCACATTGCATTTATACTTCTTGAGGCGTGTTATTTCTACCAAGCCCTGTGTATGAATTACCAGCATGCTATTTTCAAAGTGCTTTGACAATGTGTATGAAAAGCAACAAGCTGGTAATTCCATTAATTTATGCAATGCGTGTATTTTTATAACGCTCTCTCTGTGACCTGCTTGACCACTGATTCTCAAACTTTTAAAATGGAGCCCTCCACACAGATTTTTGTTTAACAAGTGAGACCCTTCCCCTGAATTGGTTCGGGGGAAGGAGGGCATGATTGTTAGAGGGCTTCCCACGGTGTAGGCCCGGCTTTTTTTTCCTGGAGGGCCCCCTCCTTTCAGAAGGGGGCAAGAAGGGTGTGATTTGGGGGAAAGAGGTCGCACTTATTAGGTAAAAATCGGGGAGTGGGCTCTTTTAAAATTTTTTGAGAACCACTGGTCTAACAGGTCTCAGAGAGAGGAGGTACCACTCACAGTCTGTTATAAAAATACATATATTGCATAAATTAATGGAACTACCAGCTTGTTGTTTTTCAGGAAAAAAAAAACCAAAACCCAGGACCTACATCATGGGAAGTGGGGAGTGCAGCAGCAGCAATGTGGGAAGCAGTAATGGGGGAAGCAGTGAGCACTGGCAGGAAATGGGGAGCGGGGATAGCAGCTGCAGAAGCAGCATAGAAGAGTGAGCCCGGCAGTGGCAAGGGGCTGATGCAGGAGGTGGGCAGCAGTGGCTTCTTCCATCTCTGGGGAGCATGGAGCTGGACCAGCTCTGTCTCCTGCTCCGTGCCTTCCCCTGCCATAATCCATCTTGGACCCCCCACTTTGAGAACCATGGAGCTAGATAACAGCAAATGTAATAATCCTGGCCTCTTATCACTAGCAGATCTCAAAGCACGGTTGGTATCATTATCCCCATTTTACAGACATTAAAACTGAGGCATAAGGGAGGGAAATGATTTTCCTGAAGTCACCCAGTGGTAGAGCTGGGATTATAATCTGGGTCTACTGAGGCCTAGTTTTTGGCGCTAGCTGCTAGACCACGAAGTAGGAAAGAGAAGTCCCAGGCCATGGTACAAAGAAGCTGGATATGCTCTTATCCCCACTTCACAGGTAGGTAACTGAGGTTTAAATCACACAGAGTTGTCCACCAAAGCAGAAAACTGAATCCCAGTTTCTCAAGTCCGACACTGGTGTCCCACCCATCAATCCAGACTTCCTCTCTAGTCCGAGGTTTCCAGATTCCCGTGCCCCTACCCTTCCTGTATAAAGTATTTAGCTGCAATCATTTGGAATGAGCTGCATAATTTTCCTGTGCCTATCCCCAGCTCCTACTCAAAACCCCTTTGCACCCTGTATTCCGGAGACAGGCAGATGTAGATACAGATGTATTATACTTAGGGTTGGCTGAATAAGACTTCTATTGTTTTAGAACATGGACAGTTAATACCGATGTTTATTTTTAAGCTTTTCATTTATTTACATCTTCCCAGATGTGGGGAATTATGGAGAGGAGCAGACAATGGAAGGGTCAAAGAATAATTATTTAATAACCGTAGATGTTGAGATCCACCTAGTTAAAGTTTTGTAACTATTAAAACAGAAAGTGTCCATGTTGCATGGTCAAAATACACAAAGCAAATATCTTTAAGCCAAACGCTAATAAATTCTCCAGCAGCATTGTTCTTCCTTTGCCAATCAGTGAATTTCGATGATCGCTGATAGAGGTATGCTTTTGTAGATTGATCTGTGAACAGTGAAATTGACATTTACCAATGTTTATGGATAGAAATCAAATCTTTCCAAGACTATTTATACTGTATTGATGTTTGTAGTATGCCTTGGAGATGTAGGGTATTAGATACAGTGACAGTTAAGATGTCATAAACCTCAGCTAGGAAACCAAAGAGCCCACATGACATGCAAAGATCTGGATCAAATGCTGCGCACCCTATTGTTGCACAGGGAGAATCCATCTGAGCAAGAGCCAGCCTGCTTAGGAAGTAAATTGTATTGCTGCTTCCCATAGTAGCATGTCTGTCAATGCCTTTCTGCTTCTGCACAAGCCCATCCAGTGGAACACACACAGATAGCTCACGTTTGCAGCTTTCCTAAGTCTGAGTAAACGCAGAATTTGCTGGTCCATTACACAGCACCAAGAAGATGTGTCCTCTGGGCATTGCTGTGAACATTAAGGCATCAGAAGCCCAGGTCACATTTCCACAGAGGAATAAAGCAGAACTTCTGAATGAATAGGCCCTAGCAGAGGCAAAGCAATACAGATCCTCTCTAATCTTAGGGAACAGTGGGACCCCCAATTAACTCTGCGTATGGTAGATGCAAGGGAAACAAGACTACTGACCCATTTGGAGTTGCTTCAGTTGCTTCTCCTCTCACTCCTGTGAGTCCTAGTCCAGCTCAGTCTGGGATTAAGTGGAACTTTCCCAGTGTCAGACCAGGTGGAGGAAACAGGGACAGGGGGAATAAGAAGCTGTCTGTTTTATTTCATGCTGCTACTCAGGCAAGATTGGGGCTTTGGAGCCCCACGTGTGATATGTCAGGCTGCAGTTCCTGAGACATTCTGAAATGGGTTCAGGGGATAAATTCTTTCATTCTTAGGTACTTACCTGGTGTTCATCACGGCAGCATCAAAGTGCTGCCTGGTTTTTAATGTATTTACCCTAGAAACCCCTCAGGAGGCAGGGTAGAGGTAGTCTCCCAGTTTGGGGATGGGGTACTGAGACACAGAAAGGCTAAGTGACTTGCCCACGGTCAGACAGAAAATCAGTGACAAAGCAGGGAATTAAACCTGAGTATTCTGAAGTCCCATCTACTATGCTAACCATTAGAGAATTCTTCCTCTTCTGTATTGCCTAATGGACGTGAACTATGAAGATTTCTGCTGTCTTTCAGGGGTAGGGTAGGGGGGATCCTTCTTAGTTTTGACTGCATTGATCGACAGAATCAAAAATGTTATCCTGGACTCAGACATTTTTGAGAAATATATGTGATTTCAAATGTTTGTTTCTTTTCGTCTGCTTTTCTGTCTCTGATCACACATATTACAGTGCAATATTCAGACATATTCCCCTACAATCACATTAACTGGTGTCCTTTTAAGCACCGAGGTAAGAATTTTAAGATGACCTACAGTATAGTTAAGCTGAATTGTATTTAATGAGTTACCCAAGTAAAAACTTAGAAGCCTGCAGACAATGGGAATTATGCATGTGTAACCTGCCATTGGAGGCAAGGATCATCTTTCTGGCAGGTGGTTGCACAGCATCCAGTGCAATTGGGCTGAGATGGGACTGCCATACAGATAAAAAGTAACAATAACATATATACGGACTCTGCAAACATGTACTGCCAGCTGTAGTGCTGTTCTGAGGAACTCCATTGAATTTCCTAGTCTGGTAAGCACTGCTCTCAGTAGTAATTCTTTGCAAGTTTGGGCCCATTGCGGGGGTAGGGTCTGGGGTTAAGGGGGGCAGTGTAGGGGGTGTCCAGGGCCCATAGTCTGGCTGATGCTAGGGGGGAGGGCGGTCCAGGGCCTGCCACCTGGGGGGGTCCAGGACTGGGGCCCCCTTTAGGCTGGGGCCTCAGGCTGCAGTCCTAGAGCCCCTGCCTTAATCTGGCCCTGGTCTGAACTCTAATTAGATTAATGGCCCTCTGGAACCAAGGCCAAAAAGTTTACTCAAGGAGACTGCATGCCTGAAGACATGATTTTCTTTCTTTCTTTCTTTCTTTCTTTCTTTCTTTCTTTCTTTCTTT
>ML685839.1:8466460-8566403 GCA_007922175.1 Pelusios castaneus
TTTCTTTCTTTCTTTCTTTCTTTCTTTCTTTCTTTCTTTCTTTCTTTCTTTCTTTGTATTTAGCCAGATACTCAGCTGACATCGCCTTCACTGGAGCTATAGTGATTTGTATCAGCTGAGGATTTGGCCCCGACCTCTAACTACAACTCAGACAGAGACTGACAAAAACTCAGCTGGTACCTAGCAGTATCACAAGTCAACAAATGTGCCTTGGACAAAAGACACAGAAAAATCAGCTACCTATGGATGTGACATTTTGAAAATGTCATAAGGTCATAAACGCTTTGTATTTGTTCTGTCCTCTAGATTGGAAATCCAAAGGGCAGAATAAATTAGAGAGGCCTGGAATTTCTGCCTTGCAGAATCACAAGCTGTTGACAATGGGATCATTTTTTACATAGCATCCGGTAGGGAATACTTGGTTATAAGTGAGTCCAGAGCAAACAGGGCTGTGAAGCTGAGAGATACTGATTGCCTCCTGAACAGAGCAAAGACTTGTGGATGACTTTGAGTAGGTGCTCAGTGTGTATTAGGATGAGGCTGTAATTTTGTAGCCAGCCAGTAGTAACCTACATGCTAATCCCAAAATATCAGATAAAATCCCTTTTAAGTGCTCAAGATAATTGGGACACTGAAACAAATGAACAAATAGTCAAATCTTCGTATAGTTGTGGTTTGATAATGCCGTCCTGACTTGCACTAAGTAGCAGCTTACTCTGTGAGTAGCCCCATTTAATCAGAGACACTGGAGGAGGGGTGACAAAATCTCCCCCCTGAATAATATTTCTCATGCTAGAAACCAATTCCCCTTCATGGAAACTCTTCTTTGAAATCCAGTGGAGACCCACCGTAGTGAGCCAGGCTGGGAGACTACTTCTTTAGCTGTGTGGCAGAAGTTCCATGTGGAACACAGAGAAGTCAGTCCAGTTCTTCTCTTACTGGCTACTTTCCCCAAAACTCCCTGAAATGTGGGTGCAATCACCTGGCATAGGACTCTGTACTACTCTCCATGTAACCCCAGCAAAAGCACCCTGGTTCTCAACCACAGGATGTAGTGAGGGTAGCTCTGGTGGTAGATTCCCCTATAGGCTACATTGTGATCCCCCAAAGCTGGCATTTGGGTCCACAGGACCCTGCTGTGGTGACAGCTATCTACATAGTCACCTTTTCTTACACTGCTATGGTTCCACTTTATTATAATAAGAATTTGCATTATTTTTAGATCATTCTGATGCCAAATTCTGCCCCAGGCCAGTTTTTATTGAATTAGAATGGCAAAATCTGACCTACATAACATACAGGAAGAAATAAACAATGTATACATTTAATTTTGTCATGAAAGGGGTACTTTGAACTTTAAAATTATGGACTGGTATAAATCAGCATAGTTCTGTTGACCTCAGTTGAGGATTTGACCCTATCGTAAAAAAAAATAAAAAATTAACTTTGTGACTATTAAGCCCTTTACCTATTAAAAACTGCAATTCCTATTTCCTTCTTACTGCATTTACTGCTTGTTTCATTTTTTATTTTACTTCAGACAGTGAAGATCGATGGAGTCAGTTTCACTTTGTTTTTAATCAGTGTCACTTACAGGTTCCCTCAGTGCTGCAGTAGATTGGTACCAGTGAGTATTTATTTCCTTAAAAGCAACTATTTTCATTGGGATTAAGAAGCAAAGAAACCCACAACACCCCTCTCCCCCATGGAAAAAATGTCTGTTGTTTGGAGGTTTGGTAAAACTCTTCCTAGATCTGTATTTTGGGTCCAATTGGAATTGTCAATGTCCTTTTAGAAACAAAACAAAACAATTTTGAAGGCATGCTAAAGTAGTCACAGAGTACAAAAAGCAGTAAGTGTCAGTGTGTGAAATGGCAAGTGCCTTTACTTCTTTCCATTCAATCCATTGAAAGCAACGGCACCAAATCTGGTGGATACATGCACAGTGTGAATAAAGAGCTTCTGCAGTGTTAGACGTGCTTGCTGTCTGGCGGTGATGATGAGAAGGCTGAAGGTTGTCTGCATAAAACAGCCATAAATCATACTCATTCTGCTAGATGAGGGGGCTGATTGAATTCACCATCGAAATTGGTGCCTTATTTTCTGGAAATCAGCAACTTGCAGGATGTGATTATAAGAGCCTCTGCCAGCCTGACCCCATTGTGTAGTGTGCAGCTAATTGACCACTGGAATCGACACATAGAGGATGTAGTAGCTGGATATAGTAGTCATCAAAATCAATCTAGCAGCTAACAGTGCTGATTTAGTCATTAGTGTGTATTGTCTTCTTCTGTACTTAACTGTGGACATACCTTTGAGCCCATATCCTGCACCATTGAAGTCATCAGGAGCTTTGCCGATTACTTCACTATGGGCAGAATTCGGCTGAGCAGTCTGGCCCTGATTCTGCACCCATTGACTTTCCAGGGACTACTTGCAGATCACAGAGGCCAGCATTATTTCTACAGAGTCAGAGCATGAAACCTGACTACACTGAGTCAATGGCAAAAGTCCCCATGGATTTCAGTGAGTTCCGCATTTCACCCAGAGTCTTTGAAGTTTCCTGGAACTTACGGTGCACACTCTTAAAGGGATTGAATCTTGGTTCCGCAACGACTCCTCTGAACAGAACCTCACGAAGTACAGAAAAGCAACACATGACAGCAATCATTCAGGTCCTGAACAGCCATTTGATTCGAGCACACATGTGCCTTCTGCTGGTCACTCTTCGTGAACATTCATGCAATCGTTCCTACAAATTGTGAAGCAATGGCTGTTCTTTGTGGTTGAAAGATCACTCCTAGCAAAAAGCAAGTACATTACAGGTGGCACATGTGTTGCTGCTTTCTGTCTGTATGAACAAGGGTAATTCATAATTCTCTGTTTGTTAATAATTGTTCTCCTGTTAAGAATTTTTCAATTGCCCTATCTCTGAGCAGAAAAAAATCACATGACAAGCAATGCATCGCATATCATATATCACAAAAATAAACAGCACAGAGTCAAAACAAACAGTTCCTTGAATTACCTTCACTTGAAAATTCATAGTCCAATCCCCGCTCCCCTCCAATGTTTATGATTAACAAATTCATTGACAAAACTCAGGATTACTACACAATTTGTAAAACTACTACATTCAGAGTCAGTATGATTTGCATTGAATAATTGAACCAGCTCTGCCTCTTGGTCTTTCAATGGCTCACATGGCAGGATGATGAATTAACTAGTTCATATAAAACTAACCAAATTAAGTAATAGAATGATTGAGGATAGAGAGCAGAATAACTGAGATAAGAATCTGGCCTCTGTTATTTTATAAAGTAGTAAAAAATAGTTGGTTTTTAAAAATTGTTGTGGTGCTAATTTATTTCAAAGTGTTTGATCTCTGAAAACTTGAAAAGATTAAAATATATTAAATGTGGATTTGACACTTTTCTACAAATTGGACATTAGTGCAGAGTGCAAGTGTTTGGGAATTATTCATGAAAATATTTTTCTGATGGAAAATGCAGCTCCTGCAAAATTAATATTTTCCATGGGAAAAGTTCAGTTTTGGGCTTCTGCAAAATAGCAATATTCTAATGGAACATTTTGATTTGTTGACTTTTTTTGGCTTTCCCTCAAGAAAATTGAAACTAAATGTTTGGTTTCAGATTGGTCTGACACCGAGCTGTCTCTACCTGAGCTTTCATGGTGACTCATGGGAGTTGTAGTTTGGATATATCATGCCCCTTTTTACTTCTATGGGCTGGGCTTTCTGGCTGGACTATATCTCTCATGATGCATCTTCCTTCTAGCTGAAGTGTTCGGATGCATCCTCGGCATTTGATGACTGTGATGCATTGTGGGTAATATAGTCTGGATGGGTGGCCCAGCCTATAAGGGAGAATGAAGTCATGAGGCACCTGCACTACAACTCCTATGAGGCATTGTGGTGGCTCTGGCCGATGTAATTCAATGTTGACTGAGCTAAAATAAAATACCTTGAATTTTCTTAAATGAAATTTTTCAGAATTTTTTTCCATAAAAACCTTCAGTATTTTTGATCTTTCATCCTAGTTAGGGAGGGTGCAAAACCATAGGAGATTTCTGCATTATATTTAAGAAATAAAAACAGTTTACCTGTTTAATCTTGTGCTGCTTATTACATGAACTCAAGGTGTTAATTTATTTCAGAGACACAAACAAGGACACAGCTACCCCTCTGGAACTTATTTCAGAGACACTCACTAGATAATCAAGGAACTCTATTGTGCATGTCACGTACCCATGTCAGGTTTGGGTTAAGGAACTATCAAATCTCACTGACATTTGAATAATCTACCTCAGTAGTACAATAGCTATGCAAAAGAAGATGACCAAATCAAGGAAACTGGTTCATTTGCTAGGAACCAAGCAAATGATCACCTGACTTAGGACTTTGATCATCTAACAAGGCTGATGGGGGGTCACATGACAGAGGGAAGGTACAGCTCTCATTTCTTCCCCTGGCCCTTTCAGCACCACACCTGCTCAAAACTGGGGAGTGGCTGTCAGAGCCTAATGAGCAGGGTGTCTCTGCCCAAGCACACACACATGGACCTTCCAGAACTTCCAAAGGAAAAGTGAGCTAGCGCAAGGTTTGTGGTGTTCAGGCATCTGTTGTTTTCCGAATGATCTCTTTGGTACTAGCTATTCATAAAGCTTTGGGTTAGAGCCCCTGTTGCAAAGCTGGTGTCTTTTAAGGCTCACATATCTCTGGGAGCCCTGGAAAAAGGGAGAACCTAAGCAACTGGTGTGTCTTGGGAATTTGGCCCTACTCTGGGGCCTAGGCAACAAGACTGCAGAGTCTCAGTCCTTCGGAGAGGATGCCTCATTGAGAATCTGCACCCTGAGTGCTGAGAAACCTAGTATGAGAGACTGGACTCTGCACAGGCTCAGGGAGCTCAAAGCACCTGGGCCAAGCAAGATGGTACCAGAATACAGTAGTCTGGTGAGTGATGCAGCAGCGGGAGCTTGACCAGAATGGCCACAGGAATGGTGTTGAAATATGAGATTTTCCTGTGGGATGGAAACTTTGATTTTTGCTTTAGCTGCAGTGCAGGGAAACAACTTCTGAAGGGATTTTCAAAGGAACCTAAGGGACAGTCCATAAACTATGCCACACATGATGGAGGGATGTCTTCAAGTTTTTGTGTTTGTTTCACTGTTAAAAATGGGTGGATGGGGGGCTTGAAAATGACCCAGAAATGTCATGAAATTTATGGACAGCCTGATTTTCATTGAAATGCTTGGGTTGAGGCCAAACTCTTTTAGGGTCTTCTAAAAATTGCAGCCTTATCTGCAGTTTCTTCTCAGCAGTAAATGTCCTCCGGCATGGGGCATATGATTTAAGGCCTTGTTTATATGGTGCCTTAGTTTGCACTAGTTGGGGTCTGAACTCTAATGTGCAGTGCTAGCATACCGTACGCTACCTGGCCTACAAGGACCCTCCTGGTGTGCATTAAAAGTTCCCCACTGTGCATCATGTTGTGCTGTTAACTGGATTCCATAGTTCACACCATCAGGGTCAACATGCTGGTGTGCATTAACTTGTACACACTGGCTAGTGCAGACTAAGCTGCTGTGTAGGCAGTCCCTTACTTATGTAGAGCGTCCTCTTTTCCAGAGCCAATAAAGGGACTGCATTTTGTCACAGAGTAGACCAGAGATGTGGGGAGATGTGCTCCACCAGGAGAATGGTACATGATCTGAAGAAAGGCAAAAGCTTCTCTATGGGTCTTGATCATGGTTTGGACAGAAAAGGCTAAGCGGGTGCTAACACAAGAAAAGACCAAAGAACTAAAGGGTTTACTCATGTGTGTAAGGTCTACTACTGTGGGTGTTTGGTATATCCTTCTCACGGCTTTTGTTGCACATTTTCCAGGAAGAGTGACTGAAAGATAGTGGGGAAGGGTTAGGATTTCCGTGTGAAAACGAAGATGTGGCCTGTCGCTCTTCCCAGTAAATCTAAAAGGAAGGCAAGTGGAGCTGTTAGTCTGGGTGAAGTTAGCTGTGGGAGTGCCTATTTTGACTGATCTAGGGTAAGCATCAGATTTAGTAGCAAACAGCAAGTGTTTGTTCAGGAAACCCCTGTTGGAGCGTCTCATTGTTGGCAATTCTTAGTTCACCCTAGCAATACAGTTCTTTTCTAGAACTTGATGTCGAAGGGGAGAGTAATACTCAGTGCTGGGAACCTAAATATTTTGCATAGATATGCTTTTGGGTGGGGAAAGCATCCCCACTCTCCCAATATAAGCAGTGTCTGCTCTGCAGTGGATGCACCAAAGACTTAACTGAAGATATTACTGGTGCTAGCAGAAATCTACGCTTTAAGCCCATGGAATATTTCTGATAACTGCAATCTCTCTCAAACCAGAGGCGAGAATGGTTGGGTGCCTAGCTCCCTTAAAGGCCTTTGAGAGGCCCAGCCAAAATAGGTTGTTTAAATACACACACTGTGATGGTGTCCCTCCTTTGAGAAAGCAAACTTAATGGGAATTGGTGAAGCACTGCACTTTGGTTTGCAGGCTGGGCTCTTCTGGAGTAGCTCCCCTCTTTTCAATAGCCTGCAGTGGATCAGAATGCACCAAGGGCAGGTGGCCACACAGTTAGGGAGGGATCATGTCCACACATTATAATACCTACGTCAGTATATGGCATGCTCCTGCCCTTGCTGTGTGAATCTCTATTTTGTGAAGTCAGGCAGGGAGTGGGCAGATAGCAGAGCCTTGACGCCAACCTCAATGTATCAGATGAGCTGGCACAGGGGGACTAAGATGTTAAGGGTTGGAACAACTTATTTCCCCTCTCCCACCCTGAGAAAGAGAAAGGAAGGGTCTGAAAGTGCACCCTGGTGTTTGTTCCCCTTTACAATATGAAGTTTGGGGTCAGAGCTGATTTTTTTTTTCCAATTGTTTTGGCATTTCCTGGTCTTAATCTTTAAACAAATATAGGAGAGAGAAGCTGGTTGAGGCAATATTTTTATTACATTGGTGAAACTTTGTAGACCCATAGAGTTTTTCTTCGGGTCTGGCCTTTGCCAATTTAATGTACAGGAGGCTGAGGAAGAACAACTGTTAACAATGGTGCACAGCTCAGCAGAAATGAGTGTCCAATTGTGGTGGTGACTGGAGATGCTCAGGAACAAAAAGTAGCCAGTTTGGTTAAGTGCTTGCTTGTAAAGCAGAATATCTGTCAGGTATCCTGACGTGCAGTTTTTATGTGCCATATCTGGAGAAAAAGTCCCCAAAACCACTTCTTCATGTAAGCAAAGAATTCCTCATAATTCACCAGAATTCTCTTGGCAAATAATCCCACAGAAATATGAAGATGGGATAAAATGAGAAAAGAAAAAGAAATGCTTCTTTAAATGACTATCAAGATGCCCATTCTAATTGATCTATATTCAGATGCTCCCTAACACCTTGTCTACACTAGCACTTAGGCTGGCAACTTTTGTTGCTCAGGGAGGTGTTTAAAAAACACCTTCCCGAGTAAAGTACATTTTGCCAGCATAAGCTCCTGTGTGGACAGCGCTAAATTGGCGGGAGATGCTCACCTGTAGTGCTACAGCTATGCCGCTGTAAGTTTTAAGTGTAGACTAGCCCTAAGTCAGACACTTGTCCTAGTACAGAAGGATCGGTAGAAGTACAATTACCAATGTTGACATTTGGCATGGCAGCATTTTGATCTATGTTAATAGCCAGTCATCATCCAGATACATTTCTTGAAGTCATTTAGAGATGGTGATTACATTTCTGACAGCTAATCCAATCATTTGCATCAGTCCCTTTCCCACAGTTTCAATACATTGATGCAGTTGGCTTTCATTACAAAAAGCCCCAATGATGTTACCATTTCTTTGTGGTTTAGCTGTTTACTACTTCATTTTGGGATGAGCTATCACAAGATGCATATTGCTAAGTTTCATAACTTTAGGTCAAGCATGTAATTCTAATGCTATCTTATGCCAACTATCAACTTCCTGGATGTAAAGCCTTCACATTTAATGCTTAAGACCTATAGCCAAGCCTATTTTTGATATGTACATTTTAGTTACTTGCAGTTATAGCAGATTATATTCTACCCAAAACTGTATAGAACCTCCAAGATCAGGTCAGGGGTCAGCAGGCAGGACTTGTCATATGACATTGTTTGGCTCGCAGAACACTTACCTTTCTAGTTCCCAGTGTCCCAATTAACCATTCCTGTCCTTGTCCAGCAGAAATCTTCTGGGAAGCTCTTGGTTCACCTTCTCCGTGTGGTGGCCATTTCATCATGTTTGGGTAGAGTTGCTGAGTTAGTTGACAAATGTGTGGTGTATCTGGGGCCTACAGAATGGGTTAAATGGGGATGCTTGTAGCATATGATGGTTACACAACAATGTTGATGGATGTGTGAGTAGAGAAGTGCCTATTAGCCATTTGCGGCTTAGAAAATCATACATTTATGGTATCTTGTACTAAATCTACCAAACATGAGCCTAAAATTAGAAACTGAATGTTAGGAGACATGTTTAGGTTTAGATCCTATCACCTCCACTTATGCTCTCTTCATTTCTCAACTAGTCCTAGTGAAGTTGCATTAATAAGAGGAGTAAGTTTGCCAGCTTTTGAGGTTCTAATAAATTATTAATAGTAATATTAGCTCTTTTATCACTATCTTAATCTTCAATAGTCATTACAAGCATTAGGTTAATTAACCTAACAACAGTAATTAAAAGAGCTGGATGAATGTTTGTTTCCTTGGAACAGCAAAAATCCCAATGAATATTGTTTCCAAAGAACTTGCAAATGGATCCTGATTTCTGCAGCCATACATGTTGTTTGTAAATATAGACCAAGTAGTTTGGATGAACAACTTTCATCTTGCGTGTCAGAGTGAACAGTTTCGAACAGAATCTTTTAGGTTTTTATTTTTTTTTGCCATGTGATTGGTCATGTACATGACAACGGGTTGTTTCTGGCCTGTGCTTGGATGACTGTTTTTGAAATAAGAAAATAACAAAGTGCAAATAATGTAAGAGACCCTTGTCTGGGAGACCTGTTCATTTTAATAAGGATGTGCTGGAGTTATTTCATGCTAAGCTTTGTTTTTTAGAGTGTTTTCTTCACACAGTTTGGAAAATGAATGTGACTTGTTGTCCAAGGTACTCTTCTGATACATAACTTCAGTAAGTTTGTAATCAGAATGTCTTTGGGATATCACTTCCCAGGTCATCTTTAAAGACACTTTCCAAAGGGGGTAGCCTTGTTAGTCTAGGTCAGCCAAACAAACAAGGAGTCCTGTGGCACCTAAAGACTAACAAATTTATTTATCGCATGAGCTTTCGTGGGAGAAAATCCCCCTTCGTCAGATGCTTTGAAGCTTTTTTCTCCCATGAAAGCTCATGCGATAAATAAATTTGTTAGTCTTTAAAAGTGCCACAGGACTCTTTGTTTGTTTTTTTCTAAGGACACTGAGGGTGCGTCTACACTGGCAGCTTAGGTTGACTTAAGTAGGCGTAAGTCGACCTAAACAAAGCCACGTCCACACTGGGCTTTTATTAACTCGACTTAAGCATTTCCTTAAGTGGACTTAAGGAAAGCTTAAGTCGACTTAATGATACCTGGTTTTAGCTTGACTTAAGCCTTAAATCGACTCCTTAAGTTGACTTAAAGCCAATGTGGACGGGGATTAGCGCCTAAATCAACCTTATTAAGTCTACTTAAAGCATTACGTTGACTTAATAAGATTGACAAGGAGTATGTCTACACTAGAAAAGTTGTCGACTTTTTGTTAAGTTGACTTAACTTTTCTAGTGTAGACATAGCCCGAAAGCCTTGGATATATCTCTTGTGTCATACGAGAAATACTCTGCAAACTTACAGTAGGTCTGCATTCAGTTCATGGCTCTGCCATGACTTCTTGCATTACCTTGGGCAAGGCAATCTCTCTGTGTCTCAGGTCCCCATCTGCAAAATGGCAATAGAACTTTTCTCTCTAACCTGTTTACACTGTAAGCTCTTTAGGGCAGGAACGCTGCCTTACTCCATCTGTAGAGTGTCTAGCACAATGTGGCCCTGGTCTTGGTTGTGGCCTCTAGTTGTTATTGTAACACAGATGATGAAACAGTTTTAGGGATGGTCATATTTTCATATTTTAGCTGCTTGTGTCTATAACTTCAAGCAGATAAGAGTGACTGATTTATACGTGAACCTCAGTGAAGACAACTGGTATCTAATCATGTGCCTAGCTGAAAACTCTTTAATATCTGTTTTCCTTCTTGAAAGATGTTGATGGTATGGGTGGAGTGCACTATGTTAGCAAGGAGGGACTATTTTCTAATGTTTGGCAGTCTTGTTGGGTTGTATGTGATGGGGTCATTCTATGTTGAGAGAATGCAGAACAGAAGCTAGGCAAACATATCCCAATATTATCAATCAAGGAAAAAACACTTCCACTTACACTGCAGACAGCCACAGCCATCATAGACAAGGAGTGACAGGGTCAAATCCCAGCAATGGTACAGTCTGCTTCTATTAAAATAGCCCCCCTGCTTTGGTAAGTACTTACCAGGTTTAACTGAAGCCCTGGCTTCTTGCTACAATAGACATTTGAAGAAAGCCACATTGGGGCTTTCATAGGGGTAGCCTACCCATCACATCCCTTTAAAAGCAAGACCATGTAACCAATAAGGAAATGACTCTGCTTGCTGCAGGGAGCAGAATTTCCACAACTAAAGGTGAGTGGTGGGAGGTGGGTGGAGAACCAACCCAGTGCAGTTCACTTTCTGTTCTTGGAATTTTTTTTTTAATTATTATTTCCTACACTTAAAGAGTCTGGGATCCCCTATACTGCAAGTAAAGATGGCTGATTAACTTATACTAATGCTGACTGTGTCTGTGCAGTATAACTTTGCAAGATGGGACTGCTTTACCCAAGTAACTTTAACTCACAGGTGGAGTTGGATGGGAAATAGTTTGCCCACCCTACAAAGATTTTTTTTTTTTTAAGATGTTCAAAACTTCTTCCTATCTTAAATTGGGACAAAAAGTCAACCTCAAAAAGTTTTGAACTTAAAAACTAACTTTTTATTTTTAATGTTTGGGTCAATTGGAATGTTTCATTAAGAACAGTCCAGAATGTTTCATTTTAGTTTTGTCTTTTAATTTTCTAAAAAGTCTCCCCCCCTACAGACTAGTTACCTTAAATGTCTAAATACTGTCGCAGTGTACTAGAACACCCCAGAAATTTTCACTTTTTAAAAATGTCAAAATTTGGACAATTTTTATTTTGAACCCTTTTTTCTCTGCCTCTTTTTTTTTTTTTTTTTGATGTTGGGACATTCAACCATGTTTCATAAACAGCTTTTTGGTTTTGAAAAATTGGCATCTTCAACCAAAAAAACCCCAAACCCGTCAAGTTCATGATCAGGTCAAGGTAGCATCAATTCACTTATCTTCTTCAACTGAATCAGAATCTATGCATCCACATTTTATTGGTGATAAAACTTAAGGCTCAGTTTGTCAAAACTGCCCTAGGCAATCAGATGCTCAGTTCCCAACACTTTTATTGGGATTTGGGTACCCAAACTATATCAACATCTTGGGGAAAAATCTTGACCCAAATGCTTGTTTCAGCCCCTCCATATAGTTCAGGGTAATACTTCTATAGCAACTGAGTTTGGTGTGACACTGGTATTTTACCAATCCGTGTTAAAGGGAAGGTGAAGGAGCAGGGGGACAAGCAGGTTTAGGGGAACCATGAGGTGGAGATCCCAGCTAATGTATCCCTCACAGAGAAGATTTTAAGTATTAATTGTCTTCTCAGAAAACAACTGAAGATATAGTCATTTTTTGAGGCCGGCACAGCAAGTTCTACAGGAAATGGAAGCTCCACCCCAGCCATCCTCCCTTTCCTGGCAACATGGTTTCCCTGGCACTCTAAGGAAGCTGTCACCTATGGTAACGGTTGGCTTGTGGTGTTTGGATGATCTCTGCCCATGTTCAGTGGTTTGGGGTCAGAACTTTCTTCACCTTTCCTGTGTGGTGAGATGCTATTCATCTTTATCATGCTGGGGATAACAGGCTAGAGAAACATAGGCCTTGGAGTCTGCTGATGTTATCACAGCCTCCCCACTGCAAAGAAGAGGGATGGGCACAATTTAACCTCATTGCTCGTGTCTGCTGGGTATTGGAGAACTAATGTTGAAAAATATTGCCAAGTTGGGTTTTTTTTTTTTTTTAAAGGACCAGGTCCTTAACATGTATTAACTAGCATACCTCCATTGACTTCAGGCACCTGCTGGGATTCTGGGCTGACCAGTGCTGTGACATTCTTAAAAAAACCCAACAAACAAAAAAACCAACCACTTTCCTTGTAAATTGTTTCCAAATAAACAAACAATTCGCCCAAAGACTTTCTAAAGCCTTGTTTCATTTGTTTTGAGTCACTGAAAAATATCTTGATAGTAGCCAATGTACTTTAAGTGTTCCCAAGTCACTTAAAAGCCCCATGTGCATTTGGTGAAGATATGAAATATTTCTTTTTCTTTTTTCTTCAGGCAGAGAGCTCATAAGCTAACCCTGAAATACTAGGTTTATAATGGAAACCCTGACAGACTCTTAGCTATTCCTGGCACTACGGAGTGCCTCAATAAATTCTCACTGGCTTTGCATTTCCCATCATGGTTCCCCCAGAATGTAATACATTTATAGCAAGTAATCACTTGAAGATGTAGGCGAAAGCTTTTAGATGAATAACCTGCTGTTTTGTGAATATCTTTATTAAGGAACACTGATTGAAATATTAGTTTCGCAGCAGGGGGGTTAGCTGTATTTTTGTGAATAGGGTCCTCATCAGAGTGCTTTAAACATTTCGACACAGATGTTTTACTCTTTCATTACAATTTTTTAAAAAATCCCCAGAGTTCTTATTCCAATTGTGTGGCTTTTTTTTCTTAAGAGCAAAACCCCTCTCAGATCTTTCAAAATGGTTGTGACGAACTTTGCTTTTCTTTAGTGTTTACATCTGGTGTCAATGACAATTGAAAGGGGGAAAAGGGGAATGTGGAAAAGAGAATGTAAATAAGATAGAACCACTATGACTGGCAGCTAAGCTTAGGGCCATGGTCCAGAGAAGCCCTTAAGAACATGGGTAACTTTCAAGCTATGCATAAGGGTTTTTTTTGTTTGTTTGTTTTTGGTTTTCTTACTGCTTTCTACAAGCTTAAGTGCTCCACTGGACCAAGGCCCACTGTGGCTTTCCAAATCTGAGTTTAGAAAGGACTGAAACCTGAAGTCAGCACAAAAATAAAATATTGGACTGACCTGAGGGGAGGAGGTCTGGGTGCAAAGAACCTTTTTCCGAAGTCACTGTTGCAGTTTTAGCCTAGCTGCTTCTCCGCTTCCAAGTTAAGTCAGAGGTTATGAGAAAGGTAAAGCAGGAAAAGGGATTTGGTCAATGAAACCAGGTATCGAGTGACTCTGCCTCTTTCATTACCACAGTGGCTGCAATTTCTATAACCTCATCACAGGGTCCTGCATTTTGAAAACTCATGGAATGGGATTTTAGGACACATGCTCTACCACAGACTTCAAGTGCTTGCCTTTAGTTCAGGAGTCTTCCCCAAAGACCTATGCTCTGAAATCTTTGCTCTTTGGTGAGATTCATCTGGCTTGTGGATTAGCAAAATGAGGTTTAGGGAGGTTCTGAGTCACTGCAGATTTGTTTCTAGTTGAAGTTCAAGGTGAATAAAAGTCTTGGTAGCTGAGATTATAAGCACATCATCTAGTGTGGATCAGTGGCATTTTCAAAGAGGACGTTCTCAGGAAAGTGAAGGTCAGTCTGAAGAGTTGCCAGATTGTGAAGAGTGTTTGAGTTTAATAAAATTAAGACAGATAAAGCCAGAAGTGCTTTGGGAGCAACTCAGTTGGAACAAATCCAAGAGCAACCCTGACCCATCTGAAAGCCCAGGTGGTGTGAAAAGAACTGATCTGATCGCTGACAATGGTATTGGCCTCAATGTCAAAAGAACACAGATCTCTACTGTCTGCACTAATTAACAAATGAAAGCCTGCAGAAATAATGTGCCGTCTGTCAGATCCTTCACTGTTTAATGTGTTAAAAAAAAAAAAAGACGAGCAGCTTTATTTGGAAAGGTTTGAGATTCCTATTTGCATACCATGCTAGGAAAATGTACCGTCACTATTCAGATGTGCTTGTCTGTCATAGTGACAAGGCCAGATTGTGGTTGGGCTGCAAGCACCGAGTAAGAGGTAGTGGGCAGTTGTGTGGCCCCTGGTCTGCTGCAGGTGCAAAGTTGTGATTGAGTCACAATCAGATGCCTGGCTCCTGCTCCAGGTGGAATTTGTTGTCAACTATATATTATCAGTGAGCAGGTGTGATTCCAGTGGGTCTCGCAGGGCTAAGTTTTTGGCCCTCTGCTATTTAACACTTTTATCAATGACCTGGCAGAGAGTGTAAAATCATCACTAAAAACTGTGTGAGTGGTAAATAAGAGGAGGACCGGTCACTGATTCGGATTCCTTGGTGAATTGACCACAAGTAAACAACATCTTAATTACAGCTAAATGTAAATATCTTGGAACAAAGAATGTTAATCCTACTTAGAGGGTGGGGACTCCATCCTGGGAAGAGGGGACTCAGAAAAGGATTTGGGGTGGATAATTAGCTGAACACAAGCGTCCGGGGTGATGCTATGGCCAAAAGACCTAAAACAATCCTGGTGTGCATTAACAGGGGAATCTTGAGCTAGAGCAGAGAGGCTTTTACCTCTTGTATTTGAGACTGATGCAGCTGCTGGTGGAATACTATGTCCAGGTCTGGTGCCCACAATTTAAGAAAGATGTTGGCAAACTGGAGAGGAGTGAGGGAAGAGCCATGGGAATGATTAAAGGGTTAGAAAATATGCCATGTAGTGATACTTGAGGAGTTTGGTCTATTTAGCTTAACAAAGAGAAGGTTCAGCGTGACTTGATTACAATCTGTAATCATCCACATGACGAGCAAATATTTCATAAAGGGCTCTTCAGCCTAGCCAAAAAAAGATGATATAATATGATCCAATGGCTGGAAATTAAAGCTAGGCGGATTCAAACTGGAAATCAGGAGTATATTTTTAACCATAAGGGTAATTAACCATTGGAACTATTTACCAAGGGTCATGGTAGATTCTCCATCAGTGACTGTTTTAAAATTAAGATGGGATGTGTTTCTAAAAGCTCTGTTTTAGGGAATATTTTGGGGTAGTTCCCTGGCCTATGTTGTACAGGGAGTCAGACTAGGTGATCACAATGGTCTCTTCTGACCTTGGAATCTATGGGTATGTCTACACTAGCAATTTAGGTCGACCTAAGGACCCTTAAGTCAACCTAAATTACTCCATGTCCACACTGGACTTTCATTAAGTCAACTTAAATTCCTTAAGTCGACTTAATGAAAGCTTAAGTCGACTTAATAACAACCGCCCATTAGGTTAACTTAAGCCTTAAGTCGACTTAAGGACGGTGTGGATGGGGAGTAACCCTTAAGTCGACTTTATTAAGTCAACTTAAGGGCAGTTAGGTCGACTTAGCAAAGTCGACTTAGTCCACTTTGTTATGTTGACTTAATAAGGTCGACTTTAAGTTGACTTAACAAAGTTGACGTAAAGTAGACCTTATTAAGTTGACAACAAAATTGACTTAACTTTTTCTGGTGTAGACATACCCTATGAATCTACCTGACATAGATCGCTTCCCCCTGCATGCTGGATTATCTGGCACCTAAAGGAAATATGGACTCAGGCTTCACCCACTCCTGGCCCCTGCCAAGCCATCTGGGGGGGAGGAGGGGAGTAGCGGCTCTCTCTCTCCATCACTTTGGTCCAGAATACAGGCAGTCACTACAAAAGAAACATTCCTTCCTTTGCTGTGCACACTAGCTCACAGCCTGCCACGAGTATTCAGTGCTTTTTGAATTCCATGGAGCCTCCATCACAGCTTCCTGTTGGTGAAGAGTGCGTGAGGAGTACCTGATGAGATAGGATCGATTCCTTGGCTCACTTTGCCTTCCTCGGTGTTTTGAGGGTACATAGCACCCTCCTTGGAAGTCTTGGCTCCCCATAGGGCTAGTCCCTCTCTGGATGGTAAGCCCTCATCCACCTGGTGTATTTCATCCTCAGAGAGCACTGAGCTCTAGAATGACTGAAATCAGGCTGCAGCTGTTCCTGCACTGAAGTAGTGGTACCCTAGTAACGCAGATAACATTAAGGCTTTAGGCCAAACAAAAAGTTCCCTGCTCCAGACTGGATTTAAGGACACATCACTAGTGGAGCTGTGCAAATAATGGAGTTCACTGGCAATCCTTAAGAAATTAAAAAAAAAAAAAAAAAAAAAAAAGAGAGAGGAAAACCTTTGGGTCAGTCTGAAAATAAATCTTCAGCAAATTGAAAAATCTCTTTAAAAATTCTTTTAAGGTTGTAAGAAACATTTCATTTGAAGTATTTTGTTCAGTGTTTTGAGCTTTCCCTCTTGCCATTAATTTTATTTTTACAAAGACTCTTTGGAAGAAAGTTCTTTTGAATTGAAAAGTTTGGAAAATAACATTTTTAGTTTTTGGCAAAACAATCTCAAATATATACCTCTGCAAAATGTCTGTCAAGCCAAATCTGCGTTTTTACCAAAAAGAGGTTTGGTCAAATTTTTGCCCAATTCTAGTCACTAGAAATAAAAATGGATGGTTCCGGACTTAAATAACTGGAAACAGAGGCCTGAAGATGAGTTTTCTGTAAACTCAGGAGCTTTTCTCTCTTTCTCACCAACAAAAGATATTGCCTCACCAACACTGTGTCTGGAATCAGTCACTTTGGGTGAAACACATCCCATATACAAAGGGTCAGCAGGAGACCCATTTCCATGTTCATAGGGATGCATAAATTATATTCAAAGCCAGCCTTAGTTTAGTCATGATCCATCCAGTTGTGGGCGGGGGGGGGCATGGATCAGCATTCATGTCGCACTACCTGTCAGTACCCAGCCCAAGCTAGGAAAGCTAATGATCCACCAGAGGACCAAATATGATGATGAATTCTGGTTGCGTGCTGCTTGAGGCACTATATATGGTCAACATATGCTAAGAAGATCCAGATGCTGCTCCTCTGTGACTTGTCAAGACAGGAGGTCAGATAGGCACCGCACTGTTAGCATCATGGCGAGTGGATGGGAGACAGGCTGAGGTGGAAGAATCTTGAGGCTAAAGAGAAAAGAGATCTTGTCTGGCACTACAGTGAGTCTTTGACAATTCCCCAAAATATTGGCTACAGGTCATGAAATGGTTAAATAAGTTTGTGGAAACTTCACGTGGTGATTCTGGACCTGACATTCTCTTATTGACTAACAATGTAGTTGTGATGCTTCTGTATCTACATGGTACTCGGTGTGATCGCAATAGATGTTTCAGTTTCAATTGAGAAGAGAGGATGGATCCCCTTTTCCTCTTTGAAGTCCTCAATTTATGTACAAAGAATAAAAAGAGAAAACACATCAGAGGCTGAGTGGGCGAAGGGGAAGTACATCACTTCCTAAATATGATAGACAGCTGTGGTAGCATGAAAGAGAATCAACATGGAATAATGCTTCTAAATTACAGGAGGCAGCACCAAACGATTGCTCCACAAAGGGGAAAAGGAATTGAAATAAACCAAGATTAAGATCCTTCTGTCTAAAGCAGAGCCTGATGCTGGTTTCTCAAAAGAAATCAAAGAGGGAAGGGTTGCAAAGGGCCTGATCCAAGCTCATATGGACTTGAAAAGGACTTTTAAAATCTCCCTCTGAGGGGTTTGTCAGCGGCTAGAACGGTTTTTAGACTAGTCCCAAAGTGAGGTCCAGTTACTGTGTTTGTCATAACCAAGAGAACGCTCTCATTGAATTGAATGCCCTGAAACAAAAGCAAAAAATGTGTTAGACTCTCTAAAGTACCTCCTCCTAGGGCAGATTGGCTCATCCTCCTGAGAGCCATGCTGTTTTAGATATGGCCAACAATTCAATGTTCAAATGCTTTTTCAGTGGAAAATAGCTTGTGATGAAATGGAAATGTTTGCAAATAAAAATTCTGGTTTTATAAAAAAAGAGAGAGAGAACAGAGTTTTGTTTTTTAATGAAATCTCCAAAGAGTATGAAGTAAAGTTGAGAGGGAGATCCAAATTTTCTGGAGGTCTAAAAATTTCCCAAGTAGCCCTATTTTGGGGATGAGTCAACATTATTTCATATTTTATTTTTAAGACATTTTTTGCATTCTCAAAAAACAACCCATAACTAAAAATTCATATCTATCTTTACTACTCAAGGAACTGTGCTCCTCTAAAGGGGCAGCTGTGTTAGTCTAGTTCAGCAAAACAAACAATGAGTCTGGTGGCATTTTTAAAGACATTTGAAGAACCTCTTCAACTGTCTGATGAAGGATTTTCTCCCATGAAAGCTCATGCAATAAATAAATTTGTTAGTCTTTAAAAATGCCACCAGACTCCTTGTTTGTTGTGCTCCTCTATTTAGAGCTTGGACAAATACTCTTCTTGCTGACCTTCTCATGCTGGGTGAAGTGTTGCTTACTCTAGGATTTCATCATGAACCTCATGGTATTCAGTGTTTTCCTTAAAGCCCCAGTACCTAGAGTGCTGTGATTTCATAAGATTTTCAGCTTTCATTTTAAGGAAGATATATAAAAGCCAGAAAACAAATAAAAAAGAACCCATGACTTAATTTTTTTTTTAAATTCATGAATTTTAAAGTCCTCCTAGGATATTTTTAGGAGTGACTCCAAGCATCCAAATGTTTGGGTTGGTGATATTTCAGGCAGATAGAAGGGGTGTTTTTTGGTCTTCCAGCTCCTCAAATTCATGGTTCTATAGTTTGACAGAAAGGAAGTGACTTCAAGCAAGCTGGACTTGAAATCTAGGAGGAAATTTAAAAATAGTAGTGAGGGAATAAGGTGAGGGAGACAAAGTAAACCTTAGCAGGGATAAAAAGTTTCAATTCTCGGGCAGGAATTAAGGGCATAAAGCACAGCGGTGATCCGCAGATTCATAGATTCCAAAGCTGGATTATCTCGTCTGATCCTCTGTATAACTGTTAGCAACTTGTGGTGTAGTGATCACATGGCTGTCTGTTGAAATAACACAGGAGGGACAAAATTCAGTCTTGCGCTTTGTCCATGTGTTGGAACTACACTGGTGAACTTTGTCCAATGGGAGCAAAAAGTCTGCACAGTTTTTCTTTGGGCTTTTGAGGGTCTTGTCCATGAGATCCCAGTTCCTGTTTATCTTTTTCTGCTAAGCCAATTAAGTCTGAATTAAAACAAAGCTTGAGAAAGAGAGAGATTGTCATCTCCATTTTCTGCTTGTTCTTCCTCCTTTTGTATAACACCAGGGAGAAACATCGTCTGGTCATGCTGCCCCAGAGAAAGGCTTTCACTCCAGTCTGTGACACAGCTTTTACAAACCGCTTTGCATCTTGGATTTTAATCTTCTCACTCCAGATGTTCAGCAATGTGGGGTGCAGAAGTTTTAGTGCAGTGTGAAACCTGTTTGTTTAGACTTGATTTTGAGGATGGAGGTGGATCCCCCTCTGATCTCTGTTGGGAGCCTCAGAACTGCTTCGGGAAAAGGCTTGGTAGTTCATACAAACCAGTTTCCTGCCCTGCTGCCTTTAACAACTCTAGACTGAAAGTGTCTGTAGGAAAACTTTGATATTTTTTCCTCACATTTTTCAGTTTTCTGTCAGGAAAAGTGAAATATTTTTGTTTGGTGGGTTTTACCCAAATTGGATGGGTATATATATATTGTATTGTTAAACTGACCCAACAAGTTTTAATCAGCATTTTCCTATGGTGATGCATTGCCTTATGGAGGTGTAGTTCAGACCTCCATTCTTACCTATGGACTGGGCTCTTTGGCTTTGCTCTGAGTAAGCAGCATGGTGCATTGCAGGAGTCTCACATGACTGCAGGTGCATGATACGAGATGTAGTCCCGCCAAGGAGTTTTGCAATGGGGGAAGGAGACCATTAAATGGCCTCATGGGAGTTATAGTTCAAGCTAAGTCCTACCGCAAGAGAATGTAGTTTAATGATGAACTAACTTGAAACAAAGTGTTTCAGGTCAGTTCAGTGAGTGAAAATCAAACTTTTAATATGGGTGTATCAAAATATTTTGGAACCTCTCATTCCATGGAAAATTTCAATATTTCAACTTTTCACCCTGATGCAGGACAAAGCCAAATATACAGATACCAGGATTTACTGACTAAATCTGCTCTAGTTACAATGCTGTGAAAGCTGATAGGGAAAGCAGCGATGAGTCAAAGAAGCTGGGTTTTTATTTGAATTTCCTTGAAAGATAGCTACGGTGTATGGCTGAAAGTTTCCAAAGCAATTCACGATGTTGACTGCAATTCTGCAGTGCCCAACTAGAGATGTCTGGAGGGGTCCTGGTTGTTTTCAGGGGGTGGGTACTAAGCATTTCTGCACAGTCGGAGCCCTTAAAGCATATCATGAAGCACTCAAAATCATTCACCGCCTCTTAAAATTTCGGCCTTGTTGACTTTTTCAGCTGGTTGGTATTTTTTGTGAATCCAATAAATTAATGTGTCCTTTCTCTCTCCACTCATGCTCTGCTTCCACCAGGTTTATGGTGGAAGACATTTGCCTTGGATATTTACTAGTGACAGTGCAGTGGTGAACAGTTTCTGTTGTCGCTGAAGATTTTATGTGGCGCAGGCTTCCCCTTCAAACATTAGATAGTAAAGGATATTATAAAACTACTGAGAAGGCAGATTCCTTCTGTTCCATATGAAAAGTACAGTTTCATTCAGCAGCAAAATATTGCTGCAGCAGATGTCCCAGCATAATTCAAGATTCCTAGGGAATATAATGTTTACTTGCATAACGCCGGATGAGTAGCTGTTTTGCCCTCTTCAAATACTGGAATTGCTTAAAATTTTCAGGCTTTCAACAGCTCAGCTATTACCTTTTGTAGCTCCACTGATCTTTGCACAGCACATGCCAGCTCTTTTCACAGCCTCATTAAGTTTGCACCCGTCCGAGTGATGATTCACAAGAAGAAATATCAGCCAGCCGATCTTCTCTTAGCCCTGCGGAGCCGAGCCAGCTAACAGGAATAAACAATAATAAAATCTCATTTTAGCCAGTAAAAAAGGAGATCTGATTCTGAAGACAGCCAGCAGGCAGATGCGTGAAATGCAAAGTTAATATAGTTACAGGACCATTTTTCAGATCAGGACTGCGCTGTTATTGATAGAGAAGCATAATTGTATATTTTGCATAGGGCAAATGAGGCCTTTTCGCAGCTCCTGTCTGGATGTTGATAATGTTTGCTGTGAAAAGCATCTAAGCAGAGCTGTGGTGCTCTTCCAAATGCCGGTCCCAAATGTCTATTTCAATTATGTTCATTCTTATCAAAAAAAGTAAAATAGTGCCCTGGTTTTTCAGCACCTTTGGAGAAAGAACTTTTGAAGAAACAAGGCTCTCCTGGCAGATGGTGCGAGGGAATGAGTGGTGGAGTGAGAGGAGACTCTGCTAGTGACTGGGAAGAAGCACAAAATTAACGGGTGGGCAGAGACACACACTTTCCTCCTCTAACTAAAGTGGAGCTCACAGTATTCACCCGAACAAAGACATTCTGCTCTCAACCAACAACCACAAGTCAGATTCTCCATTCTGTTGCAACTCCTCTGTAGGTAGCAGTGTAGACAGGCTGCATGTTGGCCAGATCTCCCCATCTTAAGGAATTCCCTGGAGTAAGCAGCATCCCCCAGTGGGACAGTGTTGGCAGAACAATTCTACACCTATCTCCTTTGTGGGCCCTGCTGTAGGGGGCATGCCAAGGTCAGACTCCATTAATAGCTCATTCACAGCAATGGGACTAAATAATGCCTTTGCACCAGCTTCATGGCTTCATTCATCTTTAAGCCTTGTTGTTCTATGTCATTATTCACTGTGTCCATCTGATGGACCCTTGGTCTCTCTCTATGGCAAGTTCCTTGCAGCCTGTTCTGTATCATCAGCACTTCTATATGTGAGCTAGCAGGCTTTCCTGCTAGGCTGGTGACCCCTTCAGCAGGGTCCAGGATGTGATCCGAAATGTTCAGGGGTGACTTTGGGCCAGATGTTCCCTCTGGGGTTACAGCAGAGACTGGAGCACTAAACTGTGCACACAGCTCCCAAACACCTGAGCTGTATGAGAAAGGGAGACCAGAGGAACAGGGCACGGAGCTGTTGGTCTTGATGTCGTGGCTGTTGGGAGGCTGTGCTGGGCAGGAACTGGGCATTATCTGTGGAATTGTGACCAGATCCCCTTCCCTGCAATATAGCAATATGGTTGTATAGCAGCTACCATGATTTGGAGGACTAGTCAGCATTGGAGAGCCGCTGATGGGGAGCGCTATCAACAAGGGAGCTATGACTCTATAATGTTACTGGGTGCATAAATAGCGACACAGAGCTTCTTGGTTAATGAGATTGCTAGCTCAGAATAAACCTGAGCGAGAGCTGTGGCTGTCTATCTGCTGCCCAGCTGGTAGCCTCACTTCTCCGTGAACTAAGTGTATAAACTGGATGTGCCTTGGGCAGAGATTAAAGCAGTAAACATCAGGGAGATCAAACCAGAGGGCAATTGAGAACTGTGCAGGTCTGCATCATGCATTGTGGGCATGTTAGCATGGCTGTGCGAGATGGGTCCGTCAATTATAAATGCAAGTTCATAGTGCAGCTTGGAAGCTCAAGCTTGGCAAGGCTGGGTCCACAAGCCCTGAGTCCCAGAGCCCTGGAGCGTGCAGTATAGATGTACCTTGGGTGGGCTGGTGTCTGCTAGTCGATGCCCCTTGGTAAGTTCACGTGTACATAGGAAGGTAAGTGGGGCTGCCTTTCTTTGGCCATGTCTACACTAGAAAAGTTAAGTCGACTTCGTTAAGTTGACTTAACTTTTCTAGTGTAGACATAGCCCCTTGTCGACCTTATTAAGTCGACTTAATGAGGTTGATTTAGGCACTAATCCCCATCCACACTGGCTTTAAATCGACTTAATAAGGTCGATTTAGGCACTAATCCCTGTCCACACTGGCTTTAAGTTGACTTAATAAGGTCGATTTAGGCACTAATCCCTGTCCACACTGGCTTTAAGTCGACTTAAGGCTTAAGTCAACCTAAAACCAGGTGTTAAGTCGACTTAAGCTTTCCTTAAGTTGACTTAAGGAAATGCTTAAGTTGACCTAAGAAAAACCCAGTATGGACGTGGAGTAGTTTAGGTCGACTTAAGCCTCCTTAAATTGACCTAAGTTGCCAGTGTAGATGCACCCCTTGAGACTATGCCTGTTCTGCTCTGTCCTGCCTAAATCCTATCCTGGAATATCAAATAACAGTTCCACTAGCATGGTGCCAAGGGAGCTCTGCCGGACCTGAATTATTGACGGATCTCTCTGGCATGTGAGTAATTCCACACAGTGAGTGAGTGATGGGGAACTGATTGTCTCCAAGTGTCCCGAGGCATGCAACCTGGAATTCCACATAAACAAAACAAGAGCAGACCTGAGACTGATTCTGTGCCCACTAGAACCCTGATGTGAATGGAATCCTATATCCCTCCCTGTTTAACTTTGTGCTGGTGGGATGACAATTTGCTGCTTGTCTGTGCCCATAGCGAATTCGAACTCCCACTCTACCAGCTTCAGGGCTGAGAGGAAGGTCTGGGTAGTTCATGTGGTGTGTAGGGAGGGTTTCTACTGCCCTGCATGGATGTGGTACAAGTCCCACTCAAACCCAATGGGTTCTTGAACTCATAGTTTCGAGTGATCTAGGCTGGTTTTCCAGCAGCACCAGTGTATGAGGGCAGGAAGGATGGTCCAATGGTTAGCTTAGCTGGGCTATGGAAGACTTCAGTTCAAGTCCAGTTCAAGTTCATGACTCTGAACACTTCCTATGTGTCCATCGGCAGATCATGCAACCTCCCTCACTATGCTTACCCTACAGTCTGCAGCTGCGGTTTCCTCACCCATGTACATGCACTCAAGGTAGTGTGGTTATAAATAGTGGTGTAGCAGCAGCAGAGGCTTGGCTTAGCCATTGTTGTGTATGTACCAAGTGGGTTTGCATTTGGCACTGCTCAGACACGCTGCCGCTATTTATATGCGAGCGAACGCATGTATATGTGTACAGAAGCAGGGGAATACCACTCCTAGCTCATAGGGTGAACATACCCTCTCTGCCTCACTGGCACTACACTACTATTTCCCAGGGTGGTTGTGAGGGTAAATATGTTACAGATTGTGCGATGCTCTGATGATATGCTAGTGAGAGCCATACAATTCCCTTTGCCTACCCCACTGGTTCCCAACCTTTTTGGCTTGAGGGCCAAAAATATAGTTTTTAAAACCCTGAAGGGCCACCAGTTTATTTAATTAAAATTAAATTAAAATTAATTAATTGGATTTAATTGAATTAGAATTAATTTTAATTTAAATTTAATTTTTAGAAAGGTTTTTAAAAAAGCTTTAAAAAAGGCTTTTAATTGAAATTAAATTTCTAATTTTTTTTTTTAAAGCAGGAAGGAAAGAG
Organism: Pelusios castaneus; assembly: GCA_007922175.1. Lineage (NCBI taxonomy): Eukaryota > Metazoa > Chordata > Testudines > Pelomedusidae > Pelusios > Pelusios castaneus. The sequence continues at coordinate 8,491,087 of ML685839.1, forward strand.
CTGCATGCATCCCCAAGCCTGGAGGGGTGGCGGGCAGCCACAGCCCAGCTCCCAGCTATGTGCTGGGACTGGGTAGGAGGTGGGCCGGGCAGAGCCCCTACACAGGGATCCCATGGATCCCCCTGTGAACCCTTCCTACACCCCCAGAACCCCTCCTTAGAGCCCCAGCCCCTGCACCTGAGTCCTGTCCTAGCCCCCAGGTGCTGAATCTTCCTGCTCTGGTGGTCTGGCACACCATGCTCCCCCGCCATGTGAGGCCGGGGCTCCAGAGTGGCTCAACTCCCATGCAGCAGTTGGCTCCTCCCCGGCAGTGGTTGCTGAGGCCCCTCCAGGAGGGGGTGGGACTAGGGGGTGCCTTGCAGCCCGGAAGCACAGCTGATGGCACCAAGGAGCTCAGCTCAGTCAGCGGCAGGATCCCAGGTGGGAGGTAAGCGGCCGCAGCCAGTGGGGGCGCGGGCCAGCTTGAAAAGCCTCATGGGCCACTTTTGGCCTGCGGGCCAGGGGTTGGGAACCTAAACCACTCAGATGTCTGCAACAATCCAACTCCTGGGGAGACCCAGGGAAACTAGTCCAGAAGAGCTCTGTCTTGAATGCATTTAATTCTTGGCAGATTGATGGCTTGAATTCAACACAGAGACCAGGAAGGTCTAACTTTCTGAACTGTTTAGAATGTTAATGTACAGTAATGTTGCTGTGTACATTCAATGGATTTTTTTTTTAAAGCATGAAATGCGACAAAGATCTCGGAACAACCATACCAATAAATTACTGTTTAAAGAAACCTGATTCATATTCAGAGTGCCTTTCTTTGATGGATGTGTGCAAGTCAGTCTTAGCTATACTGTAAATAAAGCTGCTGTCAAGTGACTGAGGCATTGTTCATGGTTGGTGGTGGTTTTTTTTTTTTTTTAATATGCACAGGAAAAAATCAAAGTCTTGTGTCAAAGGGAAAAAGAGAAACCCGCTGATGCTGAAAGATTAATGCACAGTGTGATGGAGTTTGTCAGAATAAACAATTCATTATTAAAAAGAACTGAGGTAAATCATGGATAATCCTTATTCTACACTGAGCAGTGGGAGAAGGGAAGGAAGTTCACTATTTCTGTGGAATTAGTTTAGTACAAAGCAGGCCTGTCGATGGGAAGCAATTGCCCAGGGGCCTGGTGATTTTAAAGCGCCTGAGTGGACAGGAGGATAGATACATATCCTCCTCTCTTTCATGTGCTTCCGCCTCTGATCTCAGCTAGGCTTATTTATTATGTGCCGCGCTGATTCCCGGGTGGCTGAGAAGGCGATATCTGCTACTCTGCTTCTTGGGGTCAGCGATCTCCCTGGGGAATCCAAGGGACCAGGGAAGTTGAGTAGCAGATGCCGCCTCCTCATCCACCAGGGAACCTGCCTGGTGCATAATAAATAAGTAAAAGCTTCCAGCGGAAGCCCACTTGGACCTCAGCCATCCCTTTTAGGAGGGGGAGGAGGCATCTGTTCTGCCCTGGGGCCTGGAATTGCTGTCAGTGGGCTTGATACAAAGATATTTTGAATTAGCATTGCGAGTAGTAGTCTTCCTGCTACTGAACGCTACTTTCTGTCTTCTCAAAAACTTGCGTTCAGCTGATCAAAGGCACCGTGTTTCCTCTGATCCGAAAGTGAGCACTTCTAGGTGAGTGTATCAATCTGGACGGGGCCTGATCCATGGCATGTTGGAGTGTAACTGGAGTCTTTGCCCTTACTTCAGTGGGTCTTTGCACCATTGATCCAGATTCTGCTCTGTATTCTGGCTACTTTGCACCATTCCACTTGCACAAAATGGCCCTATGACTAGACTGCCTGTCCATGGGGGCGGGAAGGGGAGGCTCTGCCAACAGACAGGGTCCCCACATGGTGCAGAGCTGAACTTCTGATCACTTTATGCAACCCAGGTTTCCTCTGAAATGCCCCATTATGAAGTGTTTTCCCACTTTCACACTCTGCCCCTTCTTCTTTGAGACCTTTACATGCTGAGCAGGCACACAGCGTGGGAATTATTAAGGACCATGCTGTGCTGTCAGTGTCCAACCCCACTGTTGGACTCCTTGGGGTGCAGACTTTCTTCCTTTTGGTAGCCATAGCTCAAAGCACGCTGATGGATCCTGGCAAACACCACACTGTCATAAACTGGCTGAGGACTCCTTTTGGAGACTAAGAATCCTGAAAAATGGTATGAGATGGATGTAGATTTCCCTTACTGACCTGGAAGAGCTCAGGCAAATTCCTCCAGAATTTGGAATTATGTGGATCTCAATTTGGGATCAGCTCCAGATTTCACAGATGGAGTCCATCTACTCAGTAGGACAAGCCATGACACTGGCTCCAAGCACCCTTAAAATTTGAGGAGGATCCTGCTTCATCAAAATATATAGGAGACTTGCTGTAATCTTGTGGTTAGCACAACAAACTGGGACTCAGAAGTCCTGGGTTCTATGCCTGATAGGTGACCTGGTCCAAGTTAATTCATTGTCCTGTGCCTCAGTTTTGCCATTTGTAAAATGGGCATAATGGTATTGCCCTTCATTCCATTTGAACAGAACATTTTAGAAATGAAGGTTATAGATTAATAAATGAAAATATTTAATTACTTCCCACTGAGTATTATCTGGGTAGAGGGAGGAAGAAGAGGGATTATCCAAGCACTTAACTGAATGCTTAAATGTATGCTTACATAATTAGAACAATACTTATAGACCTCTCTAGACAGGAGGGAAAAGTTCAATTTTAATGCACTACTAACTATAAATAACCTAGACAACAGAGTCTTGTGGCACTTTTAAAGACTAACAGATTTATTAATTGCATGAGCTTCAAAGCGTCTGACGAAGTGGGATTTTCTCCCACGAAAGCTCATGCAATTAATAAATCTGTTAGTCTTTAAAAGTGCCACAAGACTCTGTTGTCTTTCTACAATAGACTAACACGGCTACCCCTTTGGAATATAAATAACCTGTCCATTTGCAAATTGCGGACAAAAATATGTGTCTACATAAAAAAGAGTGACTGCAGCATATATTAGGTGGATGCGGATGTAACAATAATGTGGCCATGGACTTGTATAACTTTTTACTATTAAGTTAGTTATAAAGGATATAAGCACATCTATATCATCCGCCCACGAAGGGTCTGTATCACTTTAACTACACAGCCATGACTAAAGCAGCATACTTGTGTCTAGATGGCCTGCTTTGTTCAGCAATTCCTAATGACTTCAGCAGAAACTCCTTTGCAAAGCGTTTTGAGGTCTGTGGGGGAAAAATGCCGCTTTACTGCTGGATGCGCCAGCCTTTTGAAAACCAAGCCCCATGGCAGCCAATCCTGCACCCAGTGAAACAGATGCCAACAGTACAGAAGACTTCAGTGCATAGAGGACTGAGCCCTTGGTCCCTGGCCCACCAAGCCTTTACATGCAAACTGAACTGTATTCCCTTGAATAGTCAGTTGGAAATCAATGGACTACTCATGTTAGAAAAGTTCAGCACATGTGTAAGCACTTTCAGGTCAGGCCCTTATTTACAAGTCTAAAAATGGTATGTGGAACCAAACTTTAGGTGCTTTAACAACCTTATCCCATAATTTTTACTTCCTCAGCCTACAGTTAGTGAGCTGGCAGTGTCTGTAATGGCATGTTTGCATTATATGAGGGCAAGTCTATACTGCCTGCCCTTTTCAGCAGCAGTCAAATGTGATACACAAGTTACTGAAAATAACTTGCATATTATGTTTGATTTCTCTACTCCCTTCACACACACGGTGCTGGTTCAAAGGGAGGGTCCTCGCTTCGAACCAGTGTTTCCCGGTTGCTGGGGCGGTGCTGCAGAATCGAACGTCCTGATTGGCTGGCTGGTCTTCACAGACGCAGCAGTCAGTTAGGAAGTTCAAACTGACGGCAGCAAATTTGCTGCCCTCAGTCAAGACCTGCCCCAAGTATCTCAACAGGATCTGCCTTTCAGATGAAGTAATACTAATGTGGGTGTCTGTAAAACGTGACTGGTAGGGAACTCTTTAATTTTGCCATGGAGCACCTCAATTTTATGTAGAGATAGCACTTTGCACTTCACAGACAAAGCCAACGCAGTAGAAGTTTGATCACTGATAATGGAGAAATATTGTGCAATGACCACCTGTAGAAATAGCATACTTATGTTTATAAAGGATGTTAGAAAAAGATCCTTCTTCATCAAGTGTTGTCCCTGTGGGTGCTCCACTTGTGGTGTCACATCCTCCAGCGTCCTTGATCAGAGAGTCTTCACAGCAGTATCAGTGCAGGCAGAGCACGTGCCGGCAGTGTCTCGCGGCGTTGCTTGGCACGTCTGCAAGTGCGTGTGCACTGCCTGCCACCCTCAGTTCCTTCTCAACTGCAGGTCTGAGACGGCGCACCTAGCAGCGGTTCTTTTCTTCTTCCCTGTTTTTTTCCTGACATGTTTCCCTTTTAAATAAAAAATAATTTGTTGTTCTTCCTCTTAGTTATTCTTCCTTCTTAAAAAAAAAAAACCCTTAAAAAAAAAAAAAACACAAAAAAAAAAAACACAAGAAAACCTTGCTTTTTTGGTTTTTCCTTCCCTCACTCACTTAAAAAAAAAAAAAAAAAGAGAGAGAGAGAGAGAGAGAGAGAAGAGTAGAAAGGAGAAGACAGACAGAAAAAACACAACCAGACAAGATGTAACAATGACATAATGGACTTAACGGTCGTCATGCAGACCTTGTCAAGCTGCCATTCTATGCCTGGCTCTCCGGGCTTCAACATTGTTCCCACCTGTTGAGAAGCAAAGCCTGCCTTGGACGGACACTCTCGCTGTGTCTGATGCCTGGGGGAAAGCCATGTACCCCAGAAGTACGCACACTGTAAAAACCTCAGTGCTCACGCCCAAAAAGACGGACCTGCAACTCAAGCTCATGCTACTTGAGAAGTCCTTGAAGCCTGCCTCAGACCCAGGCCTGGAGAAAGCTACATGCTCTCCTAAATGCAGGTCAACAACTCCTGCCTCTAGCCCGCTCCTGAAGAGATGGCACTCTGACAAAGGGGCCTCTCACAGAGGAATTTCTAAGGAGGCTTCAGAACCCTCCATCACCAAATGGTCTTCAGCAACCAAGACTCCGAATGTCCAGCTGAACAAACGAGAGACCCTAAGTGGCTCTCAATCTCTGGGACACGGCACCACCAAGCCACCAAATCCCACTGCCGCTCTCGATGCTGTCCGTAATTACAGCACCGCCTATAACATCGGCACCTCTGACTACATCAGTGCCGTTGATCGCTCCAGCACTGACAATCATCCTGGTGCTGCCTATCACCATGGCACCGCAAACAGCCTCGGAACCCATGCCGTTGCCAACGATGACTGCTTCTGACATGGTATCCCCCCAGACATCCATGGCACCGACTACCATTGAACATCCAAATATTGAAACGGCACCGTCTTTAAAGAGGAAGGAGAAACGACACCACATCAAACCATCTCCTCCTACATCTCCTCACTCCATTACACCTCATATTTCTCCAATCCATCCCGCACATGATGAAGCCCTCTCTCTTCACCATCTCAGTTCAGACAGCGAAAACTTTGAACTGTCTCGCTTCTCATCCCCATGTGTATCACCTAGAGAGACCATTGGCCTCACATAGCCATCTGATGCACTACCCTCCATATGGACCTCAGCATTACTATGATCCAACCTGGCTTTCACCTCCTTATTCTTATCCACCGTGGCACCCATATCAAGACCTCTCCAAACATCCATCACCTGCTATACCCACTTCCCGTACCGCTGAACCGAACAGTCCAGCTTCCCTTTCCATTGCAAGTTCTCACCCAATGGCTAACATATCATCATCCCACACCATAGTATCCCTCTCATGACACGAATCATTCTTCTCACCTGACGAGGCTGTTGTTCTGCAAACAACGCCAGTAATGGATGATCCCAAGCTGTTCAATGAACTCTTAAAAAGACTGGCACTACAAGAGGTCACGGAGTCATCTCACAGGATGACCAGAATCCTACACACCACTGCAACTTCTAGGGTTGCCATCCCCATGGATGACTCCCTAATGGAGCCCTCTGATCTTATCTGGACAACTCCAGCAACCATCATACCCACAAACAAGAGAACGGATAGAAAATACTACATCGTCCCAAAGAATATGGAATTCCTTTTTACCCACCCTCCACCTAATTCTTTGGTGATAGATGCAGCAGCACACAGAGCCAAACAATCTACCCACAGGTCCACTCCTTTTGATAGGGTTTGGAAATGACTTGACCTTTGGGGTGCAAAGTCTACTCCTCTGCCACATTCATGCTGAATCTCCACTTATGATGTCCTCCTGTCAAATTATAACTACTCCATTTATGAAAAATTGGCTCTTTTTTCTGAAGACCTCCCCAGTTCTAAAAAAGACCGATTCAATAAACTCGTTACAGAAGGACAATTAGTTACATGCACTTCATTACAAGCAGCATTAGACATTGGAGACGCTGCAGCTAGGACGACTGTAACCACAATTGTAATGCGGTGTGCCTCCTTGCTGCACAATGCCGGAATACCCAGGGAACCACAATCGAAAATAGAGGACTTACCTTTTGATAAGACGAACCACTTCGCCGACAAGACCAACAACATCCTTCACTCCATGAAGGAATCCAGGATCACCTTTCGAACCCTGGGCATCTGTACGCCAACCACAAAGAGAAAACAAGACAAATCCCAGTCACTCACATGACGTTACCCATCTCAACAACACTATAAACATTATGACAACCAGTGCTCCAAACAAAGGTCACAACGAAAAAAACAAACTCAGCCTTCCACCAACTCCCAATCCACACAACCAAAACAACAGTTTTGAAAATGTGGTTGAGGGAATGAGAAACCCCCGAAACAGTGCAGTACAACATCAAGACATCACCAATCTAGAATTCTGCCTCAAGCCCTTTTACCATCAGTGGGCTTCCATCACATCGGACAGATGGGTACTCTAGACAATCAATACCGGTTATACTATCCCATTCCTCTCCAAACCTCCTCCCTGCCACCCTTCCATGTACAAACCCTTTCATCGGAAATCAACCACCTCATACAAATTGGAGCTATAGAGCAAGTCCCTTCATAGCACGAGAGAAAATGGTTTTACTCAAGATACTTTGTGGTGCAAAAGAAAAACGGAGATTAGAGACCTATTCTGGATCTACCCCCTCTCAACAAATTTGTAATGAGGAAAAATTCAAAATGACAACCCTGACCACAATCATCCCTGCACTGCAAAAAAAGAGAGTGATTCTCTACCCTTGAACTCCCCGATGCTTATTTTCATGTCACAATTCATCCGGCCCACAGACATTTTCTAAGGTTTATGTTCCTAGGCAAACATTATCAATACGAGGTTCTTCCTTTTGGCCTATCTACGGCCCCAAGAGTTTTCTCAAAGACAATCTCAGTTGTGGCCGCATACCTAAGGTGCCTTTGGATTTTTATATTCCCATATCTGGATGATTGTCTGTTGAGGGAACGTAGGCTCCAGCAGGCTGAGTTTGCAACGTGGATCACATTGAACACTTTCCAAAGCTTGGGTCTCCAAGTAAACATGGAGAAATCCATACTATTACCAGCTCAAAGACTCCAGTTCATAGGAGCAGATGTGGATTCCTGACATCAAGAGCTTATCTACCAATACAGAGGTTCAACACAATCAAATCTCTGGTCACAAAGATGACACACTCTCACATCGTAACAACCAAAAACATACTACAACTCTTAAGACATATGGCAGCAACAATTTATGTAGTTCCAAATGCACAACTTCGCATGCAATGCCTACAGTCTTGGTTTGCGGTAGTTTACAGATCCATAAAACACAATTTGTCAAAGACATTAAACCTTCCAGTAACGGTCAAAAATTCCCTTTTTGTTGTGGACGAAAAACATGAACCCACTGATTGGGGGGGGGGGGTCCCATTTCGACATCAAGCCCCCTCAATAATGATCACTGCGGATGCATTCCTACTGGGATGGGGAGCTCACATGCAACATCTCACTGTTCAGGGGCGCTAGTCTGAGATGGAGTCTTTTTTACACATCAGTGTGCTCGAACTCCGTATGGTGTGCAATGCTTGCAAATACTTTCTCCCACACATAAGGAACAAGTGTATAAAAATTATGATGGACAGTGTCGCTACCATGTTTTATATAAACAAACAAACGATCTGTTAGCCAGATCTCACACCCTATGCCAAGAAGCAGTGAAACTATGGAACTGGTGCATAACACACAACATAGACATATCTGCAGCTTACCTACAAAGAGAATAAATGTCATTGCTGATTCCTTAAGCAGACACTTCAACACAAATCATGAGTGGCAACTGAATGATACAGTCCTCTCACAGATTTTTGAACTGTGGGGACATCCAACGATAGACCTTTTTGCCACAGAATACAAAAGAAAATGCCATCGCTATTGCTCCAGAGCAGGACTAGGCTCAAAATCAGCGGGAGATGCTTTCCTGATCAAATGGGACACCGGCCTGTTGTACGTCTGCCCACCTGTTCCACTTCTTCACAAACTAGTGACAAAGGTCATAACGGACAGGGCATCACTAATCCTGATAGCTCCTGCATAGCCCCGACAAACGTGGTACTTGGACCTTTTTTCTCTATCAATTCACAAACCTGTGATGCTTCCACTCAAACATGACCTACTCTACCAACACCAATATTAGATCTATCACCCCAATCTTCACAAACTTCACCTCACAGTGTGGTTAATCCATGGCTCTCCACCACTGAATGACAGTGTTCACTAGAAGTACAACAAGTACTTGTAAATAGCAGAAAACAGTCCACAAGAAAAACCTACATGCAGAAATGGCTCAGGTTCACCTCTTGGTGCGAACCAACCTTGCTAAACCACTTTCAATCTTGATTGCCATCATATTAGATTACACCTTACATTTGAAACAATCTGGCCTTTCAATTGGCTCCTTAAGAGTACATCTCTCAGCAGCCTCAGCCCTTTGCGATAAGAACCAACAACTACATCTACTGACCAACCCACTGGTTAAACATTTTCTCATAGGTCTCCAAAAAACTTACCCTCTGGTCTGCCATCCATCATCCCCCTGGGATCTGGACATAGTCCTTAAAGCACTAACTAAACCGTCATTCGAGCTGACGGCCACATCATCTCTCCTATTATCAATGAAAACCTCCTTTCTAACCGCCATCACATCCGCAAGACGTGTCGGCAAACTCAGTGCGCTGATGGTGACTCCTCCATACACTATCTTTTATAAAGATAAAGTTACTTTGCGTCCTCACCCAAGGTTTATGCCAAAAGTAATCTCCAATTTTCACCTTAATCAATCAATGAATTTACCTGCTTTCTACCCGAAACCACACACGGATGCCCAGGAATACATCCTACACACCCTTGACATCTGCAGGGTGCTTGTCTTGTATTTGGACAGAACAAAATCATTTAGAAAGTCAGACAACCTCTTCGTTTCTATAGCTGAATGATCAAAGAGCCAACCTATTTCCTGCCAACGGATCTCAAAATGGATTACATCCTGCATCCTAACTGCTTATGAACAGAAGGGCCTACCCACTCCATCAGGAGTCAGAGCACACTCTACAAGAGCAATGGCAACATCTGTCACCTTCCTGAACGATGTCCCAATCACTGAGATCTGCAGAGCTGTGACATGTGCTTCACCCTTAACTTTTGTTAAACACTATGCACTAGATCAACTGGCTACAGTGGATACCTTACTAGGCGTATCCATCTTATCCTCTATTAAGAAGTAACTGAAGTCTCTCCTCCAGTTGGGACCCCGCTACTCAGTCATTACAAGTGGAGCACCTACAGGGACAACATTCAATGAAGAAGAAATGGTTACTCATCTTGTGCAGTAACTCCTCCTTTGAGATGTGGGTGCTTCACTATCCACTCTCCTCCCCTCAACTTCAGTTACTTCCTGTAACAGGTTCCTCTGCGGTGGAGAAGGAACTGAGGGTGGTGGGCAGTGCACATGCACTTGCAGACGCACCAAGCAATGCCGTGAGACACGGCCGGCGCGTTCGCTGCCCGCACTGATACTGCTGTGAAGACTCTACAATCCAGGGTGCCACGGGATGCGACACCAGAAGTGGAGAACCCACAGGGACACACATTGAGGAGGAGGAGGAGTTACTGCACAAGGTGAGTAATCATTTCTTTTTCAAAATGCTGCACTTCCTAGCTTTAAAGAGGACGTGTATCTATATCCCTATAAAAAAACAATGCTGCTGTGATGAATAATAAGCTGCATAGATACAAAGCAGAAGTTTCTCTTGGAGCATGGGCAAAATACATTTGTACCTTGGTAGTGGCAGGATGACCGAATATACATTTTGAAAAGATTCTTTTCAAAAGAAGAATAGTTAATGGAAGTAGATATCCCTTTCCAACATTACAGTGAAACACTCATGTAGTGCTAGACAATGGAGGAGTCCTGTGGCACTTTAAAAGACTAAGAAATTTATTTATCACATGAACTCTTGTGGGAGAAAATCCCACTTCGTCAGATGCTTTAAAGATGGGGAACTTACAGAAAGGGAGGAAATCAAATTCCTGACAAAGTGGGATTTTTCTCCCACAAAAGCTCATGCAATAAATAAATTTCTTAGTCTTTAAAAGTGCCACAGGACTCCTTGTTTGTTTTGCTGAGGTAGACTAACATGGCTACCCCTTTGGAACTTGTAGGGCTAGGCAGAATAGCACTGCTATTACATCCGAGTCTCTGCAAAGCTTATACATTTTAGTATGAAGAGTGGAACTGCATTAAAATCGAAACAGCTGTTTGAACTGAATCATAGCTTTTAGAACGACATCCCATTTTGATTTAAAGACTGCAAGGGTTGGCGAACCCATGATTTTTTTTCTAGGGAAGTTGTTTCCCTGGTTAGTTACCCTTAACGTTAATGTATGAAAGAAATGGAAGATGGAAAGAAAGAAAGAAATACAAGAAGTTTTTATTTCTTTTTGAACAATAATATTTAAGGAGGTCGGGAAAGAGACTGCAGAATGGGGAGGAAGTAAAAGAAACACAAAAAAACCCCTCAGGAGCTTGGAACGTAGCTGAACTAGGTTTTCTCTTATGTGAGCCTTCGGAAATTACAGTCTTAAGCAATGTTATTTTGAGCACAGACAGTTTTAAGGGTAGAGCACAAGACTCCTTGTTTGTTAGGGTGATACAAGAAGAAAACTTAGAGTGGAATGGGAACAGAAGAAGGGAGAGAAGAGAACGGGAGGGGGAATGGAGAAGACGATAGAAGAGAGATTTTGATCAGATGCCCTTCCCCAGATGCCGTGTGTGTGTGTGTGTGTGTGTGTGTGTGTGAGTGTGATGGAACCTTTAATGCCTATGCATAACAGGCAGGATCTTGGCGTTTATAAACAGACCATTGTACATTGAAGTCTTGATACTATGGGTATCTGACCGATGACAGCCTCAGTCAAACCCAGGGTTACAGGGAATATGTATTTTTAGAAAGGAACATTTCTGATGGAGTATAAATAAGGGGCCATGTCAGTGGCACAAAGCAAAAGGTGGGAACAAAGTTACAAACCATTCCATTAGGATTTAGGTGCCTGATCCTGCAAACCCATGAGCCCAGTGAGTAATCCTATTAACTTCAACAGAGCTATTCATTTGAGTAAGAAGTTGGAGGGTTGGGCTATAAGGGTCAAATGGTATTTTTGCCACGGGCTTCACTGGGATCACCATTGACTTCAATGGGGCCTATCAGACTGCACGCCGTAACAGATCCTGCTGCACTCTTCCCTTTAAAGAGAGAGAGCCAGAGTCTGATCTTCCTTGCTCAGGTGTGGTTCCACTTTCCACAGGTTTACACTTCTGTAACTGAGGTCAGATTCTGGCCTGTCTGTCTTCACTTACCAACACTCATAGTTTTCACGTGGGATCAAAATATAAAACATAAAGAGAACTTTATATACTAAATCAAGAATGTAAGTCTTTCTCATTGGCTTCAATGCAAAACTATCAGTATGTCTCTTCCCAGGCTGATTTCCAGACATTTACTATGAATGAAGACTCACTCTGGGGTTCAATGCAAAGCTGTGTTTGTACCTCTTAGTGTGTGTGTGTGTGTGTGTGTGTGTGTGTATAAATATAAAAAAAGCTCCTGGATTGTCTGTAAAAATGTTCTGTAGGTGATGTCAATAAAAACCCAGATATCATTTTTCTCCTCTGACTTGAGGGAGTATACCTCCAGCTGGTAATGAAACAGAATCAAGCATCAATTTAGTAGGATATACATAGCTGAAATATATTTTTATCCATAATTGAGTCTTGTTGAAGAAACAGATTTTGGTGTGTCTGAACCATCTGAGTCTCCCCATTGATTTTTTTTTTTTTAAAAACCTCCCAATGCTTGCCTAAGAGAAGAAAAGACGTGTGCACAAAAACAGCAGCATTTTTAGACCACCTTTCTTTGCTATTCACTGCAGAAGATGGAAGGTACCAAATAAGTGATTCCTTAATGGGCTGTGAAATGATAAAACACTTGGAAAATATTCTACAAAAGCTAAACTATATTGATCGTGTCTGGGTTTCTGAAAGGAAAGCTAAATGTTATGGCCAAGCTTTTCAAACCTGGAGGTCTCCCCTCTGCTGCAAACCTCTATCATTTGCAACATCATGGCAAGGGCTAGAATGGTAGACAAAGATAATGAAATCATGCTTGTCTCCTTGAACTTAATGGTAGCGGCAGTGATGCTGAGTTAAGAACTGTAGAATTTTCCTTCAAATCTGTGCCATTGCATTAAAAAAAAAATCTGTTATGCTATAATTACTCTATACCCAAGTAGATGTCAGGCTATTGCTGGACCCAGTTTGCAAGAATGACATACAGAGCAGTATTAACATTTAGCAGAGCCCCTAGGCAATGGACTGGGAAAAAATAATGAAAAAGGAGAATTGAATAGCCGTCCTGGCACGGGTGGGGAGGGGACCTCAGCATGTCCATGTTCAGACAACTCTCGTCTCTGTACAAACCGTCCAGTTAGTACTGAACATGTTATTTTGCAGATTAGTTTGTATTGGATCATTAAATTGCCATGTCATGAAAATGGGATCCAGTGTGATAGTTCCTCTTTCTTCAAATGAGATGTTTCTTTGAAAACTATTACACAACAGTACAGGTGCAATAAGAGAGAGAAGATACAGAACTGAAGAGAGGAACTTTCTGTGAAGAATATAATCTCCATAATCCTCATGGACATTTACAGGGTGGTACATCTCTGCACCCTTCCCACTGAGTAACTCTGTCTTAAGGCATAGCTGAGCCTCAGGGTAATAAGTCAAAAGGACCACTCACATGAGCATGGTGTCGTGATCAATCCCTTGAATTGTTCAATCAGTGTGTTAGCCCCTGTGTGAATCCCCTTGAACTCAAAGATCTATCTCTGGAATTTTAGATAATTTTTTTTAAGTAGCTTGCTATTCAAAATTTTAACTTATTTTACAACTCGGTTGACAATTCTTTATTTGTGCCATGTATTTATGAGCAATGTTATTGATCAAGCAGCAAGTCATTAAACCTCATCTCATCCATCTTCCCATTAAGTGAGGACACTACATTTTAACGTTAGGTTACCCTTAACAATCATAAATGGAAAGCAAATAGAAAAGTTTCTAAACAGGTTTCTTCTGGCTTTAAAGTATTCTGTGCCCTTTGGTTATCTTTTTACTTTCCTGCAGCAAAAAAGGAAAGTACAAAAATGACATCAATTATTTTTCTTGTCCAATTATCTCCCGATCCCCTAAGTTCTTCTAAGTAATTCTATAGACTGAGGTGAGTCCATACCCTCTGTTGAAAACAGCATGGATCAATAGCAGAGATGGCCTATGTATTAAAAAGAAAAAACCACAGCTATTCATTGAGAACTGAAAGCAGAACACACACAGGTCTTACAATCAGAGCCGTGAATAGAGGTAAAACAAGTCATATAGCTTTTGGTGCCTAACACTGCTGTGGAGCTTTTCTCTCCTGCTGATATAAATTCCTGTTGATGGAAGAATAGGTACAGTAACTACATATATATTTACTCTATAGCACTATTATGCACTAAGAGGGCTATGACTTGTTCTTCTATTCATAGCCTTGACTATGAGAGCTGTGCTTGTGCTATTTGTGTGTGTGTGTGTGGCACTTCTAGAAGTCCCAGGAGTGACATTTTTCCATGAAGGATTTCACCGCTTTGATTAAGTATGGAGATCTGTGCCTTGTAACAGAACTCTTCAGACCTGGAGAAATGGGTTAATCCATGGGAAATGGGTTAAGCTGAGCAAGAGCAATAGCTTAGAAGAATCTCTATTGTTCTCTCATTATTTTAATCAACATTTGGATTCTTTTCTTTGAGCTGTGGGGGCTCAACACCTTTGGCAACCAGGCCACAAATTTAGATGCCAAAATATGGATTCAGGTGCCTGGTTATGGTCCTGATCCAGTGCCCATTGAAATCATGGATTCCCATTCCTTGATTTCCATAGGGTTCAATCAAGTCCTAGAGGCAGCGCCATCTCAGGCTTCTTTTCTAGACCTCATTTTTTTCTATCTGTTAGATTGGAATTGCTGTTCCCATCGGTATGATCCCTATGGAGTTTTCTTGGATGCAGGGAAATTCCACCCAGTCCTTACTCAGGTACTGAGAGTCAAGGAAAAAAATTGGATGGGGTATGGTTAGAGGCCTTGAGTAGGGTTTTGTTGGGTTTCCCTTTATTATATCTGCCCCAGTTGGGTTGATGGGAGCCGTTTCCCTGGTAGCACAGCTGCCATATTGGGTCAGGTCAGGTTACTGGCAGGATTTAACATTGTCAATTACAAGCTCAGCATGAACTCTGAGATCTCAGTTCTCTCTTTGAGTTTAACTTGAATTTGTTTTAAATCAGTCAGCTGTCCCTAACAGGAACATTTAAGTGTGAAAGTTGTGCATCTTGCCATGTTTGTGCTTGTTGTGTATTGGTAGTGCAACTTCTTAGGCTTGGCATACACTTACTTGGAAATTCGGCTGCAGTTGATGGGAGTTACGCAAGCTATGCAGAGGAGCGTGCGCAACTCCCATTGACTTTGTAAATTCCCTTCTACGTACCATCTTCGCTGTGCTGATGGGAAATGCATTCTTGTCGGCAGAGCGCTATGCCACCTGAGGAGGTGGTTTTATCAGATTGACTTCTGCACTGATTGAGCGCATCTTTACTGCTGCTCAATTGAGCTAGATAAATCAATCTGACAGTGGTGAATTTGCCACAATCAGTGTAGATATAGTCTCAGAGTAAGTCTATACTGATGGTGGCAAAATGGTGGTCATCAGCATGACCTTCCGGTTTCAAATGAACCATCTGTGTAGACGCGCTCAATTGAACACGGAACTGGAGTTGTAACATCAGCTCCGTAATGGTAGTAACACTATGCCCACCGGATGCCATTTCTGGAAGACTTAGTGTAATGCATAGGGAGCAGTTAAGAAATTGGCGGGAGATACACAAGGTATTTTATGTACCTTGCGTATCTCCCATCGACTGCTGTTGAAAAAGCGTGGCAAGTGTAGGCTAGGGCTCAGTGGAGTTGCTTCTTCTTTAACTTGTGCACTTAAATTTTGAAAAAGGAGCAATAGAATCCAGACACTCAGAGGGCCTACTACATCATAGGAACGTCCTGGGCAATATTAGTTGTCTTCTCTGTTGCCCTATTAGTTGTCTTGAGTTTCTAGTTCTTTTTGTTCAAACTAATTTTAAATGAGCAAAGAGTTGTGGCTTCTACTACTTTTCTTGAGAGCTTTTTCCAGAGCCTAATGCCTCGCACAGCCCAGAAGTTTTACCAACTACTCAGCCTAAGCTTTTTTGTTTGTTTGAGTCCATCCAATTATCTCTCAATTCCCGCTCTTCCGCCCCCCCCCCCACCTGTTTTTCATTATGCTAACTGATTCCTCTCCCTCTTTGGTGTTGATTTTCCTTCAGATTTTATGCATCTGAATTGTTCAGCCTATCCTCAGAAGGCAAACCCCACAGCCGATCTGAATTCACTACAGTTTGCCCCAACCTTTCTAGAAAAGGACTGCTGTACAGCAGTCTGTGTCTCGTTTCCCCTCTCCCCTTCCCCTCCCCACTCCATGCTTGATCCACAGAGGATGGGAGTCTGCTGAAGTCCCAAGCCTTAGATCAAGCTGTAGAGAATTGGGCTTCTAGTGATCATGATTCAGTCCCTCGCTGTCTGAGGTGTAGACTCCCACAACTTGAAGTTTCAAACATCCCTTTTCTAGACCTGTGTTGTATTCTCAAATACTTCAAGTTCCTGTTCAGGGTGGGATTGGGGGCAGGCCACTCCATAGGGGTGATTTTCTTTTCTACTGAGACAGATCTTTACTACTAGTGAAACATGCTACTTGTTGTGATGCGAAGAGCATTAGGCCGTGAGACTCTAATTCTTGCTTCATCACTGTAACATCAGACATGTTTCTTTTCAGTTCTGTGTGGCAAAATATTGCTCTGCTTTGCTGGCCAGAGATAAACCTGAATAGGAGGAGGCAGAATAAATGTTCTCTGGTTTCCTTGGAGAAGTCTTGGCTCAAGATCCTTGCGAACAAAATTACTCTTGCCAACAAAGGAGATGAAAATAAACCAAATCAGATTTCTCCGGCTAGAGCCATTGCAGCTGGAGCAAGGAAAAAAAATTCTAACCGAGTTTCCCTTTAAAATACAGTTTCAGCAAATATTTCACTTTTTCCCCTTCATTTTCTTTATTCCCCTTAGTAAACACTTTCAGATTCGCAAAATCTCAAGTGGATTTTCAGCATTCTCATCTGTGGTTCCAGTTGCAGGAAACCACTGCAATCTAACTCATTAATGATCTACTTGCCGGCCTTTTAAAAGCAAACTTTACACTCCCTATTGAAAGTTGTTTCTGATCTTTGTTGTTTAATTAATGAGCTCTGGCATTTTGTAGGTCTCAGGTGCTGTGAATTCAGCAGAGATCCAGGGCTGCAACCTGCTGCCTCAGTTATTTCTCATGCGATAAATAAATCTGTTAGTCTTTAAAAGTGCCACAGGACTCTGTTGTCTTTCTACAATAGACTAACACAGCTACCCCTTTGGAACTCAGCTACTATGTATTCAGAAAACTTGCCTGATAGAAATTCTTCCGTGTAATTGAACACGCTTCTTAACAGCCCATGAAAAACCTTCTCGCTTGACTCGGTAAAAGTGACTGGAGCAAAAGCTGGCGGAAAAGGATAGAACCTGTGATAACTTTCGTGACTAGACTCTGTGCCTGGCCAGTGATAATTATGAGAGTGGGCTGGCTAACGGGGTAGGAGTCAGATGAGAGGATTACTGAATTGCATGTTTGTTTCAATAGACCAGGAAGCTCAGAGCTGCATGGTAATCTTGCCTGCCCACAGGCAGACTGTCAGCTTGTTTGAGGAAACAGGTTCAAGGCCCCCTCCTCCCCCACAGCGTCTTTGTTGCCCCAGTGCAGAGGTTGGGGCCTGAGGGAAGGAGAGAGTTTGTACATATTGTTTGACATTTGCTTGAAGGACAGGCAGTGGCATCGGACAACAGACTGTGCCGAGAACACACCGGCAGTATCAGGAACATCACACTGTGCTGACTGCATTGCAGAACCCCTCTGCCAGCATGCCCTGCCCTTTGCAACCCTCTGTGGCAGCTTTCTGCACTGGTGATGAATGAATGATGTGGTTGGAGAAAAGTTGCTCTAGATGCAGCATGCGCATGCTACTAGACAAACCCAACTCCCAGGACTGCCCTTCGCTCTGCACCATTTCATTGGTGCCTTCTGTAGGGGTATTGCTCAGATAATGCGTCTGCCTGGCTCGAAGGAAATTCTCTAAGGGCAAATGTACAATACTGTGCCTATAAATGAATCACATCAGTCCATGCAGCCTGCTCTATCGGTCCCTCTGCTTTACTGCAATGTTGCCAGAGGGAATAGCTCTCCTTGAAAAGCCTCCCTCGCTCTATAGCCACTGCAGTGAGTAATTGTCCTCTAAACTCAGCCCAGAGTCTACTTCCCCTTTCTGCTTATAGCCAAAGACAACACCTGCCGCATGCAGGAAAGGCCTGCTTCCACAAAGCAAGCACTTGAATACCTGCTTCAATTTAAGCACATGATTGGCTCATCTCTGACATTAATGGGGCTACTCGTGTGGTGCAAGTACAGGCTCAGACTGCAGGGAACACACAATCTTCTTGTTGGGCAAGACTTTTTGGAGGTCAGTGGAAAAACAGACCGTGTGACTCTGGATGATGCCGTGTTTGTTGATGTGCCTGTGAGTTGTGACATGGCTGGATTTCTAGCAGAGAAACATCCCTGAAACAGCCATTCTGTTTGTTCTTCTTTCGGAAGTGGGTTGGGGCAGGCTCTGATCACTTAAGACATGGAAGGTTTATCTTTTACTGGCTGTATTTCTTCTTCCATCTCTCTATCTAGAATTTTCTATGCCCCTATGTGCACAGCATCTGAGAGTCTCCTAAAGATAAGGGGAAGAACACTAAACATCTTTTTCCTCCTTCCCAAGCAGTAGGAAAAATAATTTGGTGTCTAGGATTTTCATGTTTGCTTGGGTGTGTGTGCGTGTGCCTCTATTTGTACAGGAAGAAATAACTGAGGGAAAACTGAGTTTCTCCATTTAGTCCTAGGAGTGAGCACACAACTACACACTCTTTTATTTCCTGTAGCAGGGAGTTCCACAGCCTGGACCCAGCCCCTTGGAAAATTCTATCTCCTATACTCAAAAGACTTTTGTTTATCACCTATTGACTGGTGTACTGTACCAGAGTTGACTAGCCAGTTAATAAAACATTTATTAATAATTGAACTATTTAGCAATGGAACTGTAATATAAAGTAGGAAGTAATGGTATAAATAGAAGTGGGCATGCAAGATTGCCTATTCTAGGTGTCATAGCTTCCCTGCTTAAAGGGAAGTGTATAAATAGTGCTAACATGCCTCACTTTTACCAGACACTTTGCAGTAGCTTATAATCAATCCACTTACCACTTTAATGATATTTTTCTCCAAACACGAAAATCTGGGCCATGAGCCAGATTGGAATGACCAAGGATGTCAGGGTTGTTTCTTCCCTCTAGCCTGCTGACAGACTGTGAAGAAGCTGGGCCAACCCCCAGTTTGGCTGTTTGATGTCACCAACCAAGTATCAAGTGCAAACTCGTCAGGCACTATAACAGTCTGATATAGTCACAGACAGTCCCCATAGGTACTCCAGTCTATCTTGTCTCTGAGGAAAGCTTGCATTTGGGATAAATGGTCCCATACACTAAAAATCACAATAATATTCTCTGTCCCAAAGGACCAGTCACTTATCCCATGTCAACGTCAATTGCACTTAGATCCCACTCTGAAGATAATGCTTGTAGCCAGTCCTATAAGAAATTATCTAAAGATAATTCACTAGGAAAAGGAAATGTTATTTACAAAGTTAAAACAGGCAAACATATATATACACACACAGAATAAGGCTAAAGGACTTCAAAAAAAGCAGGCTTTAATAAACTCAGAGAACTGGTAGGTAAGGTTCCCTGGGGAAAAGAATCTAAGGGAAAAAGGAATTCAGGAGAGCCGGCAGCTCTCCAAGGAGGCCATGTTAAAGGTACAACTGCAAACTGTCTTGTTGCACAGAAAAGATCGGAACAATAGTAAGAGGCCAATATGGTTCTATCAGGAACTCTTTAATGACTGGAAAATCAAAAAGATATCCTACAAAAAGTGGAAACATGGTCAAAGTGATGTAGTATAAAAGAACAGCTCATGTGTGCAGGGACAAAGTCAGAAAGGTTAAAACACAAAATGAGTTACACCTGGCAAGGGACATATAAGGCAATGAGAAAAGGTTCTTTATATTAGGAGCAAGAGAAAGATGAAGGGAGGTGTAGGTCCTCTACTTCAACAGGAAAGAGACCTGATAACTGGTGCCATCAAGAAAACTGAGGTTCTTAATGCCTATTTTGTTTCACTCTTCACTAAAAAGCTTAATGACTACCATGTACTCAAGATAATTAATACTGGTAACCAATGGGAAGAGATACAAGCCAAAATAGGGAAAGAATAGGTTAAAAAAGATATTGATAAGTTAAATGTATTAAAGTCAGCGGTTATAATGAACTTATTCCTAGGTTACTTGGAGAACTAGCTGAAGTAATCTCAAAGGCTATGTCTACACTTGCAAAATTAAGTCGACTCTGTTAAGTCGACTTAACAAGATCGACTTTAAGTTGACTTAAGGTTGACCTTGTTAAGTCGACTTAACAGTAGACATAGTCATCCACACTGGCTTTAAGTTGACTTAATAAGGTCAGCTTAGCGCTATTTCACGTCCACACTGGCTTTAAGTTGACTTAAGAAGTTGACTTAAGGCTTAAATGGACCTAAAGAGGTGGTGTTATTAAGTTGATTTAAGCTGTTCTTAAGTCGACTTAATAAAAGCCCAGTGTGGATGTGGCTTTGTGTAGGTCGACTTAAGCGTTCTTAAGTCAACCTAACCTGCCAGTGTAGATGCACCCAAAGCGATTAGCTATTATCTTTCAGAGCTCCTGGAGGATAGGCTAGATTCAGAAGACTGAAGAAGGGCAAACATAGTACCTACCTTTAGAAGAGGGAATAAGAATGATCCAGGGGACTTGTAGACCAAGTCGGCCTAACTTTGATACCCAGAAAGATATTGGAGCTAATTATTAAACAATCAGTTTGTAAGCATTTGGGCAAGTCTACACTTACCAAAGTTAGTTCGAATTAGTTAATTCGAATTAACTAATTTTAGTTAGTTCGAATTAACTTAATTCGAACTAGCAAATTTTAGTTCGAACTAAGCAAGTGCCCTGCATGGCACTTGTTTAGTTCGAATTAGTCATGCCAGTTAGTTCAAACTAAGCGCCTAGTTTGAACTAACATGGCCACATTGGGTTAATTCGAACTACTAGTTTGAATTAACCCTTACTTCGAAAAGTATAAGTGAATGTATTAGTTCGAATTAGGGAAGCCCTTAATTCGAACTAATGAAAGCCTCGTGTAGCCAAGGCTTAAGTCAGTTCGAATTGAACTTCCTTAAGTCGAACTAACTTGCCAGTGTAGACATAGCCTTGGAGAATAAAAAGGTGACAAGGAATAGTCATCATGGATTTGTCAAGAACAAATCAGGTCAAACCAATTTAATTTCTTTCCTTGATTTGGATTACTCACTTAGTGGATGGGGCGAGGAGTAGACATGATATACCTTGATTTTTAGTAAGGATTTTGACATAGTTCTGAATGATATTCTCATAAGTAAACTAGGGCAATATGCTCTGGATGAAATGTCCATAAGGCGAATGCACAATTGGTTGAAAGACTGTACACAAAGAATAGTTATCAATGGTTTCCTGTCAAATTGGTAGAGCACATCTAGCGGGGCCCTGCTGCGTTCAGTCCTAGATCTGTTTCTAGTCAATATTTTAATTAATGAGTTAGATGATGAAGTAGAGAATATGCACAGATAATGTGCAGATGATACCAAGGTGGGAGGGGATGCAAGTACTTTAGGGTATGTTTACACAGCTATTGGATACCTATGGCTTGCCCACACCAGCCGACATGAGACTCAGGCTGCAGACCTATTTTGTTGTTGGAGCCTGAGCGCTGGGACCCTGGACCGGGTTTATAATTCAAAATGACCTTGACAAATTGGAGAATTTTGTCTGAATTCAACAAGGTGAAAGTCAATATGACAAGTGCAACGTATTTCACTCAGGAAGGAAAAATCAAAGCTGAAGTATAAAATGGGGAATAACTGGCTGGGTGGCTGTACTGCTGAAAAGAATCTGGTGTTTAGAGTGGACCACAAGCTGAATATGAATTGTCATTGCAACACAGTTACAAAAAAAGGCTGCTATGATTCTGGGGAGTATTAATAGGAGTGCTGTCTCTAATGGAAAGGAAGTAATTATCTTGCTCTGTTTGGCACTGGTGAGGCCCCAGCTGGAATACTGTGTCCAGTTCTGGGCACTGCAATGTAGGAAGGATGTGGACAAGACAGAAAGAGTACAGAGGAGAACAACAAAAATGATAAAAGGTTTGGAAAACCTGACCTACCTGGAAAAGTTGAGCCATCTAGGCATATTTAGTCATGAGGAAAGAAGACTGAGGGGGAAGATAAGTCTTCTAATATGTTAAGAGCTGCTATAAAGAGGACGGTGATCGATTTATTTTTTTATTCTCCCCCCCCTCCCATGGCCATTGAAGTTAAGACAAGAAGTTATGGGCTTAATCTGCAGCAAGGGAGATTTAGGTTAAATACTAGGAAAAGCTTTCTAACTCTAAGGGTTGTTAAGCTCTAGAATAGGCTTCCAAGGAAAGTTGTGGAGTCCCCGTCATTGGAAGTATTTAAAAACAAATTGGACAAACACCTGCCAGAGATGGTCTAGGTTTTCTCTATCTGCCACAGCGCAGTGGGCTGGACTTGATGACTTTTTGAGGTCCCTTCCAGCCCTACATTTCGATGACAAATGAGTTACGGCCTTATATTTCAAAAGGCAAGAGAAGCTTCTATGATAAGCTCTGTGTGTCCTTTAGGGCTAACCAAGACTAAGCACTGGAGGTATTATACATATGTAATCCCTGCCCCTCAGAGTCCAAGCAACATAAATGATACAGTTCCTCTTTGTTAGGGCTTCTTATTACTTTCCTCCTTCTGCTTCAAGTGGCAAATTCAGTTCTTAGAGGAATTCAGCTGTGCATCTGCTCTTCATGGGGGTGTGAGGGTGGGAGAGCAGTCCACAAAACCTTTTGTCTACTTATTTTCTACAGTGGTTCGCTGGATGTTAATTGTCGTCTTTTGTTGGATGTAAGAGCACACCTCTTCTTGGAAACTGGTATTGCACACTTTTCAATGCTTCTTTCTTACCTGATGATTTACAGTTACAGAGCAAACACTCCCATATCACCTTATGTCATGAGATATAAATATTGTAAGTGTGATTCATGCATGCAGCAGCTTACAACTATTTCCTAAAGTCTCAACACGTTTTTATAACTCAAACATTTGCTTTAACAACATGGACTCACCGGCAGCCAGACTATGCATGTGTCAGTGTTCAGTGAAGCATTTGGGCCTTGGCATGAGCTGGCACCTGGTGGACAGTGTAACACATACCTACAAAAGACAGACCCTTGGGGGAGTTTGCAGACAGAACTCAGTTTATTTCCTGCAAAAGAACAGAGAAGGCTCATTCTTGATGGTGAGGGGCTAATATGTCTCTCTTCTGCTTGTTTCTTTATCCTTTCCATAATACTAACCCTTAGTCCTTAGGGGCTAGTTTATGAGGGCTTGTGTACACGGGGAAATAGCCGCTCCCAAATAGCTCTGCTATTGGTAATCTGGAATAATGTGGAGTTACTCCAGAATAGCTATAACACTTTAAATTCACTTCATACCCTATCCCAGCATAATTTCACCATGATTTAGTTGGGGTTGATCCTGGTTTTAGGGCAGGGGGTTGGACTAGATGATCTCCTAAGATATCTTCCAACCTTAATATTCTATGGCTATGTCTACACTTGCAAGATAGGTCGATTTAAGGAGGCTTAAGTCGACCTAACTTAGTCCCTGTCCACACCAGGCTTTCATTAGGTTGACTTAAGAATCTTTAAGTCGACCTAATGAAAGCTTAGGTTGACTTAGTAAGACCTGCCGGTTAGGTTGACCTAACCCTCCTTAGGTTGAGCTAACCCTCCTTTAGGTCGACCTAAGCACAGTGTGGATGCTCAAGTCCACTTTATTAAGTTGACCTAAGGGCAGTTAGGTCGACTTAACAGAGTGGACTAAGTCCACATCCAGGGAAACAACTTTGTTAAGTTGACTTAATAAGGTCGACTTTAAGTTAACTTAAAGTCGACCTTATTAAGTCGACTTAACAAAGTCAACCTAACTTTTTGTAGTGTAGACATAGCCTATGATTCTACAAGCTTTGAGATGGATTGTGTGTATACACAGGGGTGTGAACGGTAGTAATAGTTCCTCTTATGCCCTTACTCAGCCTCCTTATACCTTGAATCTGGGAGTGCAATGGGTAAGTGGGTATTGTACACCTGTTACTTCCTCTCCCAGCAGGTGAGCAGGATGTGGCTCCCCAGTGCTCTGGCCAACGTAGCGGAGTGAGCATGGAGTGGGGTGGATGGGCACAGTCACTTCTCACTGATAAATAGCAAATTCCTACCTCCCTGGATCAATGTAGAGCCATACTCTGACTTCAGTGGGACTACTCAGGGTCAGGTATCCGAATGTAAGCAATTGGTATTACTACCGATAGAATTACTGAATACTGATATTGATAGTACCAGTGAGTACCACCAATACTTACTATATTACTCTTTCATCTTCCAGGCATGACACATTAAAGCTACAAAACACTTCTAGGTCGGTAAGCACCCTTCCCATTTTGCCCGTGGGAAGGCTGAGTTAGAGAGGCACCTTGTATCCAGTTAGCTGAGTGAGCTCATTTTAAAAATTGGTCCACAGGGTCTAGGTGACTTGGTTAAAGCCAGAGAGACAAAGCTGTTCTCACAGTCAAGAGTTGCTGCATCCAGAGTCTCAGTCCTGCTCTTAGGACCATGTGTCTGTTGCCAGCTGGGAAATAGTGTCTGAATTTGTATCAGATACTGTGCTGAGTGCATTGTAATGCAGTGGTATATCTTCCATCACACTTAGCAGCTTTCTGGAAAAAAACAAGTCAGACTTTCTAATCTGCAGAATTCTTGGGAAGTGTTGAGTTTTATGATGCTGCCAGACTCTTTTGTCTTGCTTTTCAAACTCCTGACTGACTCCTTTTTAAACAGGATGGGACCTGAGTGTTGAATTCTGTGTATTCCAGTGAAACAAGCAATAAAGAGATCTGATTTTTCAAAAGTACCCTATTTCATTTCTGGAAGCCTGAGATATCTCTTCACATTGGTTGACATCAGATGAAGGGCTGCAGATATGACTGTTAACATATAGGCCAGTGCAACACTTTGTACTTTAAGGGAAGACCACCAAAAAGTATAGTTTTCCTAGGTTAATAGAAATGACTTAGAGAGTCAAAGGCAGCATGTGTTAAGACAAGGGGGATTTTAATACTGCACAATATTTTGATTAGTTCTTTCCATTCCTGATTTTCATATTAAGCTATAGCTTTAAGAGTTGAGTTGAACCGGAAGTAGATTGATGTGCAATACAACTAGCTTCTTGAGATCTGACTGCATCCCGTGTGAGCATTCATGGTACCTTTGCAGCAGAAATGTTTGAAGAAATGCTAGCTCTCCAATAGGCAACTGGCAAACTCTTGTCAGTGCGAGAAGAATTGTATTCAGGTTAAGTTTGGAAGCTGGAAGGAAGGGTTTCTTTTAGGAAGTAGGAGGATGACAGGGCAAACCTCTCACAGGGAGCGCCTCATCCAGAATTTAGCATTGAAAATTGTTCTATTCATTTGGCAAATTGTGCCTCATTTTGGGAAACTAAAATACCAGCCTCTGGTTAGGGATGTGTTTTAATTATTTGTACTGCTTAGAGGACCCCAGTCGAGATCAGAGCCCCATTGTTCTACTAGGTGCTATATGCATGTATAGTTGGAGTCCTTGCCATGCAAAGCTGGTAGAAAAAACACATTATGTCCATTTCACAGATGGGGAGCTGAGGCACAGAGAGACTCTGTCCTAGGATGTTTGTAGTACTGGAAATTAAAGGCTGATCTCCCAAAGCCTAGTTCAGTGCTTTAATCTCTGCATAGATGCATGTGCCTGCACATGTGTGATATCAATAATTTTACAGTGCTGGTTAAAGTACTGCATTATGTTTAACTCTAGTGCCAGTCACTTTGGTCCGGTATGTTTGGAATAAAAAACATCAAAGAAAGGGAGAGGAAAAGTCTCTCTTTTTGAAGCCAGGATTTTTCCCAATTGGATACATGTATGGGGGAAAAGAAACGGAGCTGGAGAGGGTGTCTACCATAGAGCATTTTTAACTAGGTTAGTGACTTGCTAGTTAACTTGGGATGCTACAAAGTTCATGCATGTGGAGTGGCCAGACTTATAGATGTTTATTTCCCACAGAAGATTGATCCTTAATTCCTGTCTGTTTTCCATCCCATTGTAATCGGTCTTCCCATAGGCAGAAGTTCATCTTCCTCCCCTTTGTGTCCAGACTCATAGAAGGAGAGGAAAACGGTCCCAGTGGTCACAGCGCTAGCCTAGATCCAGGTCAACTCTCTGCTCTGCCCAAGGATTCCTGTATGACCTTGGGCAAGTCCTTTCCCCCTGATGCTGTGAGGAGAATGGCACTGATTTCACAGGGGTGGTATGAAAATAAATACATTGGAGAGTGAGGCATTCAGAGATGAGGGGAGAGGGGGGCTGTGTAAGTACCTTTAATAATGGCCGTGGCTGTTCTGGATTAGCCAGCACGGAACCCGCTCCTTGCTGGTGTGGAGTGGTGGTTTTAGGACTACTTCCTTCTATATCCGGAGCGCTGTAGCTACCCGAAAAGGAATTAAATGAAGAGAGGCACAGCAGGGCCCCTGCTGTCTGTGTTTGCCTTGCAAGCAGCAGGAATCCTTCAGCTCTGTGAGTTCTTCACTTCCCCAATGTCCGCTCTTGAAATTGATAGTGACGGCTTAATCAGCAATTTTTGACACGTTGCTCTGCATCAAAGTAGAGGAGGGGCAATTCCTCTTTGTCAAAATGTTGGCAGGCTCAGTTACTCCAAAGCTTCCTGAACAGTTCGTAATTATACTCTAGATTGCTGCTTCCTCCTAGCTGCCTCTTCACCTCCCCATTGAAGGGTTTGACTTGGAGAGTGTGCTTCCCTTAGGAATCCCTAGTTGGTCCCCATTTAGGTTTGGCAGCACAGGCTCCTGAGTGGTCTCTAGTAAGCTTCTTGGGCTGTGATCTTGCTCATTGTGCATTGCAGACACAGGAGATGGTTGACAAGGGTTTGGAGCAAACACTTATCTTTTAAAAAAGTCACTGTCCTGAAGGCCAGGCCTGAGGTAAAACTGAGAGGCAGGGAATGTGCCTCACCCCTTTGTTATTTTCTTTTTGTTTGCGAGTTCTTTTTCATACTTGATGCTACTAGCAATGGTGGGATGGCGTCTTTGGGTACGTCTACACTGGAGGTTCTGTTAAGTCGACTTAACCAAGGTCCTTAAGTCGACCTAAATTGCTAGTGTAGACATACCCTTAAGTCGACCTAAATTACTCCATGTCCACACTGGGCTTTCATTAAGTCGACTTAAGAAATTCCTTAAGTTGACTTAATGAAAGCTTAAGTCGACTTAATAACTACCACTCATTAGGTTGACTTAAGCCTTAAGTAGACTCCTTAAATTGACTTGAGGATGGTGTGGACAGGGAGTAGCTCTTAAATTGACTTTATTAAGTTGACTTAAAGCCATTAAATCGACTTAACTAGGTGGATTTAAGTCGACTTACAGTGTTGCCACTTTGCTAAGTCGACTTAATAAGGTCGACTTAAAGTTGACCTTATTAAATCGACTTAACAAAGTTGATTTAACTTTTTCTAATGTAGACATACCCTTGGGTTCTCTCTACTCAGTGTGCTGCTTCTGGAGGTTTCCTCGTCCTGCTGATGCATTGGGTGACTGTTCTGATCAGTAGCGCTTGCATCATCAGCGCATGCTTACAGACTCCCCTCCATTCAGTGTCATTCCCCTGTCCTGGCTAAACTGACCAGATGTGGCCTCTGTTCAATCTTCTTGAACTCAGGCATGTCCGAGGTGGGTCTGGTTCTTGTTCAGGGCCTGACTCTCCACTTCTTTGGAGCTTGAATACTGAAATGTGGCCTGCAAAGTGGCATCACAACACTTCCGCTGATGTGAGGTAGTGCAAACTTCTGATCTTGTATGTCATGTTACTTCTCTGACATGTAAGGCAGTAGACAAGCAGACCAAAATTCTTCACCTGGTCTTTTGTGCTTTACTGGAAGGCAGCAAATGTTAAAGGCTAAGTGATTTAAACCTTTAGTGAAATCAGATCTTCAGTTGCTGAGAACTAGTTCTGTTGGCTTCAGTGGAGCTTTCCTGACTTACACCAGCTGAGGATCTTGCCCTAGTTATGCAATAGTCACGCTAGAAATGTTCTGTGTGGAATGATTAAGCTTGTTAAATTGAATTTGCACATCAGAATAAGGGTAAGAGAAGGATAGTGGGTAAGAGATGCATGGATGAGACATCACACCCAGCCATTCGGGAACTTGCCTTTTAAATCAAATTGTGACATGAATTGAGAACACGGCTAATAAATGAAGCATTGAGTTCAACAGTAAAGCAACAGAGTCAGGTCTTTCTATATAACTGCTACTACTGACATACTGTTTCAATTTTCTGATTCCTTTTACGAAGTAGAAGTTGTAAACAACCACTGAGGGGGGAAAAATGAGTAACATGCATTCTAAACATTCTTATTGTGGATCTGACATCAAATCAGAAGTCATTTTTAAATAGCTCTCTAATATATCACATGGATTTATTCCGAGGAAACTTTCCCATTATAGCTAGTGCAATATAAAAAGTACTCTCAGCACCGGTACATAATAATAAATCATCTGCTACCTGAACAATTCAGTTAGGTGAGTGGATCAATAGAATATTCTAAGAAGGAGAAATACAGGCAGATTTATAATCCACTTATTGTACAGGTACCACTGAGATTAGATCTGGGGTCATGGACCTGTGCTTTTTCTACACAACTAGCCAGCTGGATAGTGTATGCAGGCTTCTGCTTTCCAGAGGAAAAATATGGAACATTTTAAAAACTTCTGACATTTTAAAAATGTGTTTTAAAAATCTGATGACAACCTCCTGCATGCTTACAACTGCATGTCTTGCTGTGCAACGTGTATTTGAAAGTGCCTGACAGCAGTTGGGCTTAGAATTCCTTTCTTCCTGCTCTACAAGTTCAAGCTTCTTTAAAGGAGAATCTCCTACAACGAGTCTTCATTTTTAGTGGTATCAGGTGTACAGCAATTTCGATTCCATCCAGTAGAGGCCAGTGCCATTTCACTGCCGCACTGTTAACGGGGCACAATAACTCAAGGTCAAAAGTGGTGTGTGTTGCTTTTTTTAAACCAGTTTTCCTTTTGCATTTTGCCATCATCGATGTTGCTGTGTACAGGGGAAGCCAAGCATGAACCAATATGAGCTGACTAGATAAAACAGGAATTCTCCTGAAAATAGCTGTGTGCATGTAAATATTTCAAATACTGTCAGAGAGCGCTCCCACAGCCTGTAAGGGTGGTTCACAAGGAGAGGTTCTCTGGGCAACAAAGTCTGTAGGTAAGTTGGAAATGTGGAAGATAATTACATTTCCAGGAAGAGGGGTGTCAAGAAGTATGAATTTGAAATAGATTGGGCAGCTGAGATTAAGATGACCTGTGACAATCAGACTGTTGCTGGAGAGGTAGTGTGACCTAGGAGCCAGAGGCCCTTGAGGATTCTATTCCTGACTCTGCCACTGGCTTGCTGGATAAACTTGGGCAAGTCACTTCCCCACCCTGTAATCAGTTTCCCTCTCTGTGAAAAGAGGTTAGGGACACTGACTGTCTTGGTAAAACACTTTGGGATCTGCTGATAAATACTCTAAGAGAGCCATGTATTAGGGTTATTTTATTTATTATTACTATTGAACATGAAGAATCAGTCAAATGATTGATTATGATCAAGAGCTGGCTCTCCTTCTCCTTTGTAACATCTCAGAAGGTTGGAAGCTCAGTTAAGGTTTCCCTTGGAGTTTCTCATCCTTCCAGTGAAGGAGCAGTGGTGGAATACAAGTCTAGAAACCCTAGGGTCTTCTGAGGATTGCAGTCATTGTGTGTCTGCATACTGAATCTGGAGACTCAGAGTTCTCCCTGCAGTACTTCTGGTTATCTTTGGGGCCTTCCTTTCCTGAGTGGGATCCACATTGAACATGGGAAAGAAAATACAACCCAAAGCTGTGTCACCTCCAGGTAACCTCCACAGTGCTGGTGGGTGGGACATAAGTGCCCTATTGCACATCCTTAACCTTCCCCCTCCCTTTTTGTGGATCCCATCCTAAAGGGATCCCCCTCTGCAGAACACAGGCAGGAAGGTAGAAGGGCAGAGCAGATGGATTCCTCCCTTTCCTGTGCCAGGGCAGGAAGATCTGAAGGTAGAGAGTCCTCTGCATAGAGATCAGGGATAAAACCTGGTCACATGCACTGCCAGGCTTCTCAAAGCATGCAGCTGGCCTTCAGCTATATACTGTTGAATATCTGGATGAAAAATAAGCAGCTTCCCAAAATAAAATTCAAGTTACTTAAGTGTGATTAGCAAACCTTTACTTAGATCTGTATATGGGAGCGCTCACGGGGAGAGAACACAGGAAATCTCCAACCTGTGACGTAGCAACAACTTCTCTTATAGACTTTAGTTCATATTACAGGAATCAAATACAGTTTCTGATAGGTTAAAAAGGCTCTCCTCCCCAGATGCACTTCACTCCGCCTGGTAACAACAATTTGAGCTTACGGAGACCGTTTTCAGACAGAAAGATAAGAAAAACAAAACAAATCCAGGGACAGCCAGAGCTCAAGGCTGAGAAAGAGACAGAGACAGCAAAAACATTTTCAATGCCCCCAAAACAATTATCAGAGCCCTCCTGCTACAGCCTTTTACAATCTGGATGAAAAACAAGCAGCTTCCCAATAGCAAGGAGGATCTGAGTTTAATCTGTCCACTGGAAAATGCTCCACTCATTAAAGGCCTCATTGTTTGTTTGATCAAATGCTCAGTCAGGATCTAATCCAGTGGACCGACTTGAGGAACCTTAGGGTCTCATCCAAAGTAACCATGCCAACAATTCTACTTGGGTTCCTTCTCCTGCACTACAACCAGACATAAGACGAGGAGGAATCTGAATACAACACCCTATTTTTGTGGTTCTTTGGGAATGTTGCATCCATTGCTCTTCTCCATGTGTCATGGATTCTTACAGGTATGCTTGTAGTAAGAGCTTCAGAAAAGAAAGAAAGAAAGAAAGAAAGAAAGAAAGAAAGAAAGAAAGAAAGAAAGGTTGGTGACTGGCAATAAGTTCAGAGAGAAAGAGAGAGATTTGGACTGATGTAGCTAAGAGAAATATTTCTTTCTATGGCATGTGGCTGAAATAGTGACTGTGTGATGTATTAAAATGGTACAAATACAATATTTGGGAAGCACTTTTTAAAATCCTTTTAGTAATCATAGAATCATAGGGTTGGAAGGGACCTCATGAGGTCATCTAGTCCAACCCCCTGCTAAAAGCAGGACCACTCCCATTAAATCATACCAGACAGGGAATTGTCCAACTGGACCTTAAATATCTCCAAAGATGGAGATTCCACCAACTCCCTAGGTAACCCATTCCAATGCGTCACCACCCTCCTAGTGAGAAAGATTTTTCTAATAACCAACCTCGACCTCCCCAGCTGCAACTTGAAACCATTGCTCCTTGTTCTGTTCTCTGTTACTGTTGAGAACAGCCTAGTTCCCTCCTCTTTGGAGCATTCCTTCAAGTAGTTGCTATCAAATCTCCCCTCAGTCTTCTCTTCTGCAGGCTAAATGAGCCTAGTTCCTTCAGTCTCTCCTGGTACGTCATGTGCCCCAGTCCCCTAATCATTTTTGTTGTCCACTGCTGGACTCTTTATAATTTGTCGACATCCTTTCTGTAGTGGGAAGTCCATAACTGGACGCAGTATTCCAGATGCGGCCTCACCAGTGCCAAATAAAGGGGAATAGTCACATCTGTCAATCTGCTGGCAACGCTCCTACTGATGCAACCCAATATGTCATTGGCCTTTTTGGCAACAAGAGCACACTATTGACTCATATCTAGCTTCCCGTCCACCATAACGCCCAGGTTCTTTTCTACAGTGCTGCTACTTAGCTGATCGGTTCTCTGCCTGTAGCAGTACAAGGGATTTTTCCATCCTAAGTGCAGGACTTTGCACTTGTCCTTGTTGAACCTCATGAGATCTTTCGGCCCAGTGTTCCAATTTGTCTAGGTCTCCCTGGATCCTGTCCCTGCCCTCTAGCATGTTTACCATTCCTCCAGCTTGGTGTCATCCGCAAATTTACTGAACGTGCAATCTATCCCATCATCTAGATCATTAATGAAGATGTTGAACAGAACCGGCCCCAGGACCTACCCCTGGGGCACTCCACTCATTACTGGTTGCCAACTAGACATTGAGCCATTGATTCCAACCTACTGAGCCCGATTATCTAGCCAATTTTCTAGCCACCTTATGGTCCACTCATCCAACCTATACTTCCTTATCTTGCTGATGAGAATGCTGTGGGAAACCGTATCAAAAGCCTTGCTAAAGTCGAGGTATATCATGTTGACGGCTTTTCCCGCGTCCACAAATCCAGTCATCTCATCATAGAAGGCAATCAGGTTGGTCAGGCACGATTTGCCCTTGGTGAATCCATGCTGACTGTTCCTGATCACTCTATTTTCCTCCAAGTTGTTCAGGATGGATTTTTTGAGGACCTTCTCCATGATTTTCCCAGGGATTGAGGTGAGGCTGACTGGTCTGTAATGCTCAAGCACAGGAGAGGAAGCTAAAATGTTCTGCAAATCTCCAAAATGTTTGTGTCTGCCATGACTCAGAATAGGAATAAATGTTGTTCTCTCCAACCTGATTGATAGAAGACTGAGAAATACCTGAAATAAAGCTCATTACAATCCTTTTGAAATAGCTAAATGGGAAGAGGAAAGAAAATCTATGCTGAAAAACCTCTCCACTCTCTTTTTCCTCTGTCTCATTCCTCTCAAGCTGGACCAAAAGTTTTATTTCTATTAAAGCAGTGATCTGACATTTTAGGGCCAACAAACAGTTGAACAGAGAACCTCTCCCCCTCACCACCAATGCAGAGAAAACACCCAGAGAAGGTTGCTAAAAGTATTCATTTAACCCTCAGTGCACATCTCTTCTGCACCTTACAGTCCCTGCATAGCCATCGTTATTTGAGCCAAATGACCCAAATCCAGGCTATCTCATTTGGCTATGCAAATTAGTTTGCTTCTTATTTGTCTTAGTATACCACTGGGTCTGGGTGGCAGAGTGGCCACCATCAAATCTATGTTGAAAATGCAATGTGAATAACAAACCCTGTTTTTGTTATATAACTAATGGAAGACACTTGGATGAGAAGGGAAACCTATTTGGGATGCTAGAGTTTCCATGAAAATTCCTAGATCATGTAAAACCTTTTGACAAAGCTGGAAGGAGAAGGGCATGGTGAGAACAGGGACAACTAGAATCTGACTTGAATTCAAAGGTCTTCTGTGGGTGGCTCTGCCAAAGTTGCT
Organism: Pelusios castaneus; assembly: GCA_007922175.1. Lineage (NCBI taxonomy): Eukaryota > Metazoa > Chordata > Testudines > Pelomedusidae > Pelusios > Pelusios castaneus. Next base: position 8,524,546 of record ML685839.1, read on the forward strand.
GGGTGGCAAAGTGAAAGTGCTGGTCATCTTGAGCTTTGCACACCTTGGTTTTACCTCCAGCTATTTACGGCATCCAGCCTATGTGATGAATTCAGATTGTCCTGAATCTAAGATGTCACTGAATAATTGATTGAGTTCCTAGCTCTCATGACTGCAGAGAGACTCTTCCAAAGGCAAACAGCGTGTCACCAAAACAGTGATGTCTTTCTGAGTCTGCAGTAAGCCTGCACCAGTGACCCAGAGGCACTGGATACCATTGTTCACTGTTAATCTGATGGTAGGGTGTATCCATGTGCCTGGAGGGGTCACACTGAGAGCACTTCTATGGAACAAGCTGCAAATAATAGGACAGATAATTGCCAAAGCTGGTGGTTTAGTCTATAATTAGATTCACTGAGCTAGTAACAAAACAGTTTATGTAACACTACACTGCCTTTCTGAAAGCCAAAATACCATCTCCTTGAAGTTATCCAAACTGTTGGTCCCATATAGACAGCCAAGTCTAAAATAGTGAGTGGTCGCTGAAATCAGATTCACCATATGGTGGGTCCACCAGTCCCAAAGGACTGGACAAGGATCGTCAGGTCAATTTGAATTTCATATCTTAACCAATAATAATATGCCAATCCTTTAGTAACCAGAAGACTAAAGGTTTAATAATAAAAAGAAAGCTAAGTGGTTAAGAGATCAATACAAGAGGTTAGTTTTATAGAAAAGATGGTGTAGCTGCTGATTTGTAAAAGTCTTTCTGGAATCAATTGAAAAGATTACAGTCCAATAGGCAGTCCAGGCATAGGGTTTGTTCAAATTCTTCCATGTGAATTCCAAGGTAAATCCAGGATAAACCTGGAGACCGCGGTCTTGTGGCTTAGACTGTCCCAGTCAAAGTTTAAGCACATCTGAGATTAAAAGGATCAAGCCCCAAAACTTCCTTTATAGTTAAAGCAAGATGGACACTCACATGTAAGTCTACCAGGTGGGTTTTGATGAAAGCGAGCCAATAGTTTGTTTTCCTCAGTGGGTCTTTTCTCAGACAGTCCAGTTAGCAACAGTCATTCAAACTATCAAGAATAAACTACCTGTGAATTATGTAGAGATATGAGTTTCAAAGAAAAAGGAGGATCATAACATTATTACTCCACAAGCTCCATCTAAATGTCAATATCCCTTTTTGATCTGAGTCAATAGTATCTACAATGAAACTACTAGTATAGTAATGAAACTAGTATCTACAAGCTAATTAGATCACATTATGCTTACTTGTATCTTGTTAAAAGTTTAACAGACAAATACACTTTACACTTATTCTTTGCTTCTTTAACAACTTAGGCAAACATGTTAAAAATTCCACTCAACTTAACATGGCTTTGATAACGGTCTACTAGGAATGACCCTTTTATTCTTGCAACATTCTTTTGCTATGTCCTTAAGGGTTGTTTACAGGTCACCTAGCTTCCTGATTGTTTAGCCTTCCCTGGCTCAGCATTACAGAGGATCAACTTCATAGCCCATCCGCAATGTCACTATTACTACTTAATAAATTGTCATCTCAGTGGATGGAATGAGAAATAGAAAGCTGAAGGCTCCTGGGTTGAAAATTGAGCATTATTGCAGAGAAAGAAATGCAGAGAAAAGGCCAGAGAAGACCTCATAACAATGGGGAAAGGGGAGAGAAAGAAAAAGGAGAACGGGGAAGAAAGAGAATCATAAGGACAGAGCTAGCAGTGGCCTAAAGGGAGCAGTGCTGTGTGATGCCTTCACATAACACAAGAATCAGTGTCACCCAATGAAATTAATAGTCAGATGGTTTAAAACTTGTGTAAGGAAAGACTTCTTCACACAATGTATAATCAGCCCATGGAACTCATTACTAAGGGTAGTTGTGGAGCTGAAAGAATAACTAGTTCAAGAAAGAACTAGATAAGTTCCTGGAGGATTGGCCCATCAATGGCTATTAGTCAAGATGGGCAGGGACACAACCCCAAGCTCAGGGTGTTCCTAAGCCTCTGACTGCCAGAAGTTGGGACTGGACAACAGAAGGTGGATCATTCAATGTTTGCCATCTTCTGTTCATTCCTTCTGAAGCCCCTGACACCAGTCACACTCAGAAGATTACACACTGGGCTAGACAGACCATTGGACGGATACAGTGTGGCTCTTGTTATATTGAATGCAGCAAGACAGCACTGAACAAATTAATTAGAGGTTTAGTCTCAGATTCCCAAAAGTATTTGAGTGCCTACCTCCCACTCCCTAAATACCTTTGCAGCCTCAGTTGTTACGAAAGGTCTTAGCCTCCTTTGATCTCTTTTTAGCCATCCCACTACCATCAAGTGTGCATCTTACTGTGTGTTCTGGGGAATAGCCAGCCCTGAGTCCAGACTGCAATCTGTGGGCCTTACATAAACATAGAATTCAGCAGTCTTCTACACATGAGTTTGCAGCCCTGCTCCAGTCTGTGTGTGAACAGTGCAGGCTAGAGACTAAAGACTGGTTAGAGACTTTTCAGTTGGGAAGAGGACCACTGAGGAGCAGGAACAGGAAATTAAGGCTGCCATTTTGCAGTAAGTGTCATGCAACAATGGGCCCACATCTGGTTTGAGTTTTGGATTTCCTTGGGTGTTTTCCTCATTTCAAAAAGAATATCAACCCTTCAAAGAGACCTATATTGCACCTAAAAGACCAGGAACTCCTATGATTCCTCAAATGAACTCTTAGTTGGCATCAGATGTATGCACATAAAGGAGGCGTCGCTAATGTGCTTTAGTATGTGTATTATTTATTTGATAAATGATAATGATTCCTCTGGAGCCATTAGATCCTAATGGGTAAATACATATCTTAGTTTGCCTATAGTACTTCTTTGGAAAACTCATTACTTACCTGATGGACTGGTAAATCTGTATTTCTGACTTCAGTCAAAAGGGGATTTTTGATTAAGTAGATCTGCCTCTTGCTTATCTCCCTCTTCCCCTTCATTTGATAGATGATAACGACAAAGGGGCTAATATGGCTGCTAAAAGAGTGGCCCGAATTTCTGTTTCACAACTCCACTGAAGCCAACAGAGTGGCAAGAGAGATGGATTTAGGCCACTATGTTTAAGTGTTAAAGCTTCTTATAAAGTTGTTTTGCAGAAGGATGTGGCTGTTTGCAGAGAAATAGGTTCCTGCACAGAACAATATCCTCATTTGTTTTGTTTCTAAAAGATCTGCTCCACTTCACTATCAAATGGCCTGAAAACAATGTCTTAATACACTAATTTGGATTAAATAATAATTAGCTCCAGTATTGGGTCCAAATCTATTAGGTTGATTTGACATGCTTTGTTCTTGCCATATCCATGTTGACTGTTACTGATCACCTTATTATCTCCGACGTCTTTACTTGATTATTTGCTCCATTATCTTTCTGGGTACTGAAGTTTAAGCTGATTTAGTAATTCCCCAGGTCATCTTTTTTCCCTTTTTATAGAGTGGCACTGTAATTGCCTTCTTCCCATCCTCTGGTATCTCTCCTATCTTCCATGAGTTTTCGAAGATAATCACAAATGGCTCAACTATCTCCTCAGTCTGCTCCTTGAATATTCTAGGATGGATTTAATCAGGCCTTGCCAACTTGAAGACATCTAACTTGTCTCAGTAATTTTTAACTTGGTCTTTCCCTATTTTAGCATCAGATCATACCTATTTTTCACTGGCATTCACTATGTCATACGTCTGTTTGCTGCTAAACTTTTTGGTGAAAAGTGGAATAAAGTCATTTAGCGCTTCAGCTGTTTCCATATTTTCTGTTATTGTCTTTTCTACCTCATCAAGTAATAAGCCTAGCCTGTCCTTGGTCTTCCTCTTGCTTCTAATATACCTGTAGAAGACTTTGTTACCCTTTTTGTCTCTAGGTAATTTAATCTCATTTTCTGCCTTGGCCTTTCTAATTTTGTCCCTACATGCTTGTGGTGTTTGTTTATAGTCAACCTTTGTAATGTGACCTAGTTTCTACTCTTTTTATAGGGCTCCTTTTTTGAGTTTCAGATAATTGAAGATCACTTGGTTAAGCCAGAGTGGTCTCTTGCCGTATTTCCTATCTTTCCTAAGCAGTGGCATAGTTTTGCTCTTGTGACTTTAATAACGTCTCCTTGAAAAACTGCCTGCTCTCTCAAACTGTTTTTTCCCTTAGATTTGCTTCCTATGGGATCTCTTCTCCCAACTCCCTGAGTGTGCCAATGTCTGCCTTCTTTAAAACCATTATATTTACTCTGCTGTTTTTCCCTTCTATCGTTCCTTAGAATAATGAAATGAATAGCTATGTATGCAAAGAGGATGAGAATGCAGTCTAACTTTGTAAGGCACCTATATAAGGATAAAGAAGGAACTTTTCTGTCTGTTGCAGTGAACTGATACAGTACATTTCTGGCTCTGGATAGGAGGTTTTTGTTTTTGTTTTGTCTTAATCTGGAGGATTCTGACCTCTGCCAGAGGTGGGGCACTTGATTGAAAGATCAGTATGGCTAATCCTATATTACATTTAATGAAGTAAAAATTAGGAAAAGACAGAAGTGTTGTCACAGACAGAAAAGCTGTGAATGACACATGAACAGAAGAGGGGCATGAGAGCATCTGCTCAGAGGACACATATATAGCTTTCATCTTTGTCATCAAGATGAAATGGCAAAATACTAGAAACACAAGGTGGGTCAGATAATATCTTTTCTTGGACCAACTCCTGTGGGTGAGAGAGAAAAGTTTTCAAGCTTACACAGAGCTATTCTTCATGGCTAGGAAATATACTCAGTTTGTCACAGCTAAAAACAAGATGGAAAAGATTATTTAGCATAAGTAGTTATCACAGAGAGATAGCTGTAAAAGTTTCTCGCCAACATAAATCGGTCCAATAAAAACTATTACTTCACCACCTTGTCTGTCTAATATCCTGGAACCAACATGGCTACAACAGCAAGGCACAAGGCAAAATACTGTCCACTTCCTTGTTTAAAATGGAGCCCTGTTGTTTCATGAATTAGATCAGCCAGAAAAGAAGAATCCTGTCTGTCATCCCAGAAGGTCACAAAGCTCCGGGGATCACCCCGATGAGAAAAACTGAGATGTGAGGCTGATGTTTATCAGTGCAATGCCTCTACCCAAAATCTGACTGAGGAAGCCAGTTGTTCTTGTCTGAGCTATGCAAAGGAAGGAAAATGCAATGGTGAGTTTTGGGAATTGACTGCAAACAAAATATGTCCTCATTGTAAAACAAAGAATAAAAAAAATTAGAGATAGTAAAAACCTCTTTAGGTCATTGAGTCCATCCTCCAGAGATCAATTCAGAACTGATCCTCCAGGATAGTCCCACCTGCTTTTTTAAAAGCCTGCTTGTTAAGTAGCTCCAGCCCAGTAGCTTCTCCCACAGTCCTAATAGATCTCACTGACAGAAGTTTTTCTTTCTAGTCAATCTAAATGCTGTCACTGGAGACAAATTTAACAGTGTTTTCCAGTTGTACGAGAGAGCCAATTTCTGTGGCAATTTCATTAGAGTATACCGTGAGTCTGGAAATCTGTAGATGTCAAACTTAGTTTACAAGGAATCATTTATGAAAATCGGCTACTGCAGCATAGGAAGAAGTTGCAATTTCTGTTAAAACACAAAATCCGGGAGTCAGAATTGGTTGGTTTACACTAGCTGAGGATCTGGTCTTCTATTTCTTTTTTTTTTTCTTGGTTTAATGTTGTGATTTAGAATTTCTGAAACTTAGTAATGACTGTTAATGAATAAGGTTTTGTGTTACATTATACACGTACCTCACAGCATAACTCCCTGTGTGTTTGGAGCAGAAGGGTTGTCACTTATGAGGATGTGGACTCTACCATAACCTATGCAAATAGTCTGTGTTGGCACTAGGGTATGACTGAAGAGGATCTCATAACTTGACATTTTCTTGCCTTTAATGGTTTGGGAAGAGGTCATACTTAAACCAGATTAATCTCTTTTAAATAATAACTTTATGGACTCTTTACGCAAGCCTAGATTTATATACAAGCTTAGCTGCAGATATAGATTTGTTGGTTAGCAAAGTTGTTTGTTACATCAGATGATGAATTACTAGATTTACGTGAAAACAAACAAGGAGTCCTGTAATACTTTTAAAGACTAACAAATGTATTTATCTCATGAGCTTTCTTGGACAGAATCCCACTTGGTCAGAGAAATGAAATGGAAGTTGTAGTATGAAAGGAGATGTACAAATGCAAAGAAGGGTAAGTCACACAATAGCTCATGTGATAAATATTTTTTTTAGTCTTTTAAAGTGCCACAGGCTCCTTGTTTGTTTTGCTGAATTAGACTAACACAGCTACCCCATTAGATTTATACTATTGGTTGAATCTTACTCTAGGAGCCCCACTGATTTCACTTGAGCATGGCAAGGTGGTCAAAGGCCAATGTTTTCATTTATTCCTGAGTGTTTAAAGGGAGGGTGAAAAATTATCTCTTATTTTTGCCAGGCAACTGAAAATAGTATCTGAATATGTGTCTCTTTGGATTGGTAACACAGAAACTCAATATTACTATAGTCAGAAAGAACTGTTTGGCGATATTTGTGGAACATGTGAGTAATTTGGCAATATACAAATGCCAGGAATAAAAGTATTCTGATAAAAAAACATAACTGATCCCTATGTCTATTTTCCCTGTTTAGTGGCATTTGCATAAGAAAGCCCTTTGTGCATTAATGTCTCAAAATAAATATGGCTACGGGATTGCTGCCAAATAAGCAAATGGTAAATGAAGATTCCCCCTTAGCCCCACTACAGAGAAAGCAGTTCCCATATTTATTTCTGCAATCTTTTTCAGCAGCTTCAGCTTCAGCTTCCTGGTATTGAATGAATATTTTTAAAAAAATATGTTGTGTGATTTAATGGGGAGACACTGATGAAATGGAGAAAAGCTTTTATCTGCAGTACAAGAAGTCCTAACAGTGTAGCCTTGAAGAAAAGCTCTCTGCAGTGATATGTAAAAAACTGGCTTAGATGTAAAATCAAGCTGAGTCAGTGTAGAGCCAGGGCAGTTCTGCAAAGAGAAATGACCCTTTGACTTCAGCCCCTCTCCATCAAAGTACTCTATGATTAGCTTCAGAAGTTCAGATGATTAGATCAAAATCATGCTGTGACTTAGAAACCCTGAGACATCAGGTTCTCCCTTCTGTTAGTTCTAAATACGGCTCTGATACAAATAGAAAGATCAGAAATCCCATTTTTAGGCTCCTTATCGGGTAAAGGAAAATGTTAACATCTTTTTATGGATCTTAAGGTTTATAGCTCCAGGAGGTAGCTCAGTTTGAGAGTTCCCCATAAGTATTTCAGAACTTTAAGGCCAAATTTTCGCACACTGGCTCTGAAAATTTAGCCTGTAAATTCTGAAATAGCTATGAACTAATCTCCAACTGTGAGACCAGCCAGAGTCATAAGTTGCATCTTACCATCTCCTTGCCAGGTATCATCCACCCATGCACGCCACACAAACGCAAGTGCAGATTGTCCTCTGTAACTAAAAGTGGGTACTTCTGTAAGCCATTTTCAGATGTGAAATTGCACACGTGTTCCTCTGCACACTCAGATTTGAGCACTGTCCATTTATTTTGTGACTACACGAGCACTGTGGGCATGACTTAACCCCTCATCACTAACAAGGTGCGCTTCCTAGTTCTTGCCATTTTTACTGAGTGGAAATTTCCAGCTCTCGTTTTGAAAATAATTTCTAACACATTCTTCTACTTTCTCCCCCTGAAAATATCTTCAAGACCCGTCATTTGTCATAGTCCCCCCACCAAGTCCACAAAGCGTAAATATGTCAGTAAAAGTTTTAAGAAAATAATTTGGGTCCTGATTCAGCAAGTTAGGTCAGCAAGTGCCTAACTTTAAGCACAAGAACGTCACTAGTTTCAGTAGCGAAAGGCATATGCTGGAATATGGGGCCTGAGCTAAAGCCCATTAGAGCCAAGGACTACTCTCCTTGACTTTTGGATCAGGTTACCAAACCCTCATCCTCATCCCCAAACCAAATCTTGTCTCTTCCTAGTTTCCCCAGCAATGTGTCTTTATCATTTTCAATGAAGAACCTTGGGTCAGGAATAGCATCTTGATCTATATGTGGTGTGTGACACATAGGAACTCAGACTAGATGATTGAATAATCCCATCTGACCTTAAGGTCTATGGATGTGCCATGTCTTCCTATGGTGTTATATATAGCCATTAGATGACTCAAAACCATTGGACGACATTTATATCTCAAAAAAAGGTTTGTATCAAGGAGCTTCAGAAGCAATGATCCAGCATGACAACACTTAGATAATGAATATTGACCCAATAAGAATGAAATCTCAGCATAACTCATCATAGGAAGAGCTAACTAAAGAGCCTAAAGCCAAAGATTTTACTGACCAGTGACCACTGAGAGGCCAACTTTTCTTAGCTTTTGAACGTAACTCAGAGTAATGAATCATAGGGTCACACAAATGGTGAGAGATGAGCCTTGTTCTCCTACAGATGCACTGAAGATGTCATAATTGAATGTTAGAAGAAACCATCAGATCATCTAGTCTGACCCCTGTACATTACCTGCCACCAACGGTACCCTGCACCTACATACTAACCCGACAACCAAAACAGACCACAGTATTACAGCGCACTGGGGACTGGAGTATTCTGGGCCACAGGAAGAGACTAGGAGGGAGCGAGATGTCTGGGGACTACATGAGATCACCCAGGTAATCCTGGCAAGTGATCCACACTCCATGTGCCAGAGGAAGGCAAACCCCGCCCCCTTGCCAAGTCACTACTACTCGGACCTGGACGAATTTCCTTCCCATCCCCACATATGGCCATCTGTTAGACCTTATACACCTCAGCAAGAATCAGCCAGTCAAGCGCCTGAGAGAGAGAAACTGCTCGATGACATCTCAGAACCTGGCCCAGTGTCCAATCTCTAGCTGTGGTCATCCTTGATGATTCGGAACGAGAAAACCATGAAAGCCTCAAAATACAATGGTGGGGCAGGGGCAGGAGTCTCTTCCTGACCTCAGCTTTTGACAGGCTGAAGCCCTAAAGCATAAGCTTTAGAAACATAATTCATATTCTTTCCCTTGCCTGCCTGCTGTAGCACCAAGAGGCCAGAGACTGGCAGCAAGTTATTTATTATTATTACAATTTATTATCCTGCCTAGGACACTTAGGGATGGAGCAGAACTATGCTGTGTTATTCCCCAGCTGGAGATTTCCTTATCGCATAGGATTCCCAATAGGCAAATTATGAGTAGCAGCCAACTTCTGCCCCCACCATTCTCCTGCAGCCTGGTATAGGATCATGTTGGAGCAGGGAGAAGGCCCAACTGGGAGAATTTAGCGCAATTCCAGGGCTGTTCTGAACTCTCCCCAGAGGCTGGATCTGGGGCTGATACTAACCTGCAAATCTGGAAGCAGCTGCTTGATTTCCCCTTCCCAGCATTGCATCCAGAAGCAGCTGGGTGCAACAGAGAATCTGTCACATAATTTCTGGCATTACAGATGGCCATCATAGAAATTTTACTTCTAATGAGGTGACCTACCTTATGGAGTCTGAGTCCAGCCAAGGCTCACCCATTAATGAGCTGCTTTTCCTTCCTAGCCCCCTGTGACAGTGTTACCTTGCATGGATTGATCATGACAGAAGGCAATAAGACTTGGAGGTGTTGAATATAAATTGAATATAAAGTTTCTTCATACTTTAAATGACTGCTTCTTGGAACAGCTAGTCTTGTAATCCATAAGAGGAGAAGCAATTCTTGATTGCTGAGGACAGGTTGAGCACAGGATCTGGTTCAAGAGATGAATATAGCTGAATCACTTGGTAATAGTGACCATAACATAATAAAATTAAACATCCCTATGGGGGGAAAACACTAGAGCAGCCGACCATGGTAGCATTTAATTTCAGAAAGGGGAACAACACAAAAATGAGGAAGTGAGTAAAACAGAAATCAAAAAGTACAATTCCAAAAGTGAAATCCCAGCAAGCTGCATAGAAACTTTTTTAAAATGCCATAACAGAGGCTTAATTTAAATGTATACCCCAAATAAAAACAAAAACAAAAAACACCAGAAAGACTACAAAAAAATTGCCACCATAGCTACACTACAAAGTAAAAGAAACAGTTAGAGACAAGAAGGTAGCCTTTAAAAAGTGGAAGTTAAATCCTATTGAGGAAAATAGAAAGGAGCATAAACTCTGACAAGTGAAGTGTAAAAATGTAATTAGAAAGGCAAATAAAGAATTTGAAGAACAGTTATCCAAAGACACAAAAAGTAACAGCAAAAACTGTTTAAGTACATCACAAGCAGAAAGCCACTTAAATAACTAACATGGGATCAATAGCTGATCAAGATGAGAAAGGAGCACTCAAGGAAGATAAGGTTATTTTGGAGAAACTAAATGAATTCTTTCTATCGCTCTTCATGGCTGAGGAGGTGAGGGAGTTTCTCTCACTGAACCATTCTTTTTAGGTGACAATTCTGACGAATTGTCCCAGATTGAGGAGTCATTAGAAGATGTTTGGAACAAATTGATAAATTAAACAGTAATAAGTTACCAGGACTAGATAATATCCACCCAAGAGTTCTGAAGGAACTCAAATGTGATATTGCAGAACTACAAACGGTGGTAAGTAACCTACTATTTAAATCAGCTTCTGTATCAGATGACTCAGTAGACACAAAGAAAACTTAGCTAAAAATATAAATATTCTGGTGGGAAGACTGCAACACAACACAGCCTTTTTCCTTAGAATTCAGAATAACACGCAAGAGCCAAAAACAGAGCGAGAAGAAACAGGCTGCTCCCTCAAGTAGGGTGGCCAATCTCCTCCCACTCTAAGATAGCTCTTACTAGACTCCTCTGCTTATATGCTTCACTCCAAAGCCCCCGAGCTTGCAAGCAGGCTCAGGATACACACTGTCTCACGCATGCTGTTGAAGTGATAGCTTGCAATTCCAACATAGTCCTCAATACACCACAGGGGCTAGACTGGTACCTGACTGCCCTGTCTGAGGAAGGGCAAGCCCATAGCAGGATAGGGAACCAGACAGTGTCACAGGAGACAGTGCTGCCTGCTAGCATAGATTGCTTCCCCATCTGTGCCCACTCTGGTGCAGGGGCCAGGATGCACTGAGGGATGGAGCTTCTATGCTTTTTATCTGCTCACTGTCCGGTCACCGGAGTGGGAAAAGGAGAGGAAGCCTGGCAGTGGCTGTTCTCTCTGCGGGCATGGGTGCCAGTGATGCAGGTTAATCCTACAAGTCCTCTTACTCCCCTGAGTATACATGTGTGCATTCAGATTGAAAAGTGTAGCTGTTTCATAGCTCAGGCCTGTTCTGTTCAGTGGCATGGTCATGAAGCAGTTGCAACAAATACCCATCCAACAGCTCCCAAAGGATTAACATCATTTCCTTCATTCAAGCTGCCTCCGGCCTGGATTGTGAGTGGCTTGAGTTCAGCCATGGGAGTGGGGAGGGGGCAGAGGGGTGTGCGAGAATCCTCCCCCATGACATGGCTGGCCATGGTCCGCACATCATAGTGGAGAGTTGACTCCAGAGAGCACCCGGCCTAGGAGCCAGAGACTGAAAGAGGGGCTAGATGCAGGTAGGGTTATAGCCCCACCCAAGTGTGTCACATGGGGCTGGTGCAGTCTGTGCCATCCCAGTGGGTAAGGTGGAGCATGTGCCCTTTGGGCATAAGGAGCAGACCAGAGATCATAGAATCATAGACGATTAGGGTTGGAAACCCCAGGAGGTATCTAGTCCAACCCCTTGCTCAAAGCAGGACCAAACCCCACTAAATGATCCCAGTCATGGCTTTGTCAAGCCGGACCATATAAACTTCCTTAGGTAACCCATTTCAGTGCTTCACCATTCTCCTAGTGAAAAAGGTTTTCCTAATATCCAACCTCGACTTTCCACCAGGTCCTTTTCTGCAGAGCTGTTGTCTAGCCAGTCAGTCCCCAGTCTACAGCAGTACATGGGACTCTGCTATTCTAAGTGCAGAACTCTGTACTTGGCCTTGTTGAACCTCATCAGATTTTTTTTTTTTTGGCTCAATCCTCCCATTTGTTTAGGTCCCTCTGTATCCTATCCCTGCTTGCCAGTGCATCTACCACTCCCCCCAGCTTAGTGTCATCTGCAAACTTGAGTGATCGACCCATCCTCCAGATCAATAATGAGATGCTGTTGGCACAAATCTGTCCGGTGCCGCTTCTAAGGAGACTTCATTTTGCTGAGTCCCCTGGCCAGGCCTATGGCCTCTCAGGCATTATCTAGCCCTAAAAACAGGTAATGCTCATCCATTAATGTCAATGTGGTGTTATTGAGCTGGGACTACGTATTAACTCACAACAACTGCCAGACCACTCATTCAGACTGGGATGTGAAAGGATTTGCCACATTCTGCTCCTGTATCATTTCCCTTGTAGCATTATTAAATAAAAGAGCTGCCAGTGCTCAGCAAGGCAGGTTAATTACCTCTGCTGACGCTTGCAGACTGAGGCAATGTATATACTGACGGCAGCAGATTCGCCACAGTCCATGCGCTCTTCAGTGTTTGATTGAGTGGTTTGTTCAGACGCGCTCAATTGAACACAGAACTAAAGCTCTAACTCCAGCCCCGTAACTGGAGTAGAGCGACGCCAACCAGACACCATTTCCGGTTGGCTTAGCGCAGTGTGAAAGGGGTAGTTAAGAAGTCGTCGGGAGATATGCAAGGTATTTTACGTACCTTGCGTAACCCCCCGTCGACTGCCACCAAAAAGCGTGGCAAGTATAGACTAGGGCTGAGCGAGTTGTGTGGAACTGTCCACCTGTGGCAGCATACTCCCAAAGGTTAAGAGCCAGTCATGTTTACATCAGCTAGGCACTTACACGTCACTCTCTATAGTCCCCTTGTTCCTATGCTCCATCACACAGCTGCTGGGTGACCATGCTAAATAAGTTGAATTCACAGTCGCAGGCTGCAAGCTGGGGACTTGCACAAGAACTTGCCGGTGTAATTTGTGGTATGTTTTGCTGTTTCCTTTGCTAAGTGCTGACCTTTATCCTGCCTCTGAGCTTGGCTTGCTCCCCTGCATCTGATAGAGAACACTTTTGAGATGCAGAAGAAGTGTGATGGGCTCATACTTTTAGCTATTGAACGTGCAGGAACAGAAGTTTTGTAAAGGGACCACTCAGTACAATGAAATCCCCTCTCTACCCACAGGACTGCAGGCTGGGAACTTGCTGCTTTTTGCAACTGCATAACAGAGTCCATCCCACTCCCACTGATACAATGGGAAATAGGGGAGGGATGGGGCCTGACTCCATCCCGTAATACTCTGGGCAGCACAAGTAACCCTCATATGACCATATGTAGTACAAGAAAGGTCCGACATGTATTTACCTGTCCCTTAACCTTTTCTTCCTAACATGCCTCTTTCTTGTGTCATTTCTTTAGGGGCTACCAAAGACATGGGGAAGATGTTGGGTGGGGATGAGGAAAAAGATCCTGATGCCGCCAAGAAGGAAGAGGAACGACAGGAAGCCCTGAGGCAGGAAGAGGAGGAAAGAAAAGCCAAATATGCAAAGATGGAGGCTGAAAGAGAAGTGATGCGACAAGGGATTCGAGACAAGGTAGGTGTTGCTTTCAGAGCATATTATGCAAACTATATGTGCCTTTCCTAACAGCAAACTGGTATTTTGTGAAATCACTACAGGACAAATTTGGTGAGTGATCAGGTAGCATCAGGTAAGTGCTTTGCTGCATTGAACTTGCACTCTTGCCCCAAACTTCTCCTGGCTAAATCTGCCTCATGGTTGAAAAGCATTGTGATGCTGAAATGGGAATTCAAGATGAATGGAGTGGGTTGTCAGAATTTTGTACATTGCTCATTAATCAATACAAAAATAACTGAAAGATATCATGATTTTTTTCCATCCATATCCTCACACTGTTTGACTTTCCAAGGTCACATAATTGGTGTATACAAAATATCATCCAAAGTGTATTTTTTTTAAGAAAGTCAAAATATCTCCTGCTATTCTGTGCATTGTTTCCAAGGTGTCCCAAATGCTTATGAATGAAAAAAATTAACGTTGCATTAGCTACCCTCCAGTTATCTGGTAGAGAGGCTGGTTTAAGCAATAGGTTGCATACCACAGTTAGTGGTTCTACAGTTTCATGTTTGAGTTCCTTGAGAACTCTTGGGTAGATATCATCAGCTCCTGGTAACTTCTTATTGTTTAATTTATCAATTTATTCCAAAACTTCTTCTATTTGCACCTCAATTTGGGACAGTTCCTCAGATTTGTCACCTAAAAAGAATGGCTTAATTGTCGGTATCTTCTTCATATCCTCTGTAGTGATGACTGATGCAAAGAATTTAGCTTCTCCTAAAATAGCCGTGTCTCCCTTGAGCGCTCTGTTAGCACCTCGATCAGGTAGTGCTCCAAAAAATTGCTACTCATTTTTGTGTCTTTTGCTAGTTTTTCTTCAAATTCTTTTAAAATCTGCCCAAGTATACCTTTATGATGGATTTGCTACAGTTTATGCTCCTTTCTCTTTTCCTCAGTAAGATTTTATTTCCAATTTTTATAGAATGTCTTTTTGCCTCTAACTGCATCTTTTACTCCGTTATTTAGCCATGAGGTGGGTTTTTTGGGTTTTTTTTTTTTTTGGTCCTTACTGTTTTTATTTTTATGTGGGGTATATGTTTAGTTTGAGCCTCTATAATGGTGCTTTTAAATAGTTTCCATAGAGTTTGCAGGCACCTCACTCTTGTGACTGTTCCTTTTAATTTCCATTTAACTAGCTCCCTCATTTTTGTGTAGTTCACCTTTCTGAAGTTAAATACTAGTGGTGGGGTTTTAGGAGTTTAAAAGCCAGCTCAAAAGCAACTAGAAGAGCTAGGGATGTTTAAAGAAGGAATGTGAGAGCCAAGTACTCCTAACAGACATAATCAAAGCTTAAGCCAAAAACTACCACTAAAAAACAAAGAATATTTTGGGAAAAACAGGTACTGCAAAACGAATTCAAAGACGATATCCAAACAAGGGGAATTCCCCTAGGGCACTTTGGATCTGGCAGTTTTGGAGAGCAATATTGCTTGGAAAATGTCTGTGCTCCTGAGTGACTTCCCTCTATAAAGGGAAGGGATCAGGTCCTGACTCGCTTAGAGTACCTTCATTGAAGTTAAATGAAGCAGTTCCATCTGACAGCAGCTCAGGTGCCTTCCACTAGATGAGTGGGGTGGATCTGACTGAAAAAATTGTGTGTCCTGGTTGCAAGGAGGATGTATGGTTTGTGTGTAAAAAATGATGAGGACATAAGAGACTCCAATCTCTTCATTTTTCTCATGAGTAAAATCCTTAATCGCTTGCCTTTGAAAGAGGAAACTGTTTTGTGAAGAATTGGAAAAGTTGAATTAAGTCTTTAAAGAGCGGCTTTAAAGAGCAGACCTCTTTTTATCTGATAGGTCCACTGTGGGGGGATAATACTCAGACTGACAGAGAAATTGATTTGATGATAAGAGACAAAGACTTGCTATAACTACTATGATGTCCTGATGGATGGTACTGGGAAGTCTGAAATGAACTGAGAACTAACAGAAAGGTTTCCACTATTTGACAGTGTTACCTTTTTGTTTCTCATTTTAGTAATGTGTCTTTGACAATCACAGTGAAACTGGAACTGTGGGGGTGGGGGTGGGGGAACAGAATATGGATTGCAGCATGGATATATGTGTAATACTGAAGAAGGTCCTAGCCATTGGTTTTCTCTCTTTTTATCTCTTTCTTTTTGTCTGTCACTAACTTTTAGTTCATGACTTTGCATCCTTACTATTTTTAATGTAATTTCCTGTGTTTTTAAAAACAGCAAATTGGGGGGTGGGGGGGGAGAACCTGCAGAAGTTCCATCATGTAAAACTATATCAACTCCCACATTTCTCATCAGCAGGGTTAGACCCTTTAAATCCATGGCCGAGACCACTTCCACTTGAGCTGCAATAGCAACTGATAGAAAAAGTAGGCTATCATCCTCTCTGGGAGTCAGTCACTAGAGGGAGGATGGGACACACATTTTGCCACTGGGTTTCATAGTTATTTGCTGACAACAGAGGAATGCAGAGACTCAAGAATCATGGGCTATGTCTACACTTACAAAGTTAAGTCTACTTTGTTAAGTTGACATTAAGTCTACTTTGTTAAGTTGACTTAACAGCAGAGAGCCATTATATTGGCTTTAAGTCGACTGTATTTATTTATTTATTTATTAATCCCTGTCTACACTGGCCTTAAGTCTACTTAAGGAGTTGACTTAAGGCTTAAGTCAACTTAAAAGGAGGTGTTATTAAGTCAACTTAATCTTTCCTTAATTTGACTTAAGAAAAACGCTGTGTGGATGTGTTTGTTTAGGTCAACTTAAGCATCCTTAAGTCGACCTAACTTGCCAATGTAGACGCATCCCTTGATTCTACTCCAGATTCTGAGACAAGCATACTCTTATGGTAACACACATTTCTGTCCCTGTTTTTTTTCCCATTATTCCCATTAATTTTAACAGACAATAAAATCCATTGGCTGGTTTTGAGAATCTTAGCCACAGGCAATAAAGTTCTCTGCCATCTTTGGAATTTTAGAACTAAAACTCTGAGAGAAACAAAAAACTCACTCCTTTTTTTCCAGGGAAATTACGAAACCCTTGAACCTTGAGGAGGATTGCATCATTTCCAGATCTCCCATAAGATATGCTAGACTGTGTTGATTTTAACCTCGAGGAAGGTGAAAGCATGTGGGATGATCAGATTTTGATGAGCTCTTTGAACATTATACCACCCACTCATGCTAATGTGCAACCTGTCGGCTTCTTTTTCTCCAGTGGGAAAGGGTTTCCATAATGCTGACTTTTTGAGCATATTTCCAACATCAGGCGCAGGTTCTGAGTCACAAAAAAACCGAAATTGAGATTTATATTTGTAGGCCTAGATCTTAATGTGAGACGATCAATATGCAACATCAGATAATTAATTAGCCTTGAACTCTTCATTCAAGTATTTGCATTCTTAACTGGTGTTTAGCCACAAAAATCTAGTCTTGAGGACACTGGAATACCAGGATGTATATCGACTCTGCTTTCCTAAAGCATAATTCCTTTGACAATAAGTTCCAAACTCACTAGGGCAAATTATATCTTGGAAAATTTTGCTTCTGTTTAATGGCTTTACAATGTCTGCAAAGCTCTCTGCTTTTAGTGAAACGGTGGGAAGTTTTATTCCTGGAGAAGAATAACTTCAATGTAGCCAGCATCAGGGGGCTTTAAAAAATTACAATTAAAACCTGCTTGAAAACCTGGTTATGAAGATATACTCTTTTCCTGTGGAAGGAAATGTGAAATTCATTCTCCATCACCGACTATCCACAGCTAAAGAGGACCAGAAGGATGTTCTCTTCAAGACAAAAGCTAAGAGCCTGGATAATACTTTCTCCAGCAGCTAATGATATTCTGCAATTCCAAAGGTAAAGTTTATGGCCTGGGCAACTGAAAAGTCCTGTCTGACAGACTTTAATGACATCTTCTCTTTTAATTATTGATGCCTTGCCAGTGATGTGAATTTTAACGAGCACCTATGATTAAATGAAAGCAGGACTTCACTTTTGGTCTTTCAAAGCCCTCTTATATTAAGAATGATTAAAAAGGTATAGAGTCACTTCGGCTTTTTTTTTTTCCCCTGCCACTTTTGATGAGGGCAAAAGTGCTATCATTATTCAGCAGACTTTGGTACAAATTTCTGTCTCACAGACAGCACACCATTTCCAGCCTTGTGCCCAGACCTTCCTCCACATGGAAGGAGAAAGTTCAAAGTTCAGGTTGGGGCGTGACTTGAGCCCAGATCTGACCATTGCTGTTACAAGAGGAAGGGTTGTTTTGTGGTTGAGGCACTGGCTCTTAGTTCAATTCCCTGCTCTGCCACAGACTGCTTGGGTAAATCAGTTAATTTCCATGCCTTATTTCCACCAAGCATCATCTGTAACACAAGGAGACTAGTAGTGGGTCTGTATAGACTAGAAGCTTTTCAGGGGAGTGACCATGTCTGTATATCTACAGTGTCTCACACAATCGGACTCTGATCTTGGTTGAAGCCTTTAAAAAAACCCTCTGGCCCCAAAAAACATCCTACCCTGTTTCAGTCTACGAAGTCAAAGGACTTGCAGATGGCAAGGAGGCTGTGTCCATGGAGATGTGACCAGCCAAGGAATGCCCTGAGATCCCTGGAACCTCATATAAACTCAACCCAGCAAGGTGTGACATCAATGTACACCAGACCATCCCACCACTGGAGCCCATGCTCCATATGAGGAAATGGTTGATTCTTTAATTCTGCTCATGCCAAGGATGGGCTGCTGATGAGCAAGGCCCAAAGCACCTTTTCCTGCTGCTTGCTGTAATGGGCCAGTATTTCAATATTATTCCACTGCAGTGATAGTCCACAGGTCCAGGCTAAGAGAGCAATTGCCACCTCCCATTGGGGCAAGGAAAGAAAGGGACATGTTGGACACATAAGCGAGTATCTTCGGGCTGGGATTTTCAAAGAAACATAGGGGAGTTAGGGCCCCAAATTTCACTGAAAGTCACTAGGAGTTGGTTACCCAGCTCCTTAGCCCCTTTTGAAAGTCCCAGCCTCAAGTTTTAAAAGGTTCAGTTTTAGTTTGGTTCTTACTGCATCTAAACAACTTTCCTATCTGCAGAGAGGGCAAATGATCCCTAGGTAGCAGGGTGAAATTCCCAAATTAATGACCACTTGTTATTTAAAGCAGAGGTGAAGAATGAAAAGCAGGCAGAGTTGATTCACAGGGCACCAACCTTGCAGCCTCAGCTGAGGTGTGAAGGCCAGGACTGTCCTGATGGAAATGTCCTCAGGAGCTGAGTGGAGGTTGATGGCCTTGCTATGCAATTTCGAAACCAACCTGCACTGTGGTGGTGGTTGTTTATTTGTCGTGTTGTAGTGCCCAGTCAAAGACCAGGACCCTGTTCTGCAAAACACTGTACAGAACAAAAAGATGATCTGAAGAGTTTACAATCTGAGGTGCTTCATGGAGGGGATGTAGTTCCCTGTTTCATTCAGTATGATGATTTTAAGGAGTCTAGAGAAGGAGAGATCAATGGGTATGTTCACACAGCATTGTAAACCCAGGTCTGTGTGACCCGCTTTGTGAATTCCCTGTTTCCAAACCTTCACTCAAGCATCCATACTGCATTGCAAACCTGGATATACAATTGCTTGACCCATACTGCACTTACACAGACTTTCTGAATCATCTGTGGCTTAACCTGTGTCTACATTGCAAAATAACTTGAACCCAAGTGACAGCAGGACTCTGACTCCTACCCCCCCCCCCCATTGGCTTCTATATGCTTGCTGATTTGAATCAGACTGATTTGTGTGTGGACAGAAATGGGGCTTGGGCTCCAGTCTGAATCAAAACCTGGGTTTTCTGTGCCATGTAGACGTAACCATTTTCTGTTAAATTCTCTAGCTCTTTATAATAGAGAACACCTAATTAGTTTCCACATAACAATGTTGGTTCCCTCCTTCAGTGGCACTTTTCCATATGCATATACAGGCTCCATTTTCATGAACTCTTTCATATAAACTGTATAGCATTTCTTGGACCATATGAATGGAAGTCCTTGGGTGTGTCTACATTAGAAAAAGTTAAGTCGACTTAATAAGATCAAATTAAGTCGACTTAAAGTCGACCTTATTAAGTCAACTTAACAAAGTGGATGAAGTTGACTTAAAGTTAAGTCAACTTAGTCCACTTTAAGTCCACTTACTCCCCGACCACACCGTCCTTAAGTTGACTTAAGGAGTTGACTTAAGGCGACCTAATGGGCGCTTGTTATTAAGTCAACTTAAGCTTTCATTAAGTCGACTTAAGGAATTTCTTAACTTGACTTAATGAAAGTCAGGTATAGACATGGAGTAATTTAGGTCGCCTTAAGAGTCCTTAAGTTGTCCTAAATTGCTAGTTTAGACACACCTCTGGAGCCTCAACTGGAGTAAACCCACCTTACTCCATTGACTGCAGTGCTGCTCTGCCACCTTTACTGTTCTTGTCGCTTTTGCTACTTGTAAAATTCAGCAAAGGAAGACGACGTTCCACAAATGTTTTATTTGGGAATCAAACCAACTTCATTTCTCCCCTTAAAGTAATTCTAATTCAGTTACCTGAGAAAATCTCAGCCACCTTAGTTTTTCCCTACTAATTTCATAGAGGGATTTTGGGGCATGCATAGTATACTGTCTTCCACGTTGGATAGCTGCTGTGGTCTAATTACACATGTTAGTGTCACATCAGTGTTGAGGGCGAATCAATCACCTCCTAATGGGTGTCAACTAGGATCCTCAGAATAATAGGACAGCTCCTACTAGGTCCCATGAGAGACACTTCCATTGTTACTGTAGTGTATTTAAAATGAGAAATAAAGTAATATTTTCTGTTTATAGCATCTAAAGCAGTGCTTCTCGACCTTTCCAGATTGATATACCCCTTTCAGGAGTCTGATTTGTCTTGCGGACCCCACGTTTCGCCTCGCTTAAAAAGACTTGCTTACAAATTCAGACATAACAATACAAAAATGTCACAGCACACTATTGCTGAACAATTGCTTTCTTTCTCATTTTTACCATTTAATTATGAAATAAATCAAGTGGAATATAAATACCGTCCTTCCATTTCAGTGTATCATTTATATAGAGCAGTATAAACAAGTCACTGTCTGTATGAAATGTTAGTGTGTGCTGACTTCGCTACTGCTTTTTATGCAGCCTGTTAGAAAGCTAGATGAGTTGATGTACTCCCTGAAAGACCTCTGCGTACTGTCCCCTGCCCCAGGTACATGTATCCCTGGTTGAGATCCACTGTCTTAAAGCACTCAAGCTCTTCATTATTCACTGCATCCACCATTAAAAGAGAGGTGAAATGTGACAGCTGTTTAAAAAGGGCATGACGCTATACAACAATTCATGGACCAAAACCACAAGTGGTATGAATCAACATCGCTCCACTGATGTCGATTACACTATGCTGATTTATGCCGGCTGAGGATCTGACCCGTTAGGACTAGGTTGAAGAATACCAGAATCCAAACAGGAACTATATTTCATATAATTGCTGGAGAGGTAATTGAGGCAGGTTATGAGACTGGTGCCCTTTAAGGACTGCAAATAGCCATGGTGTTTGTTCTAAGCATTGTAGTCCACTAGCTAGAACAGCAAACTCATACTTGAGAGCTCTGGATGCCAGTCTTCTCCCTGGCAGTGACTGACAGACAATTTACTCAGGCTTTTTTGAATGTCAGTTCTCCATCTGTAGAATGGAGGAAATGACACTCACTCTTCCTTGTACAGCAGTTTGAGAGCTACGGGTGCAACAGTGTATCAATGTTTTATGGCATCAGATTGCTATGTCTACACTGGCTTCCTTAATTCGAACTAATACATTTGAATATGCTATTCGAACTAAGGGTTAATTCGAACTAGTTGGTTCGAATTAACCAATGTGGCCATGTTAGTTCAAACTAATTGCTTAGTTCAAACTAACTGGCCCATTGAATTCAATGCAAATCGCTAATTAGAGCTAAACAAGTGCCATCCATGGAACTTGCTTAGTTCGAACTAAAATTTGCTAGTTTGAATTAAGTTAATTCGAACTAAGTAAAATTAGTTGGAATTAGTTAGTTCGAATTAACTAATTCGAACTAACTTTAGTAAGTGTAGACATAGCCATTATGAGACTTCCTGTGTAACTATTGATAGTATAGTTCAGCAACACTTCAATGAGTGGTACACTTCAATGGCACACACACAACTGCACACTACAATGAGACAAACAATTCCACGGCACACCCACTTTTTTCAGCTGAATTGATTGGTCATAAACGTCACATTTACTATAGTTATGGTCTTACTAGAGAGGTTTTTAACACAGTAGATACAACAAGCTAAAGAAGGATCAAGTGAATTAATGTTTCAGATCCACTGGAAAAAATACATGTCATCTCAGTTTTGCCCTTTGGCCACCTGTGTTTAGAATGTTTACGTTTTAGAATCGAATGACCGACACCTTGCTTTTAATTGGATGATTAATTTTCACGAGTTTTATGAGTTGTAATTTTGGTTGGATAGCATATTGTTTAAGATGAAACAATGTTTGTTTTACATTGATTTTTGTTACCTTTGTACAAAACTTCACGGCGCACTTGGACAGTTCTCACGGCACACCAGGGTGTTGGAAACCACTGTGGTATAGTCCTGCCAGTAAATTTCCCCATGTATGGAAGCCCTGAGCTGAGTGCCTGGACAGTCTGTGGTAAAATGCCTTCTTTCCTAACAAAACCCGACTCTGAAAGACTCATTGAACATTATGTAGCTAAAGTTGTTATCAAACAAAATATAGAGAAAGGGTTTCCTCTGGATCCATTCTCTATCTAGGCCCTGACATCTCTCTCCTAACTGACATATATGAGCGCCCCCCATTCCTGGGGGAATTTATCCACTGAATATCCCTGTGAAACAGGGCAGTGCTGCATCTGAGGCCCACAGAGACCAAGTGACATGCTCAAGATTGCCCAAACAGTCTGTGATAGGGCTGGATAGTGAACCTGGGTCTCTCATGTCCAGCACCAGAGACAAATGGCATCACTTGTATCAAATTTCTGAGTATTTCTTTATAGCCAGCAAAAGAATCATCTAAAGTGTAGGCCATTCTTATTCTCTTGGACCTAGCACTACTCCAAGTGTATAATGCTGGGCTCGTAACACATGATTACTGAGCATTGTACAACAGAGCCTACAACCCCAACCCACCAGTGCACCACAGGGATTACTCCCAAGCTACTATCCTGAGGGCATAGATTGCCTCAGAAGAGATGGGGCAAAAGGCACTGACCTATCTCTGCCCCATACCTGGACCTTAGGGACTGAGGGCTGAGAGTTGCCCTGAGCAAAGTGGTATATGATAGGGCAGGCTGCAGAAACAGTGCCCCTGGGAATGATGGCCTACGTTCAGCTCCCCAGAGGGAGAATCCTTCCTTCTTTTCTTCCATGCCTACCCTTAGCTCTGCCCACCGAGCACAATCTAGCTCTGTGCTGTGAAGGAGGAGCATCATGGGATGTGCTTGCCCACCATTCTCAGGCTATCCTCATCTATGAGACAGATAATCAAAGGTACGTAGGTGCCTAAAGATACATGTAAGTGCCTAGTGGGATTTTCAAAACTGCCTAAGTAGATTAAGCAATGAATCCATTGTTCTGAAATCTCCTTAGGTTCCTAACTCAAAATCCCACTAGATATATTTGCAACCTCAGGTGCCTAATCACTTTTACAAATCTGGTTGTTGGGGTCTAAGTTCCACTGGCTTCTCATGAGACAAGGCTTTCAAGCATCTGGGTCACTTGGGCTCTTCCAAAATTTTAGCCCAGTTAGTCAAAAATCCGAGAAAAAGAGCAGAAGTAATGGTTTTCCTATGACCTATAAGGATAGGAATGTCAGGTTTGCCATGTCGACTCTGTCCATAGGTCATTCAGTTCCAACAGCTGTAGCCACTACCTGATGCTTACAGTAATAGCTGTCCCCAATAGGTGACTAGCTGCAACTTTAGGTACTTAAATATCTTTGACAATCTGGCCCCAACACTAACTTTTCCACCCAGTCACAGCAAGGGGCCAAATGGTTAGTGAGACTTGTTAACATATTCAAAATCACTGTCCAGTTCCATCACTTCTTATTAACCTTACGGGCCAAACCTTCATTTCCCGTCTGATGTGCACCTTTAACAATACATCCGTTTGAATTATATTCACCCAACAACTTGACAGATTTCCTGTTATGTTTAATAGAACACCTAGTAAATATTATTCTTTTCTTCTTCATTACTCACCCAGTTTTCAGTCTGGGCAGCTAATTTATTAATCCTGACACATTTCATGACTTTTCTTTTTACCAAAATATTTGCAAATAATATTGTTTATCTATCCAGCTCTGTTTAGAAAATTCATTCCTTTTCAACTTTTTGATTATTCTCTGTGTTTGCTCAAGACTGAGGAATATGCTTCTCAGAATTAAGAAATTAACTGTGGATCAAAACAAAAGTTTCCTGTTATACTAAGGATATAGACAACCGCCTCCTAGAATCATAGGGATGGAAGAGACCTCACGAGGTCATCTAGTCCAACCCCCTGCTAAAGAGCAGGACCACTCCCACTAAATCACCCCAGCCAGGGTTTTGTCTAACTGGGCCTTAAGAATCTCCAAAGATGGAGATTCTACCATCTCCCTAGGTAGCCCATTCCAATGCTTCACCACCCTCCTACTGAGAAAGTTTTTTCTAATATCCAACCTTGACCTCCCCAGCTGTAATTTGAAACCATTGCTCCTTGTTCTGTCCTCTGTTACCATCGAGAACAGCCTAGCTCCCTCCTCTTTGGAGCACCCCTTCAAGGAGTTGAACGTTGCTATCAAATCCCCCCTCAGTCTCTCTTCTGTAGACTAAATAAGCCTAGTTTCTTCAGTTTCTCCTCATAAGTCATGTGTCCTAGCCCCCTAATCATTTTTCTTGCCCTGCGCTGGACTCTTTCTAATTTGTCCGCATCCTTTCTGTATTAGGGAGCCCAAAACTGGACACAGTATTCCAGATGCGGCCTGACCAGTGTCGAATAGAGAGGAATTATCACATCCCTCGATCTGCTGGCAATAATCCTACTGATGCAGCCTAATATGCCATTGGCCTTTCTGGCAACAAGGGCACACTGTTGGCTCACATTCATCTTCCCGTCCACCATAACCCCCAGGTCCTTTTCCACAGCGCTGCTACTTAGCCGATCAGTCCCCAGCCTGTAGCAGTGCATGGGATTTTTCCGTCCCAAGTGCAGGACTTTGCACTTGTCTTTGTTGAACCTCATGAGGTTTCTTTCGGCCCACTGTTCCAATTTGTCCAAGTCTCCCTGGATCCTGTCCCTGCCCTCCAGAGTATCTACCATTCCCTCCAGCTTGGTGTCATCCGCGAACTTACTAAGCACACAGTCTATTCCATCATCAAGATCATTAATGAAGTTGTTGAACAGAACTGGCACCAAGACCGACCCCTGGGGCAGTCCACTCATTACCGGTTGCCAGCTAGACATCAAGCCATTGATTCCTACCTGCTGAGCCCATTGATCTAGCCAGTTTTCTATCCATCTTATGGTCCACTTGTCCAACCCATACTTCCTTAACTTGCTGACAAGAATGCTGTGGGAAACCATATCAAAAGCCTTGCTAAAGTTGAGGTATACCATGTCAATGGCTCTTCCCACATCCACAAATCCAGTCATCTCATCATAGAAGGCAATCAGGTTGGTCAGGCACGATTTGCCCTTTGTGAATCCATGTTGACTATTCCTGATCAATGTATTTTCCTCCAAGTGTTTCAGGATGGATTCTTTGAGGACCTGCTCCATGATTTTCCCAGGGATTGAGGTGAGGCTGATCGGGCTGTAGTTCCCCAGATCCTCCTTTTTCCCTTTCTTGAAGATAGGTACTAGATTTGCCTTTTTCCAGTCCTCCGTGACTTCCCCTGTTTGCCACGTGTTCTCAAAGATAATGGCCAGCGGCTCTGCAATCACTTCAGCCAACTCCCTAAGCACCCTCGGATGCAGTACATCTGGCCCCATGGACTTGTGCACATCCAATTTCTTTAAGTAGTCCCTAACCTGACTTTCCATCACTGAGGGCTGCTCTTCTCTCCATTCCGCGTTACCCTGTGTAGTAGCCTGAGAGCTGGCCCTCCCCGTAAAGACTGAAGTAAAAAAAGCATTGGGTACTTGAGCCTTTTCTGCATCATCCACCACGAGGATGCCTGTCTCATTCATTAAGGGACCTACACCACCTCTGATCCTTTTCTTGTTGCTAACATACTTATAGAACCCCTTTCTGTTATCCTTCACATCTCTTGCTAGCTGCAATTCCAATTGTCCTTTGGCCTTTCTGATTTTTATCCCTGCAGTCCCAAGCAATATCTTTATATGCCTCCCTTGTCATCTGTCCAACCTTCCACTTCTTGTAAGCTTCCTTTTTATGTTTCAGCTCACCGCAGAGTTCCCTGCTAAGCCACGCTGGGCGCCATCCACATTTGCTGTTCTTTCTGCACATCAGAATGTTATCTTCCTGTGCCTTTAACAGGGTTCCTTTAAAATACAGCCAGCTGTCTTGGACACATTTCCCCTTCAGATCCGCCTCCCAAGGGATACTGCCCATTAGCTCCCTAAGGGAGCTAAAATCTGCTTTTCCAAAGCCCAGGGTCTGTGTTCTGCTTCTTTCCTTCCTTCCATTGATCAGGATCCTGAACTCTACCATCTCATGGTCGCTGCTGCCCAGGTTTCCATTTACTTCTACTTCCCTGACCAATTCTTCTCTGTTTGTGAGCAATAGGTCTAGAGGTGCAAGGCCCCTAGTTGGTTCCTCCAGCATTTGTACTAGGAAGTTGTCCTCAATATTCTCCAAAAACTTCCTGGATTGCCTGTGCACTGCTATATTGCCTTCCCAGCAGATGTCAAAATAATTGAAGTCACCCATAAGAACCAGAGCCTGCAATCTGGAAACTTCTGTTAGTTGTCCATAGAACGCCTCATCCAACTCCTCCTTCTGGTCTGACAGTCTGTAGCAGACACCCACCACGACATCCCCCTTGTTGCATTCTCCTCTAAATTTAACCCACAGACTTTCAACCATCTTGTTTCCACTTTCATAGTGGAGCTCCAAGGAGTCATACAGCTCTTTTACATATAGCGCTGTTCCTCTCCCCCTTCTTCCCTGCCTGTCCTTCCTGAACAATTTATATCCATCCATGGCAGTGCTCCAGTCATGCAAGTTATCCCACCACGTTTCTGTTATTCCAGTTATATCATAGTTCCTTGTCTGTGCCAGAACTACCAATTCTTCCTGCTTGTTTCCCAGGTTCCTTGTATTTGTGTACAGACACTTAAAATACTGGGCCGATTGCCCTACTTTGCCCTGTCGATTCTCTCTCCTGTTGCATCTTCCTCCTTGCAATTTCTCCTGGTGTCCTCCTTCCCCACTCGCCTGAGGTATTATGACCTCATTAGGACATAAAAACAATTATTTGATTCCCCCTCCCCCCCAGTTCCAACTACCCTCTTTTATTTCTGCTGTTACAGCCCCAGCACCCCCCAAGTTCCATCCCTTCCTCAAGGTCTCCCTCAGTTTTGCTTACCTGTGGGCTTTGGTTACCTTCCCCCTTCAAACCTAGTTTAAAGCCCTCCTTACTAGGTGAGCCAGTCTGCTTCCAAATACGCTCTTCCCCTTCCTCGATAGGTGGAGTCCATCTCTACCTAGCAGTCCTTCTTCCTGAAACAGAACCCCATGGTCGAGGAAGCCAAAGCTGTCCTGGTAACTCCATCTTCGCAGCCAGGCATTCACCTTCAGGATGCATCTGTCTCTGCTCGGGCCCCTACCCTTGACCGGAAGGATCGAGGAGAACACCAGCTGTGCACCAGACTCCTTCACCCGTGCTCCCAGAGCTCTGTAGTCACCTTTATCTGCTGAGGGTCACCTCTCGCAGTATCATTGGTTCCCACATGGATGAGTAGCATGGGGTATGTATGTTTATATAGCGACACAGGGGCACAACAGGTGCATAAGGTTTTAAAGGGATCCCCTGGATTGGATATCTGTGCAATAGTTTTACTGCAGGGTGGTGCATGAGGTCTCTACCAAGAACCAGTAGCTCACTAGTTGTCATACGCATGGTAAAAATGTGTTTAAGGAGTTATTTACCTGTACTGAAAATTCTGCTTTTAAAGTCTTGAAGTTAAGGCAGATCACCAGGAGATGACACACCTAGGAAATGTTCCATTCAGGCAGGTGGTAACTGACTCTTCTCCCTTTCTGGCTGTTTACGTGTGCTGTATTATGTGCCTCACAATGTAGGCTTACTTGCGTACTGAGCTAGGTGTGAATTGAGATGGCTACAAGAGAGGAAATCTATAGGATAAAGCAAACATTGCGGAGGAGGGTTGTTTATGACTAAAGACAAAGGATTGGTCTGGTATATCTTGGGGTGCAAGATGCACTGGATCCTTCATCTAGGGACAAACTGACACCATGCATGTCTCCTAAAAGAAGGTCACAGCCCGGTTGTAAAGCATTTTAATGACTTGGTGACTGGTACCCTACAAGCCAGGAGAGTATCTTGTCGATTAAGTCTAGACTCTAGATTGCATGTTATGATTTTATTTGCTATAAACTGTTTGTTTCCAATATATATACTTGCTATGACTTGACTCGCTGAGCTTTCTTGAATGAACTTGTATTTGATTTCACTCTAAACATATCTAAGTGCTGTGTGTTAAGTGGAGTGGTGATCTGAGAGAGAACTAGTAAGCTGGAGTGTGTTATTTCTTTGGAAGGAGCAAATTGGTGAATACTATATATAGGCCTCTGGTAGACCAAAGGATGGAAACCCCAGGGAGATTGTTGGAAGGCCTATAGCTAACCTGCAGACAGACAAGAGGGCTGCGAGGCCTGGAGGGAAGGACCTGCATTGCAGTGGGTAGTGGGGCTGGAGAGATGGCCCATGGCAGACACAGACAAGGATTCTTCTTTATACTGAGTGCATGTGATAGCACCATGTCTCAGAACCCTGAGCACCCTGAGAAAGCATTGCATATTTAATATTGCTGCTTAGCACAGCAGTAAGCATCTACGCTGAACCACTATACATTTACTTTAGTGGATGTTGGGTCATGCCCTTATGCCTCCATTTACAGTTCTTCCAAAGATTACACTGTCAGCAGCATGGTGTGACTTTAACATGGCAGTTGTATCATCATCCAGCAACAGCTAAAGATTGAAACAATGCTTCTAGATTACACAGATGAGTCACAAATGGCACATAGCACCATTATGAACAGTGGTACTTCAATCTAACACGATCAGCATGGATGCAAGTCATTATCCCTTATCCAGAGGTGATAATTCACTAGGCCATCAGTTCATAACTAAGACTGCACCCAAACTGAATGGGCCAAGGAGATCTGAGACAGCTAATTATTCAGAGAGTTGTCTTGCCACAACCTTCTGTAGTACCTGAACTAGAAATGGCAGACGTGATACTGGTTGTCCAGGTTTTCGGCCTCAAATCTTTGGCGATGTCTACACTAGGAAAAGTTAGGTCGATCTTGTTAAGTTTGACTTAATAAGGTTGACTTTAAGTCAACTTAAAGTCAACCTTATTAAGTCGACTTAAAAAAGTGGTGTCCATGGACATGGACTAAGTCCACTTTGTTAAGTTGACCTAATTGCCCTTCGGTCGACTTAACAATGTGGACTTAAGCATGCACACTGGGCTTAGGTCAACCTGAAGAAGGGTTAGGTTGACCTAAGGAGGGTTAGGTCGACCTACCTGGCAGTTCTTAGTAAATCGACTTAAGAAATTCCTTAAGTCGACTTAATGAAAGCCTGGTGTAGACGTGGCTTTGTTTAAATTGACTTAAGCCTCCTTAAGTTGACTTAATTTGCAAGTGTAGAAATAGCCTTTTTTCCTTGTCAAAGGAAATACCCCAGCTTCATTGACAATGCCTCTAGCAATGGATCCAGTGCTCTCCTATTGACCTTCACCAGCCAAGAAGGTCATGCATCCAGTGGACAGGTTGTGGGATGAAGTGCTCTGAACTCCATTAGTACCTCAGAGAGCATCCTGGGCCTAAACTTAGCCAGGGAAGAGGAAAACCCTTTGAGTGCCTCTGTGTAATGAGGAGAGCAGAAAGCTCAGCCTGATTTTGTCCAAAAGATGATCTGAAATTTCTTCATGACAAACACAATTCAAATCAACCATGGAGTGGAGACAGCTTGGATTAACAAAACTGTCTGCCAGTTTAGACACCTCTACTGGTAGATGCTGTGGTACAGACAAAGAATCTTCCACACAGTCATAGGATTAGAGTTCAAAAGCTTTTTGACACCACCATCTTGAACCTGAGTCAGGACCCCTCCCCGCATGTGCTCACACAAACCTATAGATGATGAGGAATACAACACATAGGTTTTAAGGCCGGAAGAGATCTCTATGGCTACATAGGTTGATTTACGTAATCCAGGCTAGAGAATTTCACCAACTCATCCCTTCTGTGTTTCTGGATACTAACACAATACTTTGTGGCTGGACTAGATTGTGACTTTTAGGAAAAAATCCAAACTCGACTGAAAGACTCCAAGGTGAGCACCAACCATGAAATTCAGGAGAGAATGCTGATAATATGTTGTGCTAGGATGCGCCATGGGGAATTTGCATGTCATGTACTATTTCATGAGCTAAGTTCAATTATATCATCATTATTTAACTAGTTTTTCATGTAGCATCTTCCATCCTCCCTAACAACTTAGTTATTTGTATATAGCAAATTCAAGGACAAACTGAAAGCTACCAAACAAGGAGTTAAAGACCTACTCTCCACATGCTGAATCTAGACAATTCCCATTAGTTCTTCAAATGCAGTAATTAACCACATGCACCCATGGGGAGATCACATCCCGTAGAGGGGAGGTTAGTTATTTGAATCTTGAATAATCAGATAATAACTTAATGAAATAACCAGTTTTGCTGTTGTTCTGGATGGGACTCAGTGTTCCCATGTGACTAGTCAGAGACATCACTCTCTACTGTTTAAAGGAATACAAGTTTTGAAATGCTGAAGCTTGGAGCAAGATCACAGAGTGGATTTGTACGCTCTTCACCACAGAGCTCTGCATCAATTCTGACATGGCTTTCACTTTCTTCTTCTGGGATTTATGATTGTCACAGAGAATTAATCATTTATGTGCCTAAAGGGAGAGGACAATCTCAGGATATTATTAAGGTCATATGCAGAGCAGTGTGAGAAACTTTGCAGTATGTTTACTTTTAGTAGTAGCCTGGCCTTCACCTTCCTTTTCCAGTTGTCCCTTACCTGAGGGCTTGTCTACACCTGGAGTCATTCTGGAATAGCTGTTGAGCTTTAAATTCATGCCCTTCCCTAATATGAATTAATTTTTAAGTGTAGAAAAATCCTAAGAGCCAGATTCTGTTACCCATTCTCATGTTCAAAAGGGCTTTTCTCTGAAAGAAGCAAAGGGCTACTTCAGGCATTGACTGATACTGAGCATTCAAAAACCACGAGTCAAGCCCCAGAAAATCTTGAGATTTAAGAGTGATAAACTTGAGAGGAGGCTCTTTACTCTGTTGGTTTTGAGCCTATAGGGTTCACATTTCCAAGCTTTTCTCTGCAACCACGAGGGCTAAATGCTTACCTTTGTTTTTAATTGAACTGAGATTCACCTGAGTCCAGGGACTGGGGCTTTAAAACACCCATCAAATACTGTGAAACTCACAGTAAAACTATGAGAGCTGGTGACACTACAGATAGTGGCTTTGGCAAAAGCTATTTTAAGCTAGGGGCAGTGCCCGGTTGTCGCATACCAAGAAAGTGCAGAGAAGAATTTGTGCCTCTGAAATGCCCAATAG
The DNA here is from genome assembly GCA_007922175.1 of Pelusios castaneus. Taxonomy (NCBI): domain Eukaryota; kingdom Metazoa; phylum Chordata; order Testudines; family Pelomedusidae; genus Pelusios; species Pelusios castaneus. Next base: position 8,556,151 of record ML685839.1, read on the forward strand.
CTGCCTTACTCCCTTCTCATGTTGTGCATAAGGGTTGTGGGAATTAATCTTCTAAATACAATGTTGTATGTGCCAAATCAGCTGCACTGATGGGCATTTAGGGAGCAATAATTGTTCAGCAAATTGTTTATACCACACAGAGACATAAGAGCGGGCTATGTAGGCCCATCAGAATCTAGCCCAACGAGATCATTTGTAAGGTAAGGGTATCCTCTCATTGAGTAAGAATCTGGTCCTGAGTTGTTTTCCAAGCAGTGTCATCGGCTTAAACGAACACTGGCACCAGGGTCCCCATAAGACAGAAGAGCTCTGTGAAGCACCATGGATCTTGGCAGCACACTAAGATGGCTCCCCATTTCCAAAAAGGCTCAGTATGTTTGGTGCTGAGCTAATCTGGATGTTCTCAATGGGAGCTTCTGCTTCTGGGTTTTTTGGAAAACCAGGCCTGATGTAGGTCTGCAGGATGTCCAGCCCCACTGCCCTGTCACAGCTTCTAAGATATTTCCTTCAAGTCACATGAATCAGATTCCAAATCTATGTTATTCAGAGGCCGTTAGTGATATGAACTATGTCTGTAGGGGGGACGGGGCATGTAATAAACAACCAACCAGTGAGGAAGATGTCCAACCATCAAAAATAGTCTTCAACACTTTGTGTAAGAAAGCCACCAAATGTTAGTCATTAAAAAGGTCATGGTATAAATGATAGCAAGAGGGCCAACAATGACTGAATTAAAAAGCAAAATACTGGAGCCTCGATGGGCTGAATAACTAAACTGGAATCAAAAGGTGAAATACTGTCTGTAATAGTTTTGTCCCTTTCCATGCTGGTCAGCGCTAGAACTCGTCTTCTAACCAATTTCGGAAAAGCAATGTTTTGGTTTTTATTCAGTAATTCCAGTGATTTAGTTTCCATCTCGTTTAGAACAGTGGAGTTTCCATGAACTGCTGAAGAGGCCGGGATAGAGAAACAAATGTTTTCCCAGTTTACATCTCTTGGAAAACACATCATTATGTTTTCACAGACCCTTTTTCAGATTTCTTGCATTTGACGCAGAATGATCTACTTTTCACTTCTCTAACAAGCATCAGAGTTGATCTAGGATTCCACTACCCAAGACACAGCATAATTGTCCTCCTCATTTTGACCATAAAGTTGCAAATTGGCCAGTGAAGGAAAATCAACAAAACTGTCATGTTGATAGGCTTGAGAGCATTTTCAGAACTTCTGTGCACGCCGTCCAGGTGCTGATTCAATAAGAAAAGTTCTCACTTGTTATCATCCTGGTTTCAAAGCTCGTTAGTTCCCTTTCACTGTGATTCTGTGAAATTGGCTTCATGTGAACATCTTATTGTAGGCTAGATTGAGTGTTAGGCTCAGAGCAGAGAAGGGGATGGTGTTTAGCAGAAGTGTCCTGGGATAGAACTGGTTTAAATTTTTTGCTTTTTTTTTTTTTTTTTTTTTTTGAGGGGGAGGAGGCTGGTGTTGGAAAAAATCCCATTTTGTCCAAACTAAAACTGTTCACATACATGTTGGGTTTGACAAAACACCCCACTTAAAAAGGTTTAGTGAAAAATAGTTTTGACCTTGTGGAACTGGAAAGTTTTGATCTTTTTTAGTCAAAATGGCTTTTTGTTGTCTGTCCAAATGATGAGAAGAATAAACCAAACCTTCCTTGTGATAAGGTGTCATATTTTGCTCCTGGTCTGGTCTAAAGAGAGATGGGAAGAAGAACAGCAGCAACAAGGCAAGACATTATCTAGATATGTCCAAACCTCCAGAAAGGACCAACAAGAACAGGGTGACACACCCGCAAGCAGCCTTACATGAGCAGCCTCTGACTCTGTGCAGAGTCCTGTCAAAGCTGGTGCTGCCTGCTGCATTAAGGCGTAAGCTGGAATGAAGAAGTGACCTTGTCTCATTGAATAAACATATTGTCAGCACAGGCCTTCAGAGCTTCTGTTTGCTCCATGTGTCGGTTTAGTTCCTTATTTGCTTTGCTGGGAAATGTTCTTGTTCCTAAGTACAGAGATGACTTACCTGGGGTTTCCAAAACATCAAAATGACTTAGGAGCACAAATCTCAACAAAAGCCAATGGGGCTGTCTTATACTCCCAGGTCCCTTAGGGCATAACCACACAAGAGCTGTGAGCAAGCCTTCTAGCTCTGTTAAAGTTGGCAAGTTAAAAATAGCAGTGAAGACCAGCAGTTCTCAACCACTGTGGCGGGACACACTACTGTGTCACCACACAGCTGTAAGTGTGTTGCGGAGAGCTGGGAAGATGGTTGGATTTGGCCTGGGGGGGGGGGAGTGGGCTGGTGTGTCCCGTAGAGTCACAACATGCCACCAAGCGTGTCGTGACCCACAAAAGGTTGAGAACCACTGGTGTAGTTATTGCAACTCGGGTTCTCAAGCCCAACCGACCCCCTGGGTTTGAGCCATAGGCTCTGCTGAAGTCTCAGTGCTCACATGGCTATTTTAAGTGCACTAGCTTGAGCAAAATGAGTGCGAGTCTCCCTATCAAGGCTAAAAGGCTTGCTTCCAACTGCTGTGTAGATGTACACCTACACGCTTTTGAAAATTGTGCTAGTGTAGGGTGGGAGAGAACTATATCCAATGCCATGTTCAAAAGCATGATTGAGACCTGGTAGATGGGCTTTGTCCTGTCTACAGCAGTTCTGGGAGCCTTTTCCTTGAAGCCATTTCCAGCAACAGTCCTACAATATACAGAGCTTGTCTCTTTCTTTCCAGTGGCTCGCTCAGATTTGGTAATAAGTGGTTCTGGTGTTGGCAGACGGTTTATCCTGTTCCAACACAAACATAAGCCTTAGGGGTAGAGCTGTGGGAAGCTGGTTGGTTAAATTTTGAGGGAACCATGTTCTGTTGGAATCTGGGGATCCATGAAAGTGTGTTGAGTGATCAGGTTGATTTTGCAGGAGTTTTATTCTGGAAGAAAACCAAAGTTCTGACAATGTCTAAACATCCTGTTTCAACATTTTCAGGATGAAACATTTCTATTTTTCACTCTGAAGCAACTTTTCATTTGTTTTTTAATTTTGTATTATAGATTACAATTAACAAAAGTCAAAATACAAAAAAAGATTATGAAAAAGATTATGAACAAGCTAAATTTTTTTTTTTTTTTTTTTTTTTTGGAAATTTTCCTTTCTGCAGATTGTCATAATTTTCTACTTGCTTTCCCATTTGGAATGATGCCTAATTTTAAAATCTCTTTTATGAAAGAGGACTTCTGTCCTCCACCTATTTCTGCTATTAGTGTTACACTCGCACTCAATGCTGGGGAAAGCCCCAATCTGTGTGTAATTCAGCAGGAAGCATGATATCTAGTAGAAGAAACCAATCTCAGAGGATGCACATTTATTTTTTGTTTGTAATTTTTTCCAAAATTTGTTTCCCACGTTTGCTGTTTTTGCAGAAATATGCAGTTATTCATTTTCACAACATTCAGTTTGGATCCAGGAGGAAAAACCTTGATCTAAGTATCTGAGGGTATGTTTACACTAGCAATTTAGGCCAACTTACGGAAGCTTAAGTCGACCTAATAAAGCCGCGTCCACGCCTGTTTCATTGTTGACTTAAGGGCTTCCTTAAGTTCACTTAATAACTACCTGTCTTTAGATCAATTTAACGCCTAAGTCGATTTGTTAAATCAACCTAAAGCCGGTGTGGCCGCCCTAAGTCGACTTAATTACCAAAGTCGACCTAGGGCTAGGGACAAGGGAGCTGTGGCTCCCTTGTCCCCGGTGGGAGCCCCGGCTCCCTTCTGGCTCCCTGGCAAGAAGGGAGCCGCAGCTCCATGCTGAAAAGGGAGACGCAGCTTCCCGGGGAGAAGGGAGCCTCATTCCCTTCTCCGGGACCCGTGGGGGTCCCAGCAAGAAGGGAGCCTGGGCTCTCTTCTCCCTGGACCTGCATGGGTCCCTTCTGCGGGGAAGCTGCGGGTCCCGGCGAGAAGGGAGCCACGGGTCCTTTCTGCCGGGGACCTGCGGCTCCCTTCTCAGCAGGGAGCCGTGGCTCTCCGCTGTGTCTACACTTGAAAAGTTAAGTCGACTTAACAAAGTCGTCTTAACAGAGACAACTTAACTTTTCAAGTGTAGACATACCCTACGACAGTCATATTTCAGTGTTTTGTGCCTCATTTGTGGTATGATTTACATTTTAATTAATTCCTTATAGAGTCTGAAGTATTGAAAATGAAGAATAAAGTCTAAGAGTATATCTGCCCCAGAGCTATGTGCATGGACATGACTTCATTCACAGATCTACCCGGTACAGTGCTAATTGTACTCCATAGCACCTTCCTCCCCATCACAAACTCCCTGTATGTTTCAGGTCCTAGAGGGGGAGGGGGACAGAGGCTGGATGGGACAGGAGAAGGAGCTTGGAGGTGGGGCTAAGAGGGGTACAGTATGAGGCGGAATCCACTGACACTCTGGCCAGAATGTGCTTCTGGTAGCATGACTCCACCAGCACTATGCTGCCAGGGAGCTGAGGCAGGGGGAGAGGGATGGCAGGCCTTTAAATCAGTGGTTCCCAACCTTTTTGATTCAAGGGCCACAAATATCATTTTTACAATCCTGAAGGGCCACCTGTCTATCAACTCAAAAAAATTATTGATGTATTTGTATACAGTACAGAGTACAGGATTAAGGACTATAAATCTCGATATATTTAAGAGTAAACTATTTTTAGTGCAAAGCAAATCTAAAATTTTAGATTATTTAAAATTAAAAAACAAACTATTAAAAGTCTTCTTAAAAATAGTTCAAAAAATTTAAAAATGTAAATTCTAAAAATTGAACTATTTAAAACAGTTCATTTAGTTCTGGGAGAGCTGGGTGCAGGCACCAGGCAGGAGGCAGTGCCTGCAGGAGATTGGGAGGGATGGGAGCCCGCACCTTCCAGGCTCCTCCTGGCTGTCTACTGGATTGGGCTGCAGGCTTTCAGCTGCAGCCTGACTCCCAGCTGTCTGCTGGACCTGGTGGGAGGCTTCCAGCCACAGCCTGGCTCCCAGGCACTGGGAGGGGAGCATGGGCCATTTAAAACTATATATGGAGAAAGGTTGGGGGTGTGTGTGAGAGAGAGAGAGAGAGAGAGAGAGAGAGAGAGAGAGAGAGTGAGTGTGTGTGTGTGTGTGTGTGTGTGTGTGTGTGTGTGTGTGTGAGTGAGAGAGACAAACATGAAGGCCTGAAGTAAAAAGATCAGTGTTTTGGTATACAGGAAGCTTGGCTTTACACCGGATCAATAAGAACCCCAGGACCTTAATAGGAAACGATCACTTTGAAACATCTACACAATTTACCATGAACAGAGCTGTGTTATTTTCCCCAGAAGCCTTAATGCTCCAAGCATCATGATGGTGCAATATGATGTAAGCATGAAAAGATATGAAAATAGCCCCAACTTCTCTAATTCAAATCAAACCTGAAAACTAAGTGTTGGCAAAGAAAGGGGTAGTCGTGATTGAAGAGCACATATCTCTTCGGGAAAAGCTGCTTTTCCATGCTCAAGGGCATGATGAGGGAGTGCACGATGTGAATTAAAATCAAACAAGAAGCCACACCACAGGATGCGTGTGTAAACAGATTACTTTATGAGGTGGCACAGAAATAAGTGACTGGGAAACATCTGATTGATTTAGCTATATTTTGATTTATAAAACACAGGGCTAATTTAAAAGTCAGCAAACTAAAATGTGTAATAGATTAACTATATTTGGGGGCAAGGGTAAAAAATAATCTTAGCCTCAGATTCAGCTCCCATAGGACAGTTTAATTTGCTGTTGGTTCCCATCGTAGAGTAGTAAGGGAGGTTTGAATGATACAACAGTCAAGGTGTTGGTACAATCTGCCATTGACTCTAGGTTGCTTTAAGTGTAGCTCCAACAAATGGACTGGGCTGAGTGACAAGTTAAGGTTACACATCCATTCTTTAGCATGACAATATGAAAGCTGAAGATCCATCAGCATGGAGCTTGGGGGCCAAATTCACTTCTTGGGGAGCACAAAAGGGAAAATTTCACTGCTCAAGACTAGCCTCAATTATCTGTAATATGGTAGCACGTCGAGGCCTCAGAAGAGATCAGGGCCCATTTGTGTTCAGTGTTGTACAGTTACCTGGTAAGAGAAAGTCCCCACCCTGTAGATTTTGCAGTCTAAATAGACAAAACAGACCCCTGATGGAAGGTGAAGCAGACACACAGGGACAGTGCCTTGCCCAAGGGGGATAAGAAGGGCAAGGCAAGAACCCGGGGTTCCTAAATACCACACCAGTATGGACCACCCCGTGCACAGATAGTTGCTAATGCTGAGATGCTGTGTGGGGAGACTGGGTGGATGCACTCTGAGGTTTGATTTGATTTACAATCATAGAATCATAGAATCATAGAATAATAGGGTTGGAAGGGACCTCACGAGGTCATCTAGTCCAACCCCCTGCTAAAAAGGAGGACCACTCCCCCTAAATTATCCCAGCCAGAGTTTTGTCTAACCGAGCCTTAAAAATCTCCAAAGATGAAGATTCTACCACCTCCCTAGATAGCTCATTCCAATGCTTCACCACCCTCCTAGTGAGAAAGTTTTTCCTAATATCCAACCTTGACCTCCCCAGCTGTAATTTGAAACCATTGCTCCTTGTTCTGTCCTCTGTTACCCTCGAGAACAGCCTAGCTCCCTCCTCTTTGGAGCAACCCTTCAAGTAGTTGAAGGTTGCTATCAAATCTCCCCTCAGTCTTCTCTTCTGTAGACTAAATAAGCCTAGTTCCTTCAGTCTCTCCTCATAAGTCATGTGCCCCAGCCCCCTAATCATTTTTGTTGCCCTCCGCTGGACTCTTTCTAATTTGTCCACATCCTTTCTGTAGTGGGGAGCCCAAAACTGGACACAGTACTCCAGATGCGGCCTGACCAGTGTCGAATAGAGGGGAATTATCACATCCCTCGATCTGCTGGCAATACTCCTACTGATGCAGCCTAATATGCCATTGGCCTTTTTGGCAACAAGGGCACACTGTTGGCTCATATTCATCTTCCCGTCCACCATAACTCCCAGGTCCTTTTCTACAGCGCTGCTACTTAGCTGGTCGGTCCCCAGCCTGTAGCAGTGCATGGGATTTTTCCGTCCTAAGTGCAGGACTTTGCACTTGTCTTTGTTGAACCTCATGAGGTTTCTTTCGGCCCAGTGTTCCAATTTGTCCAAGTCTCTCTGGATCCTGTCCCTGCCCTCCAGAGTATCTACCATTCCCCCCAACTTGGTGTCATCCGCAAACTTACTAAGCACGCAGTCTATTCCATCATCAAGATCATTAATGAAGATGTTGAATAGAACCGGCCCCAGGACCGACCCCTGGGGCACTCCACTCGTTACCGGTTGCCAACCAGACATCGAGCCATTGATTCCTACCCGCTGAGCCCATTGATCTAACCAGTTTTCGATCCACCTTACGGTCCACTCGTCCAACCCATACTTCCTTAACTTGCCAACGAGAATGCTGTGGGAAACCGTATCAAAAGCCTTGCTAAAGTCAAGGTATATCACATCAACGGCTCTTCCCGCATCCACAAATCCAGTCATCTCATCATAGAAGGAAATCAGGTTGGTCAGGCACGATTTGCCCTTGGTGAATCCATGTTGACTGTTCCTGATCACTCTATTTTCCTCCAAGTGTTTCAGGATGGATTCCTTGAGGACCTGCTCCATGATTTTCCCAGGGATTGAGGTGAAGCTGACCGGTCTGTAGTTCCCCGGATCCTCCTTTTTCCCTTTCTTAAAGATAGGTACTATATTTGCCTTTTTCCAATCCTCCGGGACCACCCCCGTTCGCCACGAGTTCTCAAAGATAATGGCCAGCGGCTCTGCAATCACTTCCCCCAACTCCCTCAGCACCCTCGGATGCAGTTCATCCGGCCCCATGGACTTGTGCACATCCAATTTCATTAAGTGTTCCCTAACCTGACTTTCCATCACCGAGGGCCACTCTTCTCTCCAGTCCGCGTTACCCCGTGTAGTAGCCTGGGAGCTGGCCCGCCCTGTGAAGACTGAAGTAAAAAAAAAGCATTGAGTACTTCAGCCTTTTCCGTTAGAAGCCGTGGAGAGAACTGCTTTGCTGAATCAAGAGCCGCCCAGAACTAGACCTTCACCCCCTTCGTAGCAACGCTGTATAGAATCATAGAATCATAGGGATGGAAGGGACCTCACGAGGTCATCTAGTCCAACCCCCTGCCAAAAAGCAGGACCACTCCCCCTAAATCACCCCAGCCAGGGTTTTGTCTAACCGAGCCTTAAAAATCTCCAAAGATGGAGATTCTACCACCTCCCTAGATAGCCCATTCCAATGCTCCAATGTAGCTTGTAGTCATCCTGCATGATGGTATCAGACTCGGGTTTCCTCTGCTGTTGCTTGGCTTTCCTTGCTGCCTCCTTTTTCTGTCACACCTGGTCTGAATGCCATGCCAATGTGTGTGGAAGGCAGAGGAGGAGCTGCCCAGTAGTTAGGAAGTGGTTGAAAGGAAGGATTCTTTCTCTCTTGTTTGAAAGACTCATGGTCTATCAGACCAGACCAGCATGCAGGCCTAGTACAATGGGGTCCTGAACCCTGATTTAGACCTCTGTGCACTACAAATAAAAGATGATTGTGATGATAACAAAGGTTCCAAGTTTTTTCCCTGACTGCTGAGTTCATGAAAGGAAGGTTGCACAAGCTGCATTTGAAATGTCTTGAACCAGTCAACGTCTACAGGAAAAATGCCCCAACACCTCTTTTGTACTTGCCAGGAGGATTAGCGGCATTCCCCCTGTAGCGCCCAGTCTGGTAAAGCACATCAGCATGGTTAAAGTATAATTTGATGGGCCCCCATCCCATATTGTCTGGGCCCCCTTTTCGCATGTGTGGGCCCCAGCCCAGGTATGCATTTGCAACCACTTCTCAGTACCACATGCATCGGTTATCGCTCCATAAAAATATTTATAATTTTATATGGCGTCTATGTCTATAGCAATTATTGTCACAAACTAGCAAACACTGCATAACACAGTAAGTATTGTGATTAACAACGGTGGGGCGTAGGGCCTGCCAGCAGCCAGGGCATTCCACCGGATTTTTGTATTTTTAGGGGCCCCGGAACTCTGGCCCTCAAATTTGAGGGCCCCGGAACGCATTCCGCTGCATTCTCCCTTACTTTAACCCCTGGTATGTCTATACCTGAAAAGCTAAGTCAACTCTGTTAAGTTGACTTAACAAGGTCACCTTAAGTCGACTTAAAGTCAACCTTGTTAAATCGACTTAGAGAGTCTACATTAGAAACTTAAGTTGATTGCCTGCATCCACACACGCAGGTGCTAGGTTGACGGAAACCTGCGGCTCCTCCAGGAGAAGGGAGCTGTGGCTCCCCAGCAAAAGTTGACCTAAGTTGCTAGTGTAGACATACCCCATGTGCTTCCCTTTAAGCATATGCTTAGAAGCTTTACTGGACCAGGGGCCAAATGCAGGAAAGATCTAGAACCCCACATACTTCAAAGTCCCAATGGGTTGCCCACTATTTGCTTAAATCAGATAATTTAAGGGTTTTTTTTTTTTTTTTAATTTAAAAAATCACATAATATTAGCTGCAAATTAAAGTGACTGACAATTTTATTTAGAGCTCTTAAACTGCACAGAAAATGGCCTACAGTTTTTTTAACTTATTTAAATGCAAATTTACAGATTAATACAGGAACCGTGACATTGTTATGCTAATCACAACATCTTTCATTTCTTCCACTAAATACTGATTTTCTCTTTCTTTTGTTTCATATGCATTATTTCCTTCTCCGCCTCCCCCATCGCCACTCCAACGCAGATAAACTTCTTCAAGGTTTTCTTTTTAAATTTCCGCTCTACGCACAGCAGTATTCTCTGATCCTTTGTGGTCGACCAACATGAAATGCTCTCTGGAAAGAATGCAGTGCGGCATTCACATTGCTAAAGGAATGTTGTACGTACTATAAAAGGAGAAACATTGCATTGCCTTATTTTCAGACAAGAAGGAATGCCTCTTATTGTGAGTGTCCTTTGGAATGGTAGGAGAGAAATTAATCACTGTGAAACTGTGTGGTACACCTGAAGAAAGGCCTTCCAGCTTTTGTAAGCTGTGTTACCTTCCTCACAGTAATAAAAGCAAACGGAGGTGGAAATGTTGGAAAAAAACCCACCAGCCTAAACATATGACACTGAAAACAATTAGATTCAGTTCCTCACATC